>CM031600.1:92785710-92800710 GCA_018398815.1 Conus ventricosus
GCACTGTTGTCTGCTGCAGCACACAGTCCAGCCTTGCGAAAACCACTGACAATGGTCTGAATGCTTCAGTGTGTGCGGTTTTGGTTTTAAAATGTGAGCAGTTAACACTGTAACAATATGAACAGTTAACACTTTAACATGGAGCTCATCGCAAAATTCATGAACAGTAAACACGATATGGTGAGTTACAGAGCAGCTAAGAATAGACGAGGGTGTGATGCTCCTGGATTCGGAAAAATCCGCAAATAAGCCGCATCGTTGTTTAAGCCACAGGGTTTAAAGCTGGGGGGGGGGGGGGGGGGGGGGGGGGGGGAGTCATGGCTTATAGACTGAACTTTTCGGTACAAACAATGCTCCCCAGATTGTTGTCAGCTGGAGGAAGGTTCTGTAACTTATTGTAATTGGTGGTGGGAGGGGGAATGTTTATTTGTGATCTCTGAATGAGACATACTTGTTGAAAATTCACCTGTATGTTTCATGTTGGGTTGTGGGGGAGGGGTGATTAAGGTAGGGGGAGGGGGGAGGTTGTGCATTTTCTTATGGCTGCTACTCGTGATCATTGAAAAAGACAACAACAACAAAAAATTCATCTGTCTGCTTCATTTTGTGAACTAAATGAGCGGTACTTTGCACCTTTTTTTTTTCTTTGATGTACATATTTGTATTTTGCATTGTTTTTAGCAATGCTACAGACTGTTTCAGTCTCTCTTTGGTATTTGGTACAAATGACTGTTGACAAAACTTCTCTGTCGCAGAAACTTAAGCGTGTTATCATTTGATATAATGTCTTTTTTGACACAGGTTTTGTGAAACAAAATCATCTGTCTGCTGTCGTTTGGTATAAAGGGTTTATCAACAGATTATTTGTCAACAGAAACTTCAGCCTGCTGTCATTTGGTGTAAAGAGTTTATCAACAGATAATTTGTCAACAGAAACTTCAGCCTGCTGTCATTTGGGGATGAAGCGGAGGATGATGAGGAGCAAGTCGACAAAGCCACTGAGGTAAAGCACAGCTGTACCTTCAATTTAATCTTTTTATCTCCACTGAGGTAAAGCACAGTCGCAACCCTCTGTTTATCTGTTTATCTCCACTGAGGTAAAGCACAGTCGTCCCCTCAGTTTATCTCCACTGAGGTAAAGCACAGTCACAACCCTCTGTGTCTGTTTATCTCCACAGAGGTAAAGCACAGCAGGCATGGGAATTGGAAAATTCAAAATCAGCTGAAACTAGGGGGGTCCGGGGGCATGCTCCCCCAGAAAAAAATTGAAATTTATGGTAAAATCTGTGCATTCTGTGCACATAATTCTTTTAATTTTAAACAGCAAAAATGTGTATTTTCTGGACTCAAAATAGTGATTACAAAAGTATTCATTCTTTCTTCATGTTCATTCTCTCTGTAATAGACTGTCATACCCTTGTCAAAACAAAAGCATGCAAACAAAAAAATTCATAAATGTATACACTACATGTTTAAAAAAGATAAAGCACCAGAAAAAAAAAAATTTATATGGTTTTTTTTTTTTTTTTTTTTGCTGCAGGTTGCAATTGAACACTTCATTTCACAATACTTTCCCGTAATTTCCATCTGTCTATTGTCAAAATTGCCTGGTAAGCGTTGGTTGTTTGCAAGAGTAGCACTCTTCTCCAAGTGTCGTTTGCCGGCCAGATGGTCCGTCAGCGCTACCAATCCACCGACTTCCATACTGGACATGCTTGTTGCAAGTGACGCATCGTGCCTCGCCTGGCAAGTCCACTTTACGGAATCGCATGCCGACACATTCTTTCCTTAACTCTCCTTTCCATTGTACTTTGTGCACAACTGCCACCCACTCCCACCTCCAGGCGTTCGCACACGAAGAGTCGTCGAATTTATTACTGCTTTCAATGATACGCGACGCCATTGTTCTCTCTTCTCGAGCGGAAGCGGAAAGCAGAGTAAGCTGAACACACAATGTTCCAGTCGTCTCCGGGCATGCGCGAGACGGTGCACAGGATTTTTCCCCCCGCGCGAAAAACTTACTCGGCGGATTTTTTTTTTCAGTGGACAGAATTTTTTTTCCAGCTGAAATCCGCGAATCCGCGGCCAATTCCCATGCCTGCACAGTCACACCCTCAGTTTATCTGTTTATCTCCACTGAGGTAAAGCACATTTGCCCTGTCAGTTTATCTGTTTATCTCCACTGAGGTAAAGCACAGTCGCAACCCTCAGATTATCTGTTTATCTCCACTGAGGTAAAGCACATTTGCCCTGTCAGTTTATCTGTTTATCTCCACTGAGGTAAAGCACAGTCACACCCTCAGATTATCTGTTTATCTCCACTGAGGTAAAGCACATTTGCCCTGTCAGTTTATCTGTTTATCTCCACTGAGGTAAAGCACAGTCGCAACCCTCAGATTATCTGTTTATCTCCACTGAGGTAAAGCACATTTGCCCTGTCAGTTTATCTGTTTATCTCCACTGAGGTAAAGCACAGTCGCAACCCTCAGTTTATCTGTTCATCTCCACTGAAGTAAAGCACAGTCGCAGCCCTCAGTTTATCTGTTTATCTCCACTGAAGTAAAGCACAGTCGCAGCCCTCAGTTTATCTGTTTATCTCCACTGAGATAAAGCACCGTCGCCCCCTCTGTTTATCTTCACTGAGGTAAAGCACAGTCGGACCCTCAGTTTATCTGTTTATCTCCATTGAGGTAAAGCACAGTCGCAACCCTCAGTTTATCTGTTTATCTCCACTGAGGTAAAGCACAGTCTCTCCTCTGTTTATCTGTTTAATCTCCACTTGTTCCCTGTTGTTTATCTGTTTATCTCCACTTGTTCCCAGGTGTTTATGTTTATCTTTATTTGTTCCCAGCTGTTTATGTTTATCTCCACATTTTCCCTACTGTTTTTCTGTTTCATCTCCACTCGCGCCTTGCTGTTTATCTCCACTTGTTCCTTGCTGTTTATCTCCACTTGTTCCTTGCTGTTTATCTCCACTTGTTCCTTGCTGTGTACATGTTTCCACCTGTTCCCAGATGTTCACACGGTGGACACTCCCCCTGTCATCTTATACGTCTGGTATGGTGGTTTTCAGATCTGCATTGTTTCACCCCTGGCTTTGGGCTCATCTTAGAGTTGTTGTCTCCTCACCTTCCATAAATGTTGTGTAGGGAGGGTACCCACAGTTGGCCTTACTGTTCATCTCCCTTCGTTCTCGGTCTTTGGGGAAAAATGTCACACAGATGTGTGTGTGTGTGTGTGTGCCTGTGTGTTTGTGTGTGTGTGTGTGTGTGTGTGCGTGTGTGTGTGTGTGTGCGTGTGCGTGTGCGTGTGCGTGCGTGCGTGCGTGTGTACATGTGCGCAACCGCTCGCACATGTTTGTGTGATTAAGAGTGTGTATGTGTGTATTTTTGTGTGCGTGTGTATTTGTGTGTGTTTTGTGTTGGGAGAAGAGAGGAGGGGAGAGGGGGTTCTGTGTTGTTTTGTGTGTTTTAGTGTGTGGGTGAGTGTCAATGCGTATGTGTGTTTGTATGTATATGCCAGTCTGTGTGTGTATGTGTGGGTCTCGGTGTAGTTTGTGTGTGTGTGTGTGTGTGTGTGTGTGTGTGTGTGTGTGTGCGAGAGGAGAGAGAGAGAACAATTAGATTGACTGACACTGAGAAGATATTGCAGATGTCTGGTTATGAATGCTATAATTGCACAGCAATAAGAAAAAGTTTTGTTCTACAATTGAAGACTGACCTACCCATCAGCTGTAGGGGCTGCAGCGTTGTTCTGACTTGGGAAAAAATAGCATTGTCACAGACCGTGGTGCATGGTGGTAAATATTTCGGTTTTTTTTTCTTTTCTCATACTTACCTGTCCAAACAAACATCTCATCCCCACTTGGTGTGGAACATCACCATAATATCTGGATCACACACACCGCTCAAAACGAAACAAAAATGGGGGAGCTGGGAGATAACTCCACTTCAATTAGGAGATTAGCCAGCAGGGTGATTCCATCTTGATGATTCTGAAACTGACATCATCCATGGACTGATGTGTCACTCTGCAGTGCTTGGCTCAGGGTCTGTGGGTCACCATGTGCCTTGTAGTCCAAACCTGATGATAACCTAAAAATAATACATTTATAAAAGCCTTTTGGTGGTAATTGGAAATGAAATGAGGCAGGGAACAGTAAACAATAAACAGTAAACAAGTGGGGTAGGCTGTACAAATATATCTGCCTTCAAAATGGATTACGATGGTTCCCTTATGCAGCTAGTGAAGGGTTTTCATATCTGTAATATATTTTCTTAATTTCATGTTCCCAGTTTCTCCATCTTCAAACTCCCCCCTCTCCTTAAGTCCAAATCTTTGCCAAGTCATTACTATGAAGACAGTTGAGTTGTTGGCCTGCGCTTGTTTTTCCCCCACTATTAGATTGTTCGTCTATGTATGTATTTCACTTTATTCAAGTTTGAAAGGCTGTGCCAGTCTTGAATAAAAGTTACTCTGCGTTAGGTTTTCTTATGGGAGCTAAAGTTACCCCACTTGTTTACTGTCTTTTGGTGGTAGTTGAATCCTTTGGAGAGTGGAGACTGACGTTTCAAGCCATAGGCCCGTTGTCAAAGTGAAGAGAAGACGACAGTGTAGACAGGAAAGCCCATGTGAGAATTGGGTGAGAACATCACATTTAAAAATCAAGTTGGACCAAAATACATTCACTGATCACTGTTCAGGTGTATTGAGCACACACAGGTGTGTTGGTGTCTTTGTGTGAACTGTGGTGTGTGTCTGTGTGTGCTCAATACACCTGAACAGTGATCAGTAAGTGTATTTTAGTCCAACTTAATAATTAAATGAGATGTTCTCACCCAATTCTCACATGGGCTTTCCTGTCTACACTGTCGTCTTCTCTTCACTTTGACAACGGGCCTATGGCTTGAAACGTCAGTCTCCACTCTCCAAAGGATTCAACTACCACCAAAAGGTTTTAATAAACTTTATTATTTTTTTCATTTTCACCACGAATCCTGCAGTCAACTTTTGTCTCTTCTTCTGATGATAACGTGTTCACCATGCGAATCATCAATGGAACACACACTTCTCTCAGGGTTCGTACGCTCCTTGAAACTCCTTGAATTCTGACAGTGAATTTCTAGACCTTGAAAACCTTTGAAAATCAATAAAATGTGGTTCTTTTGACCAAACCTCCTTGAAAACCTTTGAAAATCAAGCCATCAGCTCCAAAAATTTTTAATGTGGCAAAAAAGAAATGGCAGTTTGATATTTCTGCCTTGAGGCTAATGAAAAATTATTTTAAAACAAATTTTTACATTGTCGCGATCCTGGGTTGCCGTCTGCTATTACCAAAGGAGGTAATTTGTGACTTCATTAATTTTGATGAAGTTACAAATTATCTCCCTTGGTATAATGTTTGTGAATTATTTATTTTTTTAAAACTAGTTTTTTTTTCTTCCAACCAGTCTCTTACACACCATGCATAGTCTGTATGTTCTCTTACAAATGGACATATTTTTGCTGATTTTAATGTTTTGGCATTCAATACAAAGAGTCTGGGATTGTTAATACTTTCCAGACGGGCGCGGCAGAGCAATGTCGCTTCCCTGCATGCGCGTGCACCGCACGTACTTACAACCGTTGCAGACGCGCGATTTTCAGACTTTCTAAAATTTTATTTTACGTCTCCTAATATAAACCTAACAAGCAATTGTTATATATCAACGGAAAGGGTAAAGCGCGAACTTTGTAATGAGCGTAGAATCAAATACATTTTGGGTAAAATAGCAACGCTACTGTTACAGAAACAACATAAGTAAACCGTAGGAGAGCACAGTTTTGTGTACGTTTGTTTGGTTAGTATGACAACAGCAAATGAGAAAGAAAAGGGGCATAAAACTTCGCTCTTACTTTTTACAGATGTATATAAAGCCTGAGGTATTCATTATGTGTAATCCAAGTGAATTCTTTTTTTTTTAAAGGAAATTAAATCATTGCACACAATACACACTTTTCACTGTTTTGGCTTCAGATGATAAGATGTATAAAACTATTAAATACACAGAACAAATAAATCGAGCTCAGATTCTTTTTGATAAACTTGTACATGTTTACCCCCTTTATTTTCTGAACTACTTTGCTGAACCAGTTCTAAAACCACATGTCATTCTGCTTCTGCCCGATATATTGGTGAAGCAGGAAATTCCACACGTGCCTTCCAGTGCCAGACGGGTCTCTTTGTTCGGACTACTCTGGGGTCACAAAGGTCATCGCTAGTGCATGTAAACTTGCCCTTCCAGTGGCTAGAACCCTGTTCTAAATATTTATGGCAGCTGCACCCCCTAGACGGTAGGCGAGAGAACATGGGAATTTTTTATAGTTGTGCTGTCAGGGAGGCACGGCATGTCCAGGCAGTTCAGCAGTGCTGCCGTCAGCGGGGCACGGCTCGTCGTGAACCGGTCGACAGAGTTGCCGTCACTATTGCACGGCGCGTCGTGAACCGGTCGACAGAGTTGCCGTCACTATTGCACGGCGCGTCGTGAACTGGTCGACAGAGTTGCCGTCACTATTGCACGGCGCGTCGTGAACCGGTCGACAGAGTTGCCGTCACTATTGCACGGCGCGTCGTGAACCGGTCGACAGAGTTGCCGTCACTATTGCACGGCTCGTTGTGAACCGGTCGACAGAGTTGCCGTCACTATTGCACGGCTCGTTGTGAACCGGTCAACAGAGTTGCCGTCACTATTGCACGGCGCGTCGTGAACAGGACAGGGCTCCCATTTGTACTGACAGACAGGGGGTCCCAGGGACTCCTTCACTGATGCTATAGAGGGTCCCAGAGGGGGTATAGAGAGTCCCCATGAACAAAATTAACCAATACAGAAAATGTAGTATTTCTTGCTTTTTTAATTATTGGCTTGATAATCTGAACATTTCAGAGTAAATGAATCTCTCTCTCTCTCTCTCTCTCTCTCTCTCTCTCTCTCTCTCTCTCTCTCTCTCTCTGAAAACATTTCTTAAAAAAACATGGGAATCCAGACAAGGATGCTGCAATGTCTTCAAAGTCTTAACATCTCTCTCTCTCTCTTTCTCTCTCTCTCTCTCTCTCTCTCTCTCTCTCTCTCTCTCTCTCTCTCTCTCTCTCTCTCTCTCTCTCTCTCTCTCTCTCTCAGCCAAACACACACAAAGTGAAACAGAGAGAGATAGAAAGAAAGAGAGAGTAAGAACACACACACACACACACACACACACACACTGATTCTTGAGATGTATATCTCTAACCCTTACCCTGGAAAACAATCCTAAAAAGAAAATACACACAAGTAGTAAACATATTACAAAAAAGCAGAACTGTCAGAAGCAATAAAATGGAAACAAATCTAAGTTATGAAATGAAAAGACACAAATGTAAAATGCACACAAGCAAAAATAGGAAATAAACAAAGCAAACCAAACTAAAAAACAAAAAAAAAGGAACGAATACAAGCACACACATGCACTCAGCGGCTTGAGCAATGACGTGATCATCACTCTTCTCATGTCTGTACAACGCAGATTTTTGGAAGTTGATAGATCCAGAGGCGAAGGCGTTTTTGTCTCTGGACTTGCTACTCGACTTCAGGGCACTACGAGAGCACATGTTGCATTTCATCTTGCCATCTTCGTACTCCAGCCAGCTGAACTCTTTCTCCCAGGCTGAATTATACGCACGGCATTTCTTGTTTGGTGGTGTTGCTGCATATATTTCTTTAGGAATCGACGATTCACTCTCTGTAGCATCTTCAGAAGATGTTTCTTTGCGTTTTTTAGGAGCGCCCAACCACTGAAGCAACGACATATTTGCGAGATGCGATAGCCGTGAACTTCCTTTCTGCTTCGTTCGCCTAGGCTTGTGCACGCGATTGTTACAACTTGTGAGTCATCGAATTGGTTAATTAGTGGCGGCGGGCGCCACAGTCTGAATAAGTCAGCCGGTCGACTGAGTAACCATTCAGTGACGTGGGCCACAAGGCGAGCCTATCAGTGTTTACGCAGCTTCTCGGCTTACTGTACTTTCGCGGGCACACGCTGTCCTGAATTTGACGGCAGGCAATCGCGCGCGAAGCTTGTGGTGTGCTCAACTTTGATCACTGACCGCGGCACGTTTTGGGGTTTGCCTGATTTTGTAGTGCGTCCCGCAGGACTCGCTACACGTTTTGTTAGTGCGTCCTTTTCGCTCATAGTGCGTCATGGACGCACATATGTGCGTCATTGGGAGCCCTGACAGGTCGACAGAGTTGCCGTCACTATTGCACGGCGCGTCGTGAACCGGTCGACAGAGTTGCCGTCACTATTGCACGGCGCGTCATGAACCGGTCGACAGAGTTGCCGTCACTATTGCACGGCGCGTCGTGAACAGGTCGACAGAGTTGCCGTCACTATTGCACGGCGCGTCGTGAACTGGTCGACAGAGTTGCCGTCACTATTGCACGGCGCGTCGTGAACCGGTCGACAGAGTTGCCGTCAGCGGGGCACGGCTCGTCGTGAACTGGTCGACAGAGTTGCCGTCACTATTGCACGGCTCGTCGTGAACCGGTCGACAGAGTTGCCGTCACTATTGCACGGCGCTTCGTGAACAGGTCGACAGAGTTGCCGTCACTATTGCACGGCTTGTCGTGAACCGGTCGACAGAGTTGCCGTCACTATTGCACGGCGCGTCGTGAACCGGTCGACAGAGTTGCCGTCACTATTGCACGGCGCGTCGTGAACCGGTCGACAGAGTTGCCGTCACTATTGCACGGTGCGTCGTGAACAGGTCGACAGAGTTGCTGTCACTATTGCACGGCGCGTCGTGAACCGGTCGACAGAGTTGCCGTCACTGTTGCACGGCGCGTCGTGAACCGGTCGACAGAGTTGCCGTCACTATTGCACGGCTCGTCGTGAACCGGTCGACAGAGTTGCCGTCACTATTGCACGGCGCGTCGTGAACCGGTTGACAGAGTTGCCGTCACTATTGCACGGCGCGTCGTGAACCGGTCGACAGAGTTGCCGTCACTATTGCACGGCTCGTCGTGAACCGGTCGACAGAGTTGCCGTCACTATTGCACGGCGTGTCGTGAACCGGTCGACAGAGTTGCCGTCACTATTGCACGGCACGTCGCGAAAAGGTTAATGTTCTAATGTGTGGTGTACTGGCACACTCACTCAGATAAAAACTGAAAAAAGAAATGGCAGTTTGATTTTTCTGTGTTCAGGTTGATGAAAAAAAATATTAATAATAATTTAAAAACAAATTTTTTGTTGTTTTCTTTGTAAAAAAAAAAGAAAAAAAAGAATTGTTTTTAAATATTGTTTTCAATATTTACGCAAGTATTGTAGCCTTGACATAGAGGAAACACTCCTTGAAAACTCCTTGAATTTTGTTCTTGGGAGTCTGTAGGAACCCTGTCTCTGTTGCAGTCGTTCCGGGGAAAGAGCAAAAGCAGCCACGACCTGACAGATGACCCCCGCCTCAGCTCCATCCCAGCTGTGGATAAAGAAATTCTGGAGGAGATCAAGCGGAAGAAGAAAATGGAGGGGTCGCCGGAGGACAAGACCAAGAAAGCTGACAGCGAGGACACCGAGCCCAAGGCCAACACCCAGCCTGCTGAAGAAGAAGAGAAGAAGAAAGCAGACGTTGCGGACGACGTCAAGAAAGTGAAAGCGGAAGCAAAGGAGGAGGAGAAAAAGAAGAAGCTCTCAGACACGCCCGACAGCCAGGAGAAAAAGAAGAAGCTCTCAGACACGCCCGACAGCCAGGAGAAAAGAGAAGAAGCTCTCAGACACGCCCGACAGCCAGGAGAAAAAGAAAAGCCCTGGGATGGAGGAGGGGGAAGGGCAGAAGAAGGTGGAGGGGGAGGAGGAGGGCAGGAAGACGGTGAAGGAAGAGCCCAAGGAAGAGGCCAGGAAGAAGAAGGCGGAGCCTGAAGCCGCCCAGGAGAGCCGAAAGCGCAAAGCGGAGGACGGACCGAAGGAGGAACAGAAGAAGAGGAAGAGCAAGGAGCGAGACGAGGAGGAGAGGAGAAAGAGGAAGGCAGAAGGCAAGGACGAGGAACGGAGGAAGAAACGAAAGGGAGAGGAAGAGAAGAAGAAGGGAGAGGAGGAGAAGAAGAAGGCAGAGGAGGAGAAGAAGAAGGCAGAGGAGGAGAAGGAGCCAGTGAAGAAGAAAGTTAAGACAGAGGTGAGAGTTGCACCTGTCCTAATAATCCCTCTCTTTCTGATAACCTCTCTTGTATGGATGTAGCGATGTAAGAGTTGCAACTAGCAGTCCACTCTTTCTGATAATCCCTGTTTTATGGACATAGTGAGGTGAGGGTTACACCTGTCCTAACAGTCCTGTCTCATTCTGATCATTCCTTTTCTATGGTGTGGTGGGAGTTACACCTGTCCTAACAGTCTCCTATCTTTCTAATGATCCCTTCTCTATGGATATGGTGAGGGGAGGGCTACACCTGTCCTAGAAGACCCCTTTCCTTCTGATATCCCTTTCTGTGGGTATAGAGCGGGAAGAGTTACATCTGCCCAACAGTCGCCTCTTTCTGATAATCCCTTTTTTTAATGGGTATAGTAGGGTAAGAGTTACACCTGTCCCAGCAGTCGCATCTTTCTGATAATCCCTTTCTTTATGGGTATAGTAGGGTAAGAGTTACACCTGTCCCAACAGTCGCCTCTTTCTGATAATCCCTTTTTTTAATGGGTATAGTAGGGTAAGAGTTACACCTGTCCCAACAGTCGCCTCTTTCTGATAATCCCTTTTCAGTGGGTATCGTGAGGTGAGGGTTACACCTATCCCAACAGTCCCCAGTCTTTCTGGTGGTCCCTTTTCTATGGGTATCGTGAGGTAAGAGTCGAACCTGTGAGACATCTGGTAAGAGTCTCCTCTTTCTGACAATCCCTTTTCAGTGGGTTCTGTCGGTAAAGTGAGGTTAGGAATACACCTCTCCCAATAGTCCCCACTCTTTCTGATAATCCCTTTTACATGGCTGTAGTGAGGTAAGAGTCATTTACACCTGTCCTATCCATCCCCTCTTTCAGGTAATCCTTTCACTGTAGGTGTAACATGGCGAGAGTTATACCTGTCCTATCAGTCCCATCTTTCTGATAATCCTTTGAGTGTGGGCACAGTGGGGTGAGAGTTACAGCTACCCTAGTGGTCCCCTCTCTTTCTGATCAACCCTCCTCTGTGCATATAGTTACCTTTAGATGTAATAAAGTACTGTATATTCTTAAAACAGGTTGCCGGCCTGAGTGTAATGTTTCATCACGTACACTGTCTTGTTCTCCTTTCACCAAAAGTGTTGTACCAGGGACAGCGGAGGGGAAGAGGATGGGGAGGGGGATTGGGTGGGGGAGGGGGGGGGGGGGGGGGCTTTTGACCAGTGTCATGATGACAGGAGGGAGGCAAACCATAGTATGACCTCTTTTCAGAGGGGTCACTCCGTTTCTTTGACAGAAGTCTGCAGATGTGATGCTAGAGTTGTATCATGTCCTTGTTTGTTTTGTGGTGCAGTGCACTACACATAAACATGGTGCTTTCGTTTTGTTTTGTTTTTTTCCTGGTGAAATGCACCACACCCTAAATATTGTGTGCTAGAGTTGTGTTCTGTCCATGTTTTTCTGGGTTGAATCTTCCACACCTAAACTATGGAGCAAGAGTTGTATTTTGTTTATGTTTTTAAAGGTAAAATGCACAATGCTTGAAATATTGTTAGAACAGTATTCTGTCATTTTTCAGGGTGAAATGCATTAAACCCCAAATGTTCTGCTAGAGTTGTATTCTGTCCATGTTTTACTGGGCGAATGGCGCCACATCTTAGATAACATGTCAGACTTGCACTCGGTCCACGTTTGACTGCATGAAAGGCACCAGCCATGTATGGCGATGAACTATGAGGAACGATTTCAGCCACCAGAGGGCGTCAGTGCTCAGCCCAGCCAGGAAGAGAAGACGACCAAAGAGGAAGCCGCCGTGCGCGTCAAGGTGAAGAAAGAGAAAGAGGAGACCACCCCGCGTGCCAAGGAGGTGGAGGGGAGGTCACTGCTGAGTTCACTGGATGACGGGAAGCAGCATCGCATGTGAGTCACACCACCAGACCTGCCTACCCTTCCGTAATCGTCCGTAATTTTACGGAAATTAACCCCCCATTACGGAGGTACGATTTTCCGTGCGAAATTACGGAAAAGAAAATTGAAAAACTACGCAAATTTCAGACTCGAAAAATTGTCGACTGCTAGACCTTTCCGAGACTGCAGAGTAACTTCCCTTGACTCAAGCCGAAACCAGATGGTTCGGAACTTGCGATTGGTCAATGTGGTGCTGTGGGCCAACACGACACACCATCACATCTGTGCGCGCCATTCGAAGCTTTTTGTTCAGCCATTGTAAGACAAAGTTTCAACCGATTTTTTGCCGGCGATTGTGAAAATGGCGGAGAAATCTTCTAAACGTTTGCATGAAACCGATGACGAGGGTTCGAAAACCACTGTGCCACAACGGAAGAAGGCGAAGAAGCAAGTGTTCCGAAGTAAATACACGCGGACTTGGCCTTGTCATGGACCTGGATTTGTATACTCATTTCTGCTCGGTGTGCAATTCAGACTTCTCCATCGGACATGGGGGAGCAAATGACTGCAAGCGCCATATCTCGGGGAAAATGCACAAAGAGACAGCTGCGAGTGCCTCCAGTCAGAAGATCACATCGTTGTTTACGAAATCCAGCGAGAGCAGCCGTCAGACCCACACACGGAAGATCACCAACGCAGAAAGACTGTTGTGTGAGCTGATCTGCGAAAACAACTTGTCCCTGAGCTGTGCTGACAAGATAGTGGCGAAAATGAAAAGGTCCTTTTCATTTTCGCCACTATCTTGTCAGCACAGCTCAGGGACACACACACACACACATATATTTTTTTTTTTTTTTTTTTTTTGTGGGGGGGGGGGGGGGGGGGGGGGGGGGGGTTGTACATTAGGTTCTTCATCAGTGGTGTCATCTGTGGTGACTGCTGTGTAAGTTACAAACTGTCAAGTATATCACCTTTGAATTGACCTGAAACTCCTGTCCTGAGTCCGTCATCTGCCATCATCCCAAGGTATTTTAATTCTGCTTTGTTGTTTTTGTTCCTTTTTTACTGTTTATATTTTTTGTTAAAATGTTAAAAATGTAGTTGGAGTTTTGTACACATTATTTGTTCAATGTTAAAAATGTAGTTGGAGTTTTGTACACATTTGTTCAAAAACGCCGTGTATTACGCGTCCGTGGAATTACTGAAGGAAATGCAAAATTACTGAAAATCTCTGTGGTTATTACTGATGAGCACAACATGAGGTAGGCAGGTCTGCACCACAAATACAGCGAAATGTGTTCCCTGAAAGTCCTGTCTCAATGCCATGAACTCCATGGTTTTTGTTGGTTTTTTTGTTTTGTTTTCTGTCCCATCTGTGCTACCTCGGTGGCAGTGCAGCCACGCTGCTCATTCCAAAACTCTGTCCACAGCCAAAACCCAGCCCCGGCACCAGCAATCCACAGAAAGCTGTCAATGTCAAGTCTTCAAGTGCATGGGTGAAACTTCTTCTGTCTGAGGACGGAATTCGTTTTATGAAATTATTCGAGACGGAATTTTCTGGTTTTCGTAAATCTGAAAGAAAAAAAAATGTTTTTCAAAACAGTCTCTAAAATTGGGCAAATTACGTATCGAGTGCCTCTTACCATAAAATGGAAGTGCCGAATCGGAAGTAGTCTTTATTGTAGGGACCAAAGATAAAGCACCATTTGCTGAAATCTAGATTTCGAGTTTGGAGTTCATTGGAAACCGAGAATGTCCTATCATAAAGAAGGTGATTCAGTTGAGGAGATCGACGCTGGCATCACTGATAAGTGGCGATGGGCTTGGCTGAACGAAATAGATGATGAAAAATTTACCAACAGATTTCCTGTTCAGGAAATATGTTGGCTTGCAACAGGCTTGCGGTCCTGATGTTGATACCCTTACTGCCCATCTATGTCCAAGGCACCAACCAAGCTGGTTTTTGGGGGGTAAGTTTTTTCTTTCTTTTTTTTTTATAATCTAAAATGACTTTTGTTCACATGTAAGCAATAAATTTGTGTTTCAAACAAGGCCTCGGTTCCAAATTTCCTTTCACCAGAGGCCACGAAAACTGTCTGAATTTTTCAAAAACTTTATTTTGGCCCCCCACCAGGGGGTGCTCCAGGCCCCCCACCAGGGGTGCTGGCCCTGGACCCCAACCTTTCAGTTTTTCATTTTTTTTCCAGTTTCACCCATGCAAGTGGCAACCTACTAAAGGAGACACTGCACTGCTGCCAAGTCACTTCAGTGGTGTTCAGTGGCGACTGTTCTGATCCAGCATACACAGGACATCACCTGCTAAGCCCCGTACTGACGACAGTAATGGCTTAGTCGCAGAGACGGTGTGTGTGAGCTCTCCCTCAGGAGGGCGCCACCACATGAGCACCATGTTGTTGTATGGCTGAAGTTCCTCCTCCCATCCACAGACACACACCCCCTCCTGCTTTCAGGAAAAGTTTCGGAAAATTAAAGAGCTCCTCCCATCCCCACCCCCACCCTTCCCATCCTCTCATTTTTCAGTTCTGGTGGACGAAAGACAAATAGCCCCCCCCCTCCCTCACCTTCTCCTTCCCATTTTATTTTCAGCCTTTTTTTTCGCTGTGCTATGTTGTCATAGCTGATGTCTTTTCAGCGGATAGTGTGTCTTTCAGTGGATAGTATGTCTTTTCAGTGGATAGTATGTCTTTCACTTCAGTGGATAGTATGTCTTTCAGTGGATAGTATGTATGTCTTTCAGTGGATAGTATGTCTTTCAGTGGAGTGGATAGTATGTCTTTCAGTGGAGTGGATAGTATGTCTTTCAGTGGAGTGGATTGTATGTCTTTTCAGTGTATAGCATGTCTTTCAGTGGACAGTATGTCTTTCAGTGGATAGTATGTCTTTCAGTGGAGTGGATTGTATGTCTTTTCAGTG
>CM031600.1:92805710-92853210 GCA_018398815.1 Conus ventricosus
AGACGGCCAGTCTGTATTGTATACATTCACAGGTAGATGGTCAGTCAGTATGTGTTCACAGGTAGGCGGTCAGCCTGTATGTTTCATGTTCATAGGCAGTTGGTCACTCTGTATAATTATGTTAACAGGGAGATGGTTAGATTATATAATTATGTTCACAGTTAGATGGTTAGTCTGTGTGTTCAAGGTGGATGGTCAGTCAGTATGTGTTTACAGGTAGGCAGTCGGCCGAAATGTTCATGTTCATAGTTAGTTGGTCAGTCTGTATATGTTGATAGGGAGATGGTCAGACTGTATATGTTCACAGTTAGATGGTTAGTCTCTGTGTGTTCAAGGTAGATGGTCAGTCTGTATGTGTTCACAGGTGGATGGTCAGTCTGTATATGTTCACAGGTAGATGGTCAGTCTGTATGGGTTCATAGGTAGACGGTCAGTCTATGTCTGTTCAAGGTAGATGGTCAGTCTGTATAAGTTCACAGGTAGATGGTCACTCTGTATATGTTCACAGGTAGATGGTCAGCCTGTATGTGTTCACAGGTAGATGGTCAGTCTGTATATGTTCACAGGTAGATGGTCTGTATGTGTTCACAGGTAGATGGTCAGTCTGTATGTGTTCACAGGTAAATGGTCAGTCTGTATGTGTTCACAGGTAGATGGTCAGTTTGTATGTCTTTACAAGTAGATGGCCAATCTGTACGTGCTCACAGGTAGATGGTCTGTCTGTGCAGTCGGCCTTACGTGTTTAAGGTACACCATCAATTAGTATGTGGCCACAAATAGATGTAAGTCTGTACCTGTTCAAGAAAATAACATGACATCACTATGTGGTGTAGCAAATAATGTGACATTTCTCTGTGGTATAGAAAATAATGTGACATTTCTCTGTGGTGTAGAAAATAATGTGACAATTCTCTGTGGTGTAGAAAATAATGTGACATTTCTCTGTGGTGTAGAAAATAATGTGACATTTCTCTGTGGTATAGAAAATAATGTGACATTTCTCTGTGGTATAGAAAATAATGTGACATTTCTCTGTGGTGTAGAAAATAATGTGACATTTCTCTGTGGTATAGAAAATAATGTGACATTTCTCTGTGGTATAGAAAATAATGTGACATTCCTCTGTCGTATGGAAAATAATGTGACATTTCTCTGTGGTGTAGAAAATAATGTGACATTTCTCTGTGGTATAGAAAATAATGTGACATTTCTCTGTGGTATAGAAAATGATGTGACATTTCTCAGTGGTATAGAAAATGATGTGACGTTTCTCTGTGGTGTAGAAAATAACATGACATGATATTGTGGTATAGAGAATAACATGACATTACTGTGTGGTATAGAGAATAACATGACATTACTGTGTGGTATAGAGAATAATATGACATCACTCTGTGGTGTAGAAAATGATGCGACATTTCTCTGTGGTATAGAAAATAACATGACATGATGGTGTGGTATAGAGAATAACATGACATTACTGTGTGGTATAGAGTAACATGACATTACTGTGTGGTATAGACAATAACATGACATTACTGTGTGGTATAGATAATAATATGACA
The DNA here is from genome assembly GCA_018398815.1 of Conus ventricosus. Classification (NCBI taxonomy): domain Eukaryota; kingdom Metazoa; phylum Mollusca; class Gastropoda; order Neogastropoda; family Conidae; genus Conus; species Conus ventricosus. The sequence continues at coordinate 92,807,276 of CM031600.1, forward strand.
TCACTCTGTGGTATAGAAAAGAACATGACATCATTCTGTGTTCTAGAAAATAGCATGACGTCACACTATGTTCAACAAAAACAGCTTGACATCGCACTGTTGCAGAAAACGACCTGCTGGCCATGGTGAAGAAGGAGCGACAGAAGTACAAGATGAGGAAGAAACAGCTGAGTCGCAGGGAGAACCGGGAGGAGGCCACTCTGGCCATGCTGGCCAAGTTCCAGAACAAGCTGACTGCCGCACGCAGCTTGGGCGGTGACTACGACGATGTCGAGGAGGAGAAGAACGCTGAGGAAGAGGAGGAGGAGGACGCTGACGACATATCGTGGTGAGGTCCCTGATGTGGGAAACGTGTGTGTGTGTTGTGTGTGTGTGTGTCTGGTCGGTAAACACAGCTGTTTACGTCCATATGGAAATGATCGGTGGACGCGGCTGTCTGTGTGCATGTGTGTCTGATTGGTGAACACAGCTGCATGTGTGTGCCTGATTGGTAGACACAGTAATCTGTTCACTGGGAAGTACAATGTTTGTGATGAACACAGCAGTTTGTTTTCAGGGAAGCAATGTGTGTGATGTACACAGCAGTCTGTTTTCTTTGAAACAATCTTATGTATACATCAGTCCTGTTTGCTGGTTATATACACAGCAGTCTGTTTCCTTTGAAACAATCTGATATACACAGCACAGACCTGTTTACCCATACGATTTCGCCATATTTTGTACGCGTAATTGACAGAAATACGATAAATACGGCAAATGGGAAAAAATACGGCGAAAAAATAATCCGACTATAATCATTACTGTACACTGCATTTTCCAAGGAACAGTAATATTGACAGAGCTGCCGTGTGCATTCTCACTTCTCTCCTCGCGACTTCTCATGTCAATGTTTTTGATTGGCCAAAAGAGTACCAGTAGTACCCGCGACCTCTCATGTCAATGTTTTTGATTGGCCGAAAGAGTACTGGTAGTAGTTCTCGGGGCTCGAGATTTGGCATGGTTTCGGTGTCGCCATTTTGTGTTCTCTGCGTTGCATTGACCAGTCCAAAACTGCTACCAAAACATAGCTACCGTAAAGTTCGGTCTATTGAGCGCACCTGTATATAAGCCGCACCCACTAATTTTTTTAAAAATCTGAACTTTTTTCACAAATAAGCCGCACCGGTTTATAAGCCGCAGATATACACAACACAGTCCGATGTGCAGGCGGCAGCTGGCCGAGCGTTGAGTTTACATAGGCCTAGTGTCGAAAATCATCACATATAATGTGTTCACTGCATTCATTGGCGTTTAAATAGGTCAGAATACAAGAGCATGTTTCCAGCTTTTCTTCAGTCTTTTTTTTTTTTTTTTTTTTTTAGTACGATGTGTTTTAAATCAATTAGAATCGAAGTTTTTATGAGGCTTCTTACAAGTGTTGTCTTTCCAACATCATTGCTTTAAAAAAAAATACCGAAAAAAAAACAACGCATTAACGATGCGCTAGAAAGGCAGTTCACGCCTGCATTCATTGGTGTATCAAGCTAAGCAATTGGTTGAGTACTCGAAAGCGCAAGCCAATCAAAGTGAAGGTATCAAATGCAAACCTTCACTCCCTGTCCACGATTTCAACAATGGCGGATCGAAGCCAAGGTCTGACAATGACCGAGTTGAATGCGCTAATCGTTTTTGAATTGCAAGACGCACTTGGTAAGATAACGCATATAATAACAAACCAGAACATTAATGAAACGATTCGATTGTTTTATTTCGCTTAATACCGTGCCAGTGCTTAGTTATTTTGTTCGTAATTCAGCTAGTATTAGCCTAGTCAAGATTAAACAGGTCGGAAACGGCCACACATTGCGCCGTTCGAAGCGATCGTATTTTTGTAGAAGACAAACTGATGAAAAAAGATATCAGTAATGGGCTTTACTTATGTCGATTCCCGTATTTCTGAACGGGTTACTGATTCCATTACACGATTACACAGAAAATCGTAGTTAAAAGCATAATAAAAATTCATGAACAGTAAACACGATATGGCGAGTTACAGAGAAGCTAAGAATAGACGAGGGTGTGATGCTTCTGAAATCGGAAAAATCCGCAAATAAGCCGCATCGTTGTTTAAGCCGCAGGGTTTAAAGCTGGGGAAAAAAGTCGCGGCTTATAGTCCGAACTTTACGGTACAAGAAGTGCCACGAAAATGTCGAAACGTCCCTCTGCTGAAGTTGACGGTCCTCAACCCAAAAAAAAAAGAGAGCAAGAATTTCTAGACAGGTATTGCCAGACACCAGGAACAGCTCCATCCAGGTTGGGAAAATCGTACATTTACTGCAAGTATTGTAACAAAGACATTTCAATCGCTTCTTCTGGACAATTCGACGTTACCCGTCATTGTGAAACAAAAGGTCGCATTCGAAAAGTTGAGCTTTATTTGAAAGATACTGCATCAACTCCGAGCATCGCGAACTTCATGCCATCTAAGAGTTCGGCGGCGACGCCCCATCAGCTGGCTGTGGTGAAAGCTGAGACAATGTTCTCGGAACTGATCGTGAAAATGAACTTGCCGCTATCTGCTGCAGACATCGTTTCAAAGACTGTGAGAAGTGCCTTTCCAGACTCCAAAATCGCCGCGAGCTATGGTTGTTGTCGTGGAAAAACCACAAAACTAGTGGAACACCTGGCTTCAAGTATGAAACTGACGCTTAGGGAGAAAATGCAAGCTGGGCCATTCTGTGTCAGTACTGATGGCTCAAATGAATAAAGAGAAAAACAGTATCCTGTAGTCATCACCACCATTGGTGATGCTGGTGTGAGCACCGATCTTCTGTCTGGACTTGATGCAGGTCCATGTTTTCGTTCCGGTCCACGTTTTTTTTTTTTTTATCAATCTTGTGCGAGGTCACTTCCGTCGCCGCCATCTTTGGAAAATTTGTTCCACACGTGTGTATGCTGCCAGGTCACTGTGATTAAAAATGCAGTTTTTAACCAGCGAGAACGAAGCACGGAAGGTTGATTCCCAGTGCAAAAACAAATGGAAGAAAGAGTGGCTCAACGAAATGGACAGTTTGAATCGACCGTTTGGCTTGGGGTAAAAAAAGCGGACGAAGCAGTACGGCGTGGTGCCACTTGTGTTCAAGAAAACTGGTTTACAAATCGAACGGCAAGAAAGCCTTCATGCACACGCGGTCGACCCAACACACTGTTCGAGACTGAGTGCCCAGCGCACACATCGACTCTGCCTACTGCCGAACCTGTGATGGCTGTCTTACGACAATGGATCGGATCACGGATGCAAAAATTCGTACGTGCGCTTTCCTTGCAGAACATTGTTTGCCATTTTCTTTGGCACCTGCACTCATAGATTTTGCAAAAAAAATGGGAGAGGACCCCAAAGCACTTAAAGGCCTCAGTATGAACAGAAGTACAGCTGCATACACCTGACACATGGAGTAGCCCCTGCTTTCAGAGAAGAGCTGCTCAACAAGCTGAAGAAGAATTACTTTTCTTTGTCTTTAGATGAAGCAACAAACAATGCCAACAATAAGATGGTGAATGTTCTTGTGAGGTTTTTAATGAGAACAAAGGGGGGTGGAGACATTTCTTTTGGGAAGTTTTTCTGAAAATTACGCTACTTCGCAAAATATATTTGCCGGTGTGGCACAGATGCTGCAGTTTGACCAGGCAGCTGCAGGTGGTGATGCAGTTCCTTGGACAAATGTAGTCAGTTCTCTTACAGACAACTGCAATGTGATGAGAGGCAAGAAAGAAGGAGTGGAGACCCTGATAAGAAGACAAAATCCACATCTGTTGGATGTACATGGTGACACAGTGCACATTGTGTCAAACATTGCAAAAGAATTTTGCAAGCCCTTCAACAGTTATGTAGAAGACTTGGGACAAGATTTGTTTTATGACATAAAAGGCAGTCCAAAGGGAAAGGACCTCATTGCTGAAATGTGCAGCCTGCTGAATGTTGAAGTTCGTATGCTGATCAGACCAGTGGGATCACGCTTTCTTCAGATGATTGAAGCGGCAGAGAGAATTGATCAACAGATGGACGTGTTGATTGCATTCTACTTTGGCTTTCTGCAGAAGGCAGAGCAACAACACCACAGGTAAGTCTTTATGGTTGTGTGTTCAACATTCTCCCTCTTTCTTTTACTCTCTCTTTCTCTTGCTTCCCCCACTCCCTCTTTCTTCCTCTGTCTCTTGCAAATTGAGTTATAATTGCTCAGTAATGACAAATTTTGTATCAGAGTCAGACACTTCTAGTTTATTGCATGCGAGTGTGTGTGCGTGCACAAGCTTTGTACGTTTAAAAATGTTAAAACCATTCTCATTCATCAAACTTGTGCTAAGGCAAAAAAAAAAGAAAGAAAAAGAGTTGTGTGTTTACTGTAACGTGTTGAAAATAGTCCGTCTGTCGGCAGATTTTATAATGAGAGAGAGAGAGAGAGAGAGAGAGAGAGAGAGAGAGAAATATGGCAGTGGCTGAACAGCCTCAGAAATGTTGCCAGATCGTGACGTTTTTCTGCTGCTCTCATGACATGATCATAAAAAAGTTGTCATCATTACTGATAAGATATCCTTCACCAAATTAATCTCTCTCAACAATCCCTTTTTTTTTCATAGGGTAATTCCTAAAGAAAAGTTTAGGCTTGGGGACTAAAACCGGGGTCAGTCGTGTTACAGTAAACACTCAACTTTTTTTTTTGCCTTCGCACAAGTTTGATGAATGAGAATGGTTTTAACTTTTTAAAATGTTCATAGTAATTGGGACTTGGGGCCATCATGTACGAGACACAGGTATGTGTGTGTGTGTGTGTGAGTGTGTGTGTGTGAGAGAGAGAGAGAGAGAGAGAGAAGAGAGAGATCAAAACTTTAATGTACAACGACCTTAGGCCACAAGACATGACAAGTGCAGGGGGGAGGGCAGGCAAAAGTAAAACAAGCCATCAGCATATATTTCACAGACTTGATCTCTGACTATGCAGAAAAAATTGTGCACACTGTCATCACCACAAGTAATCTTTTTTTTACTGAAGGCTAATGTTACAGTAAATACAATCACTATAAATCGTAGAAAAGAAATTACATGGCAAATACAAAAATTAGACTTCTTTCTAAAAGCCTGGTTTTCTTTCGTTAAAGTAGAAATGAAATGTTTAACTGGTACGTTTTCTGTTAAATATACAATTTTACCTGTTTGTGTTAAAGTCGATCATGTCTAACTGGTACTTTTTCTGTTAAATATACAGTTTTACCTGTTAGTGTTAAAGTAGAAATAAAATGTTTAACTGGTACTTTTTCTGTTAAATATACAATTTTACCTGTCAGTGTTGAAGTAGAAATAAAATGTTTAACTGGTACTTTTTCTGTTAAATAACAATTTTACCTGTCAGTGTTGAAGTAGAAATAAAATGTTTAACTGGTACTTTTTCTGTTAAATATACAATTTTACCTGTTAGTGTTAAAGTACACACACACACACACACACACACACACACACACACACACACACACACACACACACACAATTGTTTTTTAAGATCGGCTGACCATCTTTTTTTTTCAACATGTTACAGTAAACACACAACTTTTTTTTGGCCTAGTCAAAAAGGGGTGAAGGCCAAGTGAGAGATTATTCTTCTCTCCCTGACATGCTTTGCTTTATTTTCGTATGGTCATCTCTGTTTACAGGCAGCTGTTCACAGATGTCCTGTCAAGAAGAGGTGTGTCTGCTGACAAAGAAGCTAGAATCAAAGAAATTCACAAGCAGGCTAAAGGATGTAGCACAGCAAACTCTGAAAAAAAAGATCGAATTCTCTTGAAACTGTTCACACACCATCACAAGACCTGTTTGCTAGTGCAGGTTTACAGGGGGATGTTGCAGCAGCACCAGAGCTTTGTGAAGCTCTTTCAGTGTGAAAAGCTTGTTCTCCACAAACTACATGTGAAGATGTATTGTCTCACCAGAGATTTCTTGGGTCTGTTTCTGAGAGCAGAGGTGATGCCACAAGAGCATTCAGTTTCAGCCTTGAAAAAGGTTGACTGTTCAAAGCCGGAGAATCAGTATCGGACAAGGACTTGGTTGTTGGAAAGTATGCCTGCAGTCTGTATAAAAAACTGAGGGCAGATCCCAAACAACAACACTGGCTAAGAAATTCCAGCAAGATCTTCGGGGAGGATATACCAGTGCATGTGTTGCCATGTTGGAGAAGCTGCCTCTTAGCAACCGCACACTTGCCAACTTGACAGCCCTGGATCCTGAAATGCAGCAGTGTGAGGACACAGCCAGAGGACTGATTCAACTTGCTGAGCGCCTCCCAAATGTTATTTCAGATAAAGAAGCTGGGCAGTTGCAAATGGAAGCCAGACAATATACCTGTGATTCAGATATCAATCATTGGCTTTCACAGAGAGTGATGAGATTGACAAAGGCTGGTGGGACCCTGTCAGTCAGCTCAGGGCTACTGTAGGTGATGGATTGCGCTATCCAGTTCTTTCAAAGTTGGTGAAGGCTGTATTGACAGTCTTTTCTGGCCCTGTAATTGAAGGAACATTCAACATTATGGATGACATCACTGAAAATGACAGGACTACATTGACAACTGAAAGTTTTGAGGCAATAGCTGTCACCAAGTATGCATTGAAGGCAAAGAAGGAGATGTGTTGCAGCATGACCATCACTCATAAAATGAGAGTTCCAGCAACCTCAGCTCATGCTAAGTATGTGGGTTTTCTTGAACATAAAAAATGTCGAGTTCAAAAAGAAGACAGGAGCTGATAGAGCAGGCTGTAAACAACTTGAAATCCGATTCTGAAAAGAATACTGCAAAATTGCAAGCAGCTACCATGAAATTTGGCTTTACCATACCAAAAAAGACCAGTATGAATATATCCCATCCACCAAAGAAAGCTGGTGAGCATACATGTTCTGCAGAACAGACTTCTGTGCCAAACTCGAAACTTGTAAGATCTCCCACATCCAGCGAGAACACTTCTCACCCAACAGACAGGCCTGGTGAACATGCACCTAAGAACAAGAAAATCTTTCAGAAGTTTGCACCAACCTTGGCATCTGCAAAATCTTCAGCTACTAAGAAAACGGACAAGAACACTTTGAAATGTAATCAAGATGAAGGAAACAACTTTGCAAATGCATCAGGATCTGAAGAATCTTCAACTACGTCTCGAAGAAACTTTTTTGAACACCTCAGTCAAGAGCTTCAGCATGCTGCCCAGTCATCCTTTGTGGAACTGCAACGAGCAGCTAAAGAGGCAGGAATAGAAATTGTGAACAGATGGCCAGTTTGCTGCTTACATGGTTTGGAGGCATCAAGCTACAAAGAAGACTGCTGTGCAGCAGACCTTTATCCAAATGATGCTCCAACTCTGATTCCAGTGAAGATTTGTGGAGATGGGAATTGTTTGCCACGGAGTGCCTCTTTGCTTGCTTTTGGCAGTGAAGACCAGCATGTGGAAATGAGAGTCCGCATGACAATTGAATTGGCTGTCAATGAAGAATTCTATCTTTCAGATGAAAATCTGAAAGATCCAGATACTTCAACGATTATTCCTTGGTCTAAGCACTATGCAACCTACAGTGAGGAATTAGAGGATGAGAAGTTGGAACCAGGGGCAATCAGGGACATCTTTCGCAAGGAAGTTTTGAAAAGCATTTTGCCTGGAAGATACCTGGGAATGTGGTTTCTGCATGCAATTTCAAGCATTCTCTGCAGTCCTGTCCAGTCCATTTATCCACAGTATGGGGGTCACACTGTGAGAAAGCACCTACAGCGTAAAATTTGTCCCCGAATATATGAACATGATAGCCAAACAAGTCGCCTACCAGCAATTATGTGGACTCACATGTATGGCAAAGACCTTCCTGAAAACAAATGGGAACCCAACCATTTTGTAGTTTGCTTGCCTGGGAAGAAAGTTCATCCATCAGCAAAAAGGAAAGCTCCACAAGACATCAGAGATTTCTTTGCAAAGAAAGCCAAGCAGTAAATGTGCAATGTGCATTGATTCAGTGCCACCATTGACTTTCCCACCTCCTCAGATGTCTCCATCTTCAGTTTGAAATCCTTTTGTGCATATTGTATACATGTACATTGTATTTCCCTAATTTCGTCGACTGCGACTACATAATTATGTACAGTATCTGTCAATGACAGATTGTGTCATCACTTTAGGTGCATCTGCCTGACTGCACTGCTCATCACATGCTTTTAATCCGTGACTGCTGAAGCCAGTGAAAATAATTCATGCATGGGACTTTGAGAAATTGAGCTTTCCAGTTATCAGAGTCTGATACATAGCCTGCCTGCTGCTTCCATCACCTGCTCACTCCTTGAGGTACGGTCAGTACAATCTGTTCACTTGAATTCTGGATTCTGCATTGTACAGTTTCTGTAAACAGGTGAATTGTAATATTGCTGTACTGAAAAAGTATCAGTTTTATCGATGCAGTAAAGTTCCTGTTATTTTAGACTGCATTTTGACATTTTATTGTACGTTATTTGCTGTGGTTTCAAGATCCACACTTAAGTTCTTAATAGTTTTGTGCAAATTGGTTTTGAATGGCGCTACAGACCTGATAATGAAGAGTCGCGGAATAGCCCAATGCTCAGAAAATGTTCAGTATTGGAAAAATTTTGGAAAATCACCCATGCTGTCTGTGCCTGTGCTCAACTTGGATCATGCATCAACAGGTTGGTGTATTATTTTTTTATCATTTTTTTAATCAGGTTGTTCTCTCTCTCTCTCTCTCTCTCTGTGTCTTCCCCCCCCCCCCCCCCCCACTCTCTCTCTCTCATTTTTTTTCTGACCTGTTTTTTTAAAAACTTTTCTCTGATGCTCTCTCTCTCTCTCTCTCTCTCTCTCTCTCTCTCTATGCGTGCGAGCGTGCGTGTATGTGTGTGTTCAAAAATATGTACGTACTTTGTCATATTCACTTCACTCACTGTTTTCATACATGCCAATCTTGTACATTGTAGTACATTTACATATGTTCCCCCAGCCCACCTCACTCACTACCCCCACTCTTTCCTTCCTCTTCATTATTGTTATTCTCAATTTTATTTTTATTTTATTATAATTTTTTTTTTAATTCTTATTTTTGTTTTGTTTTCATTTCTCTTCTATTTTCATTTGATGTTCCTCTATAATTACATGACCGCTTTGCTTGCTTCTTTGCTTTCTTACATTAATTGATTTCACTGCATGTTGTAGTCCCTACTCAGGCGGGGACTGGATGTAAAAAAGCACGTCGGTGCTTATTTATTATCCTCGTAAATTTTGTCTTGTCTTGTCTTGTCTCTCTTTTTCTCATGACTTTTTTTTTACATGCGCTTTGTACATATGGGAACACAACACACACACACACACACACACACACACACACACACACACACACACACACACACGCAAGAGTGGCACATTCACAAGTGGGTGTGTTTGTGCGCGCCAGTAATTAGGGGGGGTGGGGGGCGGGGTCTTGTACTCTCAGTCCTGAGTCGCTTTGTGCACACAAAGCGGATTTAAGCACCGGCCTCATAAGCCTCTCAGAGGCTCGTAAAGATAGTTTAACTTAAGATTAATTATACATTCATGTGATTATGCATGCAGACACCACAGAGTTAACACTCATGCACATGCATACGCAAACACACGCACGCACACACACAAACACAAACACACACACACACACACACACACACACACACACACACACACACACACACACACACACACACACTCAAACACACTCTCTCACTCGCACACACACACACACACACATACCTGTAAACACACACACACACACACACACACACACACACACACACACACAATCAAACACACACAATCAAACACACACACACACACACATACACACACACACACACACAGAGGAGGGTTCTGATAGGCTGCTTTTGTATGCATTGTTACAGGACATTTTCAAGCTTCTCGAGAAGGAGATGAAAGTGCCTCCTCCTAAGAATGCACCCTTGGTTGGAGATCCACCACAGCCCCCTGAGCCTGCAGTTCCCTGGGAGAATTGTCTTGCCCTAGGGTGCGACAACGCTGCAGTGATGACTGGCCATACAAATGGTGTGTATGGCCACATGATTACTAAGCAGAAGAAGTTGAATCTTGCTGGGTGCCCCTGTCATCTGATTCACCGAGCTGCCCAAAAAGCTGCTTCAGTGCTTCCCTTCAGCATTGATGAAATACTTGTTGATGTGTATTATTATTTCGAACATTCATCGAAGAGGCTAGCAGCACTAGAGGCATTCCAGGATGAAGTGAAACATCAGAAACTGCTGAAACATGTGGCTACAAGATGGCTCAGTGTGAGGAAATGCCTTGACAGATTGCTGGAAAACTGGGATGCTCTACGGAAGTTTTTCAAAGAGGAGGCCCCTGCTGCAACAAGCACGTCAAGACCTGAGGGCAGGGAGAAGAGACTGAAATCCTCTTTCAGCCTCCCACCAACAAGCTTTATTGCCTGGTCCTGAAGCAAGCACTTGAACCGTTTGACATTGTCAACAAGCAGCTCCAAGCCGAGTCTCCACAAATACACTGTCTGCAAAGGTCCTTGCTTGACCTCTTGAGACAGATGATTGTGAAATTTGTGAAGCCCATTGTCATAGCTGAGAAGACCAAAGTGACCGGAGAGATACAGATGCGACAAAAGACACCGCTTGAGATCAACTTCAGGAATTTACAAAACCATAAATCTCAAGTTCTACTAAGCGAGGAAGCTGCTGAGTTCCTTAGAAAAAAAGATGAAGTTGGTTTACAAGAGAGCAGGATCAAAGAGTTCCACGCCACATCAAAAGAGTTCTACGTTACAGCATGCAATTACCTCTGAGCAAAGTTTCCTCTCAGTTCGGAAGTGCGAAAAATGCTGAGGTTGCTGATGTTGATCAGTGCCTGGAGGTGACAGAGGAACAGCTGTGCTTCTTCATGAACAGATATCCTTGTTTAGTGCCTTCAGGATCCAGTGTGGACACAGTGAAGAATGAGTTTGCCACATACCAGTCGCACCCTGTGGTTCCATCGCTTCGGAAAGAGAGAATGGACACAACATGGGTGGCCATTGGCCAAACCAAGGATGCTGCTGGAGTTCCCATGTTTTCCAATGTGGCCAAAGTCATGCTGGGAATTCTCACTATCCCTCACAGCAATGCAGGCTGTGAGCAGGTATTTTCCTGTGTGCGAAAGAACAGGACAGACCAGAGAGCTTCGCTTTCAGCCAAAACTTTGGACAGCCTGATGGTCGTCAAATCAAGACCGGGAATGCCAGCTGATTGGACCTACTCTACCAAGGAGCTCTCGGATCTGAAGTCTGCTTATTACCAGTCCCTCAACAAGCAGTGAAGATCAGTAGAGAAGTCCCACTCCATGAAAACCAGCAAAAGAAGTCTAAGATGATTCTATGCAGTATCTGACAGCTGTACATAACACTTTAGGAAATCAGTTTTGTGTTTCTTTCTATCTGCTATTTTTTTTTTTTTTTTGACCAAAAAAACCCTCTTCCTTTCATTTTTTCATTTGGGGAAAAAAAGCGAGTTACTAAGGCTGATTCAGTGATTTTTAAGTCTAACTGATCTCATCTGTTAAATACTGAATTAAAACTGTAACGTGCGATTATCTGAGAACTCCTTTCAAGATTTTGAGTGCAGGTGTGTGTAAAGGAATTGACTGTAAGACTCAAACATTGATGAACTTGTCACTTTCAGCCTATCTTGCACTGTAGGTGAGAGCGCATACAATTATCAGACAGTTTCATATGTAAAGTAACAATTAATATTAATTAACAATTTGTGTAAAGTGTGGACAACCTGTGTAATGGACCAATTGTTAACCCACAACTAAAGACTGAAAATGAAAGACTGAAGGTGAAAACAACAAATGATAACTGAAGTTGAAAGAAAACTGCTTAAAGACATTGTGTTTGCCTTAGCATGGGTGGGAATTGGCATCACCACTGCACTATTGATTGACTCATGTGAAGGTAAACAGTGTTCAGGTAAACAGTGTTCGTGGTGTGTTTCACCTTGTCTCTATCTCTCTCTAATTATGTGTCTGTCTGTCTCTGTCTCTCTCTCTCTCTCTCTCTGTGTATGTGTGAGTGTTTTTATGTTTGTTACTGTTTATGTGAACCCGTGTTATTAATACCTTTTATATTCTAGTATTTTATCATTGTTATACAGACATGTGCATGCTAGCCGCAACATTCTTAAAACTTCTGTGGAAATACTCCCATTTTTTCAAAATACTCTTAATTTGGAATTGGAATACTCTGAGCCAGATTTTGGGGTAAACAGGTCTGACAGCAGTCCTGTTTGGTTATATACACAGCAGTCTGTTTCCTTTGAAACAATCTGATGTATACATCAGTCCTGTTTGCTGGTTATATACACAGCAGTCTGTTTCCTTTGAAACAATCTGACATACACAGCAATCCTGTTTGCTGGTTATATACACAGCAGTCTGTTTCCTTTGAAACAATCTGATGTACACAGCAGTCCTGTTTGGTTATATACACAGCAGTCTGTTTCCTTTGAAACAAGATGATGTATACATCAGTCCCGTTTGCTGGTTATATACACAGCAGTCTGTTTACTTTGAAACAATCTGATGTATACATCAGTCCTGTTTGCTGGTTATATACACAGCAGTCTGTTTCCTTTGAAACAATCTGATATACACAGCAGTCGTGTTTGCTGGTTATATACACAGCAGTCTGTTTCCTTTGAAACAATCTGATGTACACAGCAGTCCTGTTTGCTGGTTATATACACAGCAGTCTGTTTCCCAGGAAACAGTGTGATGTACACAGCAGTCTGTTTACTGGTTATGTGCACAGCAATCCGTTTCCTGGGAAACAATGTGATGTACACAAAAGTCTGCTGGGAAAAAATGTGTGCAAGGTACATGGAGACTGTTTTCTATTAGACTCGGGCATAGACATGTTTATCAGAGATTTCATACAAGGCTGCTCTAGATCTGGAAAGTGTTCATGAACATATATTGTTTGTCTGTGTTGTATACGAGACACATATGAAAAAAATAAGGCAGTAAAACAGTTTTTCTTCTTGAGTATGGGCTTCTTAGAAAACTTCCTTATCAGTATTTACATATACAAACACATATACACAAACACACACACACACACACACACAGAGACAAATTTACACATACAAATAACTGTACACAGGTCACAGAAAACCAATAACCATAGACTTGGCTGTGTGTTCAGGATGCGACACAAGTTGAGATTTGAAGATGAAGCGACCAAAAGCAAAGTGATGGACGCGAACGTTGCAGGAGGATGATCGCTACAACCCTCCACGACCCGCGCAACCCTCTGACCCAGCGGCGTCGGGAGAGCAGCAAGAAAGCCATGAGAAGCAAACGCTAGTGTGTATGATGGCGATGTGGTGGGGAGACGACCTGTTGTGGCAGTGCTGTGGTGGGGAGACGACCTGTCGTGGCAGCGCTGTGGCGCCCGTTGTGGTGATGGCGTGGTGTGCTTGTGTACAAGGATGTGTTAACAACAACCTGTTGGTTGAGAGAGAGGGAGCACCAGATGATTTGGGTATCTCCTATCATCGTCTGACTTTATTGTGCGATATCCAGTATCTAGTGCGTGTTGGACTGAAAAACAACCCGTTAGTTGAGAGAGAGCAAGAGAGAGAGAGTGACAGATGATAGGGCAACTTCTATCATCATCTGACCTTATTGTGCGATATTCAATATCTAGTGCATGTTTGACTGAAAAACAACCCGTTAGTTGAGAGAGAGCAAGAGAGAGGAGAGAGAGAGTGACAGATAATAGGGCAACTTCTATCATCATCTGACTTTATTGTGCGATATTCAATATCTAGTGCATGTTGGACTGAAAAACAACCCGTTAGTTGAGATAGAGCAAGAGAGAGAGAGAGGGAGAGTGACAGATGATAGGGCAACTTCTATCATCATCTGACTTTATTGTGCGATATTCAATATCTAGTGCATGTTGGACTGAAAAACAACCCGTTAGTTGAGCGAGAGCAAGAGAGAGAGAGTGACAGATGATAGGGCAACTTCTATCATCATCTGACTTGGCTGTGGAGTATCCAGTTTCTGGTGTGTGTTGGACCGAGATGATTTGTCTCCTCTACAGCCCTGATGGGGCCCTTTGCGGTCGGCTGGGCTATAAGCAACATTATCTTATCTTATCTCCTCTGGACGTCTCAGTGCCAGCATCTTCCTCTGAATGAAATGAGTTGTTTTCTTTCTTCACGTTCAGAATTCACACATGCATGCATACAGGCAGGCTTGTATCATTTCTCATTCATTGCATGAAGCTCATGGTGATTGACACGCTCATGTTGTGGACGTACAGAGGAGGTTACACCCGATCTACTTTCTATCGATGGCAGCAGAAGATGGACAAAGTGTGGAAGGAGAGAGGGTTTTATGCGTGTTCTTGAGCTTGTTGGTTTGCGTATGTGCATCAGTGGGTAGCTCTTGTGTCATAAATAGTATTTATGAAATGAGAGATTTGTGATCTCCAGAGTTAGTGTGTGTGTGTGTGTGTGTGTGTGCGCGCGTACGTGTATGTGCGTGCGTGTGTGTGTGTATGTGTGTGTGCGTGCGTGTGTGTGTGCGTGCGCGCGCGTGCGTGTGTGTGTGTGTGTGCGCGCTTGCACGCATGTGTATGTTGGTTGTGACTGGGAGGGAGTGATGCTTTTTTGTCAGTATAGAGTGGGGCAGAAATGTGGTTCAGCTGGGGAACAAAAATTGAAGGTTTTTTTTTTTAATTTTTTAGTGGCAATCTATAGGGAACCCCACAACAGAAATGCATTGGAAAATGGAGTGTTTGTGGTTGGTCTCCTTGAAGAAATGAGACTAGGATATGTGTGTGTGTTACTTAGTTTCAAATTTAACATCAATCCACTCTAGATAATATTAGACACACAAAAAAAGACACCACCCCATCAACCCCAAACAAACCAAACCCTAATGATAAAACTAGGAAACTACAAATGGTTTGATATGAGAGAAGAGTGAGAGGCAGGGGACGGATGAAGATGGTCCTTTTGTATATTTTATGTAGATTTAGCAACAGCTGTGTGATTGACTCACTGAAAAGTAGCCTCATAAGTGGTATGAGATGATGCATGTGAGAAGCTTTAACTACTTAATTATTGGACTCTTTGATAAAGAAAGAAAGAATTAGAATTCATAGGTTGATACCGGTGATTCAAAAATATTTCTAATAGTATATGTAGACAGCATGGGTATAAATTGTTTGATAGCTGCACATGAGAGAATATGCTCAGCTGTGATGTTCTGTCTACAAACACATGAGGCATTTTTACTGAATGTTGTTGTAAAAGCATTGACTTTCCACCTATGCATAAGGGATGATAACTTTCTGCGTATGTGGGAGTGTGTTTTAATACTAAAATCTGTGTAAATAGGCTTATTGTGAGACTTTTTAAAAGAATTCTGAGCAAATGATTCCACTATACTATATTGTTCTTGAACCGAAAGTGGAAAATTCATCCTGAGAGACTTTGTACTATATTTTGCACCTTGTTTTGCAGCTCTATCGATTTTATCGTTATAATAAAACAAACAATGTGACGGTATCCAGCAGAAAGTAATAGCAGTGCCTTGTAAAGAGAGAGCATGAATTGAATTGCTCATTTCAATTATCATTTCTGATCTATCCTGCAATTTTAATTATTTCAGTGCCTGAAGCACAGACTTTGAATCAACACAAAAAGGTACTTGAAATATAGATCATGGGAAATTTAGAAGATGAATTAATGCCATTAGTATTGCAGTAAGTTCCGCAGTAAAAACGGATTTATTTATCCCCATGGAAAAACATTTCTCTACTTTTAAAGTGTGTGTGTGTGTGTGTGTGTGAGCATTCTACATGGATAGATCTGGTCATCTTTGTGGGTACATGTATCATGTATTCTCTGTGGATAGATGTGGTCATTCAGCACCCAACTAATGGATAGATCTGGTCTTTCATCAGCTAAGTGTGTCATGTGTTCTCTATGAATAGATCAGGTCGTCCAGCATCTCACTAAATGTGTGTCATGTGTTCTCTGTGGATAGATCAGGTCATCCAGTATCTCACTAAATGTGCGTCATGTGTTCTCTGTGGATAGATCTGATTATTCAGTATCTCACTAAATGTGTCATGTGTTCTCTGTGGATAGATCTGATTATTCAGTATCTCACTAAATGTGTCATGTGTTCTCTGTGGATAGATCCAATTATTCAGTATCTCACTAAATGTGTGTCATGTGTTCTCTCTGGATAGATCTGATTATTCAGTATCTCACTAAATGTGTGTCATGTGTTCTCTGTGGATAGATCTGATTATTCAGTATCTCACTAAATGTGTGTCATGTGTTCTCTGTGGATAGATCAGGTCGTCCAGCAACTAACTAAATGTGTCATGTATTCTCTGTGGATAGAACTGCTCGTCCAGCATCTCACTAAATGTGTCATGTATTCTCTGTGGATAGAACTTCTCGTCCAGCAACTAACTAAATGTGTCGTGTATTCTCTGTGGATAGAACTCGTCCAGCAACTAACTAAATGTGTGTCATGTGTTCTCTGTGGATAGAACTGCTCGTCCAGCAACTAACTAAATGTGTCATGTGTTCTCTGTGGATAGAACTGATCATTCAGCAACTAACTAAATGTGTCATGTGTTCTCTGTGGATAGAACTGATCATTCAGCAACTAACTAAATGTGTCATACGTTCTCTGTGGATAGAACTGCTCATCCAGCAACTAACTAAATGTGTCGTGTATTCTCTGTGGATAGAACTGATCATTCAGCAACTAACTAAATGTGTCATGTGTTCTCTGTGGATAGAACTGATCATTCAGCAACTAACTAAATGTGTCATACGTTCTCTGTGGATAGAACTGCTCATCCAGCAACTAACTAAATGTGTGTCATGTGTTCTCTGTGGATAGAACTGCTCGTCCAGCAACTAACTAAATGTGTCATGTGTTCTCTGTGGATAGAACTGATCATTCAGCACCTCACTAAAGGTGTGTCATGTATTCTCTGTGGATAGAACTGCTCGTCCAGCAACTAACTAAACAGGAGGAAGTTTGTCATGCATTCTCTGCGGGCAGACGGTTGTCTAGCATCTTACTGAAGGCACACTCTTTTCCACTCTCACTTTCTCTTGATGAAATGAAAAGAAACAAAAAGCCAAAAGCATAGGTCTGCTGTAACAAGTTTAATAACGCTGTGATAATAGAATCTCATCTGCAGGGACTAAATGCAATGCCGGTGACGTGTCCTAGTTTTACGTCCAGCAACAAAGACAAGCCACTGCATTCTTTTTGTGGCCCATGAAGGCTACCCCTGCCCCTCCCCTTCATGTACACAGACAGCACTATCATACAGGTCATGTTAATTACACAGACATCACATACAAGGAAAGAACTCCTTAACAAAGACCTGCAGAGAAATGTTTCGGTAATGACGTCTCCTTTCAGAAGAAATGAGCCGTTTACCCATTAGAACAATATCCATAACTGTTTGCAACAACAACAAAAAGAAAAGGTCCTTTGACAGATTTGAACATGGACCTTCGACATTCATACATTTTAAACACCTGACCACAGTGCATTCTGGTTATTGCGAGAGTTCTTCTTGTACTTGAACAGCGTCCCTGCAATCATGGCAGTCCCCAGCAGCTGTGGCGCTGCTTCCGTTTTGATCATTCTCTTGTAAAAATACCTAAAAGGTTTTAAAATCAATCAGCACGGAACATAGACATACATGTGAATTTGAGGACCAAAGCTTGTGCATTTTGCAAATGTAACAACGCCCATGGCAACAAGGAAGTCACCCCTAGCTAAATTCCAAGGAAAAATTCCACTGGACAGTAAATCAATCTGTTTCCTGCTGGCAGGAGAAATGAGGAAAGTCACATGGGTGACCCTGTCCTCTGGCTACCACTACCAGTTTTCTTCTGCTACAGCAGCTTGCATTTCACACAGACATCAGTTGGATGATACAGTTGTACAACATGTGGACCAGCATATACCGTTCAAAGCTCTTCTTTGTGTTACCTTCAGAACGTAAAGCAAGCCGATTAGCTGACACTGGCCTCGTCACTGCTCCTGACAAGGACAGAACCAGTATGGGCTGTCAGGAATCACAGGAAGTAAGCGTCCACTTCAGCTCCCCCCCCCCCCCTCCCCCCTCCTCCTCAAACCTTTGAGTTTGAAGAAGTGGGCATATAAAAATAAGTCAGAATGGACGTTGTTCCCCTTCCTCACCCTCCCCAAACATTTGAGGGACTGTACATGCACATGCCTTCCAACCCTACCCCCCCCCCCCCCCCCCCCCCCCCCCCCCTTGAGTCATTTTCCTCATCTTAGGAAGTGTGTGCGTGTACATATATAGCGTGCACTCCCCTCTCCACCATCCCCCTTCCCCTCCACCTTCCCTATTCAAGCAAAGTCCCAGTGAAACGCACAAAATATCTAATGAAACAGCGGCTGTGTTCCGTCCTAACATGGCAGCATTAGAACTTGCATAATGAACACACACAACACATGATGATAGATCTGAAATGGGTGACCCCCTTTGTAAAATAAATCAGCCCAAAGGTGTGGCACTCCAAACTGGAGTATGTAAAGCAAATCTGAAGCAGCTCATCCAAATCTGAAGTGTGTCAAGCAGACCTGATGCAGATCAGCCTAATCTGACGAGGGTCAACTTTACCTTAATCTGACGGTCAGTACCGGGGCCTAGTGCCGCAGTGCGGCTTGAATACAGCCAGGCTTAAAGCAGTGTCAGATATACTGCCAACACATCTGCATTATCTTAACACAGCCGGGCTGAAAACGGTGTCAGATATACTGCCAACACATCTGCACCATCTTAACACAGCCGGGCTGAAAACAGTGTCAGATATACTGCCAACACATCTGCACCATCTTAACACAGCCAGGCTGAAAACAGTGTCAGATATACTGCCAACACATCTGCATTATCTTAACACAGCCAGGCTGAAAACAGTGTCAGATATACTGCCAACACATCTGCATTATCTTAACACAGCCAGGCTGAAAACAGTGTCAGATATACTGCCAACACATCTGCATTATCTTAACACAGCCAGGCTGAAAACAGTGTCAGATATACTGCCAACACATCTGCATTATCTTAACACAGCCAGGCTGAAAACAGTGTCAGATATACTGCCAACACATCTGCATTATCTTAACACAGCCAGGCTGAAAACAGTGTCAGATATACTGCCAACACATCTGCATTATCTGAATACAGCCAGGCTTAAAACAATGTCAGATATACTGCCAACACATCTGCATTATCTTAACGCAGCCAGGCTTAAAACAGTGTCAGATATACTGCCAACACATCTGCATTATCTGAACACAGCCAGGCTCAAAACAATGTCAGATATACTGCCAACACATCTGCACCATCTTAACACAGCCAGGCTAATACTACCAACACATCTGCATTATCTGTATACAGCCAGGCTTAAAACTGCATCAGATACATTGACAACACATTTGCATTATCTGAATACAGCTGGCCTTTAAAAAAAACCCTGCATATTTGCATTATCTGAATACAGCCAGGCTTTGAACAGTGTCGGGCAGAGACTGCCAACACATACACATGATCTGAATGCAGTCAGGCTAGACTGCCAGCACATTTGCACTCTCTGAATGCAACCCGTGTTTAGAACTGCTTCAGACTACCAGCACATTTGCATCATCTGAATACAGCTAAGCTTAAAACTGCTTCAGACAGACTACCAGCACATTTGCATTATCTGAATACAGCTGAGCTTAAAACTGCTTCAGATAGACTGCCAGCACATTTGCATTATGTGAATGCAACCCAAGTTTAAAAGTGCTTCAGTCAGACTGTAAGTATATAAATTTGCATTATCTAAATACAGCCAGGCTTTAAAACACTGTCACATACACTGCTAACACATCCGCATTATCTAATACGGCTAGGCCTACATCAGCACCAGACAAACTGCTAACACATCTGCATTATTTGAACACAGCCAGGCTAAAAACAGTGTCAGACTGACTGTCAACACATTTCCATTTCCCCTCTCATCCTTCCAGTGGGAAAACGATTTAAAATGAAACACACTGATGCATATACATGCAACTTTGCTAAAAATGACAGCAACTTAAACACCGACGCCCAACAGGAAACGAATGCAGATCATTCCAAGAATACCGTGGCTTGCTGGGGTCCCCTCCCCACTGTGTCAACGAGTTTCACGACACAAGTCACAGAACGCGTCAACACTGGCATTGCAAACACTCTAGAGAACAGACAACTAATCCTAAGCAGCGGGTTGCTCTGGACAGCTGTTTAATACACTGGACACATTCATCATGTACATAATCATTAGTGAAGACCATACTATACATGCATGCATGCATGCACACACCACACACACACACACACACACACACACACACACACACACACAGAGTTGCCATTATTGCTAGCAATCAGGTGATCACAGTGAGAAAGGTCAGAAGGTACTGCTATATATAAACTGTATAATGTAGAGTTGGGGGGGGGGGGGGGGGGGGGCAGGAGAAGGAGCATATATACAGAAACTGTATGAACAAAAGGATCAAAATATACATAGATCATAGCAGTGTGATACACACATTATCCAATAAATGAACTTGGCGCATGCACACACACACACATGCATGCATAATTGCACACAAACACACACATATATGCAAAATCACACACACACACACGCACATACACACACACACACATATAGTCTCTCTCTCTCTCTCTCTCTCACACACACACACAGAGAAAGAGCTGATGGAGGGATGTGGTGATGCATAGAACACCCTATGGCTAAAGCTAGTGAACAGACACAGCTACTTCTGGCGACACACAACACTCTGTACAAACAAAGCTGCTGAATACACAAAAGAGGAAACGCCTTCATTACAGGGGTTAGCCAGTAAAACGCACACAAAGACAACAAACAGAACACCAAGTGCCATGTGTTACACTCCCCAAAACCAATACACAAAAGCCAATACACTATGCTGACTACACGCCAAAAATACTTGGGAGGAAAAGATGTGTACATGACACTCGAACATGAGCAGAAACCGACACAAAAGAACATGAGGAATGCAGGAACAACAGGAAGTTTAACCCTACAAAGCTTACAGCTTTTCCACAAGCACCACGTCTTCTACAACAACGGACCATGGCATGGAGCATCCTACTCCCAAAGCACTGGACCGCAGCTGCTGCAGAATCCACAGCATCAGTAATGCCCATGGCGTTTCAACACAGTGTCACATCTTTGGCACAAAGCATCGACACTCGGCCCCACCCTTCCCATAACCTTTCCTCCCACTACACGCACACGCATCCTTTCTGTACTTCTATGGCAGGAGAATGTCAATTCACAACGCTGTGATACATGCCTTCTGTATCTCTCTGGCACACAGCGTCAAGAATACATCAGCGAAAAAAAGAAGAAAAAAAGTTCTGGCAGACTTCACTCTTGCTCAAATGTGTACAACTTCACAAGAGTCACTAAGTCGATGACCATCGTGGTGACCTCTTGGGACCTTGAGATGTATAAAAATAGAACCGCTTCGAACAGCAGGAACTGCTCTTCATGAGAATGGACAGGATATGTGCTTTTTGAATAAAATGTGTACACCTTGACAACAGATATGTCCATAAATGCCCACAAACATATACAGAGGAGTGGCAGACATATACATATATATATACACACAGAAAATTCAAACATATACAGAAAGGAAGGAATAAGTTAATACCAGGTTGTTCAGCAGGACACAATACCAAGTAGGTCACACAAAATCCACACAACAATGCTCCACAATAATGTGTGACTGGAAAAACGCTCAAAGATGCCACCAGACACACAAAATGCCAGGGATGAAATGAATCCTTGGAAAGTCAAGACAAGAAAAGAAAAACACTTCCATACGCTCAACAATGTCCAGATTCTCTGCGATGTCCAGATTACTGTGACCTACACTGCGCACTGTCCAATAGTTAGAGCGTTTGCTCACACAGCTGACGGCCATGAGTTCTACACACACATTGGATCAGATTTTTCCAGCTTGAAAACCGGTCTACCCAGCAGTAAATGCCAACCAATTCCAGTTCAGGGAGGGTTAAAGGTGGTATATGGGGAGGAATGGGTACCGCCTTCAATCATGCAGTGCTCTAGAAACAATGAACCTCTGACAGTTCACTGTCCCTATGGCCAGCAAGTGACAGGAACTTTAACACTTTTTTCCCTAACCTTGTAACCTCCTGTCTGTACTCTGCAGGTCCTACAGCTGCCATAAAGGACCTGTACTATCTCCTCTTTGTACACTGCAGGTCCTACAGCTGCCATAAAGGACCTGTACTCTTTCCTCTTTGTACTCTGCAGGTCCTACAGCTGCCATAAAGGACCTGTACTATCTCCTCTTTGTACTCTGCAGGTCCTACAGCTGCCATAAAGGACCTGTACTCTTTCCTCTTTGTACTCTGCAGGTCCTACAGCTGCCATAAAGGACCTGTACTCTTTCCTCTTTGTACTCTGCAGGTCCTACAGCTGCCATAAAGGACCTGTACTCTTTCCTCTTTGTACTCTGCAGGTCCTACAGCTGCCATAAAGGACCTGTACTCTTTCCTCTTTGTACACAGCACGTCCTACAGCTGCCATAAAGGACCTGTACTCTTTCCTCTTTGTACACAGCACGTCCTACAGCTGCCATAAAGGACCTGTACTCTTTCCTCTTTGTACACAGCACGTCCTACAGCTGCCATAAAGGACCTGTACTCTTTCCTCTTTGTACACAGCACGTCCTACAGCTGCCATAAAGGACCTGTACTCTTTCCTCTTTGTACACAGCACATTCTACAGCTGCCATAAAGGACCTGTACTCTTTCCTCTTTGTACACAGCACGTCCTACAGCTGCCATAAAGGACCTGTACTCTTTCCTCTTTGTACACAGCACGTCCTACAGCTGCCATAAAGGACCTGTACTCTTTCCTCTTTGTACTCTGCAGGTCCTACAGCTGCCATAAAGGACCTGTACTCTTTCCTCTTTGTACACCGCAGGTCCTACAGGCTGCTGTAGACAAATGCCCGAAGGATCTATCCTCTTTCCTGTCTGTACCCTGCCCAGATTGCCACCAAAGATCCAGAGGATGTGTGCTTCCGCTCTGTTCACACCGCCAGTCCAATCTACAGCCCTGAATCCCTGCGACCCCCTCCCTGCACCCAGCCCCTCAAATCCTCCTTCGGTGCTGACCATCGGGCAAGGAAGGACTGGTCAGCTGAACAGGACCATGGCCTGTAGTGAACCCCGACCACCATCCAGGCCACGCAGCAGACCCAGTGGTTGTGGCATCTCCAGGCACACCACAAACAGCACCCCTGACCTCGGATGCCTGGGGGCGACCTTCAGGTCAGAGACAGGTCACACCTAAGCTACATCCCCTGCCCTCCAAGCTTCATCCTGGTCAGTGCCAAGGCAGACAGGCGGCGGACAAGAGCACACGGCCGCAGCGCCATCCAACGTTCCAGGCTGTGAGGTCAGAGGTGACACACTGGTCTCCCTTTCATTTGCTGGTTAAGAGGCTGGTTTCATTTCCTGCGTGATACGCCAGAGGGTATTTTCACCCTCACTTTCAATCCTGCACATCCTCAGTGCGGCATCCTGTTACCTATGACGTCCTCACTGCAGCCTTCTGTTTCCCATCACAACTTCACGTCGGAGCTTTGAAGGTTCCACCTTCCTCCCTGTCAGCACTTCTTACGCCCAGTTACACAAGTGCATGGTTACATATGTGATTTCTACACTATTTACACGCACACACACACACACCGCTACATTAACATCTGTAAGCAGTTTGTGTTCACTCACTCACATCTCTTCAGCCGAATACTATAACATGTTCTGCACTAAGATAGTGATCAGTGATCGGACATCATTTGTACACGTTATACTCGCATCAGATCCATTAATTCCCAAACAACGTGATCATCAAACCAATCAAAAAAATCATTTGAGCTTGTGAGCCAATCGTCACAAGAACATCCAATGGATCACGCAAAGCCTGACACACTATAACAACAACAAAAATGGAGGAAAATGGAAACCAGTCACTTACACCTTGTGTTGTGATGCCAACTATTACCGATAGTCTATCTGCCAGTCCCTACACTGATCAGTTGACAGGGCCATCACACTCAATGACCAGTGGTCACCACTTTGGGTGGATTCTCATGTTTCTAAGTGAAGCGTCAGTCAGCCTAGCCTACAGCAGGCTGGGGAACTCTCCTCGGATCCGAGGATTTCCGAGATTTTTTAAAATGACTTCCGAGGAAAAAAAAAATCGTCAGAGGAAAAAAAAATCCGCCGAGAAAAAAAAAAAAATCGCGAAGGACTTGATCACTCCCGAGTCCAGTACCGTTCCGTATCCAGTATTTCCAATCCAGGTTTTAGTATAAGGCAGTTCCGCCCGCGGTTGTTGGGGTATTTCCGCGAGCTTTAGGAAGCCATTGCCGAGGCGGGCGCATCAGTCTGCGAACGCAATATTCGCAGCCATTTTCTGCATCTTTCACGAGTCAAAATGTCGTGTGTATCACGCATCGTAAATCGTGGCGAGTCGTTTGATGAAGGATCGATTGCCAACAAATGGAGATGGGACTGGACTGAAAAATCAACGAAAGTGGCGGGTTACGATCAGCGAGTTTCAACTTGCATTCGCAAAGTGAACAAGGCTGGAGTTGCTCGCTGCCTAAAGGAGTTGAACTATTCCAATCGTGGACTGACAGCGCTCTTTGAACACATGCTTCCAAAAGGCATGTTGAAGCTTCGAAAGGACTTCATGGCAATCAGAGCAGACTGCCTGGTGAGTTGACATGGAATGTGTGTTTCTATGCAGACAACCAACTTCGTTTGTGAGTGTGTTTGTGTTTTTTTTCAATGCAGCTACACACAGCAGTCTACACATCCGGTAGGTCCGCCATCATCGTCTGCACTTCCCCCGTTTGCGTGTTTTCGATGTACATATGCTATGATTTCGCCCCGTTCGTCAGTTGGCTCGTTGGTCTAGGGGTATGATTTCGCTTTGGGTGCGAGAGGGTCCAGGGTTCAAATCCCGGGACGAGCCCGATTTTTTTTTCTTTGGGGGGGGGGGGGGGGGGGGGGGGGGGGGGGGGGGGGGGGGGAGATGGCGGACCCGGGGCGTGCCAGATTGCCGCGTGCCACTTTGCCGCGTAGTGTCCCAGTCTACTCCAAAGCAGAATCGATGGTCTTTAGATTAGAGTAGGGCGAAGCCGAGGAGGACGAAGGACGAATGAACGAAGGCCGTTAGGCCAAGTCGTGCTCACGGACCTACCGGATGTGTAGACTGCTGTGTGTAGCTGCACTCGTTTTTTTTTCATTCCATTATTTTTTATTCCATGCTTTTTCACTCTGGTGAAAAAAAGTCAACTTCAAAAGGTTGAAGAAAAACCCTGCACTAGAGCCAGAGGGTTTCCAGTTTCCTTCCATTAAAAAAAAAAATAAAAAAATAAATGAATGAATGAATCCACCAAGAAACATTTTTTTTTAAATTAGGCTTTTATGAAGACTGAATTATTGAACTTATGAAGCAAGGCACTACAGCACATCAAGAAAAATGAAATAAAGTAAGTTTTTTTTTTTAATTTCTTTGCATGCTGCATGTAAATAAGATGTTTTAGTTTGGTTTCTTTGCATGCCACAGGGTAATTTGCCTATCACGAGAAGCCACGAAAGGGTCTTCAAAAGTGCTCAAAATCAATTTCGGCCGGGGGGCTTCGCCCCCCCTGGACCCCCACCGGGGCGTTGCCCTGGACCCCACCGGGGCCTAGGCGGCCCCTGGACCCCGGCCTATTTTTCAGAGATTTTTGGGATCAGCTGTTCCCCAGCCTGCTACAGAGATGTCTAGCCTACAGAGATGTCTAGCCTACAGAGATGTCTAGTTCCACAAGCTACAGAGGTGGAGTGGAGACCTACAGAGCGCAGCCCAGCGTGTCTGCCACCAAGGACCACCCAGTGACCGATTTCTCTCGGACTGGCCTGGTAGCACCAAGGACCACTTAGCGACCGACTTCTCTCGGACTGGCCTGGTAGCACCAAGGACCACCCAGTGACCGATACCACCAGTGACCGATACCACCCAGTGACCGATTTCTCTCGGGCTGGCCTGGTAGCACCAAGGACCACTTAGCGACCGACTTCTCTCGAACTGGCCTGGCAGCAGCAGCCCAGCAGCATGGCTGTGTGGTTAAAAGAGTCAGGCTTCGGCCACACTATGAGCTGCACTGTGAGCCGCCCTGTGGAACAGTACCGAGCGAGGGTAGAGCTGTGAGTAGTGGGCGGTCACGTCAAAAGCAGTTATACTATAGCCAGCAAGGAGATGGGAACAATGATGAGAAGGATGACGTCATTTACTGTAGAGGTGGCCGGCCACATCAGGAATGAAAGCCAAGTGGGTTATGCTAGTGATGAGCCTGGATAAAATGTGAAAAGTGTGTACTGCCAGTTGCTGCAGACACCACCTGTGTCGATCGTTCATGGCATGACAGCCTCTGCAGTGACTGCTGATGTCATCCTGTCTCGTGCAGCTGCCGCACAGCTGGCAGCTGGAAGGGAGGCCACAGCCTCAAAGGAAGGGGAGGACATCAGAGCAGCAATGCTCCCAATGTGTGAGATCATGGATTGCCAGGGACATCAGCACAGCACAGTGACATGGAGACAACACTGACCCATGTCCTCCAGAGCCTCGGTGGTGTTCTGATGGTGATGTCCGTCTCCACTTTTACATGGCTCAGAGTCAGATTACACGCACACATACATACACATATGCGTGCACACACATACACATACACACAAACACATGAACACACACACATGCACATACACTCTCCCCCAAATGCATACATACATACTCACATACTTTCTATAAATCTAACACACACACACACACACACACACACACACACACACACACACATACACTCTCTCTCTCTCATTAACTCTCTCTTTCACACACACAAACATTTACACACATACTTTCCATAAATCACGCACACTCAACTGTACACACGCACACACACACACACACACACACACACACACACACACACACGCACACCATCAGCGGTACACCAACAGCAGGACCATGGCCACAGGAAAAGAACAGTTTGTCAAACTTAACATAAAACAACATATCTAAGCAGAGAATACTGTACTGACTCAACCTGCAGCCAGATATCAACATCTCACGGCAAGGCAGCCAACAGGGATGACATCACTTTGGCAATAGATGGACAGCTTAGCTGGCTTCTTAATGGTACTCCTACCCTCTCCCCCACCATCCCACCTCCCTCCCTGATCCCATTCCCATTACCGCGCCCCCTGTCCAAACCTATCAGCAAGTGAAGACAAACTTAGAGCTATGTCCCAACAAAAGGCTAGACAATTCTTCAGTAACACACAGCATTGCACAATCTGGAGGGAGGAATCTTCTGAAAGTGGGAAAACAGGTGGAGGATATTGCACTGGATTTACATGTAAAGGAAAGTGTGGAAATGTGAGGTCGGCACCATTAGGATGGAGTGACAGGAAAGTTCGAAAACAGAGATATACATACTGTATATTGCATGCATATGTGCACGCATACTTATATGCTCACACATTACTATGTACACACACACACGCACGCATATCACACACACATACACACACACACACACACACACACACTCACACACACATACACACACATCTGTACATAAGTGCATAGCTACGCACCATCATTACACTCACAGCCTCTTTACACCTAAAGAGACCCTCGACAATCATCAGTTTACCCCATCCCCTTTGCATCTAAACAGTCTTAAAGACAACCATTCTTACGTCAACAGAAGATAATCATTTTTACACTATAGAAGATGACCATTATTACATCTACAGAGGACAATTGTTACTACATCTCCAGAAGACTCTCACTGATGACAGCCACTTTGAGTTTGCTTTATCCTCCATAACGTACAAAGTTTTGTGCAGTAATCCCCGTTGTCATACCTCATAGGTGCATTGGGTTCAATGGGGGTCAGCTATCAGCGAAGTCTGGTGCATGAGATGCCCCCATCCTCACCCCCCCCACCCCCAAATTGTTCCCTGCAATGTATTTACCGACTATTTATCATTTATTTAATTGATTATTCGCAGAAGTGTACAATGTAAACGGACCACTCTGAATAATACCATGCATATTAATCTGTTTCTCTACCACCCTTCTCTTTCCAAAACACACAGTCCCACAGATGTACAATCACAGGTTAACACACACCTGCACACACACACTCCATCTCTCTGTCGCTCTCATTCAGCATGGCATCAAGTCCAAAGTGAAATACAGTGCTTAAAGGAGCAGAGCAAGCTGATGTGGTCAAAACATATCACTTATGGATAACACTATACACGCATGGACAATAAAGCTCTCTTCTGCTTACAGCTGCTTTGGGAAATATCACATCCGGTTAATTCCAGGGAGGTTACTCTCGAGAACAGACACATCACTGGACACACACATCATAATGTCCAGCCCATGTCATCATGGCTGACCGCTAAACGACAACTCTACACTAAGTACCAACCACACAGAAAACGTGTCACTGCATAAATACACATTTTGAAAGCAGTTCTCTTTTTCTTTTTTTTTTCTTTTTTTTTTTACTATCAGGAGAAGTTTGCATTTTTCTTTTGTTTGTTTTTTGGTTTACCACAGATAAAACCTTCTGAGCTGTGACACAATTCCCCTCCATTCTTCAGAGAAAGTTCCTCACAAGTATCAACACCACGCCTCCATGTGAAATTCTGCACTCTGTGGTTCAACATCACCTCATGTGAAATTCAGCATTATGTGTGTGTCCACTGAAAAAATCTGTTCTGCCAAGGCTCCAAAGCAGACATGTTGCTCGTCTATTCCTTCAGTAGTGTGATGGACAGTCTCATCTCAAATCACTTCTTCTTGTTCCTGTGAGCCGAAGGTGTGTTTGAAGGTGACTTTCCAACTGACCTTGCATTGGGTGACCTTCCCGTGGGCGACCTTCCCGTGGGTGACCTTCCTGTGGGTGACCTTCCCGTGGGCGACCTTCCCGTGGGTGACCTTCCCATGGGTGACCTTGCTGACGACCCTGCGGAGGTGTCCAAAGACAGACAGGACCTGCACGTCCCATGGCCGGCTGGGGAGTTTTTACTGTGCTGGTGACCGTTTCTCATTTCTGCCTTGACATTGTTGTTGAGGGTCGTGACCCTGCCCTCTGACCTCCCATTGACCAGGACGTTCGGAGCACCACAAGCACCACCTTCACCACCACTATCACGCTTGCCAGCGGTAGTCACTGAGGGCTTGGCACTCCTCGCGGAGGAAGTCTGTGTTCTGGACGATGTGACCCCACCGTCACTCACAGAGGGTTTGGCAGTCTTCTGGGCCGAGGCCGGTGTTCGGGGCGGCGTGACACCACGGTCTGCATGCAGGGGGCCATGTTTGAGGGGACTAGGGGAACCCCTCACCCTCCTCTTCCCCTGATCGCTGTTAGCTGCTGGCACAATAGGCGGCACCCCCACCACATCCCCATCCAGACTCTGGTACTTCAGCCGGCGGACCATGCGTCTGCGCGAGGTCGTTGGAGCCGCCGGGGCGTTCCCTTGACCCTCCTTACCGCTGATGTTCCCTTTCCGGCCTGGGGCCGGCGGAGGCACTGTCTTCAAGGTGTTCGAGTTCAATTCTTCATCATGCAAGTTACAGTTCTCCATCTCTGATTCGGGGATGTGGGTGGAGGTCAGATCCTCCCCGTCAGGTTGCCGCAACGTTGACAGCAGCTCCGCCTGGAGACGCAGGGCGAAGGCGTCCGGAGAAGACGGTGCTCTTTGACCTGATCCGCACCGACTGTGTCGCGGAGGGCTGCTGGTGTTGGTGGCAGTAGCGGGCGCTGCCGTGCAGAGATTCCTGGTGGAGTTTTTCGGCCGCGCGACGGAGGAGAATGGGAGAGGAGGGCAGGGACTGACAGCGCCGCTCTGTGCCCAGGAATTCTGCAAGGGTACAAACCATGGTGATCAAGTCTGTTGGTACACATCACAACTGTACGATCTAGAAATGTTCTCCACTCCTGTTGCTTTGTTACTGAATGTGACGTCCATGTACTTGTCCGACTATATACAAGATCGAAAAGGCTGTGCACGTCTTGAATAAATATTGATTTATATTTGTTCATTTCTCTAGTTGTTGCTGTGTAGATGTGACCGGTACTGGGTATATAGGCAAGCTTGGAACACCCTTTTTTGGGGATGTTTCTTTGTTTGTTCTGTGTGCTCTGTGCTGTCATATCTGCTAGGCGATTTGGTGTCGTAAGCAGTATTCCTCTGAGTTATGGGCATGCATTTGTTTTCTTGTGGGAGCAAGAGTTACCCTACTTGTTGGTTGTTTACTGATTACTGTTTCCTGTCTCAATTCATAATTACTTTCATTTCAATCACATTGAGGTTACCTGTTTTTGTTTCTGTTCCTCCATTACTTGTCTGACTATATTCAAGATCGAAAAGGCTGCGCCAATCTTGAATGAATATTAATTTACATTTGTTCATTTCTCCAGTTGTTGCTGCTGTTTAGATGTGTCTGGCACAGGGTATATAGGCAAGCTTGGAACATCCTTTTCTGGGGGATGTTTCCTTGTTTGTTCTGTGTGCTTTGTGCTGTCATGTCTGCTAGGCGATTCCGTGTCGTAAGCAGCAGTCCTCTGAGTTATGGGCATGCTTTGTTTTCTTGTGGGAGCAAGCGTTACCTTACATGTTTGTAGTTTACGGTTATTGAATGTCAAGTTTGTGTTCATAATAACCGCACAGAATATCTTGTTGACAGCTTCATCAGTTAACTTACATAAAAACTGATATCAAATGTCTACGCAAACACTTACGCAAATGGATGAATCCACAAATACACAGACACACAAACAGACTGAAACGCATGCGTGCGCACACACACACACACACACATACAAACACACACACACACACAGAAACACACACACATATGCACACACACACACACACACACACACACACACACACACACACACCATTTTTCCCTCTCTGTCCATGTTGCCAGGGGTGGAAGGGGGAGTGAAGAGGTTGGCAGGGGAGGGTAACTCTGCAGCAAAGTCGATGGAAGTGCCCAGCAGTTTGCGGCCATGCTGGAATTGCTGGATGGCCGCGAAGGGATTGTTGCTGGAAGGGGCGTAGGACGGGTCGTCACGACTCATCACCTGAACACAAACACCATCACATCTATTGGTATTTGGACTTTTGTCTACATCTGTATATTTATCATCACCAGCATTATCATTATCATCTTCATTGTCATCATCAACTTCCATGACATCAAGTTCAAGAGGTGTCACCGTCATCAAGAACCTGCACAGGATCTAATGACAAGGGATGATGATGATGATGATGATGATGACGATGACGATGATGACAATGACGACAAGCTGAAGACACTGTAACAACTTATTTCTTCCAATCTCTGTGATCCTCAACAGGCTACACACACTGAAACAAGTCCTCTGTCATCCCCAACAGGCTACACACACTGTAACAACTCCTCTGTCATCCTCAACAGGCTACACACACTATCACAACTCCTCTGTCATCCTCAACAGGCTACACATCTGTCATCCTCAACAGGCTACACATCTGTCATCCTCAACAGGCTACTCAACAGGCTACACATCTGTCATCCTCAACAGGCTACACATCTGTCATCCTCAACAGGCTACACACACTGTGACAACTCCTCTGTCGTCCTCAACAGGCTACACATCTGTCATCCTCAACAGGCTACACACACTGTAACAACTCCTCTGTCATCCTCAACAGGCTACACACACTATCACAACTCCTCTGTCATCCTCAACAGGCTACACATCTGTCATCCTCAACAGGCTACACACACTGTGACAACTCCTCTGTCACCCTCAACAGGCTACACACACTGCGACAACTCCTCTGTCATCCTCAACAGGCTACACACACTGTGACAACTCTGTCATCCTCAACAGGCTACACTCTGTCATCCTCAACAGGCTACACACTGTGACAACTCCTCTGTCATCCTCAACAGGCTACACACACTGTGACAACTCCTCTGTCATCCTCAACAGGCTAAACACACTGTGACAACTCCTCTGTCATCCTCAACAGGCTACACTCTGTCATCCTCAACAGGCTACACACTGTGACAACTCCTCTGTCATCCTCAACAGGCTACACACACTGTGACAACTCCTCTGTCATCCTCAACAGGCTACACACACTGTGACAACTCCTCTGTCATCCTCAACAGGCTACACTCTGTCATCCTCAACAGGCTACACACACTGTGACAACTCCTCTGTCATCCTCAACAGGCTACACACACTGTGACAACTCCTCTGTCACCCTCAACAGGCTACACACACTGTGACAACTCAATCGTTTCAATCTCCAGAGGACTCTACACATCAACCATCATCTGAAACACCCAAGATCTAAGCAGGACACTGCTGAATTGCGGTTCTGGCAGGTCTTGGCTGACAAAAAATAACCCTGTCAAATAAACTCATATGACCCATGACAAATGTCTTCTCATCGCTTACCTGACCCAGCAGCAGTGGCAAAGTAATGATTTCTCGAATGATCTGACTTGTAAGAAGCGGTGTTACAATGACATCTTCACTGACCTAACCATGTTTATACTAATGTGTTTACTGACCTGACCAATGAGAAACCATTTTACATTGATGTCTTCACTGATCTGATCAATAAGAAGCACTTAACTAACCAGTGAGAAGCGGTGTTACAGGAAATCTTCACTGACTTGATAAATGGTAAGTGTCATTATGATGACGTCATCAGTAACCTGACCACTAAGAAGCGCCCAACAAACCAGCGAGAAGTGGTGTAACAGGAGTCTTCATCAACCTCATCAATGAGAGGAGCTATCAAAATGATGCCGTCACTAACCTGACCAATGAGGAGTGGTGTTATAACGATGTCCTCACTGCTGGTGTCAGTCTCGCTGTCATTGGCTTGCAGGATGTTGTCTTCTGACCGAGATCTTTTATGGCAGTTGATCTCTGTGACACGAACATAAGTCACATTTAGAACGATCTCTCTCTCTCTCTCTTTCTCTCTCTCTTTTTCTTTCTCTCTCTCTCTCCCTCTCTCTCTCTAATTTTCTTTCTGCCTCTCTCTCAAACTGACCGTTTCTGTCTCTTTCGTTCTTAATTTTCAATTTTCATTTAAAATAGCATTACATCTATGTAACTGAATTGTTATTGTTTTAAACGGGGCCTCTGTGTATATGTATATTAATGCATAAACCTGGACCCGTGTTTTTGTTTTTGATGAATGTGCTTTTAGCATGAAGTGCTAGTTTAGTGGTAGATTAGTGACAGCAGCAATTTTCAAAAACTGACGGACTTTATCCTCTGGCGTTCATAATGGGAACAGCCAGGAGCTGCCTCGTGCACTGCTAGATTTTATCATGGGAGTAGCTAGGAGCAGATAACTGATACTTTTCCATCATGCTCCGATCATGTGTTTTCGCTTGGAAAGGCACAGAAACTATTGCAAAGACCCCATGCATCTGATAATGTGTCAGCACTATTTTTGGGGTATGGTGCCCATTCTGTCCATGACAAGAGAAAAAAAAAAAAACGGAGTACAACGTCTGAATGAACTTGACCAAATTTTACACTGCTACAGCATGCGTTACTGAGTTCAGCACACACATAAAAAATGACATCAAGATGTCAGGCAGGAAGATGTCACACAGAAAAGTATCAGACAGAAAGGTGTCAGGCACACATGTGTCAGACAGAAAGGTGTCAGGCAGAAATGTGTCGGACAGAAAGGTGTCAGGCAGGCATGTGTCAGACAGAAAGATGTCAGGCAGGCATGTGTCAGACAGGCATGTGTGTCAGACAGGAAGGTGTCGGGCAGAAATGTGTCGGACAGAAAGGTTTCAGGCAGAAAGGTGTCAGACAGGAAGGTGTCAGGCAGAAAGGTGCCAAGCAGGCATGTGTGAGGCAGGCAGGTGTCAGGCAGGCATGTGTCAGATAGGTGTCAGACAGAAAGGTGTCAGGCAGAAAGGTGTCAGACAGGAAGGTGTCAGGCAGAAAGGTGCCAAGCAGGCATGTGTCAGACAGACAGGTGTCAGGCAGGCATGTGTCAGACAGGTGTCAGACAGAAAGGTGTCAGACAGAAAAGTGTCAGGCAGGCGTGTGTCAGACAGGTGTCAGACAGAAGGTGTAAGGCAAGCATGTGTCAGACAGAAAGGTGTCAGGCAGGCATGTGTCAGGCAGCCATGTGTCAGACAGGCATGCGTCAGACAAAAAACATGTCAGACAGGCATGTGTCAGACAGAAAGGTGTCAGACATGCATGTGTCAGACAGAAATGTGTCAGACAGGCATATGTCAGGCAGGCATGTGTCAGACAGAAAGGTTTCAGACAGGCATGTGTCAGACAGAAAGGTGTCAGACAGGCATGTCAGACAGGAAGGTGTCAGGCTGGCATGTGTCTGACAGAAAGGTGTCAGACAGAACGGTGTCAGACAGAAAGATGCCAGATGGGAAAGCTTCACACAGGAGAGTATCAGACAGGAAACTGTCAGATATGAAAGCATCAGACAGGAAATTGTCAAACATGAAACATCAGACAGGAAACTGTCAGACATGAAAGCATCAGACAGGAAATTGTCAGACAGGAAACATCAGACAGGAAACTGTCAGACATGAAACATCAGACAGAAAATTGTCAGACATGAAAGCGTCAGACGGGAAGTTGTCAGACAGGAAACTGTCAGACAGGAAATTGTCAGACAGGAAATTGTCAGACATGAAGCATCAGACAGGAAATTGTCAGACATGAAAGCGTCAGACAGGAAGTTGTCAGACATGAAAGCGTCAGACAGGAAGTTGTCAGACATGAAAGCGTCAGACAGGAAGTTGTCAGACAGGAAATTGTCAGACAGGAAATTGTCAGACATGAAAGCGTCAGACAGGATACTGTCAGACAGGAAATTGTCCAACATGAAAGCGTCAGACAGGAAGTTGTCAGACAGGAAATTGTCAGACAGGAAATTGTCCGACATGAAAGCGTCAGACAGGAAGTTGTCAGACAGGAAATTGTCAGACAGGAAATTGTCAGACATGAAGCATCAGACAGGAAGTTGTCCGACATGAAAGCGTCAGATAGGAAGTTGTCCGACATGAAAGAGTCAGACAGGAAGTTGTCCGACATGAAAGCGTCAGACAGGAAGTTGTCAGGCATGAAAGCATCAAACAGGAAGTTGTCAGACATGAAAGCGTCAGACAGGAAGTTGTCAGACATGAAAGCGTCAGACAGGAAGTTGTCAGGCATGAAAACGTCAGACAGGAAGCTGTCAGGCATGAAAGCGTCAGACAGGAAATTGTCAGGCATGAAAGCGTCAGACAGGAAGTTGTCAGACATGAAAGCGTCAGACAGGAAAGTGTTGGACAGGAAAGAGTCAGACAAAACTATCAGAAAACCTGCAACTCCCCCCTCCCCCCTACATCCATCCCCTTTCATCTTCAATCTTTCGTAAGTTCCAGGAGACACCACAGGGAAGGTCAGGTGACTCACCTGTCTTCTTCTCCTTCTCCTGGCGTGTGAACATGTCGTTCTTCAGGTTCCTGAAGATCTTCTCCAGCCACTCAATGATCTCCGTGGCCTGGGGACGCTTGCCTGGGTCCACCTGGATGGGGAGATTCATTTATAACATAACACACACCTGTACAAACACACCTGTCACAAAAGGTAAAGGATGCAGTGCGTAGCAAAAGTCACCAAAACCAGTTGTACACCAGCAGCTGTCTTTTATGTGTTGTATACTTTGCTGTCCATTATTTTCTTTGTTTATCACTTTGTTTTCTTCTCCCTCCCTCCCTCCTCTTCCCCACTCCAACTATCCTTTGTTTCCCTTCTACCTTCATTTGCTGTCCTTCCTTGTCTCACTACACACATACAGGCACACACACACACACACACACACACACACACACACACACAGAGTAACACACACATACACAGAATCAACCACACACAACACACAGTCTCACACACACACATGCAACACACACACACACACACAAAACACACACACACACACACACACACACACATGCAATACACACACACACACACACAAAAACACACACACAACACACACACACACACACACAACAACACAAACACACGCACACATACACACACAAAACATACACACACACACCACACACACACACACACACACACACACACACACCACACACACACACACGAGGAATGTACCTGGCAACATTTAAAGGCCAGCTGCAGGTAGTCCAGTGGACAGTAGGAGATCATCTCACTGAGGGCCACGTAGTCCACACCAAAGTTCTGCACACGCACACACACACACACACACACATACACACACACACATACACACACACACACATACATACACACACAAGCACACACACACACACACACACAGTTCTTCATTCACTGACATGTCCTTCTCTGCTTCTCATGACACAAAACAGGCAGCCCTGATCTACTGACAATGAAGAGGACACACGGCAGATCTTCACATGGCGTGCTGGGGACGTTCCGAAATGTCACAGCATCAAACATTTATGATCATCTGCTGTGCAGTACAGTTATTTCCCTTGGTCTATTGCGAGACACTTTCCATTACGTTTGTATCGATTTCCCTTAGCTAGTTGGGAGATAGTCTCCATCATTAACAGACCTGCCTACCTCATGTTGTGCTCATCAGTAATAACCACAGAGATTTTCAGTAATTTTGCATTTCCTTCAGTAATTCCACGGACGCGTAATACACGGCGTTTTTGAACAAATGTGTACAAAACTCCAACTACATTTTTAACATTGAACAAATAATGTGTACAAAACTCCAACTACATTTTTAACATTTTAACAAAAAATATAAACAGTAAAAAAGGAACAAAAACAACAAAGCAGAATTAAAATACCTTGGGATGATGGCAGATGACGGACTCAGGACAGGAGTTTCAGGTCAATTCAAAGGTGATATACTTGACAGTTTGTAACTTACACAGCAGTCACCACAGATGACACCACTGATGAAGAACCTAATGTACACCCCCCCCCCCCCACCCCCCCCCCCCCCCCCCCCCCCAAAAAAAAAAAAAAAAAAAAATATATGTGTGTGTGTGTGTGTCCCTGAGCTGTGCTGACAAGATAGTGGCGAAAATGAAAAGGACCTTTTCATTTTCGCCACTATCTTGTCAGCACAGCTCAGGGACAAGTTGTTTTCGCAGATCAGCTCACACAACAGTCTTTCTGCGTTGGTGATCTTCCGTGTGTGGGTCTGACGGCTGCTCTCGCTGGATTTCGTAAACAACGATGTGATCTTCTGACTGGAGGCACTCGCAGCTGTCTCTTTGTGCATTTTCCCCGAGATATGGCGCTTGCAGTCATTTGCTCCCCCATGTCCGATGGAGAAGTCTGAATTGCACACCGAGCAGAAATGAGTATACAAATCCAGGTCCATGACAAGGCCAAGTCCGCGTGTATTTACTTCGGAACACTTGCTTCTTCGCCTTCTTCCGTTGTGGCACAGTGGTTTTCGAACCCTCGTCATCGGTTTCATGCAAACGTTTAGAAGATTTCTCCGCCATTTTCACAATCGCCGGCAAAAAAATCGGTTGAAACTTTGTCTTACAATGGCTGAACAAAAAGCTTCGAATGGCGCGCACAGATGTGATGGTGTGTCGTGTTGGCCCACAGCACCACATTGACCAATCGCAAGTTCCGAACCATCTGGTTTCGGCTTGAGTCAAGGGAAGTTACTCTGCGGTCTCGGAAAGGTCTAGCAGTCGACAATTTTTCGAGTCTGAAATTTGCGTAGTTTTTCAATTTTCTTTTCCGTAATTTCGCACGGAAAATCGTACCTCCGTAATGGGGGGTTAATTTCCGTAAAATTACGGACGATTACGGAAGGGTAGGCAGGTCTGCATTAAGCATCAATTTGTTCACCAGCAAACTGCTGCTAAAAGCTGTTCCAACCCATGAAAGTAAATGAAGGAATGACACTGCAACCTGAGTGTGTCAGTTTTGCAGGACTGTCTGCATCTGGATGAAGCTAAAGGAATTAGTATGCAAACATTTTTTAAGTGGCTGATGGTACGCCCTCCATCTTTCCTTCGTCATGTGCATTTCTGTCTAGGGGTTGAGTCACCGTGTTTGGTTATTTCTGTTGGAACTCTAAGCAGACTGACAGAAGAAAATGTCAGATCTAGTACCACAGTTCTGTAACAGTATAACAGATTGTATGATCAAACATGCCCGGAAGGAGAAAGCCACTTTTACATGGTTTCCCCACAGGCATGATCATGGGTCAGGGAGCCACTTTTACATGGTTTCCCCACAGGCATAATCATGGGTCAGGGAGCCACTTTTACATGGTTTTCCCCATAGGCATGATCATTGATTGATTGATTGATTGATTGATTGATTGATTGATTGATTGATCTTTAATACACAAGGATGGAGATTTTAGGCCAAAGCCTAGTCTTACAATCTGTCCTTGTCATGCATACATTATTTCAGCACATATCATTCATACTGACAATTCAAAATAGCAACATGGTAATCTAATTCTACAATGATAGAATGGGTCATGGGTCAGGGAGCCACTTTTACATGGTTTCCCCACAGGCATGATCATGGGTCAGGGAGCCACTTTTACATGGTTTCCCCACAGGTATTATCATGGGTCAGAGAGCCACTTTTACATGGTTTCCCCACAGGCATGATCATGGGTCAGAGAGCCACTTTTACATGGTTTCCCCACAGGCATGATCATGAGTCAGAGAGCCACTTTTACATGGTTTCCCCACAGGTATTATCATGGGTCAGAGAGCCACTTTTACATGGTTTCCCCACAGGTATTATCATGGGTCAGAGAGCCACTTTTACATGGTTTCCCCACAGGTATTATCATGGGTCAGAGAGCCACTTTTACATGGTTTCCCCACAGGTATTATCATGGGTCAGACAGCCACTTTTACATGGTTTCCCCACAGGCATGATCATGGGTCAGGGAGCCACTTTTACATGGTTTCCCCACAGGTATTATCATGGGTCAGACAGCCACTTTTACATGGTTTCCCCACAGGTATTATCATGGGTCAGAGAGCCACTTTTACATGGTTTCCCCACAGGCATGATCATGGGCCAGAGAGCCACTTTTACATGGTTTCCCTGCAAGCATAATCATGGGCAAGTGTTTCAATGGAGCTGTTGTGCGCTTGTGTGCAAGCGACTTTATTCTGAGCATGATGCTGCAAAGTTCCATCTGTCAACAAACACCACAGAGCAGTGTGGTAGAAGCGGATCAGTTTTATCAGATCTTCTGGTTTCGTCTGTCATTGTGACCATCACTTCTGTCCCTTGTGACATGGGGATCTCTCGTCAAACTCCATTCTCATTAATGATCAACTAAGGTTATGTCATCTACTGAACAGCTATTCCAAATAATCATATATATCTACATACACGCACACAGGCATGCGCTGGTGCATGCACACACACACACACACACACACACACACACATGGATATGCACACATACACACATGCAAGCAGAGGCACACATTCACACACACACTAACACACGACTATAACAGTAGCGCAGACAATGACAGGCAGGTACTCAAGGTCTGACCAGCGTGTTGGTTTAATTCATCAGTAGGGTACCCAAGGTCTGACCAGCATGTTGGTTTAATTCATCAGTACGGTACCCAAGGTCTGACCAGCATGTTGGTTTAATTCATCAGTAGGGTACCCAAGGTCTGACCAGCATGTCGGTTTAATTCACTGGTCAGGGTACCCAAGGTCTGACCAGCGTGTCAGTTTAATTCAATGGTCAGGGTACCCAAGGTCTGACCAGCCTGTCGGCTTAATTCACTGGTCAGGGTACCCAAAGTCTCTAACCAGAGTGTCGGTTTAATTCACATGATCAGGGGTAAAGGGTCTGCTAGGTCACGTCCCTGAGATATTTGTCTCAAACCCTTTCATGTTCGTTCTTCAATTTGTTCATTCATCCAGCTGTAAATCTACGCACTGTGGTCTCATAGCTCAGCAAATGTAGTGTGAGGGAACTGGAACTCATTCGACATCTATTTTGCGCTGAACATGAGAAGGTAAGTGACTGTTCATTCTTCGTTTTCACTGTCCTAAATGCTGTGTGTTTTGCCTGAAGAAGACCAAGTGGTCGACATGCACTGTGTTTTGTCCTGTAATCTGTTCGTCTAGTTTGTCCAGCAGAACCAGTAACTTTTCTTTTTTCCAATTTGAAACTGAAAAATCAAACTGTCAAAATCAAAAGAATCCCAAATGACAATAGTAAGAAATGGCAGTCCCTGGACCTGTTCTTCACTGACAGTCCCAATACAAACTGGAAGGGGTCAGTGTCACAACAGAGAGAGGAACATGTCTGATGAAACATGTCCCCACTGACATTCCCCATACAAACTGGAAGGGATCAGTGTCACCACAGGGGAACATGTCTGATGAAACATGTCCCCACTGACATTCCCCATACAAACTGGAAGGGATCAGTGTCACCACAGAGGAACATGTCGGATGAAACATGTCAGGGTCCTGACTAAGCACACAGCCGATAGAGGTGGACATTTCTGATGAATGACGGCTGAATCTTCATTCAGTGCATAGCTGAGAGAGGTGGACATTTCTGATGAATGACGGCTGAATCTTCATTGAGTGCGTAGCTGATAGAGGTGGACATTTCTGATGAATAACGGCTGAATCTTCATTCAGTGCATAGCTGAGAGAGGTGGACATTTCTGATGAATGACGGCTGAATCTTCATTCAGTGCATAGCTGAGAGAGGTGGACATTTCTGATGAATGACGGCTGAATCTTCATTGAGTGCGTAGCTGATAGAGGTGGACATTTCTGATGAATAACGGCTGAATCTTCATTCAGTGCATAGCTGATAGAGGTGGACATTTTTGATGAATAACGGCTGAATCTTCATTCAGTGCATAGCTGATAGAGGTGGACATTTCTGAAGGTAAACATCTGGGTCCTGCCCAGGTACCCAAAGCAGATGAACTGCGGTTAAAGGGGTGTTATGACATCATCCATCTAAAGCCGGCGACACACTACGCTGGAAAACCCTCTCCAGCAAGTAAAATGCCGTTGTTTGACACCGCAGTGACGGTTTGTTAATGGAAGTGTAAACAACATCCCCCCCTCCCCCTTCATCATCATCTTGTTATAAAAATAACTGATTTCAAGGGAGAACTAGCTTCAATAACTCATTCGTCATGACTCCAGAGCATTGCACAGGTGTTGGAGGTGGGTTGGGGGGGAGGGAGGTGTTGGCGTGGGGCTGGGTACTATACCACCACCACCCCAGCCCCCCCGCCCCTCCCCCTTCTCTCCCTCCCACCCCAATGTTCAACCTGAGGACAGCCCACAGGCGTGTCCCTGGCTACCTTGGGGAAGGTACAGACCTTCATGCGCGGCATGACGTCAGGGTCGGCCGAGATGCGAGCCGTGATCTCACACATGACGATGCCCACAGAGAACAGGTCAGCCTGCACACACATCACCACATCACACATCATCAGCATTGCAAATCATCAGTCAGCCTGTCCATGTATCGCCATTTATCACAGATCAGCCCGCACACAAATCACCACATCACAAACACCATCATGTATCATCGGTTAAGCCAGGACAAACATAGCCACATCACATGTCATCACATTACTATGGACCAGCCTGCAGGCACTCATTTCACATTAGCCTACACCCATCACCACACATTATGAGTCACCTTACACACATGCAACACCACACATCACTCGCCCTTTCATCACAGAAGTCCCTGTGTCACTCACACTTTCATCCTAAAAGTGCCTGTATTACTAATCCATTCAATGTAGAAGTGCTTGTATCGGTCATCCTTTCAATACAGAAGAGTTTGTATCACTCACCCTTTCATTATAGAAGTGCCCGTATCACTCACCTTTTCATTATAGAAGAGTCTGTATCACCCACCCTTTCTTTATTGAAGTGTCTGTGTCACTCACCCTTTCATTACAGAAGTGTCTGTGTCATTCACCCTTTCATTACAGAAGTGCCTGTGTCATTCACCCTTTCATTACAGAAGTGTCTGTGTCACTCACCCTTTCATTACAGAAGTGTCTGTGTCACTCACCCTTTCATTACAGAAGTGTCTGTGTCACTCACCCTTTCATTACAGAAGTGTCTGTGTCACTCACCCTTTCATTACAGAAGTGTCTGTATCACGCACCCTTTCATTACAGAAGTGTTTGTGTCACTCACCCTTTCATTACAGAAGTGTCTGTGTCACTCACCCTTTCATTACAGAAGTGTCTGTGTCACTCACCCTTTCATTACAGAAGTGTCTTCTGTGTCGCTCACCCTTTCATTACAGAAGTGCCTGTTTCACTCACCCTTTCATTACAGAAGTGTCTGTATCACTCACCCTTTCATTACAGAAGTGTCTGTGTCGCTCACCCTTTCATTACAGAAGTGTTTTTGTCATTCACCCTTCATTACAGAAGTGCCTGTGTCATTCACCCTTTCATTACAGAAGTGCCTGTGTCACTCACCCTTTCATTACAGAAGTGTCTG
Source organism: Conus ventricosus (assembly GCA_018398815.1). Lineage (NCBI taxonomy): Eukaryota > Metazoa > Mollusca > Gastropoda > Neogastropoda > Conidae > Conus > Conus ventricosus. The sequence goes on from CM031600.1 coordinate 92,850,167, forward strand.
TGTCACTCACCCTTTCATTACAGAAGTGTCTGTGTCGCTCACCCTTTCATTACAGAAGTGTTTTTGTCATTCACCCTTTCAGGGGGCCGGATAGCTCAGTTGGTAGAGCGCCGGACTCGTGATCCTGGGGTTGCGGGTTCGAATTTCGGTATAGGGGGATTTTTTCCTCGGAGTTAACATTGGTTCTGACTCCATTCCCCATATAGTCCTTCGAATGAGACTATAAACCGAGGTTCCGTGTGTGAACGCACGCATAAAACTTGCACACACGTAAAATCCCATCACCAACTTTCGGAAGAGAAGGCCAGTTTGGCCGTTGGTATGGATGACACGTGACACATAGCATGCACCTTCCCCGAAGATGGAGTATGGCTGCCTTAATGGCGGGATAAAAAAGGGTCATACACACAAAACTCCACTGCCTGTCTATACAGGGAGTGTCCGCAGGAGTATCAGCCTGCGTACGCAGAAAGAAAGAAAGAAAGAACTCACCCTTTCATTACAGAGTGTCTGTGTCACTCACCCTTTCATTACAGAAGTGTCTGTGTCACTCACCCTTTCATTACAGAAGTGTCTGTGTCACTCACCCTTTCACTGCAGAAGTGTCTGTGTCACTCACCCTTTCATTACAGAAGTGTCTGTCTAGCTGTGTCACTCACCCTTTCACTACAGAAGTGTCTGTGTCACTCACCCTTTCATTACAGAAGTGTCTGTGTCACTCACCCTTTCATTACAGAAGTGTCTGTGTCACTCACCCTTTCACTGCAGAAGTGTCTGTGTCACTCACCCTTTCATTACAGAAGTGTCTGTCTAGCTGTGTCACTCACCCTTTCACTACAGAAGTGTCTGTGTCATTCACCCTTTCATTACAGAAGTGTCTGTGTCATTCACCCTTTCATTACAGAAAAGTCAGTGTCATTCACCCTTTCATTACAGAAGTGTCTGTATCATTCACCCTTTCATTACAGAAGTGTTTGTGTCACTCACCCTTTCATTACAGAAGTGTCTGTGTCACTCACCCTTTCATTACAGAAGTGTCTGTGTCACTCACCCTTTCATTACAGAAGTGTCTGTGTCACTCACCCTTTCACTGCAGAAGTGTCTGTGTCACTCACCCTTTCATTACAGAAGTGTCTGTCTAGCTGTGTCACTCACCCTTTCACTACAGAAGTGTCTGTGTCACTCACCCTTTCATTACAGAAGTGTCTGTGTCATTCACCCTTTCATTACAGAAGTGTCTGTATCATTCACCCTTTCATTACAGAAGTGTTTGTGTCACTCACCCTTTCATTACAGAAGTGTCTGTGTCACTCACCCTTTCATTACAGAAGTGTCTGTGTCACTCACCCTTTCATTACAGAAGTGTCTGTGTCACTCACCCTTTCATTACAGAAGTGTCTGTGTCATTCACCCTTTCATTACAGAAGTGTCTGTGTCATTCACCCTTTCATTACAGAAGTGTATGTGTCATTCACCCTTTCATTACAGAAGTGTCTGTGTCATTCACCCTTTCATTACAGAAGTGTCTGTGTCATTCACCCTTTCATTACAGAAGTGTCTGTGTCATTCACCCTTTCATTACAGAAGTGCCTGTGTCATTCACCCTTTCATTACAGAAGTGCCTGTGTCATTCACCCTTTCATTACAGAAGTGTCTGTGTCACTCACCCTTTCATTACAGAAGTGTCTGTATCACTCACCCTTTCATTACAGAAGTGTCTGTATCACTCATCCTCTCATGAAAGAAGTGTCTGTATCCCTCACCTTTTCATTATAGAAGTGCCTGTGTCACTCACCCTTTCATTACAGAAGTGTCTGTATCACTCACCCTTTCATTACAGAAGTGTCTGTATCACTCATCCTCTCATGAAAGAAGTGTCTGTATCACTCACCCTTTCATTACAGAAATGTCTTGTCACTCATCCTTTCATTATAGAAGTGTCGGTATCCTTCACCTTTTCATTATAGAAGCGTCTGTATCACTTACCCTTTCATTATAGAAGCGTCTGTATCACTTACCCTTTCATTATAGAAGTGTCTGTGTCACTTACCCTTTCATAATTGAAGTGTCTGTGTCACTCACCCTTTCATTATAGAAGCGTCTGTATCACTTACCCTTTCATTATAGAAGCATCTGTATCACTCACCCTTTCATTATAGAAGCATCCATTTAAGACTTCAGGAGCCATCCAGTAAGGCGAACCCACAACTGGTAGTTTCTCCTGACTCCTGTAGCAACACACACACACACACACACACACACACACACACACACACACACACGCAAACACACACACACACACACACACACACACACACACACACACATGCACACACACACACACACACACACACACACACACACACACACACACACACCACACACACATGCACACATAAACACACACAGTATTAGAGATTATAATAACACACCTGTTTACCCTAAAACTGCCATCAGTGTACTTTTCAACAACAACAACAACAGGACATTTTCTACAAAGGTGTGTGCACAACAAATCTTCGTGATTTTTCATAAAAGAAAAACTGGGAAGGAGGAACACATTTATCTTCCAATGTTGGAGAAAAAAAAAGTATGGGGATGGGGGGGGGGGGGGGGGGGGGGGGGGGGGGGGGGTGGGTGGGGGAGAGAGGGGGAGAGAGAAGAGAGGGGGGAGAGAGAAGAGAGAGAGGAGGAGAGAGAGAGAGAGAGAGAGAGAGAGAGAGAGAGAGAGAAGAGATTCACAGAGACCAGAGAAAGCAATAACATTAAATATGGATACTCAGACAGTGCGATGAAAAGACAGTTTGCCGAGTGGAGGAGAAATGACAAAAAAGAGAGAAAGACTCAGCGAGAAAAATGCGGACAGACAGACAGACAGACAGACAGACAGACAGACAGCAGGTCAGGGGAGACCACCTACAGGGGTCTGGGACCTTGGTGCAAGACCAAAATCTGCCAGCACTGCCTGGTATCCATGGTTACCCTCACTCTTGATCAGAATGTTCTGAAAACACACACAACAGCAACATGTCTACAATCCGTAA
>CM031600.1:92858210-92870710 GCA_018398815.1 Conus ventricosus
AACCCCACCAAAAAACCAGCAACCCCCCAACAAACCCGCAACCCCACAATTTCCCCCTTTTCCCCTGGGACCCTTTTTAAATCCTTCAAAAAAAATTTTTCCCCCCAAAATTAAGTAGGCACCCATAAGGCTGTTTAAAGAAACCAAAAAGCCAAGGGAAAACCCATTAAAAGGGCCCCCAATAACACGCCATTCCAAGGTCCAAAACCATTTTTGGTTTTTTTTTTTTGGGGGGGCTTTTAAAAAAGTGGGGCCTTTGGGGTCTCTTCGTGAAAGTGTTGTGGGGGGGGGGGGGTTTTAAACGAAAAAAGAACCAATGAGCACTTGCCATATTAGGCGGTCTCTTCAAAGTCGGGGACACGCCACTGTAACAATGTAGCAATGCATTTGGCTGGTCTCTCAAGTCAGAAAAGTCATGTACCAATGTAGCACATGCATTTAGGCTGGTCCTCCATAGACCTGCATGTAACCATGTGCACATGCCATATTAGGCTGGCCCCTTTCTCAACTGGGACACTGTCAATGTAACCAATGTAGCACATGCTTATTAGGCGGGTCTCTTCAAAGTCAGCACAGCCAAGGAAAACAATGTAGCAAAATCATATTGGTGGTCTTTTCAAAACAGACATTGACAAGTACCAATGTAGCGCATGCGGGTATAAGGCGGTCCCTTCAAAACCAATCACCACTGATTTGGGATGCAAAGCCAGACACCTGCTAGGTATCATACTTAAACCCCTGTCCTCCCCGCCCCCCATGTCTCTTCTCTCCTCTTATTCTTCTTCCTCTCTCTCTCTCTCTCTGGACCCTATCATTCTTTACATGCCTATTCTATCTGTATCATTTCATCTCCCCATCGTTGCATGCAGTGGCTCTTCATACGGAGAATCTTGTGGAGGGGGAGGGTAAGGTCAAAAGGTTTTATAATTAAATTAAGGGTATGACACAGGATCCAAACGCCAGCAGATGTCCAGTCTACCAACAAACAATTTTGTGTGTGTGTGTGTGTGTTGTGTGTGTGTGTGGGGTGGCGGGTGCGGGTGCTGCATGGGTGTGTGCGTCTGTGTGTGTCTCTTTGTCTGTGGTGTATTTGTGTGTGGTGTGTGTGTGGGGGGGGGGGGGGGGGATGGAACGGAAGGGAGCCGGGAAACACTTAAAGATAAAGGGAAAAGGGGGTGGCGGGGGGGGGGGGGGGGGGGGGGGGGGGGGTGAGAAGGGGGGGGGGGTGGTGGGAGATGAAAGGGAAAACCAAGCCAGGGGCCCCGCAGTTAGTCTGCTGACTGTCCGACACATTCAACTCCTGTTTACATGCTTTCCCCTCAATATCCCCTGCGCTGGTTTGGGGTTTGCCCTGTCTGTACATCTCTGTGTGCTTCCATCCATCCATTCCCCTTCTCTCTCTCTCCTCCCCTCCTCCTCTCCCCTCCCCCCACTCTCTCTCTCTAGAAACAGCATGACGTAGAAGCATGTGGATATCAAATTTCACACTGAACAAATCACGATCCATTTTTAATCGGGTTTTGCTATCGGAACCCAGCAGAAAGAGTCAGCTGGACTGATAAATTTTTTTACTATGATGGACGCATTTTCCCTTTAGAATGTAAGAGATTGTTTTACTCGGTGACTTCAATGTAGATTTTTTGAAACAAACAGCCAATGGAGCCAAACGAAAAGGGTGTGTTGAATTTACATCAGTTTATCAAAACACCCACCAGAGTAACACCAACTTCAAAGACAATCATTGACCATATTATATCTCAAATGAAAATAACATACTAGAAGCTTGTGTACCAGTCTTCTCTTCTAGTGATCATACCCAGTGTATGTTTACATGGTCTAAACATGGAGTGAAAATCCCAAAACCAGGCCACAAAACCATAACCTATCGTTGCTTCTCAAATTTAACGAAAAAAAACTTTCTGCGGGTTTAATGAACTCAGAACTTAATTACAGTATCAATATTGCGATCCGGATTCACGATTGACTTTTGGATCGAAATTTTTACAGAAGTCTATAACAGCATGCTCCGTTAAAAACAATCAAGTAAAGCATATTCCCAAACCACCGTGGTACACAAAAGAATTACAGAGGCGTGCTACCTTAGAAAGACCTTTTGAAAGAACAAGGCTATGAAGAAGAATCAAGATCATAAGAAACGCAATAAACTCTCAAAGCGCAGGGAAAAAATACTATCGCGAGTTATTAACTTCCAAACAAATCCAAAACTGGTTTGGCAAGCAATAAACCAGCTTAACAACAACAGTTCTTCTTCAAAATCAACTGTTATCAAAGGTTTTCTGCTGAACAACTTAACACTCACTTCTTACCATTCCAGTTTACAGTTGTTACTACTGATCATTCAAGCGCTAATGAACTTAAAGAACTCCATAAATTTTTTTGTCACGACAAACAAATCACGTCTGAACTAAACATTCCACTCATAACTGTGCACGGGTGTATCAGTACCTACTTCATCTCAAACAGTCAGGAACACGTGCTAGAGGGATAGAGGGCAAAATTCTAAAACTCTCTCGGCTCCAGTTATAACTGCACTGTTAACGAAATCTTTAATCGGTGCTTTAGTAAAGTTATTTTCCTATGCTTTTCAAAAGCAAAAGTTAAAACCCTTCAAAATCGGGTGATAGTACTGATCCTTCAAACTACAGACCAATATCAATCTTATCTATCCTTTCCAAACCTCTAGAAAAGCATTTAAATAAACACAATCCTTCATCACTTCAACAAGTTCGATTGGCTCCATCCCCGACAGTCTGGGTTCAGACAGAAACTTTTCCCTGCCATTCTGCATTAATCAATCTTGTAGATGTGTGGCTTTAATAATATTAAAACAACAGATTTTGTGGGGGTTTATTCGTTGATTTTAAAAAAGCATTCGATGTCATTGACCACAATCTCCTTATTCGAAAACTGGAGATTCACGGCTTTCAAATCCGGGCCTTACCCTTCTAAAATCATACATCACAAAACGACAACAATGCGCTTATCGGGGACGGCTGTCTCTTCTATAACAACTCTTAAGATGGCGTCCAAAAGGCTCATTTTAGGCCCGTTACTCTTCTCAATCTACATTAATGCCCTTTACCCCTACATGTGAGATTCTACCTGCGCCCTCTTTGCAGATGACACCACAATTCACACCAGCCATAAGATCCTTCCAGTCTTTCAAACATTTGCAAGAGAGTACCAACGCCCTTTTGTAAAATGGACCGAACTAAATATATGTCACTTCACCCTCAAAAAACAAAACTCATGTACATTACAACTAGGCAAAAAAGACAAAAAGCTCCCCAAATGATTTCCCTCCTATACACCTCAATAATGTACTTGTGGAACAAGTCACTCATCATAAAGTATTAGGATAAAAATTGACAATAGTCTCAGCGGGAATCCCCACGTAACGTTACTATGCAAAAAGCTCTCCCAGAAAGTCTTATCAGCTCCCCAAAAAATCAAACACTTTTCTTGACCTTCACTCACGAAAAACTTTTTTCCATGCTCATATTCAGTCTCATGTTGATTATGCATCGACTATATGGGATTCTGCAAGTGCAAACACCACTAAAACCATTGTTCACCCTACAAAAACGAGGCTTCAAACTAATCCTTTGAAGAAAACTAGCCTCGAAAGCTCTGATTATAAACATCTTCACATTCTTCCATTCAGCCAGAGACCCCAAAACTACAAAGGGCTAATGATGCACAAGTTTCTGACCGGGAATTGCTCCAACAACTTTAATGAGACGATTCTCAAAAGCCCTCGTCGAGAAACTCCCACAAACTCCATATCCCAATCCCCAGAATTTGACCTATTTAAATCAAGTCTAACGTACCGGGAACCTCTTTGTGGAACTCCCTTCCCAGATACATCAAACAAATCCATTGTACCCAACTTTCAAAAACACTTACCTTACCCATCTTCTGCGGTAAAAAATAATTTTAAAAAACCATAAATAAAAATAAAATAAAAAAACCATAAGTAATACCAATAATCTCAAAAGCATAAATCATCCCTTTTTCATGTACTTAACCAATTTGTCTTTCAAAATTTTTTTTTTTTTTTCTTCTTCTCTTTTTTCATGTATCAAGTTTTCTTGATATAATATTTGTTGTGGTTGGGTGTGGGGGGTGTATGTGTGTGTGTTGGTGTTGTGTGTGTGTGTGTGTGTGTGAGTTTTGTGTGTGTGTGTGTGTGTGTGTGTGGTGTGTGTGTTTGGTTTTTGTGTGTGTATGGTGCATAGGGATATATCTTATGAAAATGATTATTGTTGTCCCTTTTTTTCTCTCTCATCTCTCTTCTCTCTTTTCTCTCTCTCTTCTCCTCTCTCCCCCTCTCCCCCTCTGCCGCCTCTCTCCTCTCTCTCTCTCTCTCTCCTCTCTCCTCTGCCTCTCTCATTCTCCCCTCTCTCTCTCTCTCTCCCTCTCTCCTCTCCCCTCTCTCTCTCTCTCTCTCTGCCCGCTGGCTGTGGCGGGATGCCCGAATTTCGTAATTTGTCATGTTCTTTTACTGTCGATTTTATACAGGCTAATTATTGTGCTTTTAGTACAGTTCCATTCAAATCTTACATCTCATGCTGCCCCCCCCTCCCCCTTCCATCCTCTCTCTCCTCTCCTCTCTCTCTCTCCCCCTCTCTCTCTCTCCTCTCTCCTCTCCCCCTCTCTTTCTTTTTTTTTTTCTCCTCCCCCCCCCCCCCCCCCCCCCCCCCCCCCCCCCCCCCCCCCCAATGTCATCTCACTTTGCTTAATACTTCGACGTATTTTCATGCCTTGCGAAAAATGAATGCATGTGGTGCCTAGCCTCCCCTCTCCTCTCTCTCTCTCTTTTCTCCCCTCTCCCTCTCTCTCCTTCTCTCTTTTCTCTCTCTCTCTCTCCCCTCCTCTCTCTCTCCTCTCTCCTCTCTCTCTCTCTCTCTATGCGTGCAAACGTGCGTGTATTTGTGTGTTCAAATATGTACGCCACCTTGTCAAATTCACTTCACTGTCTGTTTTCATACATGCCAATCGTGTAGTTGTAGTACACTTACATATGTCTCCCCATCCCACCTCACTCCCTACCCCCGCTCTCTCCTTCCTCTTCATTATTATTATTCTCTTTTTTATTTCATTTTATTTTTTTGTTATTATCATTTTTTAGTTGTTTTGTTTATTGTTATTCTTATTTTTGTTTTGTTTTCATTTATCTTCTATTTTTTATTTGATGTTCCTCTATGATTACATGACCGCTTTGCTTGCCTTCTTGATTTCTTACATTTAAATTTATTTCACGCATGTTGTAGTCCCTACTCAGGGCGAGGACTGGATGTAAAAAAGCACGTTAGTGCTTACTTTTATCCTCGAAAATAAAGAATTTTGTCTTGTCTTGTCTTGTCTCTCTCTCTCAAGGACAGACTGGAAGAATTGGCTCTGCCTAAAAATCTCAATCCTTAATCAAATAAGGGTTTTCTGAGTTTTGAGCTCTCTCTCTCCTCTCTCTCTTTTCTCTCTTCCTCTTTTCTCTCTCTCCCCTCTCTCTCTCTCTCTCTCTCTCTCTCTCTCTCTCTCAAGGACAGACCGGAAGAATTGGCTCTGCCTAAAATTCTCAATCCTTAACTGAATAAGGGTTTTCTGAGTTTTGATCTCTCTCTCTCTCTCTCTCTCTCCTCTCTCTCTCTCCTGCTCTCTCTCTCTCTCTCTCTGTCTCTCTCTCTCTCTCTAAAATTTATGAAGAAGAAGCAGAAGGAGTTTAATAAACTGTTAATAGATAAACTAGTAATGTCAATAAAAAGTCAAAAGGATTTTTGGGATAATGTCCGTAAAACTAATTTAAAAGTAAGCAGGTAAGAAACACTATATGTGCTGACACATGGTTCCAACATTTTCAGTGTTAGCTACAAACGGATACAAATGAAGTTCCATTGATGTTTTTTGAGGAAGAGGTAGAAATTGTATGAACCCCCCAATTTTAAAGAGGAAGTGTTGCTAGCTATAAGAAAACTTAAGAGCCGAAAAGCAGCTGGGCCTGATGGAAACATAGGGGAATGTTTAAGTACTCATGTGAAGAAGTAGTCCCCGTTTTTTTCTTAAATATTTCAACAAGTTATTTGATAGTGGCACATTTCCTCGACGTGGACAGAGTCTATCATTTTGCCTATCTTTAAAAAAGGTGGACTTAAATAACCCTAATAACTATAGAGGAATTTCTCTTAGTGATATTAGCAGTAAACTATTTAAAAACGATTATTAACAAGCGGTTGCAAGAATGGGTAGAAGAAAACGATATCACGGCCAGCATCAGGCTGGTTTCAAGAAAGGATATTCAAACTATTTTACCACATGTTTGCCTTGTTAGCCCCTTTTCCAAAAACAATTCTCTTACAATCGCAAATTGTATGTAGCATTTATAGATTTTGAAAAAAGCATTCGATTCTATTAACAGACACTTGCTTTGGCCAATTTTGTTTAAAAATGGTATTAAAGAAAATTGTACAAATGTATTAGAAAATATTTATAATGTAGTAAAAGCGAGAGTTCGATGTGGTGCGAAATTGACAGATTGCATTGAATGTACAGCTGGACTAAAACAGGGCGACGTTGCAGTCCAATATTATTTTCTTTATTTATTAAGGCTAGCCAAATGAGGTGATTAGGAATGGAAGACATGGCGCAATGCTGTCTTGGAGGCATTTGAATTTTTTATTCTGTTGTTAGCTGATGATTTAATCTTACTATCTGAGACTGTAACAGGGCTACAAACACAGTTAAACAATTTACAAAGAGCATCTGCTTCTCTTCAGTTAAAAGTTACAAGAATAAAAGTAATGTCAAGTATTTCGAAGGGTGGTATTTAGTGTGAGAGAAAGATGGTTTTTATGATGGAGTAAATACCTGTTTTAATGTGTATAAGTATTTTGGAATACTTTTTTCCACCCGCTTAGTTTGTTCTTGCTTGTAAAGATCTGCGAGTCCGGCAAAAAAAGCGCTGATTTTTATTTTGAAAAAATTGCATACACTTAATAATAACTCTTCGTTTGTTTATGAAATTGTTTGACTTGCAAGTTCAGCCCATGGTTCAATATGGGACAGAATTATGGGGATTAAACAAGGCAGCGTTCATTGTGAGACTGTGCATTGCTACGCTTTAAAGAAATTCCTCAAATAGAGATGAGGACACCAAATGACCTTGTCTATGGTGAAACTAACAGGTATCCTATATATATAAAAAATCAGCTGTGAAATGCGTACGCTACGGTTTAAATTATTTCAAATGGAACAGCAAAGAATTCCACGTAAAGCATATAATATGTTTATATGATTTAGATCTGAAAGGCAAAGTAAACTGGGTGACTCAAGTGCGAACCTGTTTGTTTGAATATGGTTTTGGGTTCGTCTGGTCAATCAGGGGGTTGGAAACGTTAACGATTTTATTCGTACATTTCGCCAACGGTTACTAGACTGCAGTTGGCAAAAATGGAATGAACATATTCAGACCAGCAGCAGATATGACATGTATAGAAATTTTTTTTGATACGCCTTTTTGAAGCCCTACCTATTATTGGATTTAAATCCACATTTGAAATATATAACAACAAGATTCAGGCTCGGAAATCTCAGGGTTAACGGTACATTGCTTTAGATACAGAACTGTCAACAGAAGTTTTTTCATTTTTCCAATGTGCAAAGAAGCAGAGGAAAATGAGGTACATTTTGTTTTTGCTGTCCGCCCCTACACATTATTCGACAAAGCCATATAAAACCTAAGGTATTACCGACAACCCTCTTTGTTCAAACTCAGTTTACTAATGTCCTCACAAAAGCCTCACGACGTGCGGAATTTTTCACTATTTTTGTCTAAAGGGATTCAAGTTTAGGAATTAGTAACGTCTTAGTAATATGATTCTTTTGGTTTTTGTCCCACGCTGTTTCTGTTTCTATGTATTGTTATTGGTACTTGTTGAGGTTTGTTTTATGTATGAATCTGTGCCCACTATGTTTATTTACAAATTGCTTATATTATGTTCACAAAACCCCTTCACAAGGGGCTGTGGCCTATTGTGAATAAAACTCATTTCCCAATCTCTCTCTCTCTCTCTCTCTCTCTCCTTCTCTCCTCTCACAACCACAACACACACAACACACCCACACACACCACACACAACACACACAGATTCACTCTATAGATTCGCACTGTATATGTAAGAAAAGCATATCTTTCTTTCGTCAATCAAATAAAAAATAATTTCTCTTCATCCAAATAAAAGTAATCTTTCTCTTCATCCCCCCCTCTCCCCTACTTTCCCCTTTTCTTTTTGACTCACATACAAGTAATTTATACCCCTATGTACAACAGTGGATCTATGTCCCTGCCTTCCTTCAGAGTGTATAATGAGGCTTTTTAATACATGATGTCAAAACCTGTACAGTACAGCAATTTTGTACCTGTTCCCTGCATACACATTCACAACACATACTTCTTCACACCATTTAAAATCCCGCACCACAAAAAAGGCAATCACACTTGTCCATACATTTAACCAAGAATCACACACTCTCCTTTCCCCCCCTTCCTTTCAATGGTTGGGGGACCGGTGGGGGTGGGGGGGGGGGGGGGGGGGGGGGGGTGACGGAGGGCACAAGGCTGTGGAGAAGCCGGCAACCAGCCTTTGCAGGCAACATCAGGACCAGGTTGCCATACAAGACAGGTGGACACTGCTCTGCAGGGCTGACAGATTGATTCCCTTGGTACCTTGCTGGGAGGGACCGTTTTTTGCTCGTTTTTGCGTTTTTTCTCTCTCTCCCTCTCTCTCTCTCTCTCTCTCTCCTCTCTCTAAATTTTGACCTAGCCCTTGTTAACTAGGGAATATTTATGTTAATCGTGTTTCGTCGTTATAAGCGTCTTGTTTCCTTGTCGTGTACCCTTATGTTCATTTGATATTTAGTTACTGTTTTTGGTTGAGGCATGGTGTAAAAAAGCTGTAAGCAATCCATTTACCCTCATTAAAAGTTTAATTCCCCCCCCCCCAATTCATCTCACTCTGCTTAATACGTCGAGTATTTTCATGCCTTGCGAAAATGAATGCATGTGGTGCCTAGCTCTCTCTCTCTCTCTCTCTCTCTCTCTCTCCTCTCCCTCTCTCTCCTTCTCTCTCTCTCTCTCTCTCTCTCTCTCTCTTCTCTCTCTCTCTCTCTCTCTCTCTCTCTCTCTATGCGTGCAAACGTGCGTGTATTTGTGTGTTCAAAATATGTACGCACCTTGTCAAATTCACTTCACTGTCTGTTTTCATACATGCCAATCGTGTACGTTGTAGTACACTTACATATGTCTCCCCAGCCCACCTCACTCCCTACCCCCGCTCTCTCCTTCCTCTTCATTATTATTATTCTCTTTTTTATTTCATTTTATTTTTTTGTTATTATCATTTTTTAGTTGTTTTGTTTATTGTTATTCTTATTTTTTGTTTTGTTTTCATTTATCTTCTATTTTTCATTTGATGTTCCTCTATGATTACATGACCCGCTTTGCTTGCTTCTTTGATTTCTTACATAATTGATTTCACTGCATGTTGTAGTCCCTACTCAGGGCGAGGACTGGATGTAAAAAAGCACGTTAGTGCTTATCTATTATCCTCGAAAATAAAAGAATTTTGTCTTGTCTTGTCTTGTCTCTCTCTTCAAGGACAGACTGGAAGAATTGGCTCTGCCTAAAAATCTCAATCCTTAATCAAATAAGGGTTTTCTGAGTTTTGAGCTCTCTCTCTCTCTCTCTCTCTCTTTCTCTCTCTCTCTCTCTCTCTCTCTCTCTCTCTCTCTCTCTCTCTCTTCTCTCTCTCTCTCTCTCAAGGACAGACCGGAAGAATTGGCTCTGCCTAAAATTCTCAATCCTTAACTGAATAAGGGTTTTCTGAGTTTTGATCTCTCTCTCTCTCTCTCTCTCTCTCTCTCTCTCTCTCTCTCTCTCTCTCTCTCTCTCTGTCTCTCTCTCTCTCTCTAAAAATTTACTGAAGAAGAAGCAGAAGGAGTTTAATAAACTGTTAATAGATAAACTAGTATGTCAATAAAAAGTCAAAAGGATTTTTGGGATAATGTCCGTAAAACTAATTTTAAAAGTAAGCAGGTAAGAAACACTATATGTGCTGACACATGGTTCCAACATTTTCAGTGTTAGCTACAAAACGGATACAAATGAAGTTCCATATGATGTTTCTGAGGAAGAGGTAGTAATTGTATGAACGCCCAATTTCTAAAGAGGAAGTGTTGCTAGCTATAAGAAAAACTTAAGAGCCGAAAAGCAGCTGGGCCTGATGGTATCATAGGCGAATTGTTTAAGTACTCATGTGAAGAAGTAGTCCCGTTTTTTCTTTAAATATTTCAACAAGTTATTTGATAGTGGCACATTTCCTCGACGTTGGACAGAGTCTATCATTTTGCCTATCTTTAAAAAAGGTGACTTAAATAACCCTAATAACTATAGAGGAATTTCTCTCTTAGTGATATTAGCAGTAAACTATTTAACACGATTATTAACAAGCGGTTGCAAGAATGGGTAGAAGAAAACGATATCACTGGCCAGCATCAGGCTGGTTTCAAAGAAAGGATATTCAACTATTGACCACATGTTTGCCTTGTTAGCCCTTGTCCAAAAACAATTCTCTTACAATCGCAAATTGTATGTAGCATTTATAGATTTTGAAAAGCATTCGATTCTATTAACAGACACTTGCTTTGGCCAATTTTGTTTAAAAATGGTATTAAAGGAAAATTGTACAATGTATTAGAAGTATTTATAATGTAGTAAAAGCGATGAGTTCGATGTGGTGCGAAATTGACAGATTGCATTGAATGTACAGCTGGACTAAAACAGGGCGACGCTTGCAGTCCAATATTATTTTCTTTATTTATTAATGAGCTAGCAACTGAGGTGATTAGGAATGGAAGACATGGCGCTATGCTGTCTCTGGAGCATTTGAATTATTTATTCTGTTGTTAGCTGATGATATAATCTTACTATCTGAGACTGTAAAGGACTACAAACACAGTTTTAAACAATTACAAAGAGCATCTGCTTCTCTTCGTTAAAAGTTAACATGAATAAAAAGTAATGTCATAGTATTTCGAAAGGGTGGTTATTTAAGTGTGAGAGAAAGATGGTTTTATGATGGTAGTATAATACCTGTTGTTAATGTGTATAAGTATTTGGGAATACTTTTTTCACCCGTCTTAGTTTTGTTCTTGCTTGTATAAGATCTCGCGAGTCCGGCAAAAAATGCGCTGATTTGTATTATGAAAAAATTGCATACACTTATTAATAACTCTTTCGTTTTGTTTATGAAATTGTTTGACTTGCAAGTTCAGCCTATGGTTCAATATGGGACAGAATTATGGGGATTAAACAAGGCAGCTGTTCATTGTGAGACTGTGCATTGCTACGCTTTAAAGAAATTCCTCAAAGTAGAGATGAGGACACCAAATGACCTTGTCTATGGTGAAACTAACAGGTATCCATATATATATAAACTCAGCTGTGAAATGCGTACGCTACTGGTTTAAATTATTACAAATGGAACAGCAAAGAATTCCACGTAAAGCATATAATATGTTATATGATTTAGATCTGAAAGGCAAAGTAAACTGGGTGACTCAAGTGCGAACCTGTTTGTTTGAATATGGTTTTGGGTTCGTCTGGTACAATCAGGGGGTTGGAAACGTTAACGATTTTATTGTACATTTCGCCAACGGTTTACTAGACTGCAGTTGGCAAAAATGGAATGAACATATTCAGACCAGCAGCAGATATGACATTGTATAGAAATTTTTGTGATACGCCTCTTTGAAGCCCTACCTATTATTGGATTTAAATCCACATTTGAATATATAACAACAAGATTCAGGCTCGAATCTCAGGGTTAACGGTACATAGCTTTAGATACAGAACTGTCAACAGAAGTTTTTTATTTGTCCAATGTGCAAAGAAGCAGAGGAAAATGAGGTACATTTTGTTTTTTGCTGTCCAGCACTTACACATATTCGACAAAGCCATA
This sequence comes from Conus ventricosus, assembly GCA_018398815.1. Taxonomy (NCBI): domain Eukaryota; kingdom Metazoa; phylum Mollusca; class Gastropoda; order Neogastropoda; family Conidae; genus Conus; species Conus ventricosus. The sequence goes on from CM031600.1 coordinate 92,870,243, forward strand.
TAAACCTAAGTATTACCGACAACCCTCTTTGTTCAAACTCAGTTTACTAATGTCCTCACAAAAGCCTCACGACGTGCGGAATTTTTCACTATTTCTGTCTAAGGCATTCAAGTTTAGAGAATTAGTAACGTCTTGTAATATGATTCTTTTGGTTTTGTCCCTACGCTGTTTCTGTTTCTATGTATTGTTATTGGTACTTGTTGAGGTTTGTTTATGTATGAATCTGTGCCCACTTATGTTTATTGACAAATTGCTTATATTATGTTCACACACCCCTTCACAAGGGGCTGTGGCCTATTGTGTAATAAACTCATCCGAATCTCTCTCTCTCTCTCTCTCTCTCTCTCTCTCTCTCTCTCACACACACAACATCACACAACACACAACCACACACACACACACACACACACAGATTCACTCATATAGAATTCGCACTGTATATGTAAGAAAAGCATATCTTTCTTTCGT
>CM031600.1:92875710-92878714 GCA_018398815.1 Conus ventricosus
TCACGGTGAAGATGACCTTGTATAACCATTAATCCTGCCCGGGGAAAGATGACTTCTGTGGGAAAAATTAATCTGTCACGGTGAATATGTTTTTAATATTACCCTTGTACAGTGAATATGTTTTTTTTTACCTTGTCACGGTAAATATGATTAATATTCCCCTTGTACGGGGGAATATGTTTAATATTACCCTTGTCCGGTGAATTGATTTTTTTTTCCCCTTGTCACGGTGATATGATTTATATTCCCCTTGGGCACGGTGAATATGTTAATATTACCCTTGTCACGGTGAATTGATTTATTATTACCCTTGTCACAGTAAATATGATTTATTTTCCCCCTTGTCACAGTGAATATGATTTAATATTCCCTTGTCCGGGAATATGATTTAAAAAACCCCTTGACGGTGAAATTGATTTATTATTACCCTTTTCAAGTAAATTTTGATTTATTTTACCCTTGTCACGGTGAGCATATGGAAATATCACTTGGCATAGTGAAGGAAGTTATAAGCTGAGTAAGCCCCCTCCAAAAGCGATGTCAAAACATTTCCCCCACCATCTCCCCCTCTGTGTGTGTGTGTTGTGTGTGTGTGTGTGTGTGTGTTGTGTGTGTGCGCGCGGGGCCGTGGCGTTTGTGTGTGTGTGTGTGTGTGTGTGTGTGTGTGTGTGTGTGTGTGTGTGAGAGAGAGAGGAGAGGAGGAGAGAAAAGGGAGAGGGGAGAGAGAGGGGAAAGAGGAGAGAAAAACACACACACACCACGCACCCCCGCGTTGTTGTTAAATTGAAGACAAAACAAAAACGCACGCCCCCCCCAGAGCACACACACACACACCCCCAAAAAAAAACCCCAACCCCACCCCAAAACAACACACACACACACACGCGCGCAACATAACACAAGGGCAGACAAAGAAACACCAGAAAAAACGGATGTAGAAGAAAGCAGACAAACTCACACACAGAAAGGCTCAGTCAAAGGCTGCATCTCGGTCGGTGCCCAACAGATGTCTAAAAAGAAAAAAAAAAAAAAAGCTCTGGTACCGACGCCCGTATTGTACCAACGCCCCACCCCCACCACGCTCAGTGCTGGCCCCCACCCCCCCCCCCCCACACCCCCCCTTCCTCCTCTCCACCTACACTCTCGCCATCCCACTCCATCTTTGGGGCATTCCTCCCCACTTTCCAGACCTAGAACAGCTTCCCTCTTCGTTGGTTTCAACGGGAAATGTACAGCTTCGTCAGTCAAGTGGTGTGGCTTGGTCCGTGTCAACTAGCAACTCCCCCCCCCCCCACCCCCTGTCTGTCTGTCTGTCTGTCTGTCTGTCTGTCTGTCTGTCTCTCTCTCTCTCTCTCTCTCTCTTACACACACACACAGACACACACACACACACACACACACACACTCACACACAAAACACACACACACACACACACACACACAACAGAGGCGCGCCTTGCACGTTCGCAAGTACACAAATGCACAAACATGCACGCGCGCACACACACACACACACACACACACACACACACACCACACACACACACACATACACGCACAGTGACACACACACATGCACGCACAAAAGTCCACACACCCCACACACACACACACACCACACACACACACACAACCACACCACACCACACACACACCACAACCACACCACACCACACCACACACACACACACACACACACACACACACACACACAACCACACCACACCACACCACATCACACACACACACACACACACACACACACACACACACACACACACACAACCACACCACACCACACCACACCCACACAGCCACACCACACCACACCACACACACACACACACAACAACGAAAGAACGGCTGATACTGGATACTGCACTAAACTCTCATCAGACATCTTGGCTGTGGGGGAGGGGGGGGAGGGGGAGGGGGGGACGCTGGAAGAAGAAGGAATGTGTAATGGGGTGTAGGCGGTGGGTGGGAAGGAAGGGTAAAGGGGAACGGAAAGGGGGTAGGGGTGGGGAGGGGGGGGGGAGGGGGAGGGGGGGGACGCTGGAAGAAGAAGGAATGTGTAATGGGGTGTAGGCGGTGGGTGGGAAGGAAGGGTAAGGGGGAAAACGGAAAGGGGGTAGGGGTGGGGGAGGGGGGGGGGGGGGGGGGACGCTGGAAGAAGAAGGAATGTGTAATGGGGTGTAGGGCGGTGGGTGGGAAGGAAGGGAAAAGGGGGAACGGAAAGGGGGTAGGGGTGGGGAGAGAAAAGTAAAGATTGATTTGACATCTGCCATTTGCGTGTCTTGGACCCTGGCTAAACATGACGGGTGATCGGGGACAAGCTCATTCAGACGTTTCCTGGAGTCAACGGTCACGATAATCAGCCTCATTGCCTGCATTCTGTCTGTCAAAGAACAATGCAACTCATCTGAACCAGCGATAGATAGCATGATGTACATAGCGCCTCCCACACTCCCACCCCACCCCCCCACCCCTTTTTTTTTTCTCCACCAACAGCGTTTGGTATGTTAGTATCGTTGGAGTGGAAGTAATCTATTGTGTTGTTTGTATATTTCCTTTTAACGAAAATACGCAGTTTTTAGCTCCTCAGTCTCAATGTTGGTCAACATTTCCACACTGACACATTCTCTGCCTATGCTGGTCAACAGTTCCACGCTGACACAGTCTCTGCCTATGCTGGTCAACAGTTCCACACTGACACAGTCTCTGCCTTTGCTGGTCAAAGTTCCACGCTGACACAGTCTCTGCCTATGTTTGGTCAACATTTCCACACTGACACAGTCTCTGCCTATCTGGTCACAGTTCCACGCGACAGTCTCTGCTATCTGGGCAACAGTTCCAGCTGACACAGTCTCTGCCTATGCTGGTCAACAGTTCCAACTGACACAGTCTCTGCTATCTGGGCAACTTCCACGCCGACGCCATCCGGGTCTCGTGATCTATTCACGTTGACGCAATTTCTATTTTTGGTTGCAAATGCAGATGAACA
>CM031600.1:92878814-92883814 GCA_018398815.1 Conus ventricosus
GGGGGGGGGTCCCCTGTGTGGGTTTCGGGGGCTTGATCTTTTGTTTTCTCTCTCTCTCTTCTCTCTCTCTCTCTCTCTCTCTCCTCTCTCTCTCTCTCTCTGTGTGTGTGTGTGTGTGTGTCTGTTTGTCTTCTCTCTGTCTGAGAGCTGAATGGACAATAACAAATGTCAGACTCTCTCTCTCTCTCTCTCTCTCTCTCTCTCTCTCTCTGTTACTGTAGATTTCAAATATATTTGTTGAAAATGTATGAGTTCTCCTAGATTTGAAATATTTGCTGAATTGTACGAGAAGTTCTCTTTCTTGTCCAATTGCATGTCTTTATCGCTGACTGTTAATCCAATGATTGTAACCCCCCCCCCCCCCCCCTTGCCAAACAGGGCTTAATGCTAATGGCAATGAACTCTCCTCCCTCCCTCCCTCTCTCTGCTTGCTCTGCTATGTCAAGCATGTGCCGACAGGTGTTACGTTTAAATAATGAAAGAGACGGACAGACGACAGGCACAACAAACAATGCAGACCGAGGGAGAACAAGCTTCCGTCAGATAATTAGCAGTAACTTATTCTGAGGAGAGAGGGAGGGAGGAAGGAAAAAGGGTGAGGGGGGGGGGGTGAGTTGTTTGAGGAGATTGAACAAGTGTTGACCTCAGAATTTGTATTCCTGAACTGTTGCGACTGGTCTTTGTGTCTTTAGCTGGTGGGGATTATTGTGTGGAGGGTGAGCGAGTGTTGTGGCCGGGGGGGGGGGGGGTAGAGGAGGGGGTTGTTTGAGGGAGATTGACGAGTGTTTACCTCAGAATTGGTATCCTGGAACTGCTGCGACTTGTCTTTGTGCGTCTTTGTCTTGTTGTGCTGGTGTGTGATTGTGTGGAGGAGGGTAGGGCGAGTGTAGTGCAGTTAGTGGTGGTGTCGGTTGGTTGTCAGGCGGTGCAGGAGTGGCGGGCCTTGGCAGTCAGTCCAGGGAGCTGCTACAGCGCCGTCACTTGTCGCCCTCCGCGTCATTCGGCTTGCCCTCCCGTGTCTCTCTGTGCTTACCTCATCACGCCGGCCTCTCGCTCTCCCCCTCCACCCCACCTCCTCCCTCGTCCCTTTCCATCCCACCCTCTCTCTCTATCTCCACTCTCCATAAAATGTCACCCTGCTGCATGCTTACTGCAGCTGGGCTGCTGCTGCTCACCTTAGTGTTCGTTCTCCTCACCTTACACCACCCCCGCTCATGTCTCGCCTTCTCACCCTCCTTTTCCGCCCCCCCCCCCCCCCCCGCCTCTCCCCCACCCCAGTCTCCTCCACCTTCCTTCCCCTTCATCTTCCCCCCCCCCCCCCCCCCCCCCCCCCCCCCCCCCCCAATCTCTCGCTGTATTTTGTTTTGTTGCTGACACGATACCCGTCTGTATGAGATACTCGAAGGTGACGTCAGCTGGCTTTCGCTGTCGTGCCTCTCTCTCTCTCTCTCTCTCTCTCTCTCTCTGTCTTGTCTCTCTCTCTCTCTCTATCTCTCTCTCTGTCTCCTCTCGCTCTCTCTCACTCTCTCGTCTCTCTCTCTCTCTCTCCTCTCTCTCTCCTCTCTCTCTCTCTGTCTCTCTCTCGCTCACTTCCTCCTTCACATACACATGTACGACAATAAATGCGCGCGCGCACAACACACACACACACCACACACACAGACACACACACACACACACACACCACACACATGCGCACGCACATACGGGCCACACGTGGTGATCCCGGAAACAGAGAGAAGAAGGGGAGGGATGCTGACAGCAGTGGGATGGAAGCAGGAGGGGGAGAAGATGATGGTGGTGAAGGTAGGCCTTGTGAGGAGCGTGAGGGGAAAAAAAACGAAACATCCTCCACCCCACCCCCACCCCCCAGGTCTTCGAACGGCATTGGCTCAGTGCTTCAGAGTCATAGTCGACCGGCAGCAGAGAGTAAGAAACAATAACATGAGGTGACCTCTGAGATGACGAGGGGGGGGGGGTGGGGATTTATCATCTGTCTACAAAAAAAAAAAAGAAGAAAAAAAAAAACCCAAACCACCCACACCGACTATTCAAGTCTCGCTACCCTTCCGAGTGTTGTCGGTGCTGTTGTCAAGAGTTTTAATTAAATTGGCCTCGTTAGCACCCGGCTGATCAATGAGCGTGTCGCCTCCTTCCTCCTTCCCACGCCCCCCCTCTCTCTCTCTCTCTCTCTCTCTCTCTCTCTCTCTCTCCTCCTCTCTCGCTCTCTCTCCTCTCTCTCTCTCCTCTCTCTCTCTCTCTCTCTTCTCTCTCTCTCTCCTTTCCCCCATCTGCCCACCCCCTTCTCCCTCGCACACGACGCACAGACACAGAGGCCAGGGCCGGTAACTCGACCAAGCCGGTAGTGCAGGCTCCAGAAATGCTCGTGACCGTTGCTGCCTCGTTACGTCCCCGATAATCAGTGGCTGCTGCTGCTAGCTGCTAGCTGGATTTCCTGTTCCTGCGTTTGCTGTTGAACAAGAACCAAATAGAAAAAGAAAGGGAAAAAAAATGAAAGAAAGAAAAAGGCGGGAGGAAAAGAAGGAAAGAGAGAACGGTTTGATCAGAAAGGGGAAGTAGGAAAGACGGGTTTGAAACAAGGAAAGAGAGAACGGTTTGAACTGAACGGCGGAAGAGGAAGAAGGAAAGAAACAAAGAAGGGACAAAGACAGAAAGGGTGGGTGGGGGGACCCGGGGGGGGGGGGGGGGGTGGGGGGGGGGGGGGGGGGGGCGGGGAGAGAACCTCGGGAGATGAAGATGAGTTATGGGCGAGATGCCACTCTCCCTTCGTCTGTCTGCCTGTATCTCTCTGTCTCTCTGTCTGTCTGCCTGTATCTCTCTCTCTCTCTCTCTCTCTCTCTCTCCTCTCTCTCTCTCTCTCTCTGAATAATCAGATACATAGGGCTTGCATTTGCCCGCGTGTGTGCACGCACGCACGCATGACGGAGAGAGAGAGAGGGGGCAGGGAGGGTGGAGAGAGAGGTGGGATGAAATGTATGGATAGGTTGGTCCAGCCATTCTGTAACAGACTGTCCTTTACGCGGTAAACAAAAACGGTGTTATTTGTTGTTTCGTTCACAGGTTTCCCCCAGACGGGAAAACAAAAAAAGGGTGTCTGTGTCATAGCTTGTGAATTCTGCCAGCTGCAAAAAAAAAAAAAAAAAAGAAAGAAAGAAAATAAAGGTGGTGTCAAGCGTGTTTGTTTGTTGACTGGTGTGTGTGTGTGTGGTGTGTGTGTGTGTGTGTGTGTGTGTGTGTGCCTTGGTAGTAAAACAAAAGTTAGGTTGGCTGGTTTCCTTTGGTTCTTAGCGGCAGGCGGCGGGACAGGGATAACTGAAAAGTGTTGTTTCCAGTGTGTTCTTATTTCTGTGCCAGGTGGGTGTGAACTTGATTGTTGAAGTGACGTGGTGGTTTTGTGTGTTTCCAGTGTGTTCTTATTTCTGTGCCAGGTGGGTGGTGAACTTGATTGTTGAAGTGACGTGGTGGTTTGTGTTTCAGGGTGCTGAAGGACGGCAGTCTCCAAGACAACCAGGTGACGGAGGAAGTCGTCTGGTCCTTTGCCCCAACATGGAGAGCGGCACTTCGGTAAGTGACAGCACACCACAACACACCACACCACACCACACAAAACAAAACCACACCACACCACACCACACAAAACCACACCACACCACACAAAAAACACACCACACCACACCACACCACACAAAAACACCACACCACACCACACCACACAAAACAACACCACACACACCACACCACAACAAAACAACAACACACCACATCATACAGCACCACACCACACAAAACAACAACACCCCACAATCATAAAACACCACACCACACCACACAAAACAACACTCCACATCATACAACACCACACCACACCGCACCACACCACACCACACCACACTACACCACACAAAACAACAACACCACATCATACAACACCACACAACACCACACCACACCACACAAAACAACAACACACCACATCATAAGCACCACACCACACACACAAAACAACAACACACCACATCATACAACACCACACCACACCACACCACACCACACCACACCACACAAAGCACACACCACACCACACCACATCATACAACACCACACCACACCACACCACACCACACAAAGCAACACCACACCACACCACGTCATACAACACCACACCACACCACACCACACCACACAAAACAACAAGACACGACACCTCACAACACCACACCACACAAAACAACAACACACGACACCTCACAACACCACACCACACAAAACAACAACACACGACACCTCACAACACCACACCACACAAAACAACAACACACGACACCTCACAACACCACACCACACAAAACAACAACACACGACACCTCACAACACCACACCACACAAAACAACAACACACGACACCTCACAACACCCACCACACAAAACAACAACACACCACACCGCGCAACAAAACACCACACCGCACAACACCACCACACCACACCACACCACACAACGCAACAACACAGCACCACACCACACAACACAGCACAACAACACAAACACCCGCACAAACCAATCAACAACAACAACAACAACTACGCACGCGCGCACACACCACACACACACACACACACACACACACACACACACAACAGTCGTACACACACACACACACACACTCACTCGTACACACACACACACACACACACACACACACACATCAACATCTGCACAAACCAACCTCAACCAACCAATCAACAAACTCCGCTCAGTCCGACCCCAGCAGCACTGCCACGACCTTCGCGCTCGGCCAATGGCGGCTTACGTAACAAAACAAAACAAAATACATGGGAAGTGAGAATTTCATTCATGAAAGAGATGAGAGCGAGCGAGCGAGAGAGAGAGAGACAGAGAGAGAGGCAGGCAGGCCAAGGCTGCTAGTAGAGTCAGACTGATTCATGGAAGCGAGCCGTTCGCCTTCAGGTAGTATAAGC
>CM031600.1:92893814-93006314 GCA_018398815.1 Conus ventricosus
AGCAGCTTGATGTCCACCGTGTCAGTAGTTCGTCAAGGACGCATGTCTTCCTTGTTGACCTGTGGGTCTTGTTTCTTTACTCGATGACCATGGTATCAACACTCTTGTTAACCTGTCGATGGCTAGCTGGGTAATCAATCTCGCCTTCCAGCGAATGTGGGCGGCCAGAGTCTCAGGTATGCCCACTTCCTGGTTTTCAACTTGTGTGTCCTCCTAATCCCCCCCCCCCCCCCCCCCCCCCCCCCCCCCCCCCCCCCCCCCCCCCCTCCCCCCCCCCCCCCCCCCCCCCCCCCCCTCTCTCCCCCATCCATCTCCTCCCGACCTGCCGTTCACCCTGACTCTCTATTTTTAAGCCCTGCACACAGTGTTGAAACACAAGTTCTTTTACTTCCTTGTACAAACTCGGATCTGGTTTTTGACGTTGTGCAGTTTCTTAAAGCAGAATCTTTAACTTAGTTGATGACTGACAGTGAGTTTTTTATGATGTGTAGCCACCCATTGCTGACTGCTAGCAGACAACACAGAGATGGTGGGTTTGGGCCTTGAATGAGTCTTGAAATGTGAGTGTGAGGGATCATGATGAAATGACCTGTGACCTGCTAGCATCAGTTTCGTGTTTGGTGTGAGGACTGTGATGTGTTGTGAAGTGGGCACTTGTTTCACATGATGATGATGACCCAAGACAAGTTGAAGCCTCTCACACCTGAGTATTCAGAGACTGGTAAGGGTACAGGAACACTTTTTGTTGTTTTGGTCATATAGATTGGGGTGAAGTGCTTAGACTAGTTCAAAAATTAGTTTTGAAAAGGTAAATTCAATAGCATGCATGCATGCATGCGTGCGCACACACACACGCACGCATGCGTATGCTCGCACGCACGCGCGCACACACACACACACACACACACACACACACACACACACACACACACACACACACACACACACACACACACACACACACACACAAGGTAGACAGGATGGTCAACAGATGTCACGTTGTGTGTTTCAGTCGTCCCATGCTGAGCACAGTGTGATCCAAGCTCTGAAGAACTTGTCTCAAGCCCAGGTAAGTTCTCCCTCTCTCTCTCTCTCTCTGTCTCTCTCTCTGTATCTCTGTATCTCTCTCTCTCTCTCTCTCTCTCTCTCTCTCTCTCTCTCTCTCTCTCTCTCTGTATGTCTGTGTTAGTAAGTGACTTCGCCACAATAAACCTGATGATTGTGGCCGCTCAACGGATGATGATGATGATGACTGACTGATGGGTGTCTACACCAGCTCAGGCACAGGAAGTGAAAGAAAATGTTGGTTGTTGATAACGGCAAGATACAGAGCACTGTGATAATTCAAGGGAAGTAAGTTTGCCCTAGTGGTGCAGTGGATCATGTTTCTGATATATGCTTCCATTCTTTTTGATGAACAAGATGACAGCACCCATTCAGCTTTGAAAACACTGTCACCTTTTATCATTCATACCGGGTGAATTTATGATATACATGTATTAAGTTACCAGATGTAACCAGCCGCCGTGGCGAAGTGGTTAGCGTCGCGGACTCCCGGCTGGGAGGTCGTGGGTTCGAATCCCATCAGAAGTCATGTGGGTTTTTCTGCCCCGACCGGCTCCTACCCAGAGTTGAGTTGATGCGGACTCAGTTGGGAAGACTGGGACCACACAGTCGAGTTTCATCCACTTAATGGATGCGTTTCTGAGAGTGTTGCTCAAATTTCCTGACCAACACTGCAGGTGCCTGTATCTCTTGGGCCTGGTTGACGCCAGGATATATTATGAAAGGAAGCGTAGAGTACAGCCCTGTCATGTAGTCTCAGACCGAAAATGGAAATCCGTAGCATCATCTTAATCATCCTCATTATCATTGATCAGCATATAAAAAAAAGTCTCAAATTCTGTGACCCTTCATGCCCTGCTCTCATGGTGACCTCAATTTCGATGTCCTCTCCACGTCTGTGGCCTTGGTTTGGTTCCGTCGAGGTCACCGGTATCGGCGGGGTCCATGGGGGCTGTCGTTGGACGGACGTGGTGGCGCCCTCGGAGGGAGAGCTCACTCACGCCGGCTCCGCGACTAAGCAATTATTGTCGTCAATAGGGGGCTTAGTAGGTGGTGTCTGCGTATGTTAGATCAGAACAGGCGCACTGAACACCACCGAAGTGACTCAGCAGCAGTGCAGTGTCTCCTCCGGTGGGTTGCCTCTTGACGACTTGACATTGACTGTTCCTGTGGATTGTCGGTCCGGGGCTGCGGCGGGGCCGACGGGCTGTGGCTGTGGACGGGGTGTCGGATATGAGCGGCGTGGGTGCACTGTCGTGGGCGCAGAGGATGGGACAGCCAAAAAAAAAAAAAAAGTTACCAGATGTATCACCCATTCAGCTTTGAAAACAGTCACTTGATCAGTCATACGGTTGAATTTATGATATACATGTATTAAATTACCCAATGTATTTGAGATCATATGTACGTATGGATAGTCATTTCCATTGAAATCTTTTCTCGTGTTTAGTTGATCATGAGGTGGCTGATGCAATTAATGTTTATGCTCTTGCTTCTTATATTGTATTGATGAATTTGAAAATTTCACTTCCTTTTTTTCTTTATTGACTGTTCGAGGGAGTGAAGAAATGTTCAACAATAGGATATTTTGTTGAAAGAATGTTAGCAGAGAAAGGGCATGGAACTTTTCGTAGATAACCATGGATCTAACGATTCTACCGCCAGTCCTGATTTATATAACATCGTCAATCAAATCATCAGCCTGAATGAAGAGGACGGGGGCGGAGGGGGGGGGGGGGGAGGGGGTGGAAGAAAAGAATGTTAATGGGTCCATCTTGCTTGTCCACAGATTCACGATTTCCTTTCGGGGAGAGCTCCCCTGACCCTGGCATCCGTCTGGGGGAACACTGATGTTCGTCCAGCTACAGCTGTCCACCTCCCTCTCCGCTCCCTGTCCGTGCAGCCCACCCCACCCTCCACCCCCACCGCCACTTCGCCACCCCCCACACCGCCCTCGCCCACCACTGCTGCCACCACCACCACCACCACCGCCGCCGCCCCACCCCTCCAGCTGCCAGCAGCCCTGCAGCGGCGGCAGCGGCGCCCGGGGACCAGCGGGGTCAGGGGCGGGATCAGGGGCGGGGCTCAGAGTGAACGGCAACGTGCATCCCATGGTGGTGCCCACTGTGGACCCGGTGTCACTGCTGCAGGCCAGCCACAACCTGACGGAGAAACTGAAGGAGTTGACCCACCTGACCCAGCAAGCTGTGAGTTGGTCAACAGTGGGGGGGGGGGGGGGGGTGGTACACTTGGGACAGCCTTTTGTCTGCCTCTAGCTCTCTTTGTTCCTCTCTCTTTCTCTGTCATGCTCTCTCTTTCTCTCTCTCTTCTCTTCTCTCTCTTCTCTCTCTCTCTCTCTCTCTCTCTCTGTCTGTCTTCTATCTCTGTTCTTTCATTCTCATTCACACACTTGTACTAGTATAAGGTTCTCTGTCTCTGTCTCTCTCTCTCTCTCTCTCTCTCTCTCTCTCTCTCTCTCTGTGCCTTTGTGTGTTGTACTTTTTATATGGCACACCCTATTAGGATAATGACTGGCTGTTCAAAAAAGCCTTCTCAGTGTTCACTATTGTCCATGTAAATAAAGAAGTTTGTTGTTGTCTCTCTCTCTCGCTCTTTCTCTCTCTCTCTCTCTCTCTCTCTCTCTCTCTCTCTCTCCTCTCTCTCTCTCTCTCTCTAGCACTTGCTTGTTCATACAAATTCAGTCTTTATTCATTTTAATATATCGCAAAGACATTCACATTTCTGCGCATGGGCATGTACACTTGATACATGTATACATCTTAACATGCATACAAACACCAACATGTTTGTGGACATGCAAAGAATGAGAGAGAGAGAGAGAGGGGGGGGGGGGGGGGGGGCACGTGTGTGTGTGTGCTGTTGGAGTTGTTCTCTTGGTCACTTGACCAGCGTCGTTTCTACCGTTATGTTACAGCTGCAGGCCGGAGCTCACGAACACAGGCTGTTCCATCAATGCCACTCACCCCACCTCCATCCCCTCCCCAAGCCTGGTGCCGTCATCGACTCCATGCAGCACATGGGCCGAGGGTGTACTCCGGCACCTTTTCTGGTAAATGCTTGCTTAGCTTTGGCTGATGGCTGCCGTTAGGAGGCAGATCTTCTGGTATTTTTACTACACATGTTCATTTCTGAAAACTGCAGTTCTTTTTCATTTCTGGTCCCAGCAGTTCTTATTCATTTCTGGGTACTACAATTCTTTTCTTCTTTTTTTTTATTTACTACAGTTCTTTCCCTTTCCTTTTTTTTTGGTTATGTTTTGTTTTTTGTTTTTAAAGTTCTTTTCATTTCTAGTTGCCACTGTTCTTTTGCATTTCTGGCAGCCACATTGCTTTCCATTTCTTTCAAATGCATACTTTTCCATCTGGCTTGTTTGTTTCTGGTTGTTGTCACTCTGTTCTGTACCATTCGTAGTAAGAACGTCTGTCCATTCATGTGTGTGTGTGTGTCAGGTGATATTCTTACTCGATTAGTGAATGTGGCACTCTGCAAGTTAGTCCTTTATCATGAGTGGGATGGCAATGTGTTATATGGGGAATGACAGTGATGTGGTGTGGAATGACAGTGATGTCATGTACAAAGTGACATTGACGTTATATGGGCTGTGACTGTGATGTCATGTGTGGAATGACAGTGATGTCATGTACAAAGTGACATTGACGTTATATGGGCTGTGACTGTGATGCGTGTGTGGAATGACAGTGATGTCATGTACAAAGTGACATTGACGTCATATGGGCTGTGACTGTGATGCCGTGTGTGGAATGACAGTGATGTCATATGTGAAAGACAGTGAGGTCTTGGGTGCATTGACAGTGATGGCATATGTGGAAAGACAGTGGCATCATGTGTGGAATGATGGTGATGGCATGTATGCAATGACGGTGATGTCATGTGGAATGACAGTGATGCCATGTGGAGAATGACAGTGTGTCACATGGGGAATGACAGTGATGTCATGTGGAATGACAGTGTGTCACATGGGGAATGACAGTGATGCCATGTGGAGAATGACAGTGTGTCACATGGGAATAACAGTGATGTCATGTGGAATGACAGTGATGCCACGTGGAATGACAGTGTGTCACATGTGGAATGACAGTGATGCCATGTGGAGAATGATAGTGTGTCACATGGGGAATGACGGGTCTTGACCTGTGTGTTCCAGGCACACTTCATCCTCGCCTGCAGGACAGGAGCGGACAACCCCGGCGTGACGTGCACACCATCCTCCACATCCTTCATGACTTACTGCTGGCCCGTCCCTCCTCCAACCTCACCTCCACCACCTCCGCCTACCCCCAGCCCCCTCCTTCCCCCCGCTCCCCGACCAGCGGGGAGAACGCCGCCTTGCGTGACAAGGTGCACCGCGTTCAGATGATGCTGGAACAACGCCGTCAGCGACGACTGGCTCGCCGGCTCAGCCACCGCCCATACACCTCCACAGCCTCCTCCTCAGCCTGCGACACCACCTCAAGTCACACTCCGAGTCCACCGCCTTCCCCTTCCCGCCGACCTCAGACCCCCATGCTTCGTCCCCGAACGGCACGGCTGCCGCAGGCGGGACGAGCACCGGACATGGGGAGAACAACGTGGACACCGCCAACTACCGCAAAACCCAACATGGAGCAGGAGACGGTGGCTGTATGAAGCTGAGCCGAGGTCGCGACCCCGAGGTCGTTGGTCCATTTGTCGCGTTTTGTTCTGCCTCTACCCAGGGAGGCATGTGGAAGCCGCTGTCAGGCTTTAGTTTGGAGGCGTCCTTGTTCCAGGAATAAGGTGGATCCTCATGGCTGCTTGTCGACATTGCTCGGCAAGACAAGCTGTTGGTGGCCTTATCAGAGAGAGAGAGAGAGGAGGCCATGCAGGGGGAGAGCATTGGATCGGCTGATCGGTCGCCTGCTGTGTCGCATTTTTTGCTGTATGGCTGACGAGGCTTGATGTTCTGTCGTAGGAGGGTTTGTCGTTTGGCTTGTAGCCCTGTCGGTGTTGTTGTTTGGACATTGGTGTGGAGGAAGCGGGCGCAGAGCTGGCTAGGGTTGGCGTTTTTTGTTCCTCTCCCTTTTTTTTCCCCTCCTGTGTGATTGGAGAATTTGTAGAGTGCAGTCCCTTCCTTCCTCTTTGATGGTGATGCAACTTTGGGTTTGTGTTCCCTCCCCTGGCACGGTGAACTCCCACCTTTTTTTTTTTCTTTTTTTTTTTATAAATCCTTGGTTGTCTTCCCTCATCTCCTCGTTTGGCTTTGTTTTGGGTGATGGGTGAATTGTCGTGTCAGGCCTGGTGGTGGTGGTGGTCTTTTGTTGTTTGTATCCTTGGTTAAAGCGTTGTACTGGCTGTTTACTGGGCTGAATGGTGAAGACTGGGTGGAGTGGATGGACACTCGCACACACACACACACACACACACACACACACACACACACACACACACACACACACACACACACGCACACACACACACACGAGGATAAGAGGCATACTGGAAATAGATGGAATTCCAAAGAAACGCGGCTATACTGTCACACATGTCACACAAAATATTTTTGGCAATTTGTAGTTTTAAGAGTCGAGTAAGTTTCTTCACTTGAGCAGTAATTCATTAGTGTTTCTTTTTTTCAGTTTTGTATTCATATTATATCTATGTAAATGGAAATGTACACATGCTTAGAAGGAAAAAAAACGTGTAACTGAACTTTTTCACTTACCTGATTCGTTATGATTTTCCAGAGATCAGCAATTTTTTTTTTTAACTTGAATTGTGTACTTTGTTGCTATTGGCCTGCATATGGTAACCAGCCACCAGACGACAAAATTCTGTCTCTTAATTAAGAAATGAAACTTATTCCTCAGATACGTGTACAAGATTGATTAATTCTCTCTTGATTGGAATCATACCTCAGATTTGTGTACATGATTGATTATTCTCTCTTTGATTGGTTAGAGCTGTGCTGTTACGGTACATTGAGGCTTGAAACAAACAAGATCTTAGCATGGACATAGTACGTGTGTGGAATGAAATATTTCTCATACAGTTCTTACCAGACCTGCAACATTGATCCAGGGTGTGAATGTGCTGTGGATTAGTCTGCTGAGTGAGTGAAGAAAGAGACTGCTCAGTGAGTGAAGAGACTGCTCGAGTGAGCAGTCTAGTCTTGTTGATAAGTGATAGTCTTGTGTGTGTGTGCAAGTGTTATAACCCTCTCAAAAAAAAGAAAAAAAAATGTTGGATTTTTTTGTACTTGATCGTTTTTTAAAAATGTTTTTTACCATGTTTTTTTTCCCATATGTAGTAGTTTGCTCATAATCCACACCATGTGTGTTATTCGCCAGTGACATGAATTGCGCTGGTATTGAAATAAACGTGCATTCTCTCTTACTTTTTTGTTTTTTTTATTCTGGTGTGTCAGACAGGAATATCCCATAATGACCTTTTGATTTCCATGCTAGATAAGTGCACCCACCACCTCCAGTTTTTCTGTCTCTCTCCTACATCCTCTTCTCTCTCTCTCTTGCTCTTTCTCTCTCTCTCTCTCTCTCTCTCTCTCTCTCTCTTTCTCTCTCTCTCTCTCGGGTACATGCACACAGCCCTGATGTGGCCCTTTGGGGTCGGCTGGGCTATAAGCAACATTATCTTATCTTTCACAACTCTTTCAAGGTAATTGCTGTTCTACAGTCTCGCAAAGGGGCAAACAGCGATGCTAAGTAGCCCATAAATGTTGGTCACCTTAGGGGATTTAATGATATAACCTTGTTGTGCTGCTCACATCTCATGAATATCAGTAATTGTGATAAAATGTGTGATGTGTGTCACTTTAGTGATGCTTGTCACATGTATGTAATGACCAATATACCAAGGCCAGTAATCTGCTTTTGAGCAAGTGATAGGGAGAGTAGTGTGAACGGGAGCGCCCTCTGTAGGTAGAATGATGATGCTGGGGTGAATGAAAGGGAGGTAAGCATGAAGAGAACACCCTTTTTGGAGGAGACGGGGGCCAGCATGTGCTACATGATGCTGTGTGGATGACAGGCTGGTTCCTTGCGGAAATGAATTGTTTTTCCTGCTTTGGAGGATTTCTTTTAACATGTCTAAGTCAGGCTGGTTCCTCTTTTGTTGTTTTTTTTCATTGATAGTTAGGCTGGTCCCTTTTACCATATCCCCTGATGTGAATATTGCTCCTTTGCCCTGTGTCTGTTTATACCTTGCACAAATTACTGTTCCGTCATTACAGAGACTTTGAAGAACTGGACATTTCGTGGCTAGTTTACTGTTCATCATGACAGCCATTACATAGGACTGGCCATTTTGTGGTCAACTCCTGTGCATCTGGAGATGAGGCTTTGGGATAACTTGCCTAGAGTCTGTGACATGATGTGTTGGTGGTAAGACGGTCCATGCACGGCCCTTGGCTTGTTCATATTTGTGACCACAAACATTTCGATAGCCCCACTTCCCTGCGTCCAAGACCACAACGAGTGAACTTGCTGTCCACATACTACCCTGACCCTGGAGGGAGGTGGGAGGGGGTGTTGGGGGGCTGTCACATGGCACAGTTGCTTTTCTTACCCACTCCCTCCCCACTCCCTCTCCTAGTTGACAAGTTTTACAGCTCTTATACGTGGATTTAGTCAATTCGTTTGGTTACTGTGAATAGCTCAAGACAAGGCCATTCCACGCATGTAACACCTTGGATCTGATCTCTTCTGATTTTATTTCTGACTCGAGTTATTTCGCTCTGTAACACCTTAGAAGAGATTAAAAGTGATACATATCTGACTCGACTAGTTTCATTCTGTAATACCTCAGAAGAGACAAAAAAGATGACACTTTTTTGTTTTTACTGACTTGACACATTTCATTCTACAGCATCTTGGCATGGATAAATGGTGACACTTGGACACTGAAATCTGCAGTATGCTATCTGTTTGCACAGACTTTTTCCCCTCAGCGTCAATGCATCATTATTCAGCACTTGCTTGCTTTGGCGTTCTGTCAAGAAATAAGAAAAGAAAGCATTATTAACCTAATATTGCCTTGACCTCACTGTGTTTGGGCCGACAGTAGCTCTGACTGACCGACAACCTGCACTACTTTTGACTGTTAAAAAAATCAGCAATACCCCGACATGCTGTGAAAAAGTCAAGAGGGGACTAATGTGTGGACTAAAGAGGCTTTTTTGATCTGCTGTTGACATTGATGTTTTGACACTGAATTCTTTGAGATGATTAGTTTTTTTCTTTATTGGAAACAATGTTTGATCAATCTATTTCCCCCCGGGGGTGTTTTCATGATGAAAACATGTCCTGTTTGAATGACCATCCTTAAAAAACATGCCGTGCAACAATTTGGCCGTTTAGCCGTGTCACAGTGTCTGTATGTCTTTAGTGTCTGTATGTCTTTAGTGTCTCCATGTAGTGGAGGAATGTCTCAAAATGTCTTAACAGATCCTGCAGTGGCATACAACATTGACTATGTTACTGTGTGCCTAGTCAAAGGTTACAAGGACTGACCCTGAAACAGGGGACACGCTGTCACTGATGAGGCCACCTGTGAGGGAATCTGTGCTATACTGCACTGCGTGTTCCCTACTGTATGGAAGATCAGGACTAGTGTTGTCCAGTCCCAAAGAGTCAAACATCTGGGGCTCATTTTTGGCACATCTCATGCTTGTCATTGTTGATGAAATGCAGCTGATGGGGTACATTTCTTGTTTGCTTTGGAAGCCAGATCAAGGATCCAGCTGCAGGCTAAACAAGCATATTTTTTCAAGTCCTGTAGATGCGAGTTTGCTCCATAGTGCTCGCGTATGGCACAGTGAGTTCAAACTGAATGGAAAGGGGCAAGAAAGGGGTAAGGTATTGATCACTCGGTCACCGTATAGTCCATTCTTCTGTGATGCCGCTCGTGTTACATACAGCTTATGGTGAAGTCACTGGGTTTTATATGCTGGTCTACCTCCCTTATAACCATCATCAATGATATACATATATGATCCATGAGAATCATCACCAGTGACATATATTACTTAAGTAGTTCTTGCTTTTGCTTAATTTAGTATAAAGGATAGGGTAGCCTTTTTGTTGATTCTTTTTTATCACGTGTGTGTGTGTGTGTGTGCCTTTTTGTTTGGGGTGGGTTGGCTGGTTGGTTTGCTTGTTTTTAAAGGCTGAAGACAGACATGACCAGGTGTCAGCAGTTCAGATGACAGTCTGGGGTGATTCAGATTTGTCCTTGCCATGACCAGGTGTGAACTCGTCATATGTGCGCTCCTCCTCAGTCCTCGGCCTCCTCATCTCTTACCCTCTCCTTTTGCCCCACCCACCTCCCAGGTAGACTGTGCTGGCTGTTATGATGATGGGTTTTGTTCATCTGTCTGAATTCTGGATGTCCACTGGTGTCACTACTAAGAATAGGGACAGGGGTTTTCCGTTGTCTGTCAGTGCTAAGAAAAGGGGCAAGCACTTTCTCTTGGCTATCAGGACAGTCGTGCTGTCTTCCCTGAGTTCACTGAGTTGGCTGTCTCGACAGCGGTCTTGCAACTGTCGCGCCGTTGTTGGTTTATAATGGAAAACATTTTGAATTGATTGCTTCATTTTTTTAAAAATGCCTGATGTATCTTTTTCCTGTTTGGCTTTTTTTTTTCTCTTCAGTTTGTATTCATTTTCTGTCTCCTAAGTCATCTTGCTTTCAAAGAGAGTTTAACAAGTGACAGTGTTCGTAATCTGTAAAATGTTTGATAAATTGAGCAAAATTGTTTTATTTTTCATTATGCATTTACATTCGGTTCGATAACATCATCTTACAAGGTCAATGATGCTGTATTGTATGTCAGACCCACATAAGTATAACCATGGAACTTGTTTTTACAACAACAAAAAAGGAAGAAAAAGTATCGATAAATAAAAATAAATGAAAGACACAAAAGATGTTAATATGTTTTTTGTCCATAGAATGAACTGGAATTGCTAAAGGGAAGAAACTGGAAATGATGAATTTTTCTCATCAATATTGAAGTTGTATTATTGTATATGATGATTACACAACCTGCTTTCCCCTTCTGTACATACACACTTGCTTGGTGTGATCAATTCGATGATGTTGTTATACCTTTTGTACATTTATCACAATTATACAAATGTAGTTGCTGTCATATTCAGTAAAATCAAAGCAATTCAAACCGTTGTGTGCAGTGGTTTGTGCTGCTTCTCTCTTTCATGCTTTGTGTACATGTAGCCCTCCTTCACCCTCCTCTTCCACTCCCTCTCTTTTCTGCAAATCGCACCTACTCACCTCATCTCTCTCTCTCTCCCTCTCTCTCTCTCTCTCTGAATCTCTCCCTCTCTCTCTGAATCTCTGTCGCTCTGTGTCTTCAGTATGTGCTTTGTGTGAGAGAGAGAGAGAGAGAGGGAATACGAATGTATCCAACCAATCAGAGCAAAGACATTCAGCTCAAAGCCGAGTTTCTGCCATAGTTCAGACTTTGTCATCTTCAACCTTAACTTGCGTGGTGAGAACATTCAATTCAGTTCAATCAACTTTATTGTCCGTCGGCTGCTCCACATCATTTCACAAGTACATAAGACATTACAAAAAGACATTATAAATCGTTACATAAAAGCCTGTGTTATTATATATGTTTGTATATACATCAACACTCGCACATCCCTCCCCACCCCACCCCCACACATGCGCACACACACACACACACGCATACATACATGAAATAAACATTAAATCCATAAGACATAGACCATTACATAGATTATAAAAGCAATACATAAAAACACAAATCACCTGCACCAATGCCCAAACACTAAAACACACACATGCGTACACACACACACACACACACACACACACATTCACACACGCACACACACATAGTCATAGTCACAGTCACATTCCAAGAAGAACTGGCTACTATCTCGAGCGCACATCAACAGTGAATGGAATCATTCACAAATCACATAAACTGGGAGTTCAGTGTTAGACATGTATAGCCATGGCCTGCACAATTGTATTTTAAACAAGCACAAATTCACAGCACAGAGCGATGACATGCAAGCATATGCACAGTCAGATATCAGGAATGTGTAGCAGGGTATGTACACAGAACGCAGCAATATAGCACACTCAAAACAAAACAAAAAAAGAAGCTTGGTACATACAGCCCGCAGCAACACATGCATATAAAGAGGCACCTAGACATAAGGCATTGGAACAACATGCATGCACACAAACGGGCACCTACTTCGTCCCCCGAACAGTGAGCGATGTTCAACAGTAGTGGCATTCTTCAGCCGCCTGCGCTGCAGCTCCAGTGACTTGCAACACCCCCCCCCCCCCCCCCCCCCAAGGCTGGCCACTCGTGGAAATCCTGTTTTAACACAAAAAGCCATCCAACCAGCTGGCACTCAGCTAAACAGCAGAGCCTTCAACGCCAATTTGGCCCGGCTCTAGACAAGGAAGAAGAAGAATGTACTGCTATATATAACACACATTCCGATGTGAACAAGTATTGACATATATCAAAACAGGTATTGACAAATACACGACCGATATGTACCTACTATGCACGCCAGTGAGTGAAAGTAACTATCAATCATCATCGAGACTATAGAAAATTCAGTAATGCCACGCAGAGTTGGCATTTTCACAAAGTTAACGAGCCACTAAAAAAGCCACATGGACTGTGGAAAGGATAGGAAACGGTGGAGGGAGAGAGAGAGATAGGGGGGGGGGGGGGGGGGGGGGGGCTTGCAGTCGCTCATTCTGAGTGATAGGCCTAGGACCTTCGCTGCCCGAACGTCAGGGTCCTGTGCCTGGCAGACAGGCTAAACAGAGAGGTTCTTGTTGATGATGAACCAGGTTCTGATGAGGAAACCATGGTTCCATGTCTACTTCAGCGTGTCCCTGCAGAGTCCTTTCAGCCTGGGACACTCTTGTTGACCGGCTCACGGTCTATGCCGTGGCGTGGAGTTTTCCAGGATTACTCAAAGAAAGCAAATATTCATTAACTGTGCTATATGACTACTCCAGTGAGGCAGACATGTACCAGCCGAGCTAAAGGACTGCTCAGAAGAGACAAGACATTCACCAGTGATATAGAACTGCTTCAAGGACTAACTAACTAACTTCAAGGAAAACAGACATTAACCAGCCATTCAACAGAATTACTCAAAGGAGATCGTCATGCGGGGCTGGCATGGCAGGGACTCCTCTTGCAGGGGGCAAATACTGGGTGAGGGTCCAATGATTTCAGGCAAGCCTCAGGCTTCAGGTGTCGGTTCTAGGGCGGTTTGGGCGTCCAAGTCAGCATAAATCCATCGCGTGGTTGAGAGTACGCCAACCCACCAATCAACACAAGATACTGCAGTTTCTGAGCAAGAGAAACTGCAGTAACTTGAAATCACGGCTAAGAAAATGGATGTGGATGAAAATGGCAGAGATAGACAAAACAGGTCACCACAAGAGAGCATGGCATGAAGGGCCATGTAATTTCACTTTTCTCCTTTTTATTAAAATTTAAGAATTCTCAAGAGTATCTGAGACTTTTGATGTGGATTGTTGAGTTATTGTGAGGCTTGTTAGAACCCCCCCCCCCCCCCCCCCCCCCACCCCCCCCCAAAAAAAAAAAAAAAAAAAAAATCATGTTTCCGACGATTTTTTTTAATCACGCTTTTTTTCTGTTTTTTTTTTTAAATTAGAGATAAGAAGTGCAAAAAACAGTAATGGAGGTGTAGGTCTGCCATACATGTCATTCAATTACATGCCTAGAGTGTTGTTGACTTTGGTTTTTGTTTGTTTGTCAGTTTATTTACAAAGTGTCGTAAATGACTGCTGGTTGTTTGCTTGTTTGTTTGCCTTTTTTCTATCTTGCATTCCGTTACATAAATACATGTTAGGTGACACACTTATGTCATGTTTAATCTGCTTCAATCTGCTTTAGGGGATGGCTATTTGATCAGCCATGCTTTACCATTACAGGGGCCCGTGGTCCAATGGTTATAGCGTTTGCCTGCGGGCTTGACGGTCATAAGTTCGAACCACACTGACGTGGGGTCGGATTTTTTCGGCTTGACAACCCTGTCTGTTCACAGAGCAGTGAATGGTTTACCTGATTTCAGTTCCGGAAAGGTTAAAGACGGGAGAAGAAGGCATATGAGCACCACCTTCCATCATACCGTGCCTAAACGCAGTGACCCTCTGATAATTTACTGCCTTTGTGGCCGAGGCGTACACACAACCTTTAAGTTGAACCATTGATCATCCAGCCAATTACCAGAATTTTCGCACGATCTTTGTAACCATTCCATTAAAAACTCGTCTCTGATATTTGACCTCCCCCTCCCCCCCCCCCCCCCCCCCCCCCCCCCCCTCCCCCTTCTTGTTGTTGTTGTTGTTCTTGTTTTGGTTCGTTTGTGCGTAATCTGAATCTCTTAATTGGAACTCTTGGATTTTTCCAAACTGGAAATTATGTCCCTTGGTATAAATTCGGTCAGCACTTCCTGTCAAACATTCAAAATGGCTGACTCCGAAAGGATACCGAAAGAAGGTAAATACTAATGTGTTAAAACGGCGATTTCTGTTCATTCTTCTTTTTGTTCCTTTTGTATGACGGGAAATGACTCTTAACTGGCTCTCAATACAAAATACTACACTTTTATGAACCACCATGGATGGGAACAAACGAGATGAATAGGTAAAGTCAGTGTTTTTAATCCTTGTCGTCGTCCCTAGTAATGCTGTTACAATACCACATTAGAAATGTTATCTGTTTGCACGGGTCGTTTATGCACATGGACTCTCTTGTCCTGTCTGGCGAGTGTACGCTCACATTTGATAGGTCTATTGGCTTGTTATCTGGCGGGCTGCCACTATGTTTCAACCAGTTTGTACCACAATTTTTTAAGCATGTTAATTATTACTTCCGAAGTTTACAACTAGTGGTTCTGTTGACTGTTTTAGTTACAATTTCAGATGACACTTCACATGACACATAAATCAACAGTCCCATGATGAGTATGAAAGATATATCATTTTCTTAACTAGTTACCTGGCATCCATTCAAGTGTTAGACAGACTATAGGGTGAAACTGAACCATTCACAGTTTTCATCATGGCTGTCACGAGTTTGTCGCGAGGCCTACGACGTTCGACCCACCCAGGGTGGCGGAATTACTTATTTGTTTATTGTCGTTGCTGTTGTCGTGTACCCGTCCCTTAGTGTGGCTTGTGGTGCGGTTGCACCTTGGTATAGTTCAGCTCAACTTCGGTTTGCTTTCTCTCTCTCTCTCTCTCTAATTCCACCGCCCGTGCTATTCATCCTGCAAGTTCACGGGTGGCCGGTACCTTTCTCTCGAACTTTCTGTCTATCGGCCTCTTGCCTGTCTTTTTACCTGTCGCACGTGCTTCGTTTTTTTCTTTTAGTTTGAAGTTTTGTCACGAGTTTGTCGCGAGGCCTACGACGTTCGACCCACCCAGGGTGGCGGAATTACTTATTTGTTTATTGTCGTTGCTGTTGTCGTGTACCCGTCCCTTAGTGTGGCTTGTGGTGCGGTTGCACCTTGGTATAGTTCAGCTCAACTTCGGTTTGCTTTCTCTCTCTCTCTCTCTCTAATTCCACCGCCCGTGCTATTCATCCTGCAAGTTCACGGGTGGCCGGTACCTTTCTCTCGAACTTTCTGTCTATCGGCCTCTTGCCTGTCTTTTTACCTGTCGCACGTGCTTCGTTTTTTTTTTTAGTTTGAAGTATACTCACTCTGTGACGCAGCATGGCATGTTGGCCGCCATTGCTGAGGGAGGTTAGCTCTTCACTCGAGCGGAAGATGTCTCTGGGAGCGCCTGCTCCAGTCTCGGTTCCTTACCGTATCATCGAGAGTACAGTCAGTACTTTCAATTCCTGCAGTCGGCCTGTAGGAGGGACATCGCTTCTTCTGTTTCCGCATCTTCGCCTCTGTCCTCTCGACTGGACAGAGGGTAGAGAGAGTCCTTTGACCCGCCTCTTCGGGGTCACCCACGGGTAGCTGGTAAGCATCAGTTTCGTGGTCTGTTTGTTTTGGTTTGTTGTTGTTAGCCGGCTTAGTCTTCGCTTTTGCGCAATTTTCTTTTGTTTTCGAAATTGTAAGAGAAATATTGTGTGAGACCTTTTCTCTGGTTAATTCCATCTTTAACCTGGCCATTCTAAATTATTTCCCAAAAATTCTTTCTCCTGTTTATGTGTCTGGTGATGCGGTAGTCGGTGGGGAAGGGAGAGAACCTGGTGATTCAGGGTTGGAACTTGCTTGGTCTCGCTCGTCCGCCCCTGTCACATTCGCCGGACTTTTATCCTTCGGCCACCGTCTGTTTGTGTGTGCAAGGAGAACGAGTTTTATGTTCACGAGCGTGCGTACGCATGATTTGTCGTTCGGATGCGTGGTTGGAAATTTGTGTTATTTTGAGATGTGTTTATAAAATGTGACAGTTGTGCCATTGAATTATTATTTGCAAATGTGGTGGCAGTTATTAAGCGATGGTCGCTGTGTTGATTTATTTCCTAAGGAAGGAAAACGTTAAGCGCGAGTGAGAGAAGGGTGAAGATAATTCATATTTGTTTTATAACCTGTTGATTTAATGCAGTCTTTTACCTGCATCGTGTGAGAAGACTTGATTCAATGGGTTTTCTGTGTGCGTTGAATACACTTCCCCTCGCCCATCATGCGAGTGGCTAAGACTTGACAGCAATGGTCAGATGGTACTGACGGCAGGGTTCCAGTACCCTTCTTCCTTCCTCCTTCCTTCTTCTTTCCCTCCTCTTCGACTCTCCTCCCAGCTACGTCCTCCCCCCCCTCCCGGGGGCTTCACCTGGAGCACGATCTGGATGGTGCCACGTACTGGTCGAGGCCACGTTCTGGTTGAGACCACGGACGGGATGGTGCCACACGCTGATCGAGGCCACGCCTTGGTCGGGACCGAGGGCTGGTAGAGACGCCGCCGTCTTGACTGGCCGGCCTGGACCCCCGTCCAGGACCTCCAGTAACAGCTACGTCCCCCCCCCCCCCCCCCCCGGGACACGCTCTTCACTGCCCGCTTGGAAGTCGAGGGTGTCGGCTTTGAGCGACTCCCTGCGAGAACCAACCCGGCTCGGA
The DNA here is from genome assembly GCA_018398815.1 of Conus ventricosus. Classification (NCBI taxonomy): domain Eukaryota; kingdom Metazoa; phylum Mollusca; class Gastropoda; order Neogastropoda; family Conidae; genus Conus; species Conus ventricosus. Next base: position 92,911,022 of record CM031600.1, read on the forward strand.
GCACCTAGTGCGACAGGGTGCTCCCAGCAGACTCGACAGGGGCAGGGGTGTGCACGCACTCCATGGTGTTAAGAAGGGTCAATGCTGGAAATATTTCCTTATAATTGTGTATTTGTCATATGTGCTGGAATGCTGTAAGTGTGATCATGTGCGTCGTATGGCGAAATACTTATTTATAATCGTGCATGTTGTGGGTGCGGGAGTGCTTGATTGTGATTGTGCATGTTGTGTGCGTTGGAGTGCTTGATCGTGATTGTGCATGTTGTGTGCGTTGGAGTGCTTGATCGTGATTGTGCATGTTGTGTGCGTTGGAGTGCTTTATTGTGATCGTGCATGGTGCGTGTGTTGGAATGTTTATTTTGCTGGTGTGAATAAATGGGGTGTTGTATCGTAATCTTTATTGTGTGGTCTCTTGCGGAGCGTGTGAGGTCAGTCACTCCCTTCACTCCCACCTAGACCGATCCTGTCAGGGCAGACCTCCAGGGGTCGGTCGTGACAATTGTGGGGCTCGTCCGGGATTCGAACCCGGGACCTCTCGCAGGTACGGCCGTAAGTCTTGCCCTTCTGTTGCCGCTCAGTCTTCCATTCCTGTTTTGTATTTAGCCAGTTCTTGTTTTTTTTTCTCTACCGGGTTGTTGAGTACAGGGGGTTGTATCGGACGCTAGCGTCTCTTTTTTTTTCTCTCTCCGGATCCCGTCTGCTAGTTTTTGTTTTGTTTTTTTTTCGGCCAGCCCCACCGCACTGTTGCTCGTGCTGTAGAGCGCGGTGTTGCCAGAGTGGGGGCAGCCGGACATAGTTTTTGTTTTGTTTTTTTTTCGGTGAGCCCCACCGCACTGTTGCTCGTGCTGTAGAGCGCGGTGTTGCCAGAGTGGGAGCAGCCGGAACTTGTCCGCACACACGCACACACACACATACACACATATACACACGCCCCTAAAATATTTGTTTTTTTTTTCTCTAGTGGAATTGTTTTTCCCCTGTATTTGGAAAACTGTAGGATATTGTTGTCATGGCGACGTCCGGCGCTGGTGGTATGGCGACGCGGGCGTCGAAGAAGAAGGGTATTCAAAATGTTACTGTAGTCCCTACTATTAGTACCAGTACTTCGACTACGGTAACTTCTACCTATTCCAGTGCTGTAGCAGGTAGTCCAGTGAGTATTTTTACTACCTCTTCGCTGGGGGTCTCCCTGTCGAGACCCCGACTGGCACTTCCGCTCGGAGGCGTCAGAGTATAGCGAAGCAACTGTGGGCTTCTGTTGAGTCGCAGAGACCGAAACCTTCTCCTCTCCAGGCTTCCCCTCGTAAGGGGCATGCCCCAGAAGACTTTCCTTATGGGAAAGTCGAGACCCAAGGGACGGGTCAGACGGACCATCCTCCCGTGTCGGGAGTGGTGAACCCCGCCCAGGACATCACTTCCGTCCTGATGTTTCTAGAGCGACAGCGACGGGAGGATGAGGCCCAACGTAGGAAGAGGTTGCTAGGCAGGAAGCCCTCCGTAGGGAAGAGCGCAGAGAGGAGGCCGCTAGACAGGAGGCTCTGCGCAGAGAGGAGACTGACAGACAGGAGATTATGCATAGGAAGAGGCTATGCTGCGCAGAGAAGAGGCTGCCCGACAGGAGGTCCTTCGTAAGGAAGAAGGTGCTCAGCGTAGGGAGGAGGCTGCTAGACAGGAGGCTCAGCGTAGGGAGGAGGCTGCCAGGCAGGAGGATCAGCGTAGGGAGGAGGCTGCCCTCCGTAGGGAAGAACTAGACAGGATGGAGGCTCTGCGTAGGGAGGAGATGGAACAACTTCTTTCGCGGCCTCCCGCTTCTGTAAACCAGGGGTTAATCACCAGGCAGGTGATAGAGTTAGAGGCCCAAAGTTAAAGCTTCCAGAGTTCAGACCTAGTGAGGACATTGATATGTTCTTAGAGCATTTTGACAAGGTTGCTTGTTCATACCAATTGTCTGAGGAACAAAAGGCTATGCACCTTTTTTCTGGATTATCTGGTGCTGCAAGGGAGTGTGTGCTCACTCTAAATGAAGGCGCGTCTTATGCAGACATGCAGTTGGCTCTGCGTAAGCGTTTCCACCTTACCCCAGAGACCTACAGGAGGAAGTTTAGGTCCATGAAGAAGAATAATGACGAGACCTTCGTGCAGTTTGGTGATAGGCTGCGCAAAACGCTAGGGTACTGGCGTCAGTTAGCTAAGTTGGAGCTGGAGGATCTGATCCTCATTGAACAGCTCACCAACACTGTGTCCCCAGAGTTGAGGATCCGGATAGGCGAGACAGCACCTCAGGATTTCGCGGCTGCGATTCACACAGCTGAGGTGTTTGCTGAAGCTCGCAGGGCTTATGGGCATCGCCCAGATACGGAGAGGAAGCCCTCCACAGGATTTAGTAGCAATAAGGCGCCGACAACTGCTAGCGGGGTGAACAAGGCAGGCAGTTCATCGGGGATTTCAGCACCCCGGTTTTGTTTTCTTTGTGGTCGTCCTGGCCACATCAGGAAAGATTGCCCTAGAGCCGCTGGTAGTCATGGGGCTAGTCCTCTCCAGCATCCTCGCGCCTCGGCTAACGTGGGTTCCATCCCAGCTTCTGGTGGTACAGAGTGTCCAGTGTTTCTTTCTGTTGTTGGTTCCTCCTTGGTCGACACCATCAGGGATTCAGGAGCATCAACACTCTTTGTGGATAAGGATTTAGTTTCCCCTAAGGCCGGCGGGGCGCTAGTTATGATGTGTGCGGGTTGGAGGCTGGTTTTACCTCCACCCGTCCTTCTGTACTTATTTCTATTTCCACCCCCTACTTCTGTGGCGAAGTATGGGCCATCGCGGTGGAGCGACCTCTGTATTCCCTTATCATAGGGAATACTGTCACCTTTGCTGACGGACGCAGTCAGTCCGTGTCTACGGATCTGCCCGTACAGGCGTGTGTGGGAGTCACCACACGCGCCAAAGCTAAGGAGCAGGAACAGGAATTGCGTCCCGTTCTTCAGCCGATCTCTGACGAGGTTCTTGCTAGGGCCGATCCTGCTTCCATTGTTCGTCTTCAGGCCAGGGACTTGGATGTCCAACGCCTGCGACAACTGGTAGATCGTCCCGCTCAGTCTGCCCAACACGCCAAGGTGAGCTTCAAGCTCCACAAGGGGATCCTCTTTAGGGTTGTCACTCTGGCAGATCGTGTGGCCAAGCAGCTTGTCGTTCCCCAAAGCTTGAGAGAATCTGTTCTCCGGCAGGCCCACGATTCACCCAGGGCAGGTCATATGGGCTCCAAGCGGACTCTCGAGCGAGTAAGACGGGACTTCTTCTGGCCGGGGATGAATTCACAGGTTAGGCAGTACTGCCGCAGTTGCGATGTCTGCCAACGGACAACGCCTAAGGGTCGCTTGAAGCGTGTTCCCCTAGGGTCAGTGCCACGGGTTGGGGAGGCATTCAGCAAGGTTGGGGTTGACCTGGTGGGACCCATTAATCCTCCATCCGATCGCGGTCACCGCTACACTTCGGTAGTGGTAGAATCTGCGAGTCGATACCAGAGGCTGTCCCGCTTAGGACTATCGATGCCCCTACTGTTGCTGAATCTCTCGGCAGATTTGCACGCGCACTGGCGTGCCCAAGAAGAAGTACGGCCGGAAGTTTGTACTGGAGAGCGATCATCATCCTCTCCAGTGCTTGGACCGGATCCAGCCAGTCAGTCGTCGACTCATGAGTTGGGCAGTGGAGCTGCAGAGTCATGCGTTCACTTTCCGTCATATCAAGGGTTCCTGTAATACGGATGCTGACTATCTTAGCCGAGCTCCGTAGTCAGCACGTTGGAAAGTCAGTCAGAGGGACACTCCCCCTCAACCAGGGTTATATCCCCTTTTGTCTCTGTATCAGGTGTAGTGACAGTTTTTCACTTCAGTGATGTTAACGGTAGTGAATCACCAATGGTTCGGATTGTTACTTTCATGGTTGGAGGGTTTGCTTAGTTGTTTGATAAATGTAGTATTATGTATTTCCCTGTGTGATTCTATCGTGGAATGTTTGTATTGGATTCATCGTACTCTGTCGATCACAGAGAGTTGGGTTGGGTCCCATTGTTGGGAAGTTGCACATGCGACAAGGTTCAAAGGAGCACTGTATCTCAGAGAAACAGATGCTTTTAGAAGGGGGTTTGTCACGAGTTTGTCGCGAGGCCTACGACGTTCGACCCACCCAGGGTGGCGGAATTACTTATTTGTTTATTGTCGTTGCTGTTGTCGTGTACCCGTCCTTAGTGTGGCTTGTGGTGCGGTTGCACCTTGGTATAGTTCAGCTCAACTTCGGTTTGCTTTCTCTCTCTCTCTCTCTCTAATTCCACCGCCCGTGCTATTCATCCTGCAAGTTCACGGGTGGCCGGTACCTTTCTCTCGAACTTTCTGTCTATCGGCCTCTTGCCTGTCTTTTTACCTGTCGCACGTGCTTCGTTTTTTTTTTTAGTTTGAAGTATACTCACTCTGTGACGCAGCATGGCATGTTGGCCGCCATTGCTGAGGGAGGTTAGCTCTTCACTCGAGCGGAAGATGTCTCTGGGAGCGCCTGCTCCAGTCTCGGTTCCTTACCGTATCATCGAGAGTACAGTCAGTACTTTCAATTCCTGCAGTCGGCCTGTAGGAGAGGGACATCGCTTCTTCTGTTTCCGCATCTTCGCCTCTGTCCTCTCGACTGGACAGAGGGTAGAGAGAGTCCTTTGACCCGCCTCTTCGGGGTCACCCACGGGTAGCTGGTAAGCATCAGTTTCGTGGTCTGTTTGTTTTGGTTTGTTGTTGTTAGCCGGCTTAGTCTTCGCTTTTGCGCAATTTTCTTTTGTTTTCGAAATTGTAAGAGAAATATTGTGTGAGACCTTTTCTCTGGTTAATTCCATCTTTAACCTGGCCATTCTAAATTATTTCCAAAATTCTTTCTCCTGTTTATGTGTCTGGTGATGCGGTAGTCGGTGGGGAAGGGAGAGAACCTGGTGATTCAGGGTTGGAACTTGCTTGGTCTCGCTCGTCCGCCCCTGTCACATTCGCCGGACTTTTATCCTTCGGCCACCGTCTGTTTGTGTGTGCAAGGAGAACGAGTTTTATGTTCACGAGCGTGCGTACGCATGATTTGTCGTTCGGATGCGTGGTTGGAAATTTGTGTTATTTTGAGATGTGTTTATAAAATGTGACAGTTGTGCCATTGAATTATTATTTGCAAATGTGGTGGCAGTTATTAAGCGATGGTCGCTGTGTTGATTTATTTCCTAAGAAGGAAAACGTTAAGCGCGAGTGAGAGAAGGGTGAAGATAATTCATATTTGTTTTATAACCTGTTGATTTAATGCAGTCTTTTACCTGCATCGTGTGAGAAGACTTGATTCAATGGGTTTTCTGTGTGCGTTGAATACACTTCCCCTCGCCCATCATGCGAGTGGCTAAGACTTGACAGCAATGGTCAGATGGTACTGACGGCAGGGTTCCAGTACCCTTCTTCCTTCCTCCTTCCTTCTTCTTTCCCTCCTCTTCGACTCTCCTCCCAGCTACGTCCTCCCCCCCCTCCCGGGGGCTTCACCTGGAGCACGATCTGGATGGTGCCACGTACTGGTCGAGGCCACGTTCTGGTTGAGACCACGGACGGGATGGTGCCACACGCTGATCGAGGCCACGCCTTGGTCGGGACCGAGGGCTGGTAGAGACGCCGCCGTCTTGACTGGCCGGCCTAGACCCCCGTCCAGGACCTCCAGTAACAGCTACGTCCCCCCCCCCCCCGGGACACGCTCTTCACTGCCCGCTTGGAAGTCGAGGGTGTCGGCTTTGAGCGACTCCCTGCGAGAACCAACCCGGCTCGGAGCACCTAGTGCGACAGGGTGCTCCCAGCAGACTCGACAGGGGCAGGGGTGTGCACGCACTCCATGGTGTTAAGAAGGGTCAATGCTGGAAATATTTCCTTATAATTGTGTATTTGTCATATGTGCTGGAATGCTGTAAGTGTGATCATGTGCGTCGTATGGCGAAATACTTATTTATAATCGTGCAAAGTTGTGGGTGCGGGAGTGCTTGATTGTGATTGTGCATGTTGTGTGCGTTGGAGTGCTTGATCGTGATTGTGCATGTTGTGTGCGTTGGAGTGCTTGATCGTGATTGTGCATGTTGTGTGCGTTGGAGTGCTTTATTGTGATCGTGCATGGTGCGTGTGTTGGAATGTTTATTTTGCTGGTGTGAATAAATGGGGTGTTGTATCGTAATCTTTATTGTGTGGTCTCTTGCGGAGCGTGTGAGGTCAGTCACTCCCTTCACTCCCACCTAGACCGATCCTGTCAGGGCAGACCTCCAGGGGTCGGTCGTGACAATGGCAGATGCTTTTGACATATGTGACAATATGTGTGCTTAGCCAGGCCAATGGTTATGCCACACAGGCCAGAGCACTCAGCATTTGCCGTCCTTACAGCTGTGATTTCTAACTCTTAGTGACTGGTCATGAAGTCTGGACATGGTATTGGTAGGGTCTGTTCTCTGCAGTGTATAAACTATAATAAGAGGAAAGCAGAACGTTGAATAGGAAGCGCAGATTGACTCATCAAAATAATGTGCAGTCTCCCGCTGGAAAGGAGCATATATGTATCTGCTGCATAGGGCATGCAGGAATCAAGGAAAATGACTGCCAGAGAGCAGATGCATTAGTGGAAGTGCAACAGTCATATGCGGATTATACCTAGGTCAGTCATAAGAAGCCTAAAGAATCACCTCAGCGGACAAGATTGAAGCCTCCATGACATTCAACTTCTTTGTAGCGTTTAAAATCAAAAGAAGCAACTGTACACCTAGTGTAAAGGGAAGTGCAAGAACCATCACCAACCAAACAGATGTCAGCATGATCTCAACACTGTAGAGACTTTTGGAAAATGGGACAGAATCATACTTGGGTCTTCTTCTAGTAGGAGACATATCAAATTCTGCCCCATGCTTAGCTGTTTTCACTCAGTCCATTATCTGTTCACAGGAAGCATGCTAAATGTATATAAATATGCGTCATTCATCTCCCTCGGCTTTTAGAGCCTACTCTTCTGAAGGATTGTAATGGCACTTAACATGAGCCCAAGATATAATATTAGGAATCCTTCACACATGAAACATCAGTTTATAGTCTCATTCAAAGGTCGTTTTGGAAAATGAAGTCCAGAGACAATGTTAGCTCCTAGGAAAAAATCCCTCCAGACAAAAACCGTCGGGTAGAAATTCAAAACAGGAACTCCAGGTTCACTAGACTCAAGAGTCTGGTGCTCTACCAACTGAGCCAGTCTGGTTGGGCCTTTCCAGTCATAAATCTATGCAATTGACTGAACTCATTCAAATAGGATAATACTTGTAATAGCTTCTTAGTGTCAGTCTCAAGGTCCCTGCTTGTGTACTGGTGAGTTTGCATGTAAACTAAGTGATGTGACATGTAATGTGGATTGTCCATGTTTATGCATATATGTGTGTGTGTGTGTGTGTGTGTGTGTGTGTGTGTGTGTGTGTGTGTGTGTGTGTGTGTGCGTGTGTGTTGATCTGTCTTTGTGTGAATATGTGTCACAAGTGTGGTAACTTTTGTTTTCCTTTTGAATGGGGACGGAAGGAGGAGGCTATAGAACTTTGTATGTCATAAAAGCTGGGACTATGGGGATTAGATGCAGTTATGGGTTTATCGTATAACAGTAAAGTCATAGACTTTGGCACCCACGCCTGCTGTGTGTGGGCTCTGTGCATTGTAAGGGTGGCTAGTAGGGAGATGCTTAGTTGCACAGATAGAAGGTGGAGGGTGATCAACTTGTCTGATTTATTTACCCATAGGCTGAACGGTGTTGCTGTGTCAGTGCATAGGGGATCTTGGACAGTTGTTAGAAATTGTTTATGTGTGCACCTGATGATAAAGATAAGGCTGATAATATGATAATGATTATTGTATTAATTAGTTAATTTTGTGAAGTTTTCAAATTGACGTTTCTGGATTACTTTTTTTTTTCAATTTTTATTTCTTGATTGATTAACTTCTTTTTAAATCAGTCATGACATGGATGAAAACCACCCTCTTTACAGCCAATTCACACAAGCCCATGTACATTCATGCACAACGCACGAGCATATATGATCATAAAGTTACATGCGCAGGCATCTATACTCATAAGCACTTACATGCAGACCCACATATTCACAGACTGACTCAGTGACTGACTGAAATCAATTTGTTATCAGGTGAACTCATAGATCTGTACTGACATTTAAGAAAACATTATGAAAAGAATGAACGCACACATACGGGCACAAAAACAAAACCACATGCACATTACACACGTGCGTATGAACACACTCATTCTCTCTCTCTCTCTCTCTCTCTCTCTCTCTCTCTCTCTCTCTCTCTCTCTCTCTCTCTCTCTCTCTCTGTGAGTCACTCTCACCCATGCTCTCTCTCAACCCCCCTGTCTCTCTCTTTCACACACTCACACATACACACACTGATAACAGAGAGAGAGGAGAGAGAGAACTGTAGTTGTACTGGAGACCTAGTTACTCACTAGCACTGTGCTGCAGTGTGTCAGAGGGAGAGAAGGTGGCCAGGACATTTGACTTGGTGGTCATACTCCAGAGGAGCTGAATAACTTGCTGTGCATGTGCCGTGCTGTTTCAGGTGAAGAGAAGAAGGCCAGGACCTTCGACTTCATGGCCATGTTCCAGGAGGCCAGACAGACAGCCATCGAGAGGACTCAGGCCTCCAGAGGTCAGTTCTTCACCACTGTCAGCAGGGCACCTCTCACGTGATATGTCTGTCTGCAATGCTTAACTCCCTTCCTCTCTCCGGTTCCCCCTTCCTGACTTATCTCCCTGCAGCTCTTTCCCATACCCCACCCACTACCACCCCCTTCCAGCTAAAATCATTGCTAGTGTCAACATATTTGTTACCAAATGTAGACAAAGACATCCCACTCCCCCCCCCCCCCCCCCCCCCCCCCCCCCCCCCCCCCCCCCCCCCCCCCCCCCCCCCCCCCCCCCCCCCCCCCCCTTCTCTGTCTCTCTTCTTCTTCTTCTGATCGCTTTTTGCGTGCTTCTGAATTTATTGCCTTATTTTGCATTGTTGACCCTACTCAGGGCAAGGACTGGATGTAAGAAAATGCACCAGTGCTTATCTATTAAAAAAGAAAAGGCAAATTATACAGAAACTGTTTCACACAAGATTAGCATAGATGTCTATTACATTGCTGGTGTCATCATATTTGTTCCAAAAATGTAGACAAAGACAGAAACTGTTTCACACAAGATTAGCATAAAAAGTATATCTGTCTATTACATTGCTCATGTCAACATGTTTATTACTCAAGATTAGTGTAGATGTCAAAAATGTTGCTAATGTCAACCTATTTATGAATTAATTTATTCCCAAATGTAGACAAAGACGTAAAATGTTTCACACAAGACTAGTGTAGATGTACTACTACTAGATTTCAAAAACCACACTTATTGCAGTGTCTACTCCCATTCAGTCAAAAGTTACCGCACAGTTCATGTGGGTGTTAAACTCCATTCTGTATTTCTGTGATTGGGAGAGTGGTCACCAGGTTCAGAATGGAAATTTTGGCCTTTAGTGATTGCTGCATAAAATTGAACTACAGAGCAAAGACTTTTGTGAAAAGAGAGATTCATTTTCCATACATATGGCATACCTATGAATCTATAAGAACTGATTAAATTCCCAGCAAATTCTGCCATCAGTATCAGTGTTTTGATTGAATCTGTTAACAAGAAATACCAACAAAGACTGTTACGGGAACGCTAGCAATATTCATCTATAAAGTGTGTGTGTGTGTGTGTGTGTGTGTGTGTGTGTGTGTGTGTGTGTGTGTGTGTGTGTGTGTGTGTGTGTGCGCGCACGCGCATATGTGTGTGTGTGTGTTTGTGAGGGGCAGTGTTCCGGTAATAAAACACAAACAAACAAACAAAAAAAGATGCCTTAGTTTTGAGACAAACTTGCAGAAATAAAACAAGCAAACAGAAAAAAGATTTCATGATTTGCCAGTGATGTTATGAAAGAACTTTTTTTTTTTTGTATTTTTAAAATGTTTGGCCTAAAATCTGAATAAACATTCTCATTCGCATTCTCTCTCTCTCTCTCTCTCTCTCTCTCTCTCTCTCTCTCTCTCTCTCTCTCTCTCTCTCTGCATGTACTTTCCAGCCTGGAAACTGTAGTTAATAATGAGTTTTCAGATATGATAGCTCAGTAAACACTGCCTGACTGCCTGTGGCAGACAATCACAGATGTCAGGCAGGTCGTGAATGCTACATGACCACCCCGCAGACCAAAACCAGTATTTTCCAAACATCTGCTGCAGAGAAATAAAGGTCCAGTGTTGTTTTGCTGATATCAGATAATCATTGTGACAGCTGGAGTTTTGCTTCCTTGCACTACCATGTTACTTTAGTGTTTATGACATCCATATCATAATGTATTGTGCCAAGTGAGTGACTGAGTCAGAAACCGATCAGAATGGAGCGCACAGGTTGTGTGCAAAGAAATGGCAGACAACGATAGATTGAAAGAAGAGAAATGGCAGACAACGATAGATTGAAAGAAGAGAAATGGCAGACAACGATAGATTGAAAGAAGAGAAATGGCAGACAACGATAGATTGAAAGAAGAGAAATGGCAGACAACGATAGATTGAAAGAAGAGAAATGGCAGACAACGATAGATTGAAAGAGAGAAATGGCAGACAACGATAGATTGAAGAAGAGAAATGGCAGACAACGATAGATTGAAAGAAGAGAAATGGCAGACAACGATAGATCGAAAGAAGAGAAATGGCAGACAACGATAGATCGAAAGAAGAGAAATGGCAGACAACGATAGATCGAAAGAAGAGAAATGGCAGACAACGATAGATTGAAAGAAGAGAAATGGCAGACAACGATAGATTGAAAGAAGAGAAATGGCAGACAACGATAGATTGAAAGAAGAAAGTTTTTGAAATCAAAGCCCGAGAGCAGCATATACGCAAGGACAAAAATTATTGATTTCATTTTCTGCCTTTTTCAGATTGCTGATCTACCCAAAATGACAACGTATTAAGGATGCCAGAGCAGTTAATCGTTGGTGCATGTTAGTGAGTCTGCGTGAGACAAAGTTTGAAGATATGTGTGTGTGTGTGTGTGTGTGTGTGTGTGTGTGTGTGTGTGTGTGTGTGTGTGTGTGTGTGTTCCTAGGGTTGCCATGATGGATGCCTGGGTACTCACACAGCCCTCCGTACTCAGGAAATGCAGCATGACAGAAGTGTCTTAATGAGCCCAGTCCTTCTCTTCATCCCTCCAGGACTGTTCCGGTGTCCCACTAGGATGCAGATCCACTCTCCACTGTGCCCTGGAGCATGGTGTTGGACACACAGTCATGGGGAGATACATGTCCACACTCCGCCGTGCCCTGGAGCATGGTGTTGGACAGGAAGTCGTGGGGAGATACATGTCCACACTCCGCCGTGCCCTGGAGCATGGTGTTGGACAGGAAGTCATGGGGAGATACATGTCCACACTCCGCCGTGCCCTGGAGCATGGTGTTGGACAGGGAGTCGTGGGGAGATACATGTCCACACTCCGCCATGCCCTGGAGCATGGTGTTGGACAGGAAGTCATGGGGAGATACATGTCCACACTCCGCTGTGCCCTGGAGAATGGTGTTAGACACAGTCGTGGGGAGATACATGTCCACACTCCGCCGTGCCCTGGAGCATGGTGTTGGACAGGAAGTCATGGGGAGATACATGTCCACACTCCGCCGTGCCCTGGAGAATGGTGTTAGACACAGTCGTGGGGAGATACATGTCCACACTCCGCCGTGCCCTGGAGCATGGTGTTGGACACAGTCGTGGGGAGATACATGTCCACCCTCCACAGTACTCTTTAGAATGGCTTTGGACAGGGAGTCAAGGAAAGATACATATTACACACACACCCCAGCCACCTCCCCACTCCACCCCCTACTGCAAGATGGTCTTGGACCATGATGATGAGTCATGATGAGATTTATGTCCACACTCCACTGTATCCTGTGGAATGGTCATGGACAGGCAGTCAGGTTGAGATACCCTCCTGTGTCGGGCAAAATGACGTCTGACAGCTGGAGGAGTGGTTATTATCTACCAGTGTAAATACCGACTTGTTTTTTTTTCACAGGCATTTGTAGCAGGTTCCCTGGGTAAGGTGGGAAGAAGCTGTGTGAAGCAAGTGCTCTCTAGTCCCAGGGCTCTCCCACCCCTCCCTCTCTGTTGAAGGGTATTGCTGTTGGTGTGACATGCCTGCCTATCAGTACTTTCGCTACTACCCTCTATGACAGCAGCTCTACGTTGGTTTGTTCTCAGAGCCGACAGACACAGTGCTAACAGACGCAGACAAGATCGAGGAGATCACCTCCCGCTCGCATAAACCACCACAGAAACCACCACCAGCCTCTTCCAGCAGTTCAGACAGCTCCGGTGACAGCAGCTCCGACTCCTCCTCCTCCTCCTCCTCCTCTTCATCATCTGATGACAAGAAACCACCCTCCAAAACAAGCTCCAGGAAACCACCCAGAGACAGTAAGAAAGGTCGACACAAAGACAGGGATGAGGAGATGGTGGGGCCTCCTCCGCCTCCTGGTTTCAAAGTGATGGCGTCGTCATCAGGCACAACACAAGACGACGAGTCATCTGATGATGATGTGGGTCCCCCTCTACCTCCAGGATTCAAGCGGCCAGGGACCAGCACTGGGGACAGGACAGAGGGGGACAGTGTGGGGAAGAAGGGGGGGGCAGGAGAGGTCATGGGGGCACCACTATCAGGGTCACATGCTACTTCTACGGCACATGACTCAGAGGAGGAAGAGGAGGAGGAAGAGGAAGAGGTAACAATGTTGAGTTTGACAGTCTCATGTGTTTGTCTGGTTTTGTGTGTGTGTGTGTGTGTGTGTGTGTGTGTGTGTGTGTGTGGTGTGTGTGTGTGTGTGTGTGTGTGTTGGAGATTTGTTTCTGCTTTTTAGAATCATGATGTCTTGCAACCTCTCTTACCATGATTACAAATACTACAGGCTGTGTGTGACATTCATTTGCATCCCTTGTCTGTCAGGGGCTAGAATTTCTCAGATGGTCTTCATTTGTCCTCCAGGGGGAAAAGCAAATACAAAAATCTACTTGTCCTACCAAGTCTGTGCTTGCCCACCCTAAAGCAAAGTCACATGAAGTAACAGAAACTGGGCAGTACAATGACAAGTCAGCCAGTGTGTTTCATCATGGGAATGCTTCGTGCCATGCCAGAGAGACAAAATAAAGGGAGTAGATGTCATTTCTGTGCTTTCCCCGAAGATGGAGTATGGCTGCCTTAATGGCGGGATAAAAACGGTCATACGCCTAAGACTCCACTGTCTGTCTATACAGGCAGTGTCCGCAGGAGTATCAGCCTGCGTGCACAGAAAGAAAGAAAAAATTTCTGTGGACTAAGGCCAATGCCTACATGCCTCAGACATGCTTCATGTTTAATTTTTTAATTTTGTCTCATTGAGATAGGTCTGTTTTGATGGTCCATTCTTGGGGGGGGGGGGGGGGGGGGGGGGGGGGGACAACATGGATGTAGTGGAAGTGAAAAGAGAGGAGGGAAGTATGATCAGTGTGCGCTGATGCATATTATTCAGTCAGCCTTTTATTAACACAGTCAAAACTGTTTGTCCTACTGACAGATGGAGAAAGGATTTCCACTTTGGGTTTAGTTGCCACAGACAGTAGGATGGGTTGTTATTTCAAGTCCTGTGTCACTGTCAGTTTGTATCAGTTACTGTTCATAGATATCCATGTCTGGACTGTATGTCTGTCACTGTTCATACATCCTGTGTCTGGTCTGTATGTCTGTCATTGTTCACACATCCTGTGTCTGGTCTGTATGTCTGTCATTGTTCACACATCCTGTGTCTGGTCTGTATGTCAGTCATTGTTCATACATCCTGTGTCTGGTCTGTATGTCAGTCATTGTTCATACATCCTGTGTCTGGTCTGTATGTCTGTCACTGTTCTTACATCCTGTGTCTGGTCTGTATGTCTGTCATTGTTCATACATCCTGTGTCTAGTCTGTATGACTGTCGCTGTTCATACACCCTGTGTCTGGTCTGTATATCAGTCATTGTTAATCCTGTGTCCGGTCTGTATGTCAGTCATTGGTCATTCATCCTGTGTCTGGTCTGTATGTCTGTCACTGTTCATACATCCCATACATGTCTGGTCTGTGTTTCAGACATTGTTCATACATCTGTGTCTGGTCTGTATGTCTGTCACTGTTCATACATCTCTGTGTCAAGTTTGTATGTCTGTCATTGTTCATACATCTCTGTGTCTGGTCTGTATGTCTGTCACTGTTCATACATCCAGTGTCTGGTCTGTATGTCTGTCACTGTTCATACATCTTGTGTCTGATCTGTATGTCTGTCACTGTTCATACATCCTGTGTCTGGTCTGTATGTCTGTCACTGTTCATGCATCCTGTGTCTGGTCTTTATGTCAGACATTGTTCATACATCCTGTGTCTGGTCTGTATGTCTGTCACTGTTCATACATCTCTGTGTCAAGTTTGTATGTCTGTCATTGTTCATACATCTCTGTGTCTGGTCTGTATGTCTGTCACTGTTCATACATCCAGTGTCTGGTCTGTATGTCTGTCACTGTTCATACATCTTGTGTCTGATCTGTATGTCTGTCACTGTTCATACATCCTGTGTCTGGTCTGTATGTCTGTCACTGTTCATGCATCCTGTGTCTGGTCTTTATGTCAGACATTGTTCATACATCCTGTGTCTGGTCTGTATGTCTGTCACTGTTCATACATCCTGTGTCTGATCTGTATGTCAGACATTGTTCATACATCCTGTGTCTGGTCTGTATGTCTGTCATTGTTCATACATCCTGTGTCTGATCTGTATGTCAGTCACTGTTCATACATCCAGTGTCTGGTCTGTATGTTGGTCACTGTTTATACATCCTGTGTCTGGTCTGTATGTCTGTCATTGTTCATACATCCTGTGTCTGATCTGTATGTCAGTCATTGTTCATACATCCTGTGTCTGATCTGTATGTCAGTCACTGTTCATACATCCTGTGTCTGGTCTGTATGTCTGTCACTGTTCATACATCCTGTGTCTGGTCTTTATGTCAGACATTGTTCATATATCCTGTGTCTGGTCTGTATGTCAGTCATTGTTCATACATCCTGTGTCTGATCTGTATGTCAGTCACTGTTCATACATCTCTGTATCTGGTATGTATGTCTGTCATTGTTCATACATCCTGTGTCTGGTCTGTATGTTGGTCACTGTTCATACATCCTGTGTCTGGTCTGTATGTCTGTCATTGTTCATACATCCTGTGTCTAGTCTGTATGTCTGTCATTGTTCATACATCTCTGTGTCTAGTCTGTATGACTGTCGCTGTTCATACATCTCTGTGTCTGGTCTATATGTTGGTCACTGTTCATACATCTCTGTGTCTGGTCTGTATGTCTGTCATTGTTCATACATCTCTGTGTCTGGTCTGTATGTATGTCACTGTTCATACATCTCTGTGTCTGGTCTGTATGTCTGTCACTGTTCATACATCTCTGTGTCTGGTCTGTATGTGTGTCACTGTTCATACATCTCTGTGTCTGGTCTGTATGTCTGTCACTGTTCATACATCTCTGTGTCTGGTCTGTATGTCTGTCACTGTTCATACATCTCTGTGTCTGGTCTGTATGTCTGTCACTGTTCATACATCTCTGTGTCTGGTCTGTATGTCTGTCACTGTTCATACATCTCTGTGTCTGGTCTGTATGTGTGTCACTGTTCATACATCTCTGTGTCTGGTCTGTATGTCTGTCACTGTTCATACATCTCTGTGTCTGGTCTGTATGTGTGTCACTGTTCATACATCTCTGTGTCTGGTCTGTATGTCTGTCACTGTTCATACATCTCTGTGTCTGGTCTGTATGTCTGTCACTGTTCATACATCTCTGTGTCTGGTCTGTATGTCTGTCACTGTTCATACATCTCTGTGTCTGGTCTGTATGTCTGTCACTGTTCATACATCTCTGTGTCTGGTCTGTATGTCTGTCACTGTTCATACATCTCTGTGTCTGGTCTGTATGTCTGTCACTGTTCATACATCTCTGTGTCTGGTCTGTATGTGTGTCACTGTTCATACATCTCTGTGTCTGGTCTGTATGTGTGTCACTGTTCATACATCTCTGTGTCTGGTCTGTATGTCTGTCACTGTTCATACATCTCTGTGTCTGGTCTGTATGTCTGTCACTGTTCATACATCTCTGTGTCTGGTCTGTATGTCTGTCACTGTTCATACATCTCTGTGTCTGGTCTGTATGTC
This sequence comes from Conus ventricosus, assembly GCA_018398815.1. Taxonomy (NCBI): domain Eukaryota; kingdom Metazoa; phylum Mollusca; class Gastropoda; order Neogastropoda; family Conidae; genus Conus; species Conus ventricosus. Next base: position 92,927,382 of record CM031600.1, read on the forward strand.
TGTCACTGTTCATACATCCTCTGTCTGTGTGCAGTGTGATGATCTGGAGGTGGGGTGGCTTTGTTCTGCCCCATGGGAGAACTTCTTTGTAACATCAGGTTTTATAGACTTAATATATTCGATAAGACAGAAAGGCCATTTGTGTCTGTGTTTTTGTACTTGTATGTGTCGTTATGTGCAAGAAAAACATAAGCTGTATTTGTAGTGTGTGTGTGTGTGTGTGTGTGTGTGTGTGTGTGTGTGTGTGTGTGTGACTCTCTGTGTGTATGTGTGTGCATGCTTGTATGTGTGTGTGTGTGTGTGTGTGTGTGTGTGTGTGTGTGTGTGTGTAGACGTTGCAGAGCAAGATACCCCTCAGTCATGAAGTGGTGCTGAATCATGGCTCCAAAACAGTGAGTACACTGTAGTTCTGTGCTGATAACCTGTGATGCCGTTAGGTACCTGCACTCAGTCTGGACCTGATGATGATGGTAAAGATGATAAAGATGATGATGGTGATCAGGATGAGGATAATTATGAAGATGTTGGAGAAGAAAATGGTGGAAGAATGCACTCACCAGGGTTTGAGTATGGTGATCAGGGGAACAAGAAGGAAACCAAGCAAGCTTTCTGCTCATAGAGCTGTCATCAGGCTTAGAGTTAGTGGGTGACAGAGACAGATCTTATATGAGGACTGACAATAAAAAGAAGAAGGAATGAACAGAGCTCAGAGACAAAAGGAAGTTATGAAGATGTTGATGATGATGATGATGATGATGATAATGATAACATGTGATGTTGCCAGATGTCGGCACTCAGTCCAGACCAGATGATGATGATGATGACAGTGAGGATAATGGTGATGATGACAGCAGGGTGATGTCAGGTACTAGTACTCAGTCTGGACCTGATGATGATGATGATGATGATGATGATTGTAATGATGATGATGATTGTAACATGTGATGCCGTCAGGTGTTGGCACTCCATCTGGACCAGATGATGATGACAATGACAGTGATGATGATGATGATGATGATGATGATGATGATGATGATGATTGTAACATGTGATGCCGTCAGGTGTTGGCGCTCCATCTGGACCAGATGATGATGACAGTGATGATGATGGTGATGACAGTGATGGTGATGATAATGATCATGACAGTGATAATGATGACAATGATAATAACGTATGATGCCACCAGGTGTCGGCACTGAGTCTGGACCCATCAGGAGCACGCCTTGTGACGGGGAGTCTGGATTACGACGTTCGTTTCTGGGACTTTGCCGGCATGGATGCCAGCCTGCAGTCCTTCCGCACACTACGACCCTGCGAAAGGTCACTGCTCTACGCAGTTGTCATTGTCTCTGTTTACATCGTCTTGGATGTTAGTTGTTGTTTTCTTTCCTTTTTTTTTTTAATGGGATATGAAATCTTTGCTATGAAAGTACTGCTATGAAAACTACTCAGGAATGCATAAAAGTGCTTTTTTCTTTTAACTTTGAAACGTTCCCCCCTCCCTCCCCGCCCCTCCCCTCCTCCCTCCCTCACCCCCCCCCCACACTCCAATGCTTGCAATGTCATAGACCATGGCCACATCAGAGTGTGAAGGAATAGCAGTTCATGTGCAGTGCATTCTCTTGGGTTTAAAAAAAAAAATTATTTAGTTTTGTATTGGTTGACCAGCTTTGACCTGTTTGACTGCATTACATTTGTCATCAGTCTGGAATGTGAAACCCTGAACCCCCAACCTTCAGTTAATATTTTTCTCCAGACCAAAAAAATGGGTCGTAATCATAAAGCCTGAAAAATTTAGGGGGATGGGGGGGTGCCTGTGAGACTGACATTCAGGGGATAATGCCCCAGAAACAGTAAATTGTTGACAATTTATGAACTCTAAACTGCTGTCTCCAGGAACTTTCATCGTGAATTCTGATATATGATAGAAATCCGCTATTAGTCTTTTTTTTTTCCACTAAGGATGGTCTGATAATTAATATTAGCCAGACTATATATGGAAAACCTGCTGCAGAGATGAAAACAACCTAAATTCAGATTGTTCCCCCTGTTGTTTTCCAGTCACCAGATCAAAGGCCTAGAGTACAGCACAACAGGGGATGTCATTCTGGTGATTGCCGGGAACGCCCAGGCCAAGGTCATCGATCGCGATGGCTTCGAGAAGTGTGAATGTGTGAAGGGAGATCAGTACCTGGTGGACCCTACCAGCACCAAGGTGAGTGAGGGTCAGGTATGGGAGTTGTCGTTGGTGACACAGAAAGGGGGTTGAACTACAAAACCTGACCTAGCAGGAGGATCTCTTGGCTCTTGTTGGTTGTCTTCAGTGTGAAGGAAGGGGGGGGGGGGGGGGGGGGCGGATAGCTCAGTTGGTAGAGCGCCGGACTCGTGATCCTGGGGTTGCGGGTTCGAATTTCGGTATAGGGGGATTTTTTCCTCGGAGTTAACATTGGTTCTGACTCCATTCCCCATATAGTCCTTCGAATGAGACTATAAACCGAGGTTCCGTGTGTGAACGCACGCATAACATCTTGCACACACGTAAAATCCCATCACCAACTTTCGGAAGAGAAGGCCAGTTTGGCCGTTGGTATGGATGACACGTGACACATAGCATGCACCTTCCCGAAGATGGAGTATGGCTGCCTTAATGGCGGGATAAAAAAGGGTCATACACACAAAACTCCACTGCCTGGCTATACAGGGAGTGTCCGCAGGAGTATCAGCCTGCGTACGCAGAAAGAAAGAAAGAAAGTGTGAAGGAAAATCATGATATACTCTTTATTTCTCTCTCTCTCTCTCTCTCTCTCTCTCTCTCTCTCTCTCTCTCTCTCTTTCTCTCTCTCTCTCTCTCTCTCTCTCTCTCTCTCTCTCTCTCTCTCTCTCTCTCTCTCTCAATTGTGTTCAATTTTACCATAGTGAATCGAATTGCATTGCTGATGAAGCTGTACTGCTTTAGAGCAGTAAATTATTTCGTTCGTTCATTTGTTCTCTCTCTCTCTCTTTTGTTTAACTGGAGTGTTCAGGGGTTCTGCGTTTTGTAATCCTGTGGATTATAATTGTATGGACGGAGCGTTGCCTGTATTTTTTAGTCCCAAATAGTCGTAAAAGGGTTTTATGGCAGAACATTATCTTTCATCATGATGCTTATGCTGTTGTGTTTTTCCAGTTCATTAGCGAGCCCTTGGTATTTCCCATTTCTACGTTCTTGCAGATTAGCCTTTCAGCTATTTCTGATAGAGAGGAAACACAACTGACGGGAATGCTAGATCCCATTCCTAGCCTCTGAGATGTGACGACCTTGGTTGAAGGCAGTCCCATGTAACAGTGCATTGTGTAACGTAGACCTCAGGGTCTCCAGCTTGTATCACTCACTGACATAACAGACAGTGTAATATAGACCTCAGGGTGTATCACTCACTGACATAACAGACAGTGTAATATAGACCTCAGGGTGTATCACTCACTGACAAGGGTGTATCACTCACTGACATAACAGACAGTGTAATATAGACCTCAGGGTGTATCACTCACTGACATAACAGACAGTGTAATATAGACCTCAGGGTCTCCAGTTTGTATCACTCACTGGGATAACAGACAGTGTAATATAGACCTCAGGGTCTTCAGCTTGTATCACTCACTGACATAACAGACAGTGTAATATAGACCTCAGGGTCTTCAGCTTGTATCACTCACTGACATAACAGACAGTGTAATATAGACCTCAGGGTCTCCAGTTTGTATCACTCACTGGGATAACAGACAGTGTAATATAGACCTCAGGGTCTTCAGCTTGTATCACTCACTGACATAACAGACAGTGTAATATAGACCTCAGGGTCTTCAGCTTGTATCACTCACTGACATAACAGACACTGTAATGTAGACCTCAGGGTCTTCAGCTTGTATCACTCACTGACATAACGGACACTGTAATGTAGACCTCAGGGTCTTCAGCTTGTATCACTCACTGACAGAACACACAGTGTAATATAGACCTCAGGGTGTATCACTCACTGACATAACAGACAGTTTGATGTAGACCTCAGGGTCCAGTTTGTATCACACACTGACATAACAGACAGTGTAATATAGACCTTAGGGTCCAGTTTGTAACACTCACTGACAGAACACACAGTGTAATATAGACCTCAGGGTCTTCAGCTTGTATCACTCACTGACATAACAGACAGTTTGATGTAGACCTCAGGGTCCAGTTTGTATCACACACTGACAGAACACACGGGGTAAAATGTAGATCTGAGGATACAGCCTGTATCCAACATTCGTGAAATTTAGGCGTAAATCAGCCATGGACTGTGAGTCTACTTTTCTCTCCCTTCCTTTGGACCCCTTCCCCTCCCTCCAGAGCCCTTACCCCACACACCTCCATGGACTGCGACCCTGGGGCTATTCATGTACTAGCCTTCTCAGAATCTGCATGTGTGAAGTCTGTCTTTTTGAATGTTAGTCATTACCATCTTATGCACTTTTCATACCTTTTCAAGGCATAGTGTGTGTGTGTGTGCATGTGTGTGTGTGTGTGTGTGTGTGTGTGTGTATGTGTGTGCAGGGTCACACAGGAATGCTGAATGATGGCTGCTGGAATCCTAAACTGCGTGAAGAATTCATGACCTGTTCCATTGATGGGTAGGTCATCTGTGTTTGAGAATGTTCCATTGATGGGTAGGTCATCTGTGTTTGTGAATGTTCTATTGATGTGTAGGTCATCTGTGTTTGTGAATGTTCTATTGATGGGTAGGTCATCTGTGTTTGTGAATGTTCCATCGATGGGTAGGTCATCTGTGTTTGTGAATGTTCCATCGATGGGTAGGTCATCTGTGTTTGTGAATGTTCCATCGATGGGTAGGTCATCTGTGTTTGTGAATGTTCCATCGATGGGTAGGTCATCTGTGTTTGTGAATGTTCCAACGACGGGTAGGTCATCTGTGTTTGTGAATGTTCTATTGATGTGTAGGTCATCTGTGTTTGTGAATGTTCTGTTGATGGGTAGGTCATCTGTGTTTGTGAATGTTCTATTGATGGGTAGGTCATCTGTGTTTGTGAATGTTCCACCGATGGGTAGGTCATCTGTGTTTGTGAATGTTCCATTGATGGGTAGGTCATCTGTGTTTGTGAATGTTCCACCGATGGGTAGGTCATCTGTGTTTGTGAATGTTCCATCGATGGGTAGGTCATCTGTGTTTGTGAATGTTCCATCGATGGGTAGGTCATCTGTGTTTGTGAATGTTTCATCGATGGGTAGGTCATCTGTGTTTGTGAATGTTCCATCGACGGGTAGGTCATCTGTGTTTGTGAATGTTCCATCGACGGGTAGGTCATCTGTGTTTGTGAATGTTCCATCGATGGGTAGGTCATCTGTGTTTGTGAATGTTCTTTTGATGGGTATTGGAATGTGCTATTGCTTCTATATGAACCTTGTGTCTGTCTGAATAGTGTGTTTGTGTGTATTATTGTTTCTGTATGAATATTGTCATGCCCGTGTGAATTATGTGTTTGTGCCTATTATTGTTTGTATATGAGTATTTTTGTGTCTGTATGAATGGTGTATTTGTGTACACTATTATTTGTATGTGAATATTGTTGTGTCTGTTTGAATGATGCGTTTGTGTGGTATTATTGTTTGTGTACAAATGTTGTTGTGTCTGTGTTAATGATGCATTTGGTGTTACTGTTTTTTTGTGAATGTAGCCATGTCTGCATGAATGATTGTTGTGTCTGTTTGAATAATGTATTTCAGTGTATTATTGGTTTTGTATAAATATTATTATTGTGTGAATCAATTGTTATGTCTAAAGATATATGATTAGAAAATCTGTTTATGTTATTGTAATATGGAAAATATCTATTTGGAGACTTTTTTTTTCTAAATTCAAATGATTATAGTATGTTCTCATAGAAGGCCCCTACTACCTGGTTATGGCAACATACATGGAGTGGCATGCGCAGTGTTACTCTCGGGTTTAATTCATGAAGAGCAAAAGTTAAACTTGATAGCTAGTGCGTTATATTCTATAGTTGAGTATATGATGTTAGGGACAAGATTGATGTGATGATAGCGGTGATGATTTGGGACCTGAATGTACCTTACAAACACACACACTTACAAACACACAGTGGAATAATGAAATGGTGTAAGGGATAAGGCTGATGTAATGACAGAACTGACGATTTAGGACCTCGGTGTACACAGACACATAGAGCGGAGTATGGTGTAAGGGACAAGGTTGATGTCATGATAGAATAGTGACGATTTGGGATCACAAGTCAACGTATCATGCAAACACACACAGTAGAGAATGGTGTAAGGGACAAGGTTGATATGATGACAGAACAGTGAGGATTTGGGACCTGAACGTGCCATACAAACACAAGGGCATCATGAAGCCTAAAGGTCAGGGAGGTCGTCGCCTCATTCCCACAGCCTGCACCTACAGCAACGAGGGTCGATACATGGCGGCCGCCTGTCAGGACGGCTCCATCCAGCTCTGGGACCACAACAAACACACCTTTGTGAGTAGGAACATTCCACACACATACCCTTTATGACCACAACAAACACACCTTTGTGAGTAGGAACATACCTGACACATACCTTCATGACCACAACAAACACACCTTTGTGAGTAGGAACATACCTCACACATACCTTCATGACCACAAACAAACACACCTTTGTGAGTAGGAACATACCTCACACATACCTTCATGACCACAACAAACACACCTTTGTGAGTAGGAACATGCCTCACACATACCTTCATGACCACAACAAACACACCTTTGTGAGTAGGAACATACCTCACACATACCTTCATGATCACAACAAACACACCTTTGTGAGTAGGAACATACCTCACACATACCTTCATGATCACAACAAACACACCTTTGTGAGTAGGAACATTCCACACACATACCTTCATGACCACAACAAACACGCCTTTGTGAGTAGGAACATACCTCACACATACCTTCATGACCACAACAAAACACCTGTGTGAGTAGGAAATACATACCTGACCAACATACCTTGTGGTGAACTCACAACACAAAAACACACCTTTGTGAGTAGGAACATACTCAACTCTATCCAACATACAACCTTCATGGCACAACCAAAACTCAACCACCCTTTGTGAGTAGGAACATACCTCACACATACCTTCATGATCACAACAAACACACCTTTGTGAGTAGGAACATACCTCACACATACCTTCATGACCACAACAAACACACCTTTGTGGATAGAACATACTTCATCCACATAACCTTTTGGTACACATCACAAATCAACCAAACCACCTTTGTGAGTAGGAACATACCTCACACATACCTTCATGACCACAACAAACACACCTTTGTGAGTAGGAACATTACACATACACCACAAACCTTGAGTGGATTACGACCACCAAAACACACTTTGTGAGTAGGAACATGCCTACACATACCTTCATGACCACAACAAACACACCTTTGTGAGTAGGAACATACCTCACACATACCTTCATGCCACAACAAACACACCTTTGTGAGTAGGAACATACCACACACATACCTTCATGACCACAACAAACACACCTTTGTGAGTAGGAACATACCTCACACATACCTTCATGACCACAACAAACACACCTTTGTGAGTAGGAACATACCTACACATACCTTCTTGCCACAACAAACACACCTTTGTGAGTAGGAACATACCTCACACATACCTTCATGCCACAACAAACACACCTTTGTGAGTAGGAACATACCTCACACATACCTTCTTGCACACAACAAACACACCTTTGTGAGTAGGAACATACCTCACACATACCTTCTGACCACAACAAACACACCTTTGTGAGTAGGAACATACCTCACACATACCCTAATGCCACAACAAACACACCTTTGTGAGTAGGAACATACCTCACACATACCTTCATGACCCCAACAAACACACCTTTGTGAGTAGGAACATACCCTACACATACCATCATGCCACAACAAACACACCTTTGTGAGTAGGAACATACCTACACATACCTTCTTGACCACAACAAAACACCTTTGTGAGTAGGAACATACCTCACTACTCATGACCAAACAAAACACCTTTGTGAGTAGGAACATACCTGACACATACCTTCATGACCACAACAAACACACCTTTGTGAGTAGGAACATTACCACACACATACCTTCATGACCACAACAAACACACCTTTGTGAGTAGGAACATACCTGACACATACCTTCTTGACCACAACAAACACACCTTTGTGAGTAGGAACATACCTACACATACCTTCTTGACCACAACAAACACACCTTTGTGAGTAGGAACATCCTGCACATACCTTCATGACCACAACAAACACACCTTTGTGAGTAGGAACTCACACACATACCTTCATGACCACAACAAACACCTTTGTGAGTAGGAACATACCTACACATACCTTCATGACCACAACAAACACACCTTTGTGAGTAGGAACATTCCACGCACATACCTTCTGACCACAACAAACACACCTTTGTGAGTAGGAACATACCTCACAATACCTTCATGACCACAACAAACACACCTTTTGAGTAGGACATTCCTCACATACCTTCATGACCACAACAAACACCTTTGTGAGTAGGAACATACCTCACACATACCTTCATGACCACAACAAACACACCTTTGTGAGTAGGAACATTCCCCACATACCTTCATGACCACAACAAACACACCTTTGTGAGTAGGAACATTCAGCACATACCTTCATGACCACAACAAACACACCTTTATGAGTAGAGCTATTCCTTACACATACCTTCATGACCACAACAAACACCTTTGTGAGTAGGAACATACCTCACATACCTTCATGACCACAACAAACACCTTTGTGAGTAGGAACATCCTCACACATACCTTCATGACCACAACAAACACACCTTTGTGAGTAGGAACATTCCACCACATACCTTCATGACCACAACAAACACACCTTTTGAGTAGAGCTATTCCACACATACCTTCTGACACAACAAACACCCTTTGTGAGTAGGAACATACCTCACATACCTTCATGCCACAACAAACACACCTTTGTGAGTAGGAACATCCTCACACATACCTTCATGATCACCACAAACACACCTTTGTGAGTAGGAACATACCTCGCACATACCTTCATGACCACAACAAACACACCTTTGTGAGTAGGAACATACCGCACACACACCTTCATGACCACAACAAACACACCTTTGTAAGTAGGAACACACCACACACATACGTTCTTTCGTTACCTAATGCTGGAAACACATCTTTGAGAGGACATGTAGCAGACAGGTGTTTGAGAGAATGTGTGGCACACATACTTTTGTGAGTACATATAGCAAAGATATCTGTGTGTGTACATGTGACAAACACACCTTTGTGAGTACATGTAGCAAATACACCTGTGTGATAACATGGTACAAACACACCTGTGTGAGTACATGTGACAAATGCACCTGTATGAGTACATGTGACTCATGTGACAAACACACCTTTGTGAGAACATCTAGCAAACACACCTGTGTGATAACATAAGATAAACACAGCTGTGTGAGTATCGGCTGTTGGAACACATTTGTTAGTATTTGTTAGTACCTGTAGCAAACACACAGATGTTAGGACTCGTAGCAGGCATACCAGATACCCATCTGTGTGTGTGTATGCGTGTGTGTGTGTGCGCATGTATGTGTGCATAATGTGAGATTGTGTGTGTGTATGTGTAATGATGTGAGGTGTGTGTGTGTGTGTGTGTGTGTGTGTGTGTGTGTGTGTGTGTGTGTGTTTACATGATGTTATGTGATGTGTGTGTGTGTGTCTGCATGATGTGATTTGTGTGTGTGCATGCATGCACGTGTGTGTGTGTTTGCATATGTGTGTACATGATGAGAGATTTGTGTGTGTGTGAGTGTATGTGCATGATACAAGATGTGTGTGTTTGTGTGTGTGTATGTGATTTTAGGTGTGTGTGTGTGTGTGTGTCTACATAATGTGAGGTGTATGTGTCAGGTGAACGTGGCCATGCAAAACAAGACAGCTCATATGCCTGGCTCCGAAACTTCATGTCTGCGGTTCTCCTATGACGGCCGGGTTCTGGCTTCAAGAGGAGGTAAGTCACTTGTGTAGCTGCCAAACCTCTCAGATTTTTCTGGACTTTTTTCTGATTTAGAAATCGTTCCTGAAAACCCGAATTTAGTGGGGGGAAATCCAGAACTTCAAAATTTAGTGTTAAAATGTGGGGCAGGATTGGAGGGTGGGGTCATTTTTGAATAGGGATGATAAAGTATTGTAAAATAAAGCTTAAACAATGTTACGTGGTTGTTGGCTGTTACATGTATGGAAAGGCATCGTCTTTATAATCGCACATTTATCAACGGAAACTCAAGGTGGTTGTCTCTAAATACATTCAGTCAAAAGCCAAACTGCCCCCTCTTCTCTTCGTCCACCCCTTTCGTCCCCTAATACCCAAATTTTGACTCCAGAAGGTTGTTAGCTGTACACTTCATACTTTGTCATAGTCAGGGGGGGGGAGGGGGAGCATAATCACATCTGTCATTACCAAGAAGCAATAGTTGAAAGACTTTGAAGGAGACACTTATAGTTCCTATGTTTCAAAGATAGAGTTTTTGTTTTTAACCGTTTTCCTTCTCGGCTGTCTCAAGGCAGCGAGGGAAGCGGTGAGTTGGAGGCAAACTGTGAGGCATACTTACTGGAAGGAAGTGGTTTGGTGTGGGTAGATATTTATGGTATGATGGGTACAGATCTGTATTTCTGTGTGTTTTGGGGGATGGCAGGAATGTTGTTGAAGGTATGCGGTTCAGACTTGCAAACATTTTGAGCTTTCAAGCATGCCTTTGTGTATGGACATTCGTTCTGTGTCTGTGCATGCACATGTAGTGTGTGTGTGTGTGTGTGTGTGTGTGTGTGTGTGTGTGTGTGTGTGTGTGTGAGTGTTTGAGTGCATGTGAGTAGAAGATGATGGCAAGTGTGTGTATAGCAGGACAGGTCAGTATCATACAGGCATCCTGTAAAGTGTTCATTTTATCATTGGTTTTGGAAAAACAGGTTGGCGGGGAGGGGGGGGGTGGGGGATGGGTGGTGGTGGGGGTGAGTGGGGTGGAGTAAATAGGGATGCCATTCACAGTCAGCCATTTTGTCAAGTGGTTTATATATCATCATTATGATGTATAAGAACAGGTCAGGAGGTGGTATTCATAATATTTGTTTGTTTGGGGTTTGTTTGGTGTTTTTCATCGTTCGTTCGTTTGTTTGTTCAAGTCTCATTGGCTCAGTGTTACTCTATACTTCATGATTCAGGGGACGGCACTCTCAAGTTGTGGGACCTGCGTAACTTCCGACAAGCCCTGCAGAAAGCTGATGGTCTGTTCAGCATGTTCCCCATGTAAGTGTGGATGAGGCCCCTCACTCAGCTCTCTGTTTCAGTGACCACACATTAGCTTCTACCCACCCTATCTGACCCCCACCCTTCAAAAAAAAAAACAAAAAAACTTGAGGTTACAGTAACATAGCCAACACTGTTTTATTCTGCTGATCCTTTCTTTTTGTCAGAAAGAGATGAAGAAAAAAAAAAAGAGAAACGTATTACAGACTACAAACGCTCGCCACTTGTTCTTCCATATGAGGCAGCAAATCCTTAGATGGGAGGTAATATTCATGCAGTGGGAGGTAATTTTCATGTAATCTTCAGTTGCTTCCCTTCGTTATAACGGTCAAAGAAGTTGACGTCTTTTGCCAGAAGTGTGGTCAAGATTTGGCCCCGTTTCAGATTAGAACAATGATTTTCCACCCTTCCTCTAAAAATTCCATCCTTCCTCTAAAAACAGGATGAATAGATGCTTAAAAACAAAAGATTTTGTTTTGAACATTGTATAAGTATAAACAGGGTGTATTTGAGGGGAAAGGGCTAGAAGTGTATTCAGTGCATTAGACATGCTACTTTTTTTTTTTTGCCATGTTACCTTAACCAGAAATATTTCTTCGCCTTATGTGTGGCACTGGTCCTAACTCATGTCTCAGAAATGTTCATATCCACATCATATAGGAACAGCTCAGTGACTTACTAACGAACAGCTCAGTGACTTACTAACTCAGAGATGTAACCTTTCTTTGATTACTTAGTGTTTGCTTCAGAGTGGTGTCCTTTGGTTATTTGACCCTGTTTTGACCCTGTGCTTATATACTAATATGTGCTGATTCTAGGCTGTCTATATGGGATGAAATCTTTTATCGCTCAACATCCATAGACACACATCAGCAGAATACAGTGGACGTAAGTGTAAATATGTGAAACAAAATCTTATTGAGGTGTGGAGTAAATTGTAAACTGTGTGTGTTTTGTTGTGTGAATGTGTGTGTATGTGTGTGTGTGTGTGTATGTGTGCGTGTGTGTGTGTGTGTCTGTTCTGTCTGTCTGTCTGTGGGACAGGACCAACTGTATCTTCAGCCATGATGACCGAATGATCATCACTGGGACGTCCATGGGCAAGGGAGACAAGAACGGGCGTGTGGTGTTCCTGGAACGAGACCTTCAACAAGGTGTACGAGATCCCCATCGAAGATGCTGTAAGACTTTCTGCTAGCCACTTACCTCTTTACACCTGCTTCATTCAGTTTACCTCTTTACACCTGATCATTCAGTTTACCTCTTTACGCCTGCTTCTTTCAGTCCACTGAAGGCACTGTAAGACTTTCTGTTGACCATTTACCTCTTTACAGCTCTTTCATTCAATCCACTAAAGGCACTGTAAGACTTTCTGTTGACCATTTACCCCTTTACAGCTCTTTCATTCAATCCACTAAAGGCGCTGTAAGACTTTCTGATAACCATTTACCTCTTTACAGCTCTTTCATTCAATCCACTAAAGGCACTGTAAGACTTTCTGCTAGCCATTGACCTCTTTCAACCTGCTTCATTCAATCCACTAAAGGCACTGTAAGACTTTCTGCTAGCCATGTACCTCTTTACACCTGCTTCATTCAATTTACCTCTTTACAGCTCTTTATTCAATCCACTAAAGGCACTGTTTCATTCAATCCACTAAAGGCACTGTAAGACTTTCTGCAAGCCATTTACCTCTTACACCTGCTTCATTCGATTTACCTCTTTACATCTGTTTCATTCAATCCACTAAAGGCACTGTAAGACGTTCTGTTGACCATTTACCTCTTTACAGCTCTTTCATTCAATCCACTAAAGGCACTGTAAGACTTTCTGTTGACCATTTACCTCTTTACAGCTCTTTCATTCAATCCACTAAGGCACTGTAAGACTTTTTGTCGACCATTTACCTCTTTACAGCTCTTTCATTCAATCCACTAAAGGCACTGTAAGACTTTCTGTCGACCATTCACCTCTTACAGCTCTTTCATTCAATCCACTACAGGCACTGTAAGACTTTCTGTCAACCATTTACCTCTTTACAGCTCTTTCATTCAATCCACTACAGGCACTGTAAGACTTTCTGTGACCATTTACCTCTTTACAGCTCTTTCATTCAATCCACTACAGGCACTGTAAGACTTTCTGTCGACCATTTACCTCTTTACAGCTCTTTCATTCATCCACTACAGGCACTGTAAGACTTTCTGTCGACCATTTACCTCTTTACAGCTCTTTCATTCAATCCACTACAGGCACTGTAAGACTTTCTGTTGACCATTTACCTCTTTACAGCTCTTTCATTCAATCCACTACAGGCACTGTAAGACTTTCTGTCAACCATTTACCTCTTTACAGCTCTTTCATTCAATCCACTAAAGGCACTGTAAGACTTTCTGTCGACCATTTACCTCTTACAGCTCTTTCATTCAATCCACTACAGGCACTGTAAGACTTTCTGTCGACCATTTACCTCTTACAGCTCTTTCATTCAATCCACTACAGGCACTGTAAGACTTTCTGTTAACCATTCACTTCTTTACAGCTCTTTCATTCAATCCACTAAAGGCACTGTATGACTTTCTGTTAACCATTTACCTCTTTACAGCTCTTTCATTCAATCCACTGAGGACAATTAAACAACAACAAACAATTTCTGTCAGCCAGTTACCTCTTTACAGCTGTTTCACTGAGTCCATCAGTTTCACTTTAAGATTCTTTTACTTTTACCTTTGAACACCTGTTTCATTTAAATCTATTAGAGGTACTGTAAGCATTTGTATTTGCTGCTCCTGTTTTCCAAAGATTTCAAAGAGCCTTGTACGGAGTCTCCACCACCTAAAATTAAAAGGTGGACAAGTGATCACTCTGTAGAATTAAAAGCTAGACATGGGTTCACCCTCTGAGAGTCCAAAGAGCACCGCTTTTTCAGACTCAAGCACCCACCTGTATGATGACACAGACCTTCCAACCGTCCCGTTCCCACCGTATTTTCGTACGGAGAAGAAGAAAAATACGGAAAATACGATCGACTGTAATCAATACGGAGATAAAATCTCCCAAAAATAAGCTCGAGAATGGCATAATAAAACCGTCCCAGTCGTGTGTTTCGACTACACAGACACTGTCGAGAGAGACAGAGAGAGAGAAGGGAAAGGGAAGGCTTGGCTTGTGTGCGACGAACATCGCAATGGAATGGCTCAGTCGTGTGTTTCGACTACACAGACACTGGTCGAGAGAGACAGAGAGAGAGAAGGAAGGGAAGGCTTGTGTGCGACGAACATCGCAATGAATGGCTATTTTTAGCCTCTGCCTGCCTCAACATCGACCATTGACCAATCGTGTTAGCTGTTGCGTTAAGCTATTCCAACTTTTGTCCAAACAACGAAACTTTTGAGTTGCTTCTGCTTTCCGGTTGAAAGTTCTACTATCCAGAGATTGTCCAAGTTTAATCGAGGGGGGAAAAATGGAGAAAACTTTGCAAAAGCGAAAATCGAGGAGTCAACGGCATCAGGCAGTGGAGGAAAAAAGCAACAGAAACGAGATCAGCACTTCCTGAAGTCGTACACTAAGACGTACCCGTGCATAGTGGAATCCAAAGTTGGATCAAACTTTTGCCAGATGCACGGTGTGCGATTTCGACTTTGTAATTAGTGCCGGTGGCGCAACGATGTTGGCAGGCACGTGAAGTCGGCAAGACATACGAAAAAAGGAGCAGCTCTGGTGCAATCGTCCAAAGTTACCAATTTTTTCGACTCTGTCTCTTCCAAAGACAAATGTGATGAGCAGGATGTGATTCGTGCTGAAACCCTGTTCACTCACTTCCTCGTGGAGCACAACATTCCACTGAGTGCTTCCGACCATGCTGGGCCTTGTTCAGAGCTATGTTTCCAGGCAATAAAATTGCCGAAAGCTATGCCTGCGCAAGGACGAAGAACGACAGAAATTGTGAGAACCTGTGGTAGTCAAGTGTCAGCCGGACTTGCAGACTCCATGAGAAACAGCCCCTTTGTACTGGGCACTGATGGCAGTCAAGAAGGAGAGGAGAAATTGTTTCCCATCGTGGTGACTGTGGAGCGTGATTTCCAGTTCACACTGAGCTGCTGAGTATCCATCTTGCGAAGGGTCGGCTACAGGCGAAAACATCTTCAGCATCATTGATGGGGAGTTGACCAAGATGAACATCCAATGGTCCAACTGCCTTTGTCTCGTTGTGGACAATGCCAATGTGATGACAGGTCAGCATAAGGGGTTGATTGCTTTTGTGCGTCAAAAAGTTGCACAGGTTCATCTTGCTGGCTGTGTCTGCCATCTCCTAGACCTGGCAGTGAAGAAAGCGGTGAAGCAATCCAGCAAGTTTGATCTGAAGACATCCTGCGACAGATGAACTGGTACCTTGATAAAAGCACCATCAGACTGCAGAGATTCCAGGCTCTACAGGAAAATGCCATGCCCCCCGCCACAAGCTGCTGCAGCATGTGCCCACCAGGTGGCTGCACTAGGACCTGCGCTGAGCGCATACTGGAGCAGTGGGAGCCACTCCAGCTCTTCTCCAAGCAGAATCCAGACAAAGCAGACCAGCTCTCAGTACTCTTCACTTCTCAAGAATCTGAAAGATTTCTTCAGACGCAGAACAACAAAAATCTATGTGTCTTTCTATGAGGCAGTTCTTGAGATGTTTGAGATGACCAACAAGATGCTGCAAGCAGAGAATAGCAGGATCCACCTGGTAAGAGGGACATGGAGCAGCTGTTCCGGCGGCTTGTCAACGCGTTTGTGAAGCCATCTGCTATGCACTGTTTGTTGTTCGAGGTGGACTTCAAGTCATCCTACAACATCAAGCAGACAAGGACATCTTCATTGGAGACAAAACCAGGAAGTTGCTAGAAGCTGGAATGGAGCCCAAAGAAAAGGAGGCATTCTTTATGAACGTCAAGTGTTTCTACAAGACTGCCTGCACCTACATGGTGACCAATCTCAACCCGCCAAAGAAATGTTGTGGAAGCACGCAGAGGTGGCAGACATCCGCCTGAAGATGCAGAAACAGCAGAGAAACGAGGATGGGCCACAGTGGGAATCCCTCGCCTACTTTCTTCAGCGCTTCCCATGCATGCTATCCTCTGGTAGCTCTGTAGATGATGTGCAAAAACAGTTCCAGAGCTATCTGTCAGATACTGATCTGTCTGCTGTTCTGACCTTGCTACAGCTGCGATCAGTGGACAAGGATGTCTACTCTCGTCGACCACAATGGGCCATGCAGTACGACCACCTGTCAAAGGTCATGATGAGGATCCTCTTGATTCCTGTCTCCAACTGCAGCTGTGAGAGGATCTTCTCCCAAGTGCGCAAGACCAAAACAGACTTCCGAGGCTCCATGGGCAGCAAGACACTCAATGCAGTCCTCCAGATGAAGTCAAAGTCCAGCAAGTGCTTTGAAACACCCCTACCCAGTGATCTCCTGTCCAGGTGTAAGAAAGCCACTGGGATGTCCACAAACAAGTGAAGTGACTAAATGAAGCTGGTTCCTGTGTGTATGTGTGGTATGAAGGGTGTACCTGTGTAAAAAATGCAGATCTACGTTCAAATGTTTGTTAATAATAATATTGACTAAGCCTGAAACTGAACCTGGATAGATTATATGAAGTAGTATTATTGTGACACTGAAACTGAATGGATTATTTGTGCAACAAAGACTGACCTTCCTGTGACTAAACCAGAAACTGAAGCTGAATGGATTACTTGTACAACATTAATCTACAATTTAAAAGGTAGGCCTACTCCTTTGCTTATGTTTGTGTTTTTGTGCGACATCATGTTTTCCCCCTGTGTATCTCTTCTGTGTGTCTGTATGACTGCTAGTGAACCATGGTTCTTTATAATGTTTTTTAGCTATAATTTTAATAATGTCTGTGTATGTTGTGTGTACATGTACATTATACTATATGCAGGGGTTATGTTTATAGGTTTTTTTTTCTCATTTAAATAATATAATAAATATCTAACATGATTATGCCGTGCATGCGATGAAAAACTGGCAACTGCTTGAAAATACTGAGAACAGTTGCAAAGATACTGACAAGCCATTTAGGTATTGGAAGGTCTGATTATTGACACAGCATCATGTCATCCTTTCATTACCAAAGCATGATTTGAATATCATAAAAACGCATTCTAGAGAGCACATTCTCCTGTGAGCACTGATGCTGCTATGCCTAAAGTTGGCAAATAAAGCGAAGTATTTTCTTCAGAACTGCAGTAGTTATTTGACTTCATTGAAGCAAACAAAGACAGTATGATTAATTTACCCCATTGCAGCAAACAGAAGCAGTAATTAAATGAAAACTGACTCTGAAAAACACATCAATTGATGATGTTAATATGTTCACAAAGCATGGTGTTAGGGAGTGGTGATGACAATGATGATGGTGATGTTGATGATGATGTATGATGGTTGATGATGATGATGGTGATAGTGATGGCAATGATTGAAGATGACGATGATGAAGATGATGATGATGTTGTGATGATGATGATATGTTGGCAGAGTGTAGTGCAGTGTCTGTGGCACCCCAAGCTGAACCAGATGGTGTTGGGTGTGGTGATGGTCGGGCTCATCTCTACTATGACCCCAAGAAAAGTCACAGGTCATTATCATGCTATCTTAACAGTAATAATAAGTACTATCTTTCTTCCTCTTCTCTTCTTCTTCATCTTCTTATTGCTGCCATAATCATATTATTGTAACTATCCTCTCATTTCCCATTTTCTGTTAGCATTGTTATCATTAATACTACAATTACTATTATGACTGAATTATTATACTGATCATACTACCATTATTATCATCATTTGTTGTTATTATCATTATTGTTGTTTTTATTATTATCAACATTATCATAATTATATCATTGCTATTGTTAACAGTAGTAATAGTATTTTCTTTATTTTGTTATCATTGTTACTATATTTTAATCCATATTTTGCACCTGGTTTGAAGAGATAAGTGACCATCTGTTTGTCCTTCATTTTCATTGTCATCAGTGATCATTCTTACGCACAAGTGTGCGTCTCTGATGCATAAACTTCCCATCTGTCACACTGGAATTAAGGCGTTACAACTCTGAGCAGCGCATCACACAAAAGGCTTTCATCTTGTCCCTCACGATAGAAGTTAAAAACTTAAATTTCCTTGATGTTTTAGAACGTTCTGAATGATGAACACTTCCGCTTGAGAACTCTTCTCTACTGAAAACCAACAAGAGTCATCAAAATAGACTAGGCCTGTCCAGTCTATGATTGGTCCACAAGATCACGTGATTCAGCTAAGTGGGAAAAGCATGGAAAATCGTAGGAATTTCGGCTTTTCAGAATCAAAATCCGACAGTTCAGCTGTGGCTCGTGGGTGATAATCCAGCGAATGGAACAAAAGTCGAACGATCTATGCAACATGACCACTTCATTAATTAAAATGGCCCAGTTCTGGCCGTACAAATGTGTTGCAGGGATGAAAACTCCTCCGCCGTCTCCGCCGTTATTTTTTCGCATCTCCGCCGAAAGAAAAAGTCTCCGCCGAAAAATTATTCGAAGAATGATGCTCAGAAACGATCTCAACTTGTCTGCACAGCAAATTTCTTCTCTGTCGTAATGTTCTCAAACGGCGTAGTTCTCATTCTGTTTCCTTCCAGTATCATTTATCATCATGGTGTCGATTCACAGTGAGAGTTCTTCTTCTTCTTCCTAAAATACTGGTTCACTCAAAAACGAGTAGGTCACCAGCGCGCTGATGCCGCTAGTGAGTGCAAACAAAACGAAAAAAAAAAAAAGAAAGAAGAATTTGAACCACTAGAAGACCGAGTGGCAGCAGAAGGACGTGTGTGACTGCAGAGTCGCCGATGCAATAAGAAAACATGACAGAGACGGCGAATTTCAAGTGTTTTGCGAGCCTTGCCGAAAACGTGTCTACTTTGGTAGTCGTGGCTTTGTGGCAATCAGAGATCACATCGAGCGTCCCAGTCACCAACAGAAAATGTGTGTGTTTCCCACACCATTACAGCATGTTTTCAGATCATTGGGTATGCAACAATCTAGGCTTACGTTTAATTTCCAAAGATAGTTTGACTCCTACTCTAAGTACTTCCACTCGTAGAGTCTTCAAAGCAAGGGAAAAAACGTCAAAGTGACGAAAAGAATATAAAAGAACAAATGACATTAAAATAAACTGATGTCACAACAGTATTGTGTAACACTTTTCCCCTGGTATAATGCAAACGTTTGCTACATTTGTTAGGTGTCTGCTAACAGCCCCCTATGAAATCCTTTTCCACTAGCCCACTCCCCCCACTACCTATATACTTCCTCTACTCCTCCTCCTTCTCCCCCAACCCCCACCCTCACCCCAAACACACATACCCCACACACTTCGCCCCCTCCCCCCCCACCCCGTCCCCACCTCACACACACACAAACACCACCACCACCCCAGACACACACACAATCACCCCCCCCCCCCCCCCCACACACACACCACACACACACACACACTTGTCAGGAGGGGGGGGGATATTAGTTGTAAGAGGGAAGTTGGGGGGGTGGGGGGTGTACTGTTGTGACATCAGTTTGTTTTATGTCATTTGTTCTTTTATGTTCTTTTTTGTGTTTAGTGTTTCCTGTCTAAGGCCCAAAAGCTTCAGTTTTTTTTAAAGGACTTCAAAGTAATCATTTTTTCATATTGTGTTTATTGAAGTCCAGCAGTCGTTTTCATACATCTGATTTACTTAGTTTGATTTCCCACTCTGATTTACTTATCTACAGGCCTTATTTCTTTATGTCCTGAAAGCACTGTTTGTCAAATTTTCTTTAGCTAGAGTTCTGAGGATTCATCATACTAAATGTTTGTCTCAATTGACATAGTTTCTTTCCACATCAGTCTCAGTCTTCATGGTGTTGAAAGCTGATCTATAGAATGAGTTGTTTAGAAGCAAGAAAGTGATTTCTAAAGATTTTTATGCCATATTTAATACAAATTATGCTTCAGCTTCAGGGGCGCCGCCCCCTGACCCCCGCTGGGCTGTTGCCCATGTACTCCACTGGGGGCCCATGGTGAACCCCCAGATCCCCGCCAATCTCCTCTTTTTTTTAAAAAACTGTTTTCATCCCTGGTGTTGCTCACAGAGCAAGAATGGCCAGTCTACCGTTCCACCGGGCTTCCGATGATCATTGCATGGCAACTGGAATTTGGTCATACAATAAAATATTTCAACATTGAAGGAAATGGCTCGCATATTGGAAATTCTGTGATGATAATCGAAGGGGACATCCACAAAAAAAGTTTCACTGTTAAAAATCCTGATTTACTTATGTTAGTTGATAACACTTTAAAAACATAGGAATATGAATAGATAATATGTAGCACTGTCTGGAATGTTTTATTAACTTTATTATAAACACCACTTTTCTAATATATTTCTATCTCTGTTATAAACACCTCTTTTCTAATGTATTTCGAAAAAAAACACCTCTTTTCTAATGTATTTCTATCTCTCTCTCTATGCATTTATGTGTGTGAGCCAGTGAGAGCACGCTTGTGTGTGTGTGTGTGTGTGTGTGTGTGTGTGTGTGTGTTGTTTCACTACATTTTCTAGCAGTTATTAATGGTGACCCCCTAAATATTTTTGTGACCCCCTGAAAATTTGGAAGTGAGTTTTTCATACCGAGTCTGACCCCCAAATTTGTAGGAAATAATTATGACTGGTCATGTCGGTGATGAACATCATTTGTCTTGCCGGAAGAGGACCAAATAGCTTGAAGCATGTTGTGTTTGTTTTGTTTTTCATTTGTCCTTTCATTTGGCGCTGCAGTGATTCTGTTCTTGCTCTGTCTGTCTGTTCTGCTCTCTGCTCCTTTTTGTTGTCCTCTCTTCTGCTTTGCGCCTCTCTTTGTTTTCATCAATACTGTTATGTGCCTCTTTGTTTTCATCAGTCTGTGTGCTCTACTCTGCCTCTCTTTGTTTTCATCAGTTCTGTTATATGCCTCTCTTTGTTTTCATCAGTCTGTTTGTCTGTTCTTCTCTCTGCCTCTCTTTGTTTTCATCAGTTCCACTGTGTGCCTTACTTTGTTTTCATCCGTCTGTCTGTGTGCTCTTCACTTCCTCTCCCTGCCTCCTTGTTTTCATCTGTCTGTCTGTGTGCTCTACTCTCTGCCCTCCTTGTTTTGTCTATTTTTGTCTTCTGTCTGTGTGCTCTACTCTCTGCCTCCTTGTTTTCATCAGTCTGTTTGTGTGCTCTACTCTCTGCCTCCTTGTTTTCATCTGTCTGTCTGTGTGCTCTACTCTCTGCCTCCTTGTTTTCATCAGTCTGTCTGTGTGCTGTACTCTCTGCCTCCTTGTTTTCATCTGTCTGTCTGTGTGCTCTACTCTCTGCCTCCTTGTTTTCATCAGTCTGTCTGTGTGCTGTACTCTCTGCCTCCTTGTTTTCATCTGTCTGTCTGTGTGCTCTACCTCTGCCTTCTTGTTTTCATCTGTCTGTCTGTGTGCTCTACTCTCTGCCTCCTTGTTTTCATCTGTCTGTCTGTGTGCTCTACTCTCTGCCTCTTTGTTTTCATCTGTCTGTCTGTGTGCTGTACTCTCTGCCTCCTTGTTTTCATCTGTCTGTGTGCTCTACTCTCTGCCTCTTTGTTTTCATCTGTCTGTCTGTGTGCTCTACTCTCTGCCTCCTTGTTTTCATCTGTCTGTCTGTGTGCTCTACTCTCTGCCTCCTTGTTTCATCAGTCTGTTTGTGTGCTCTACTCTCTGCCTCCTTGTTTTCATCTGTCTGTCTGTGTGCTCTACTCTCTGCCTCCTTGTTTTCATCAGTCTGTCTGTGTGCTCTACTCTCTGCCTCTTTGTTTTCATCAGTTCCACTGTGTGCCTTACTTTGTTTTCATCAGTCTGTTTGTTCTTCTCTCTGCCTCTCTTTGTTTTCATCAGTTCCACTGTGTGCCTTACTTTGTTTTCATCTGTCTGTTTGTCTGCTCTGCTCTCTGCCTCAGTTTTTTCATCTGTCTGTTTGTCTGTTTTGCTCTCTGAATCTGTTTTTTCTTCTGTCTGTTTGTCTGTTTTGCTCTCTGAATCTGTTTTTTCATCCATCTGTGTGTTCAACACTCTGCCTCTTCCTTTGTTTTGTTATTTTTTTCCTTCTGTCTTCGGGTTGTGGTTACGGTCAGTTTCCCTCACAGGGGTGATGTGTTACAGGGGAGCCATGCTGTGTGTGGTTACGGTCAGCTTCCCTCACAGGGGTGATGTGTTACAGGGGAGCCATGCTGTGTGTGGTTACGGTCAGTTTCCCTCACAGGGGTGATGTGTTACAGGGGGGCCATGCTGTGTGTGGTTACGGTCAGCTTCCCTCACAGGGGTGATGTGTTACAGGGGGGCCATGCTGTGTGTGGTTACGGTCAGCTTCCCTCACAGGGGTGATGTGTTACAGGGGAGCCATGCTGTGTGTGGTTCCGGTCAGTTTCCCTCACAGTGGTGATGTGTTACAGGGGGGCCATGCTGTGTGTGGTTACGGTCAGTTTCCCTCACAGTGGTGATGTGTTACAGGGGGCCATGCTATGTGTGGTTCCGGTCAGTTTCCCTCACAGGGGTGATGTGTTACAGGGGGGCCATGCTGTGTGTGGTTACGGTCAGTTTCCCTCACAGTGGTGATGTGTTACAGGGGAGCCATGCTATGTGTGGTTCCGGTCAGTTTCCCTCACAGTGGTGATGTGTTACAGGGGAGCCATGCTGTGTGTGGTTCCGGTCAGTTTCCCTCACAGTGGTGATGTGTTACAGGGGGCCATGCTGTGTGTGGTTACGGTCAGTTTCCCTCACAGTGGTGATGTGTTACAGGGGAGCCATGCTATGTGTGGTTCCGGTCAGTTTCCCTCACAGTGGTGATGTGTTACAGGGAGCCATGCTGTGTGTGGTTCCGGTCAGTTTCCCTCACAGTGGTGATGTGTTACAGGGGAGCCATGCTGTGTGTGGTTCCGGTCAGCTTCCCTCACAAGGGTGATGTGTTACAGGGGAGCCATGCTGTGTGTGGTTCGGTCAGTTTCCCTCACAGTGGTGATGTGTTACAGGGGAGCCATGCTGTGTGTGGTTCCGGTCAGCTTCCCTCACAGGGGTGATGTGTTACAGGGGAGCCATGCTGTGTGTGGTTACGGTCAGCTTCCCTCACAGGGGTGATGTGTTACAGGGAGCCATGCTGTGTGTGGTTGCGGTCAGTTTCCCTCACAGTGGTGATGTGTTACAGGGGAGCCATGCTGTGTGTGGTTCCAGTCAGTTTCCCTCACAGTGGTGATGTGTTGCAGGGGAGCCATGCTGTATGTGGTTCCGGTCAGTTTCCCTCACAGTGGTGATGTGTTACAGGGGAGCCATGCTGTGTGTGGTTCCAGTCAGTTTCCCTCACAGTGGTGATGTGTTACAGGGGGGCCATGCTGTGTGTGGTTCCAGTCAGTTTCCCTCACAGTGGTGATGTGTTACAGGGGGGCCATGCTGTGTGTGGTTCCGGTCAGTTTCCCTCACAGTGGTGATGTGTTACAGGGGAGCCATGCTGTGTGTGGTTCCGGTCAGTTTCCCTCACAGTGGTGATGTGTTACAGGGGGGCCATGCTGTGTGTGGTTGCGGTCAGTTTCCCTCACAGTGGTGATGTGTTACAGGGGCCATGCTGTGTGTGGTGATGTGTTACAGGGGAGCCATGCTGTGTGTGGTTCCGGTCAGTTTCCCTCACAGTGGTGATGTGTTACAGGGAGCCATGCTGTGTGTGGTTCCGGTCAGTTTCCCTCACAGTGGTGATGTGTTACAGGGGAGCCATGCTGTGTGTGGTTCCCGTCAGTTTCCCTCACAGTGGTGATGTGTTACAGGGGAGCCATGCTGTGTGTGGTTCCGGTCAGTTTCCCTCACAGTGGTGATGTGTTACAGGGGAGCCATGCTGTGTGTGGTTCCCGTCAGTTTCCCTCACAGTGGTGATGTGTTACAGGGGAGCCATGCTGTGTGTGGTTCCGGTCAGTTTCCCTCACAGTGGTGATGTGTTACAGGGGAGCCATGCTGTGTGTGGTTCCGGTCAGTTTCCCTCACAGTGGTGATGTGTTACAGGGGAGCCATGCTGTGTGTGGTTCCAGTCAGTTTCCCTCACAGTGGTGATGTGTTACAGGGGAGCCATGCTGTGTGTGGTTCCGGTCAGTTTCCCTCACAGTGGTGATGTGTTACAGGGGAGCCATGCTGTGTGTGGTTGCGGTCAGTTTCCCTCACAGTGGTGATGTGTTACAGGGGAGCCATGCTGTGTGTGGTTCCAGTCAGTTTCCCTCACAGTGGTGATGTGTTACAGGGGAGCCATGCTGTGTGTGGTTGCGGTCAGTTTCCCTCACAGTGGTGATGTGTTACAGGGGAGCCATGCTGTGTGTGGTTGCAGTCAGTTTCCCTCACAGTGGTGATGTGTTACAGGGGAGCCATGCTGTGTGTGGTTCCGGTCAGTTTCCCTCACAGTGGTGATGTGTTACAGGGGAGCCATGCTGTGTGTGGTTCCAGTCAGTTTCCCTCACAGTGGTGATGTGTTACAGGGGAGCCATGCTGTGTGTGGTTGCAGTCAGTTTCCCTCACAGTGGTGATGTGTTACAGGGGGGCCATGCTGTGTGTGGTTACAGTCAGTTTCCCTCACAGTGGTGATGTGTTACAGGGGGCCATGCTGTGTGTGGTTCCGGTCAGTTTCCCTCACAGTGGTGATGTGTTACAGGGGAGCCATGCTGTGTGTGGTTACAGTCAGATTCCCTCACAGTGGTGATGTGTTAAAGGGAGCCATGCTGTGTGTGGTTGCGGTCAGTTTCCCTCACAGTGGTGATGTGTTACAGGGGAGCCATGCTGTGTGTGGTTACAGTCAGTTTCCCTCACAGTGGTGATGTGTTACAGGGGAGCCATGCTGTGTGTGGTTGCGGTCAGTTTCCCTCACAGTGGTGATGTGTTACAGGGGAGCCATGCTGTGTGTGGTTACAGTCAGTTTCCCACACAGTGGTGATGTGTTGCAGGGGAGCCACGCTGTGTGTGGTTGCGGTCAGTTTCCCTCACAGTGGTGATGTGTTACAGGGGGGCCATGCTGTGTGTGGTTCCAGTCAGTTTCCCTCAAAGTGGTGATGTGTTACAGGGGAGCCATGCTATGTGTGGTTACAGTCAGTTTCCCTCACAGTGGTGATGTTGTTACAGGGGAGCCATGCTGTGTGTGGTTGCGGTCAGTTTCCCTCACAGTGGTGATGTGTTACAGGGGAGCCATGCTGTGTGTGGTTGCGGTCAGTTTCCCTCACAGTGGTGATGTGTTACAGGGAGCCATGCTGTGTGTGGTGATGTGTTACAGGGGAGTCATGCTGTGTGTGGTGATGTGTTACAGGGGAGCCATGCTGTGTGTGGTGATGTGTTACAGGGGAGCCATGCTGTGTGTGGTGATGTGTTACAGGGGAGCCATGCTGTGTGTGGTGGTGTGTTACAGGGGAGCCATGCTGTGTGTGGTGATGTGTTACAGGGGAGCCATGCTGTGTGTGGTGATGTGTTACAGGGGAGCCATGCTGTGTGTGGTGATGTGTGTTACAGGGGAGCCATGCTGTGTGTGGTTATGGTCAGTTTCCCTCACAGTGGTGATGTGTTACAAGGGAGCCATGCTGTGTGTGGTGATGTGTTACAGGGGGCCATGCTGTGTGTGGTTGCGGTCAGTTTCCCTCACAGTGGTGATGTGTTACAGGGAGCCATGCTGTGTGTGGTGAGGAAACAGCGCAAGACGAAGCAGGCAGAGATGGTGCTGGCTGACCACATCATCACACGTCAGTACCCATACCTCACCCCGTACCTCACCCCACCCCTCACCCCACGCCCACCTGCCAGACCTGTTGACCCATACAACTTCACCGTATTTTGTACACATGTTTGGCGGAAATACAACGAATTGAAAAGAAATGCGTCGAAAAAAAATTCTGGAGATAAAGATCTTGAGTGGTAATTAAACTTGACGGGGAAAAAAACTGCAGCAGAGGCTTTGACCAAAGAGTGACAACTCTTGCTAACTTCTGCTTGCGAAATCACATTTTGCAGTGTCCGTTTCTTCGACATCATGCCCTGTAATGTTGAAAAACCAGCAAGAGAGCGTGAGCGTGTGCCAAAGTTTGCAGATGAATCGGGTTTTAAAGTGACTGTGTCAGAAAGAACTTATTTTACTGTGTAGTCTGTGCAAGATCAGGTGGTTACTATTGGCAAGAACCGTCTGCAGTGTGATGGCAGGTGAAAACAAAATGAAGGATCCTCCCTTTCTCCCTCCTGCTTTGACAGAAATGTGGAATGTTGTGCACACTCTTTGTAGAAAATATGCTCATTTTCAATGAAAAGTACACCAAAAGCAAACTTAGAGTAAACAGGCCTGACCTCGTTTTCCTCATGTTTTTTTCTATATTTCTATTCACTCATTTATTTATGAATACCTGTGTTTCTGTGCTGTGTGAGCGACATAATCCCCATGCTGCCAATTCCAGTCTGCGATCTACAGCTACACCCTGATCCTCACCCACTGTTGGAGGAGGGCAGGGGAGGGTTGCTCTCAATTCCATGTCTTTCAAGGTCTGGCCAGCATGTTGGCTTCATGTGTAGATCAGACATCGGTTCAGTCTCTTTCCTGATGAGTACTCCCTGCCATCTGTGATTTAGGGTTTTTTGTTGTTGGTTCAAGTATTGTTCTTCTGCTTCTAGCTGATCTCCAGGCTTCTTTCTTTCCCTGGGGTTTTTTTTGTGCTCTTCTTTTGGCTTTCATATGTATTATGGTGTGTGTGTGTGTGTGTGTGTGTGTGTGTGTGCGCGTGCATGCGTGTGTGTGTGTGTGTGTGTGTGTGTGTGTGTGTGTGTGTGGTTCCCAGGTGATTCATCGTCTCACACCCCCTCACTGTTCCACTTCTTTCGATCACTTGTTCTGCAGGGTGACCTTCCATTGTTCCTTCAGTTGTATTCACTCTCTTCCCCCTTTTTTTTTTCTCTGTTCTTTCTTTTCTTTCAGTTGTCTTACTTTGAATAGCTAATCTTCCGGTCTCAGGTGATGGTTTAAGTTTATGCTGCTGTTCCTTCAAATTTCATTCCTCCCTCTGTGGACAATTTTCTCTCTTCAGTTACCTTATTTGTTTGAGCAGAGTAGACTAACTGTAACAAAAGTTTCTGTCTGTCACAAGGAACAGTCTGTGCTCTGTATTGTCCTTACAGATGAGACTGACAAAATCATGCTTCTCACTCGATTGCATGCCATCACATTTTTCTTTCATTGGAAATATAACCCCTCTTCTCCATCCATTAGACTATAATTGATTGTAAAATCTCACTGTTTTTTTATTTTCATTTATCAGGTTTCACCTCAATGTATGGTTTCTTTCTTTTCTTTCTTTCTGCGTACACAGGCTGATACTCCTGCGGACACTGCCTGTATAGACAGGCAGTGGAGTTTTGTATGTATGACCGTTTTCTATCCCGCCATTAAGGCAGCCATACTCCATCTTCGGGGAAGGTGGATGCTATGTGTAACGAACTGCCAAACTGGCCTTCTCTTCCGAAAGTTGGTGATGGGATTTTACATGTGTGCAAGATGTTGTGCGTGCGTTCACACACGGAACCTCGGTTTATAGTCTCATTCGAAGGACTGTATGGGGAATGGAGTCAGAACCAATGTTAACTCCGAGGGAAAAATCCCCCTGTACCGAAATTCAAACCCGCAACCCCAGGATCACGAGTCTGGTGCTCTACCAACTGAGCTATTCTGGCCCCCAATGTATGGTTGATTTCTGTATTTCATGGGACATATATTTTTTTAGGACATTGTTTTCTCCTTCGGACATTTTTTTTTAACATAAGTGCAAGCTGTTGGTTCGGAGTTTTTACAAAGTACATTGATCATTGTTGACATTATCATCATTGTCATTGTCATTGTTGACATTATCATCATTGTCATTGTCATTGTTGACATTATCATCATTGTCATCGTCATTGTTGACATTATCATTATTGTCATCGTCATTGTTGACATTTTCATCATTGTCATCGTCATTGTTGACATTATTGTCATTGTCATTGTTGACATTATCATCATTGTCATTGTTGACATTATCATCATTGTCATCGTCATTGTTGACATTATCCTCATTGTCACTGTCATTGTTAACATTATCATCATTGTCACTGTCATGGTTGACATCATCATTGTCATCGTCATTGTTGACATTATCATCATTGTCATCGTCATTGTTGACATTATCATCATTGTCACTGTCATTGTTGACATTATCATCATTGTCACTGTCATTGTTGACATTATCATCATTGTCATCGTCATTGTTGACATTATCATCATTGTCACTGTCATTGTTGACATTATCATCATTGTCACTGTCATTGTTGACATTATCATCATTGTCACTGTCATTGTTGACATTATCATCATTGTCATTGTCATTGTTGACATTATCATCATTGTCACTGTCATTGTTGACATTATCATCATTGTCACTGTCATTGTTGACATTATCATCATTGTCACTGTCATTGTTGACATTATCATCATTGTCACTGTCATTGTTGACATTATCATCATTGTCATCGTCATTGTTGACATTATCATCATTGTCATCGTCATTGTTGACATTATCATCATTGTCATCGTCATTGTTGACATTATCATCATTGTCATCGTCATTGTTGACATTATCATCATTGTCACTGTCATTGTTGACATTATCATCATTGTCACTGTCATTGTTGACATTATCATCATTGTCACTGTCATTGTTGACATTATTGTCACTGTCATTGTTGACATTATCATCATTGTCACTGTCATTGTTGACATTATCATCATTGTCACTGTCATTGTTGACATTATCATCATTGTCACTGTCATTGTTGACATTATCATCATTGTCACTGTCATGTTGACATTATCATCATCGTCACTGTCATTGTTGACATTATCATCATCGTCACTGTCATTGTTGACATTATCATCATCGTCACTGTCATTGTTGACATTATCATCATCGTCACTGTCATTGTTGACATTATCATCATCGTCACTGTCATTGTTGACATTATCATCATCGTCACTGTCATTGTTGACATTATCATCATTGTCACTGTCATTGTTGACATTATCATCATTGTCACTGTCATTGTTGACATTATCATCATCGTCACTGTCATTGTTGACATTATCATCACCGTCACTGTCATTGTTGACATTATCATCATTGTCACTGTCATTGTTGACATTATCATCATTGTCACTGTCATTGTTGACATTATCATCATTGTCACTGTCATTGTTGACATTATCATCATTGTCATCGTCATTGTTGACATTATCAT
The DNA here is from genome assembly GCA_018398815.1 of Conus ventricosus. Taxonomy (NCBI): domain Eukaryota; kingdom Metazoa; phylum Mollusca; class Gastropoda; order Neogastropoda; family Conidae; genus Conus; species Conus ventricosus. The sequence continues at coordinate 92,957,238 of CM031600.1, forward strand.
CATTGTCACTGTCATTGTTGACATTATCATCATTGTCATCGTCATTGTTGACATTATCATCATTGTCACTGTCATTGTTGACATTATCATCATTGCCACTGTCATTGTTGACATTATCATCATTGCCACTGTCATTGTTGACATTATCATCATTGTCACTGTCATTGTTGACATTATCGTCATTGTCATTGTTGAAATTATCATCATTGTCACTGTCATTGTTGACATTATCATCATTGTCATCGTCATTGTTGACATTATCATCATTGTCATCATCATTGTTGACATTATCATCATTGTCACTGTCATTGTTGACATTATCATCGTTGTCATTGTTGACATTATCATCATTGTCACTGTCATTGTTGACATTATCATCATTGTCACTGTCATTGTTGACATTATCATCATCGTCACTGTCATTGTTGACATTATCATCATCGTCACTGTCATTGTTGACATTATCATCATCGTCACTGTCATTGTTGACATTATCATCATCGTCATTGTTGACATTATCATCATTGTCACTGTCATTGTTGACATTATCATCATCGTCACTGTCATTGTTGACATTATCATCATCGTCACTGTCATTGTTGACATTATCATCATCGTCACTGTCATTGTTGACATTATCATCATTGTCACTGTCATTGTTGACATTATCATTGTCACTGTCATTGTTGACATTATCATCATTGTCACTGTCATTGTTGACATTATCATCATTGTCACTGTCATTGTTGACATTATCATCATTGTCACTGTCATTGTTGACATTATCATCATCGTCACTGTCATTGTTGACATTATCATCATTGTCACTGTCATTGTTGACATTATCATCATTGTCACTGTCATTGTTGACATTATCATCATTGTCACTGTCATTGTTGACATTATCATCATCGTCACTGTCATTGTTGACATTATCATCATTGTCACTGTCATTGTTGACATTATCATCATTGTCACTGTCATTGTTGACATTATCATCATCGTCACTGTCATTGTTGACATTATCATCATCATCACTGTCATTGTTGACATTATCATCATTGTCACTGTCATTGTTGACATTATCATCATTGTCATCATCATTGTTGACATTATCATCATTGTCACTGTCATTGTTGACATTATCATCATCGTCACTGTCATTGTTGACATTATCATCATCATCATTCTTAAATTATCATCATCACTTTCATCATTGTTGCTATTTGCTTTATTATCACGGTCATCACTGTTGATATTATCCTATCATAATGATTGGCTTTATCGCTGTTACCACTATCATCATCTGCTGACATTATCATCATAGTTGACATTATTATTATCAAGACTACCTTTGCGGATCATTGTTGACATTAATATCATTATCACAGTTATCATTGTTGACAATACTGTCACTATCACTCTGATCATTGTGTTAGCATTATCATTGATATACCATTGTTTACATTACCACTATCATTGTTTACATTACCACTATCATTGTTGCCATTACTATCGCTATCACTATGATCATTGTTGGCATTATCTTCATTATCATTGTTGACATTACCACTGTCATCATTTTTGATGTTGTCGTCATTTTCGTTAGCATCATTGATCGTTTTTGACATTATCATTATTATTATCATGTATCATTATTGACAGTTTCATCATCACTAGCTTCATTGATCATTTTTTGATGTTATCATCATCATTATCACAAATATCATTCATCTTTGTTGTATTATCATTATCAGTGGTATCAACAGTGGCCAGCCTTGATATTGCAATGGTATGATGGTGATTAGACATGATGATTTCATAAGTAACCTGTAGATGCTGTCTTCATGTTCAGCCTATGTCCTGCCGCAATGGTATGATGGTGATTAGACATGATGATTTCATAAGTAACCTGTAGATGCTGTCTTCATGTTCAGCCTATGCACTGCCGATGTTCCGTGAGGGGAGGCCCACCAGTACCCGCAAGCAGGAAGAGAAAGTGAGGAAGGACCCAGTGAAGAGTCACCGCCCTGATCTGCCAGTCACCGGCCCAGGTCTGTAACTGTCTGCCACATGGTGTTGGTGTGTGGAATGGAGGTGAGGCACCCATCTGCGTCTGAATGGTGAACACATCCACAGGTGGTATGGAGGTAAACAGACTGCTGGAAAATGGAAGATTGCTGGTGCGTGGTTCGAGTCTTGCCGTTATTGTTTTTTTCCTGTCCCTCTTCACCAAACCTGGATGGTGGTGGTGGGCTCAGTGTCACTCCTCTGGATGAATCCGGAGGAGATGTGTCCACCACATACAGGCCATAGAGGTCAGGGGTCTGGTGTGTAAACTACACGTAGAGCAAAGACAGAACCTCTGTCTGGGAGGTATTTCACAGCCAAGTTCTGTCGACAAATCTCCTTTGACAAGCAAACAATAACATAATCAGGTTTTCATGACATTGTTAATAGTTGTCTGTGTATATGTTAATAGTTGTCTGTGTATATATGAGGGATGAGAACAGCTCCGCCGTTCTCCGCCGTTCCGCCGTCTTTTAAAAAAATCTCCGCCGTTCGAAAAAATCTCCGCCGAAAAAAAAAAAAAAAGCTATCGCGATTTTTTTGCTCCCAATCTCGGCGAGACGCCTCCGGCGAGATTCCCAAATGGGCTGGTTTTTACTCGTTGACTCGGCCAACTACTGCACATCCGCTTACAGCGCCGATCGACCGAGTGTCATTTGTGAGTCATGGCGTCGAACGAAATCGCAAAAAAAAGGAAACAATATCCCAACCGTTGGAAAGAAAACTGGCTCGAGGAAGAGGTGTGTGGGAGTAGAGTTGGAGATAGCACATGCAAAAGCAGTGAAGAGCAGGCGTTATGTGTTGCTTGCAACAAGAAAATCAGCTTCGGAAGTCGTGGCTTCATTACGATTGCTGGTGTTAAATTAGTGTTGATTTTGACTAAGAATAGCATTAGTTAGTAAAAAAAAAAGAGTTCAATGAGAGGTGTAATTTTGGACTAAGACTCAATTGAAAGACTTCATTCAGTGGTGTAGGTGTTTCACAGATCGTATGAGGCCTACACTACAGATCAACCTCTTGAGAACTGTAAATAAAGAATTATCGAAAGACAAATGCCAGCATAGAGTGTGATATTCTACCAAGGACACACTGAAGCAGAAAAGAAAAAAGGCCTACTTCTACTACTACTAGCAGGTAAGGCCAAATTGTTTTTGTATTTATGTGCCTTTGTGAAAAACTGAAATATAGTTTAGTTTTAATAGTAATGCCTTGTGTGAAATGTGATTTTAATAACAGAATGTAGATAAATTTAGTTCAATTTAGATAAGGACTAGAAACATATTTTGATGGTTTTAAATGTGGATTTTTCTTGTTTATATATTAAAAATGCTTCAGCTTCAGGGGGCGCTGCCCCCTGACCCCCAACAGAAAAATCTCCTCTGCTTTTTTAAAATCTGTTCTCATCCCTGATATATGTCACAGGCAGAGTTGATCGTTATGTCATTTGCAGAAATCTTTAACTGTAACATGGGGTTTTTCCATTCAACAGCAACACTATAAGATTTCTTAACATTTTTTTTCTTGTATGATCGTATACACCTCACTGAACCCACCAAAGATGTGATTTGCCGCTTTTGTTTTGATAAATGATGTATGAGTGGATATTATTGGTGCACTGTACACAGACTAAAGACAGAGAGAAGGGTCTTTGTGCACATTTCTGTACACAGTGTTGAACTGAAGCTTGATGTGCATGAACTCTGTGTGTGTGGTTTTTTTGGTGAATTTTGTATTTCTTTAGAAGTTGGTTTCAAAGCGAGGTGACTTAGGGCGGAAATTGAAGCAAATTTTGAAAAGAAAGGTTATTTATTTCGGCAAGACCATACAGACAGACAGATCACAGGACAAAACACAATGCATTTCAACCTCTTGGGTCTTCTTCAGGCAAAACAAACAATATTCAGGACAGTGAAGTCTTGGAGGGATGGATGTGATGTCTGAGGGATAGACGTATGTGGATGTAGAGAGTGTACACCTGTGAGCCCTGCCCAGTGTCTTGACTGATGACTGTGCACCAGGCACGGGAGGTCGCGTGGGGGCAAGGGAGCCACGCTGTCTCAGTACGTGGCCCAGTCCATCGCCACACGCAGAGTGGACCCCTACGAGAAAGATCCCCGGGCGGCCATTTTACGCCACGCCAAAGATGCTGAGGAGAACCCCTACTGGGTGGATACTGCCTACACCAAGTGAGTGAACGCCTGCCGTTGGTTTTTCTGGTCATTGGGGGGTGTTCGTCCTTGTGGGTCATCAAAATCCTGGTCATTCGAGGGGCGGTTAAGGTTGGTGGATGGGTGGGGGACCTTTGTACTGACAAAAGTTGGCAACCTTAAGTCTCTAAGATGTTGTTTGAAAGCATTCCAAGAGTCCTGAATTCATGTGGGGGGGGGGGGGGGGGGGGGGGGGGGGGGGGTGAAGGGGGAAGGGGGGGGGGGATCTGAGTTTCACACTTTATTTCAGTAGTGTGCTCAAATTTGTTAGTTTGATTATTTTTAAAAGCATGAATAAAGTCTTTGACACAGCTCTGTGTAGTGTGTGGTTGTAACTGTTATATCATGGTTGATGTTGACAGAAACTAACCCTGTTGTTAACAGATGCACAGTGTTTGTCTGTAACCATTATGTTACAGTTGATGTTTATAGAACTCAGTCTTGTTTAGATAGATGTGGAATATTGGTATGTAACCGTGTCATGATGGATGTTGACTAGAACCCAGTCTCATTGTCAACAAATGTGCAATATGGGTGTGTAACCGTGTCATGATGAATGTTGACTTGAACCCAGCCTCATTGTCAACAAATGTGCAATATGGGTGTGGTAACCGTGTCATGATGAATGTTGTTGACTAGAACCCAGTCTCATTGTCAACAAATGTGCAATATGGGTGTGTAACCGTGTCATGATGAATGTTGTTGACTAGAACCCAGCCTCATTGTCAGCAAATGTGCAATATGGGTGTGTAACCGTGTCATGATGAATGTTGTTGACTAGAACCAGCCTCATTGTCAGCAAATGTGCAATATGGGTGTGTAACCGTGTCATGATGAATGTTGACTAGAACCAGCCTCATTGTTAGCAAATGTGCAATATGGGTGTGTAACCGTGTCATGACGGATGTTGACTAGAACCCAGCGTCATTGTCAACAAATGTGCAATATGGGTGTGTAACCATGTCATGACGGATGTTGTTGACTAGAACCCAGCGTCATTGTCAACAAATGTGCAATATGGGCGTGTAACCATGTCATGACGGATGTTGACAGAACCCAGCCAGTGCCCATCTTCCAGGAGCCAGAGGAGGAGAAGGACGCAAAGGAAGAGGATGAGCCAGTCTGGAAGAAGCAGAAGATTGCCTAGATGGACATGGCCCAGTGCTGATTGTGTCCCTTGCTGCTTTGTGGCGTTGTATAGTATGAATACAGATGGTCCGTGTGTACCCCATAAGGCTCTGGTCTGGTCTGTTCTTTCTCACTTTTGGGCGGCTTTGATCTCATTCTCCATCTTCTGACAAAGAGAATTCCCCAAAACTGAACTTAAAAGCAGAATCTCTTCAGAAGAGTTTGTGTGTGAACATGTCTGTGTGTGTGTGTGTGTGTGTGTGTGTGTGTGTGTATTAGAGCGTGTGCGTGTTGTGTTTTTGTGTGTTTATATGTGCTGTAAGTAGGTATATTTCAATTATCAATACATTAAATCATTTAACTATAAGAAGACAGTGATACCATAACACACACACACGCACGCACACACCACACACAACACAACACACACAATTTTCTTTTTTTTTTGTTTTTTTTGCCGTTGCCCAGTATCAGGCACACACAAAGAACGAAAACACAACTTGTAATCTCCGTTTTATTGATAGGGATAGATACATTTCGTTTTCTTCCAAAATTGACACCCTTTTCTATACCAAGGCCTTAAAGCAGTTTTGACAAAGCAATAACAATCTTAAAAAAAAAAAAAAAAAAGTTCATGAAAACGCTAAGACAATAATCCTTATTACTCCTAGTAAAACATGTATTCCCGTAGTGTGGCAGATCTCTCAGTCCAGTAAACAGAACCATCTTCATGCTGACGTTGGTGTAAGCGAAGCGCTGCGTAGCAAGGAACAAAACTCAATTTAAATTGAAAAATAAGGAGGAGAGGGTCAGCATGGGCAACTAGGAAATTTGGGATGATCTGTGATTGTGCCATCATTTTTTTCTATTTGCGTTTAATCCTCAGAACTTTTTCAAGACAGATACAGATACTCTTCAAGCTGACTGCGTAGTTTGGAAAAAAAGTCCATCAGTTGTTGGTTTCATATGTTTCTGAAACTGAAAGAGCGTAACACCGGATGTTCTTTGTAACACATGACTACAAGAATTGACTGAAGAGTGTAACACTTTTCTCTGATACAAGACCAGTTGAAGAAGACTGAAGAGTGTAACACTTTTCTCTGATACAAGACCAGTTGAAGACTGAAGAGTAAACACAATATTATGTGGTAACATAAAGACCAGCTGAAGAAAACTGAAGAGTATTACACAATATCATTTGTAACACAAGTCCTGCTGAAGAAGACTGAAGAGTAACACAATATTATTTGTAACACAAGACCAGCTGAAGAAGACTGAAGAGTGTAACACTGTATATTGTCTGTAACAAAAGACCAGCTACAGAAGACTGAAGAGTATAACACAGTATTATTTGTAAAGCAAGAATGATCCCGTTACTACTGCTGCTTCAATATTTGCACTTGACCTGGCTACATATGCAACAATATAACAAGCAGCATTCTGTTTTGGGGATCATACTCCATGAGGGTGTATTATGTAAATATCCAGCGAAAGGGATGGGGCAGACAACACTGCCGAGTGGACAGGAAAGTGCTTGACTAGGCACTTGCTAGTACAATTATTGGAAGAGAGAGAGACAACTGATGCACCATTCATCTTTGCAGTGACCTATGACCCAGTTGGATTCTGGGACCACCGTTGCTTTCTTTTGTAAATCTCTCAGTGAACGTTAGTACAGTCATGCCCAGAATAATTTCTCTGATACTGGTGTCAAACGATGTGATCGGAAACCATTCCCAAAAGCTGCACAGACGCAGACAATACGGAGAGAGGCCAGTGTGCAGCCTCTGCAGCCGCAGAAAATCTTGCTCTCTTCTGTGTTGTATGACACAGCATGAATTCACATACTTGCAGAACTACACATTGTGTCAGTCTAGTGCTGGTCAGAGAACAACGAAGAGCTGGAGGCATTCATATGAAGAACATACGGATAAAACAGACAGGGGAAGCAATTCTGGTTTGCAATGACTTCAGTTTTCATATTCACGAGACATATTGCGGTAGACATTGTGTTTTAAGAGGAGGACTGCCATGGGATGGAAATGTACGGTATCACCATTCCATCCCTACTCGCCATTCCTTCCCCTTCCAGGTGGGATGGTTTGAGCAGTGTCACCAATTCGCCCTTTGTCTCGTGTACAGAGTTTACAAACAAAGACGAAGTTATGTTCCTGAAAACAGGGACATCTTTTTCTTGTGCTTTACAGACTGTGCTTGGCGACAACTCCATCATCAGCTACACACTAAGAACAACATGATTTTTCTCCCATTTCAAAATGAAACTACCAAGATTCTTGTTTTATGAAAATTTCTGATTCAAATTATACATCATGTGCAGTAATGTAATAATCAACACAAAGCATTCAGTAAATACCAATTTCATCTTCTATGGCTTGTTCATTATTGCTAATGTTATCATCCCGTGCTAGCTTTGGCCAGGACAGTGCTAAACATTGAAGTGCTGTATGTTTCATGTGCATTGTACTCACTGATGACATACATACAATGTGCTGTAAGTAACGGTCCATTGCGTGCAGTTTTTGATGTGGACACAAAATTCTGAACACTTAATCCAGCCATCAACAGTGCAAAATGGAAAGTGCAATGTGCAAAACAAAGGCATCAGTTGATGATAAATCTTATGCACTTTTGTTCGGAAATAAAAGTAAAATGTGCTGGTAAAAAAAAATGTTCCAAAACAAAGGTACATTATACTGAATTCAAAAAGAAAAAAATGACCAGCCTGCTAAAGTCAAGCAAATGTACATCAAATCAACAGCTATAAATTCCAAGGATTTGCAGTCTTGGAAACACATTGCTATTTCCCCCCAAAAAAAGAATTAGCTGCAGCTATGAAGAAATGTTCTTCAGGACAGTTCTGACAACCATTATGCCAAGAGAATGGAGAGAGAAAACACTGGTACATGTTTCAGTCATTGCCCTATAATGCTGACTGGGTCACGTGAGACAACAGCCCGCTATGTTTGACAACCCCATCTGCTGAGAGTGAGAACAGCCGTTGATTCTAACAGGTCACACAGCCATTCCATAACAATGCACAGCTCATTATAACAGAATACTCCCTATCCCTATCCACCACCTCCTGACCTCCACCCCCTCTTTCCCTAAGAAAGTGACCATCCCATAATAATTCTGACAGACACCATTATGCTGAGTGAGCGAGAGCTGATTATGCTGAGAGACGATTGCTGGCTGCATGAATTGCACTGTTGATACAACACCGGTGATCACAGATCAGAAAGCAGATCATGTGGAGAACAAAGACCTCTGCACCACAGAGATGTGTCAACATTCAATGGATTAGTTTCTGTAGTGCGTTGGCCCCATTCCTTATTTCTGCCAGGTTTCATCAGTTGAACAGTTTTTACATAATCTTGCTGATGTAACAAGCCAACAGATGCAGGTGAAAAGATAGGCTCCAAGCCACAGCAAAGGAGACAACTCTTGCAACACAAGACACAGGCTATCACCTGTTAAAACGTGCACCAGGTTTGGTGGAACAGGTTGGATGGACTACACTGGCTTGCGATATTCCATGCAGACTAGGGCGACTACTTTGCTGTTCCTGATGAAGTCTTCTTACACAAATAAATCACATCTGCAAGCAGGGAAAGACAAACAGCCTTACATGTCAATACAGAGTTCTTGGTGGGAATGGCCACACCCATACATCAGACAGGTGGGAGAGTTCTGGTTCCCCCCCCCCCCCCCCCCCCCCCCCCCCACCCCCACCACCACCCACTGATAGATACTCTTTGATAAAAGAGCCAGGCAGAGGTGACTGCAGCCTTTTCCTTCAGTATGGAGGAAAATCTTGTGTACACATTGTTCGTATTACACCCAAATTGACCATTATCATTGTTTGTTGTTTAAATGCTCTATGTGTGACTGACTGGAAAGAGATAGGAGAGAGATAATGCTGCTTACAAACCAGCCAATCACAAAGGGCCAAATCAGGGCTGTCACTACGCTGAGGTCAACTCTCAAGTCATTGAAAAAAATTTTTTTTAATCATAATTCACATAAAACCTTTGAAATGCACCTTCTAAAAACACATCGGAAATTTTGTTAAAAATCTTTCTTCTGTAAAATCTTAGATAAAAAAAGAAAAAGTTTTGAATATGTCCCAGTAAGTTCCAAGTAGATGTGAGATGCCTCCACACACCGGCTCAAGAGTCATGCTATACTTTCTGTGGCCTGAAAGATTCTACATGTCGTTTATTTAGAAAACATCTTTAACCTGTGACATCCACTTTATATCTAGGAGACATCTTTGATCTGCGATTCTCATGATACTTAGGTGATATCTTTCATCTTTGTCAGTCATATGAGATATAAGAAATATTTTTCATCTTTGTTATTCACATGATGTTTGGAATTCACATGATATCTATGAGACATCTTTAATTGTCATATCATATTTAGAAGATATCCTTAATTTTTATCATTCCCATGATATCTAGGACACATTTGTTTATCTTTGTCATTCACGTTGTAGCTAGACGACTTCCTTTTTGGAATGTCCATTTATGCCATACTTCGCCGAGTTGGGATGATGCTTTTTTCTTTTCCTTGCCTGATTTGAACTTACTTTTGACCAAATGGTATCTGTATCAGACCATCATACACCAGCCATTTATCACAGCAAATATTTATCAACCAACCTATACTTTAAAATTCAATATTGTACAAAACATGAAGGCAGTTCAAATTAATGCTGTACGGATAACGAAAGTTGAAATCAATGCTGTTCATAAAATAAAGTTTAAATCAATGCTGTACAGGCAAAACAAAAGTTCCAGTGAAATCTCTTCACACCCAGTGAGCTTACAGATTGGACGCCCCCCCCCCCCCCCCATTCCCCCTCCCTCCTCCCCCTCCACATCAGTGCTTGTTGTCCTATAATCAGCAGTTCACATTAATGCTGCAGACATCAAACTATTAACAAAAGATAATCACACACACACGCCCTACCATCAGTGCATGTCCGCTATGCGTGCCAGAACATCCAGCACCTGATCGTCCACCTGGATAGGGGGCGCTGAATCCCGCTTCAAGCCACAGTGCGACAACGTGATACGTGTATCGGCCTCCAGCTGGATGGCGTCACGAACCAGATTGAGGACATTGGTGTGAGTGATGTAGTGCACACCAAAGTTGACGTAGATCTGCTCGGCCAGTTTGCGACGATAGAAGTCCCCCCTGTCGCCGTTGCAGCCCACATCATCATGGTTCCCCAAAGGTAGTCCACAGCCTGGATCAAGGACACAAAGGTGATGGTGAGGGTGACAATGAATTCAACCGTTTCTTCACAAATAATCCACACCCTGGATCAAGGACACGAAGCAGATAGTGTGACAAAGGATCACAGAGACTTCTATCTCAGGCAGGAAAAAACTTGGACAACATGCTAGCACTACAAATAAATGAAAAATCTCATCGTTATTACACAACTCTGCAACAAAACAGGTATGAAACCAGGAAACTGGCAAGATTTAAACAATGATGTAAAAATGAGGTTCAAAGATTAACTACACGAACTGGATGACTGACACTTCTTCAGTTTTTATACGTTTCAAAACATTTAGACAAAACTAAACTCTGCATTCCTTGCTCCATTTTCACAAACTTGATGTTTCACATGTTAAATCTAAAGCAATATCGTCGCTACTGTGAAACAGCATATTCTGATGAAGACAAAAAGAATGAAGATAAAACTGAAACAAGCAGTGTAGACATGTAATAACTGATGCCTGTGTATTTTTTTAAAATAATTTTTCACATGTCCACACTGCAGAATTTAACTACTCTAGAAATAAAAGATGACAGCAAATTCTTTTTCCACATACTACGTGCAAATCTTCTCCCACACCGCACTGCAAATCCTTCCCAGCATACTCTGCCCCTCCCTCTCTCGCCTCTTCTCAGCATATACTATTACTACACTGGAATCCAGCACCCAGTTCAGATGTGTGAGAGTGTATACTATTACTTCTCCTCTTCTCAGCATATACTATTACTACACTGGAATCCAGCACCTAGTTCAGATGTGTGAGGGTGTACACTATTACTTGATTTGTCTGTTTCAAACATAACCAAGTTCTGTTTCTGGGTTGCACACACTTTGCCTAATTTGGCATATGTACAACAGCAGTCGTAAGAGATCTGTGGAGATGACTGACACGGCCCTAATGTGTTCATCCCACCTCTGCAAATCTATAGGACTAATGTTACACACAACATAACAGACAGGTGCGAGAGAGAGAGAGATGGGAGCTGAAAAATGAACTTTTTTTTTTTTTTAATGAAGCAAAGCATCCTTCAAGACAAAGCAGTATGACAACATTGCCTAAAATACTCGCACGTCTTCACTGAGAAAAAAAAAACAATCCCTGCCTGATTGACTCTCACCTAGTTTTAAACAACTTAAGTGTTGCACAGGCCCATCTAATCATGTATCAGTCTCCATATGAACCGACATACAACAAAACAACCTGGCTGAAGACTGCCTCAGCACTTGTTTCCAGCCAGATGACATGGCAGGCAGAATGACTTTCGCATTGTTTCAAACCCAATGACATGGCAGGCAGAATGACTTTTGCATTGTTTCAAACGCAGTGACATGGCAGGCAGAATGACTTTCGCATTGTTTCAAACCCAATGACATGGCAGGCAGAATGACTTTTGCATTGTTTCAAACGCAGTGACATGGCAGGCAGAATGACTTTTGCATTGTTTCAAACCCAATGACATGGCAGGCAGAATGACTTTTGCATTGTTTCAAACGCAGTGACATGGCAGGCAGAATGACTTTTGCATTGTTTCAAACGCAGTGACATGGCAGGCAGAATGACTTTCGCATTGTTTCAAACCCAATGACATGGCAGGCAGAATGACTTTTGCATTGTTTCAAACGCAGTGACATGGCAGGCAGAATGACTTTTGCATTGTTTCAAACCCAATGACATGGCAGGCAGAATGACTTTTGCATTGTTTCAAACGCAGTGACATGGCAGGCAGAATGACTTTTGCATTGTTTCAAACCCAATGACCTGACAGGCAGAATGACTTTCACACTGCTCACTGTTTCAAACCCAATGACACAGCAGAAAGAATGATTCTCACATTGTTTCAAGTCCTATGACATAGGCAGAATGACTCTCCGTTTGTTTCAAATCCTGTGATGTGGGAGGCAGAATGATTCAGAATGTTTCAAACCCAGTGACATGGCAGGAAGAATGATTCTCACATTGTTTCAAATCCTATGACATAGGCAGAATGACTCTCTGTTTGTTTCAAATCCTATGACATAGGCAGAATGACTCTCCGTTTGTTTCAAATCCTATGACATAGGCAGAATGACTCTCCGTTTGTTTCAAATCCTATGACATAGGCAGAATGACTCTCCGCTTGTTTCAAATCCTATGACATAGGCAGAATGACTCTCCGTTTGTTTCAAATCCTATGACATAGGCAGAATGACTCTCCGTTTGTTTCAAATCCTATGACATAGGCAGAATGACTCTCCGCTTGTTTCAAATCCTATGACATAGGCAGAATGACTCTCCGCTTGTTTTAAATCCTATGACATAGGCAGAATGACTCTCTGCTTGTTTTAAATCCTATGACATAGCAGAATGACTCTCCGCTTGTTTCAAATCCTATGACATAGGCAGAATGACTCTCCGCTTGTTTCAAATCCTATGACATAGGCAGAATGACTCTCCGCTTGTTTCAAATCCTATGACATAGGCAGAATGACTCTCCGCTTGTTTCAAATCCTATGACATAGCAGAATGACTCTCTGCTTGTTTCAAATCCTATGACATAGGCAGAATCACGCTGACCTTGTTTCAAACCCAGAGACAAGGCAGGCAGAATGACTCTCCTCAATCTTTGCCATGCTTCCAAGTCACACAAGACCTAGACACAAGTAATCCATAATTTCTCTTCACCTATTCAAAAAATTCAACAATCCCCACCCCATCTCCTGCAGAAAAATTAACTGATCTATTTGTCAAATAGCTGTTTTCATGTGAATGAAAAGGTAATCAATTATGTCACTTGAACAACGCATTTCTAACACACTGGCCCTACAGGACCCACACACTATAATCTTCACTAGACGTTGCTTTTGACCGCACATTTCCTCCCATCATGCAAATCTCTCACAATCCACACATTTCACAGAGACTGCATCATGTCTGTTGATGCCAGACTTTAAAAAAGCAAAGCCTATGTGAAATGTAACTGCCAAGAGAGGCCCAAATCATGAGGAAATGTGCGGTCACAAGCGACATTCAGCACAGGTTAAACCTGAAGATCTGAACAAGCTGAACGACTGACCTCATAGATATCTGCTAGGCGATGATGCTTGGTCAGGAGAAGCGTGTTGTTCATCATCAGAATGATTCGCTCGATGGCCACAGTGGCGATGCGGTGCAGCAGCGACACAGGAGCAGCACGGTCCGGGTGAGGCTGGTAGTACTTGGACAGCTTGGGGGTGCTGGCCCGCAGCAAGTCGTAGCCCAGCTGAGACATGGTGGAACTGGCTGTAAAAGAATAGCAGAAATGATTTTTGACTGCCAATCTTCTGTCAGCTTTACAATCTTTGAGGATGCTCCAAAAAAAAAAGAAAATAGAAAATAGATCTGTGGCTGTAAAACCAAACAGTCAATGCAGTCAAGCTGCATCCTTTCTAGTAGCATCGGCTGATGGTGGATATTTCTGTTACATAGGTGTTTGACAAACACAGTGGACCAGGTCTTGTAGCATATTAAGTACAGCACTGAGACTGTCAATACTGGTGAATTGTGTTTCGAGTTCATCACATACTGCACAATAAAAAAGAAAAGTAATTTTAAAAGTAACATTTTAGGATTTATTTGGCAGAGTGTGTGCATGCGTGCGTGCGTGCGTGCATGCGTGTGTGTGTGTGTGTGTGCACGTGCGTGCGTGCGTGCGTGCATGCGTGCGTGCGTGCGTGTGTCTGTGTGTGTCTGTGTGTGTGTGTCTGTGTGTATGAGAGAGACAGACAGACAGACTGTCAAGGAGCGTGAAACCTCTCACAAAGGCATTAAACGCTTAGAGGCAAAGGGACGTTGTAAGTAGTATACAAATAGGTAATAGGCCCATTAACCAGGGTACCTTACCCATCACACACAGCCGAACTGTGTCAAGGAGGACGAAGTGGTCAGACGACAGATGGCACCTAAGGTAGTGGAGAGTTCGGACCTGCCCGATAGCGAAAGGGGGAAGGGATGTAACCACTACGAGCGCTGGACACTTAGTCAGCTGAGGTTCTTTTGTAAACAGTCAGTGAAGAGCAGGAGTCTTGGATTCGTTCGGATGGTATTGCCGTGGGTCACTGTGTTGGTTCTATTGTCAGGCTGGTTGAATGCGTGTGGAGGTTGTCGTAGCCCTCCTTAAGATAATTACTGTGTTAAGTGACCCCCGAAGTTGGCGGGAAATTTCGATGTCCATCTGGTGCTAAGTGTTTCTTTGCTAATCAATTAGGTAGGGATGTGTGTAAATGCTGATGTGTGGGAGAATGTAGCGAATGGAGAATTCAGGGTACTTGTGAACTAGGGGTTTGAGAAGCAGCATGGACAAAGGCATGGCCCGAAGGGGAATCCTTTGTCTCCATCCCTATATAAACTGAGGGAGAACAACGTGCCAGGAGAATAACACCAGGAGAGAGAGAGAGAGAGAGAGAGAGAGAAGGCAGAGGGGAGAGAGAGAGGAGAGGAGTGAGCAGGACAGAGAAAGGGTCAAGAGAAACGTGGTCTGGGAGATAGAAGAGACAGCTAAGTCTTAGGGTTAAAGACAAGCTGGAAGAGAAGAAAACCAAGTTTGAAGCCCAGAGGTGGGTGAAGACAAACAAACTGAATTTGAACCCAGAGGTGGGTGAAGAAGACGAAGAAGAAGAGTTCTACGTCGAAATCCCAGAGACGACCACGAAGACCCAGTCCTGAAGCCTGGAGCCAGTCAACCAAGGGCATCACCATCAAGCAGTGCTGAAGAAGACGTGAAGAGACTTTTTTCAAGAACTGTGGAGTGGTGTGAAAGCGTGGTTGTGTGTGTGAAAACCTGGCAAGGTAAGAAGTCATTTTATTATAACCCAGGATTAGGAAGTATTGATCTTTTATGTGTTGATTTGTGCATCTGTGTAATTGGATATTTTTCATGTTTGTGATTATAAGTAGCATAGAAATTGTATTTCTTGTGCTCAGTCGTGTTAGGAGAGAAACAAATGCGTGACATCCCATTCCCAGAGAGAGGTGAATGTTTGGTGTGAGCATGAGTGTGCATATGCGTGTATGAGTGCAAAGATAACCTTGGTGTGTTAAGCCTGACTAATAATACATCAACTTAGTGCACTTAAGCAATACCATGACAATTTCCCCCGTCCTGGACACAGACAGACAGACAGACACAGAGAGTGAGATGCAGGATAAGATAATGTTGCTTATAGCCCAGCCGACCGCAAAGGGCCACATCTGGGCTGAGTGTCAGCTTGTAGACATTTGACCAGATCTTTCACAGGGTTGGTTGAAGGGTCCATACTGCATGGATGACATTCTGAATACAGCTGATGCTAAACTAACCAAAAGCAAGATAAACTGGTGACAAACATGTTGTACTCCCAGGCTTATTCCATTGACTCAGTACAAGTTTATACACTCTGTTCAATGACTGGTCTTTGCTGAAGACAAATAACGCCTGTTATTCTCAACCTAAAGAAAAACTATATGAAGATGGCGAAAGATAAACAAAACCCTATTCTGAGCACCCTGACCTCCTACCTACCTTTCCTGCTTTCCATACAGAAGACACTCCATTCTCCCACCTTGGTGACAGCCCTGATATGGCCCTTTGCGGTCGGCTGGGCTATAAGCAACATTATCTTATCTTATCTTATTCTCCCACTTGGTGCTTGGAGACTCATCTCTACGGAGAGAAGGAAGAAGGAGGAGGGAGCACTAAAATAGGACTATGCTAAACACAAGGCATATTCGGTGCAACATGAAATGAGAATAGAATGGAGATTTTCATTTTGGTCTGAATAATATTATTATGTACATTAGTCATGATCAATGTTTTAAAAAGCAAACAAAGTAGCAAGCAGCGCTTTGGATATAACAGTTTATTTCGAACACATCGAAATGAAACCACAATGTGTTTGAGATGGGAGCATCGACATTGAGTAACAGTTAAACTGCAGAAAGTTTACTTGTCATTCTTTTCTTTTTTAAAGCAAGCTGGTGGAAGCTTTGTAACTTTTATCTTACAGACTGAGAGATAGCAAAGGATAAACAGTATGGCAGCAAAATGTGACTGTAGGCCTGACAAAGCTGGCGAAAATTGAGAGTGGAGAGATATTTACCTCGGTGACAATCGACTTCTGCGGCCGTGCGTCGTCGCTAAGGAAGTTGTGGACACAATGGCCAAGGGACACTACTCTGCGTTTCTTGATAGCCATCTCTGATTGTCTCACCCTGACAACGCTTTTAGGGTGACCGATCATTCTGCTCCCCGTCCTTTAGGAGTCCAGCCCTTCTTTTTTTCTCCCCCCCCCCCCCCCCCCCCCCCCCCCCCCGTTTTCCACATACATGCAGATTGTATCAGACTATTTTCTGTTTTTCCAGTTATTTTAATCACAATAAATTTTTGGCTTTTTTACATATCAGCTTAAATAACACACCTCTTGTTATTGCTGTTTTATTCTGTTTTTAACAAGGACTGGTGCAGGCCACATGTTTAAAAAAAAAAAAATCATTGTGTTATTGTTGTTGACGGTAATACTCCGTAGCGGTTGTGGAACTTGTTTTAAACCTCGTTGCATATCTTATGCTCTGCTCATTGTCTGCTATGATTACACAGGCTGTCATTGCTGTGACCGATTGTTTGTGTGCGAAACATTAAGTCTGAATCCTTCGTATTGGGTTCGTGTAGACTACAGTGGAAAAAGACAAAAACTTTTTCCAGTCAAGTGAAGACAAATATGAAAAGGACAAAAAATCAAGAACGTAAATGATCAAAGAGAAAAGAGAGTTACAGAAAAGAGGAAGTTATTGGCAAGGAACTTTCAGAATGCAGTTTGAACTGAAAGAGTCCCGGGCATCCCAAGAGGAGTCGCTTCCCAACATCCCGCCACTGATAATCACAAGTTCGTTGCTAGATCCCATCCGTGTTCATTTACTCCTCTTCGTTATTTGTACCCCCCCCCCCCCCCCCCTTTATTTATTTTTTTTCTTTTGTTCTTTCTCCTACTTCTTCTTCCTAAAATACTGGTTCACTCAAAAACGAGTAGGTCACCAGCGCGCATGTTAAAAAGTAAAATAAAATAACATAAAATAGTGCGACTCAGACTGTTGGCCCCTGGAGCAAATTTGGCAACAAGGGTCGCACTCGATATTCAAGAAGTTAAAAGCAATGGCTTTTTAGAAGACAATTCTGCGAACAAAAGCAAAACAAAACAACATCAGCAACAACAACAACAAAAAAGCGAGCTAGGATCACAGAGACAGGGCCGGTTTTTAAAAAGCAGTCATGACAGAATTTAGGCTTTAAATCGACACGTTTCCCGTGAAAACCTGTTTCAAAGACCCACACAATTTAGAACATGATTATCTTAAAATTCGACAGATAGAAACCACAGGAAACCGCGCACATTATTGGGACGAAACTGTTTTCACGACTCCGGGCTATGTTGTTTTTTTACGCCGCGCGCGCGCACACACCCACACACAGAGAATGAGACAGATGATGATGATGTGATATCCTATTCCAAGGTAACAGCTAAGCAAACACAAGCTTTTTTTTCCCGGGGTTTTCCCCCAGGGGCTAAGCAGAAAATAGGGGCTAAAACTTACATCCTTTAAAAAAAACAAAAATGTGGGGGGAAATTTTTGGGGGTTTTTTTCGGGGGGGGGGGGGGGGGGGGGGGGGGGGGGGGGGGGGGGGGGGGGGAGAAGGGGGGAGAGGGAGAGAGAGAGAAGAAGGAATTAATGGTTCTGCCATCCAAATAATTTTGACGCCGATATTTAAATTTGTTAACGGTTTAAAAATCTACACCCTTGAAAGGTGACAAAGAGACCGGAATAAGCATCGTTGAAACTGAAAAACGCTCAAACTGAATTGCACTGATAATTATTACAGGGGAGGGTTGGGGGCAGGGGCATGTTTCATGCAAAGAAGGAGCGGGATTCGAACTGGTAACAACCGGCGGTAAACCTGGTGCACTTCCACTGAGCCAGCGTGGCCACAGCTGAAATGTTTGAACTTGTTTTTGTTGCGCAGTCCCAGCATTGCGGGTGAATTTCTTCACCTTTCAACTGGCTGCCAGACCAAAATCGGCATCCTGACCCAGTTTGAAACACCGCTCCCACAATGCACTTCACACAAACAAAACTAGAGGGTGCGCAATGGAAAGACACGTTAGTTTTCCCGAGGCCTTGCCATTTCACGTTGTTGAGGTCTGCGACGCATGGAGGATAGATATATTCGCTGCTGGCCTAAGTCTGATCTGACGAGATTTCAACTTGGCGTTTTTTTTCTCCTTTACTGATGGTTTTCTTCTCTCTCTCTCTCTCTCTCTCTCTCTCTCTCTCTCTCTCTCTCTCTCTCTCTCTCTCTCTCTCTCTCTCTCTCTCTCTCTCTCTCTCTCTCTCTGAAGATCTCAGAAAAAAAAAAAAAAGGTATGTGTTCGGTTATCTGTTGCCCTTTGAAATAAAGATTATCATCATCATCATCATCATCATCATCATCTCTCTCTCTCTCTCTCTCTCTCTCTCTCTCTCTCTCTCTCTCTCTCTGTGAAGAAAAAAAAGAACAAAGTAAAAGCATGTGTTCGCTTATCTGTTACCATTGGAAACAAAGATTATCATCATCATCATCACTACCACCACCATCATCATCATCATCATCATCATCATCATCATCATCTCATCTCTCTCTCTCTCTCTCTCTCTCTCTCTCTCTCTCTCTCTCTCTCTCTCTCTCTCTCTCTCTCTCTATCTCTCTGTCTGTCTGTCTGTCTGTCTCTCTGAAGAAAAAAGAAGAAAAGAAAAAAGCACGTGTTCGCTTATCTGTTACCCTTGGAAACAAAGGTTATCATCATCATCATTATATCATCATCATCATCATCATCATCATCATCATCATCATCATCATCATCATCATCATCATCATTATCTCTCTCTCTCTCTCTCTCTCTCTCTCTCTCTCTCTCTCTCTCTCTCTCTCTCTCTCTCTCTCTTTTCTCTGAAGGGACAAGAGCCAGATGAATAAAATGTATCTTCTTGCTTATCTGTTACCGTCAGGAATTAAAAAAAACTATCACTCAGTTACTCACTCACTACTCACTCACTCAATCAGTTGATCGATCGATCAATCAATCTACCAGTCTCTTTATCTCTATATTGTATGAATATATTGAGTGCAGATAGTGCTTTCCATACATGTGTTTCGGAGCGGAGATGAAAGGAAGAGGGGTTGCTTCTTTTTCATTATTAAGGGAAAAAACATAAACAAGCCCATTGTTCTTATTCTTCTCCCCAATTAAACAAATCTCTCCACCCCCACCTCCACCCTCTCTCTCTATCTCTGCACCCACACCCACCCCACCCCACACCCAAAAACACATAGTACTGTGTAATTTGAAGATAAACATTTTAGATATGTGGATCACTTGGAGAATGCTTTCTTCTTTACTATCATTTCCCCAAACGTGTTTGCCTGTAGCTTGAGGAAGACTGGTCCGCCGGAGATAACTGGAGAATATGAACCTTAGGTTGTCTCAGTTGTCTGTAAATGCAATCTTTTGAATGTTCTCCATTGTGAAACAGTTACATAACTCTGAATTGTTTCTCCTTACATCGTAACCTTCAAATGGCACAAACCTATGTAAAAGCCACAGAGAATAGAATAACAGATTTTGCTGTTATAGATTGAAAACAGGAGCACGCAATCAGAAGAAAAACGGTGGGGGGGGGGGGGGGGGGAGGGGGGGGGGAGTATATCATATAGATAACAAACCAAGTCATTCCAGCACAACCGTGAGAGAGGAGAGAGAGAGGAGAGGAGAGAGAGAGAGAGAGAGAGAGGAGGGGAGGAGGGAGAGGAGAGAGGAGAGAGAGAGAGAGAGACAGAGACGGAGACACAGACAGAGACGGAGACAGAGACAGAGACGGAGAGAGAGAGAGTCCTTATTCTCAAGGGTAGCAGCCATACAAGAAAATGTAATATTTTCATCTGGCCCTTGTTCCTCCGACAAACAGAGAGAGAGAGAGAGAGAGAGGAGAGAGAGAGGAGGAGAGAGAGAGAGAGAGAGGAGAGAGAGAGAGAGAGGAGAGAGAGAGAGAGAGAGCGGAAGGTAGGGAGGGAGGGAGAGGGAGGGAGAAAGAGGCGAGAGGTGGGGTGCGGGAAAGAGCATGTTCAAAACAATCTGACAACAACAAAATATCATACCAAGGATATGCAAGACAACCGAATTTGAAGCACCAGGAGAGAGAGAAAAAAAGAAAATAAAGTACAAATGGAGAAAAGAAAATGCATAATGATAGCCCAGTCACCATGGGTGGGGGTGGGGGTGGGGGATGTCAAACAGATAATAAATTAAGTCATTCCAGTAGAACCGTGAGAGAGAGAGAGAGAGAGAGAGAGAGAGAGAGAGAGGAGAGAGAGAGAGAGAGAGGAGAGAGAGGAGAGAGAGGAGAGGAGAGAGAGAGAGAGGAGTCGCATAAGAAGACAAGCATAGCGTCATAATGACATAATGACAAGAGGGCAGGAGGTAGTAGGAAACACACACACAACACACACACACACACACACACACACACACACACACACACACACACACACACACACACACACACACACACACACACACACACACGTACTCACATAAGACATATTTACTAAACAGAATAACATGTGCATTTCAAGTACAAAACACTTTCATAGTAGTCAGATTCATACATAAGGCAAAGAGGGTGATGGTGGTTGGTGGTGGATTTATGGCGGAGTATGCAAGCACTGGCACATAAGATGGGTGAAATAACGGTGTTTGAAGGTTGATTTGCATTGGTGTTGTTTAGTTGACTCAGGGACCGAGTTCCATTGACAGGAACCTGAATATTGTTAAACTGGACTGAATAAGTCAATTCTTGAAACAGGGACATGGAAGTTTGGGCAGAGTCCTTGAGGAATTGATTGAGAATCTGTGAATTAATGTTGAGGGTGCCCTCCTAGGCACAATCCTGTGCATTCTGATCCCTTTTGCGACATGTGATTCAACTCAGTCCATTTTACGAGATCATTCGCACTTTCTTGTACAGTTTGTGCAAGAACAGTACATCAGAATGATTTGTGTGTATTGTTGTATCATCAGCAAAGAGTTCACAGGTGGAAGTGATATGGAGAGGTAGATCATTGATGTAAATTCTGAACAGTAAGGGGCCCAGGATAGAGCCTTGTGGGACGCCATAGGAAAGTGTTTCAATTGAAGAGAAAGTTGTATGCATTTTTACACACTGTTGCCTATTTGTGAGATACGAATGAAAAAAGCATGAGAGAGAGAGAGAGAGAGAGAGAGGAGAGAGAGAGGAGAGAGAGAGAGAGAGAGAGAGAGAGAGAGAGAGAGAGAGAGAGAGAGAGAGGGGGGGGGGAGGGGGCGATTGCGCGGAACATCTGCATGCTGGCTATTTTACCGTGCGATTGGACGCTCGAGTGGGAGGAGTCGGGAGGGACAAGGGGGGGGGGGGGGGGGGGGGTCATGGGGGTGGGGAACTCTTGATCAACAACAGTTTGAGTTTTTATCACTGACATTACAGTATTTACAGAAAGTGATGTTACGGAAAAGTTTTTAAAAAAAACCCGTCTTCTTATCAGTAACACAACGCTTTAATATCACGCCCCCCTCCCTCCCTCCCCTTTTCCACCTCCACCTCCTCACCTTTTCTGTGTGGTTTCTAATTTTCAGCGCCATGGTTAGGTTGTGACGTCAACAGATTCTAGTGTCGGAGGACTTGAAAATTCATTGCAAGTAAGCAAAACATTCGTCTTCCGTGTGCAATTCGAGCTAGACAGGAAGATGTGTGGATCGGCACAGTTTGTTTACTGCTTGTGTTTCTGAAGTTGGTGCATTTAAGCGGCTTGTGCTGAAGTGAAATCCACCGACTTTGTGCGTCTTCGACCCATGGCACTGTAGAAAGCTGTGTTGTGTTAAGAATAGATTGCGTCTCAGACTGAGGAGCTTCTACATGTTGCGGTGGTGTGCGTGTTGTTTGAAAAGCTCCGTGTTCAACATGGTCGGAGGAAGGGGTGGTACTCAAATTGCAGGATTCGGAGAGATTGAACACACCCTGACAGTGCTTACCCGACCGGGGGAAACGAATCTAGGCGCTGTTGTAATGAAGACCGATACAGATCATGCATGCTTCAAAGATTGGGCCGCACCTGATCGGACATTTGGGGGAAAACGATGACCGCTGAAATGGAGAAAAACTCCCTCCTCCACATCGTCCAGAGCGAGACCGCTTCGCCGAAGTCGGACTATCACCTGTAATGTGTACCCAGGTGGACACCCGACTCCGCCGCCTGTGCAGGAAAATGCGGGGGATGAGAGCTCGGACAAGGTGGACAGAGTGTCCCCGACGGAGCACGACCCTCCCAAGTCGTCCTGTCAGGCGCTACGCCATGCCGTATCGGCCTTGACGAGGCTGGATGATTTTATCTGTGAGAAAATCGGCGCAGGCTTCTTCTCGGAAGTGTTCAAAGTAAGTTTGTTCAGTGTCTGTAGGTGGACGCCAGTAGTTGATAATTATTGGTGAACATATCAGTAGATCACATGATGTGTGCACATGTACCTGTAGGAACATCCGCATGAATAAACTTTTGTTTTTAGACCCAAAGGCAGTATTACTAGCCACAGTCACCCCAGGGCATTGTGTGGAAGAAGAAGTTTGCGTGTTTTGCACAGTGTATGGCAGTGTTTGCATGGAAGATGACCAGTTGATGGAAAGAAGATGATAGATAATTGAAAAAGCTTCTTTCCATTAATATCTTCTTTTTTGGGGATGATGTGGGTATTACTTAGTACACACACTTGCACACACACACACACACACACACACACACACACACACACACACACACACACGCACAGGTACACACGCACAGGTACACACACTTACACTGTATAAACATAAACATGTACTGATGTAGGCATGAGAACCTTGCTGATAATTTTCAACTTCATCACTCGGCGTCCGATGCTGAAATTGAACACTGATGTCTAAGACACAGGACTGCATTGCTGACTCACAGGACTGGATGACTTTCAGTGATATATAAGCTGCAACTTACTGATAATAAGACTGAACTATTACTAGTTTGCCCCTCCCCCTCCCTACCCCCCTCCCCCCCCCCCAAAAAAAAAATCTTTAACACCCTTCTCTTCCTGATTCTTTTCTGATTAATTAATGATACAGTCTCTTTTTCCTGATTGTGTTCTGATTAATGATGCAGTCTCTTTTTCCTGTTCTGTTTGCAATCATGGTGTAACTCACAACCAGTGTCTTTCTTTTTAATGTAACTCACAACCAGTGTCTTTCTTTTTAAACAGCATATTTCAAACGTATGTAAACTTGCCTATTTAGAATTGTGCAGATCTATCAGAACTGTCAGTCACTGCTTGTCTGCTGACGGAACCAAAGCAGACATGCATTTTTCTGTCCTCGCAAAGATGGATTACTTTTTTTCCCCTCCCCCCCCCCCTTTTTTTTTTGTGTGTGTGTGCTGGTCTTCCCAAATATTTATTAGTAGACAGATTTCAGTGAATCCAAAATAATGCTTGCTTGCACCATTTGCAGATTCATTTGCAGAGTTACAACATTTCTCATCATTCCAACTCTCACAAGTGGTTGCCTGCACTGATTGAATAGGTCTGCTACAGACTAATATACTTGGACTTTTCTGTTATTAGAGCACTGCACCTGAGTATCCTTGTAAACTCCTCCAAATCAGCTCTCACCAGCTGTGCTCTTTTTTTGATAGTGATACTCAATTTCACTGGATGCCTCATACCAGAAACAAGAAGTATGGACAAAGGTTTGATCGATTTAATCCCCTTCCACAAGACTTCCAGACAGTCTCACTGTGACTCTTTTACCGTTTTAAAATCTGACAGGAGTAAAATTCATCTCTTCACAGCGACAGATCTGGTTTTATGTGGTATGTACATGTAATTTAAACAATGGGTACTTCTGGAGCGAAATGTGTGAGATATGTAATATTTTTTATTTGAATAGCAAATGCACATGATAAATGACTGTCACAGTGTGAGTAATTGTAGAGAAGAGGGTACTGTTTATTTGTTGTTTGTTTAGATTAAAACAAAATTTTTTAGTCTATTTTGGAATGCGTAGTGCAACAATAAATAAAAAATAATGTAATGTACTTAATGACAGTAATGTGTTATGTAAAAGCTGTAGCAATAAGATAAGATAAGATAATGTTGCATCTCCAGCAGTTTATAGTATAGTGTGCTGTATAAATCCATTATTACATAGACACACCAGATGTGCATGTGCTTGCGTGGGTACTCACACATGCACACATACACACACACACATGAACATACAATACACACACACACACACACACACACACACACACACACACATTCAGGTAACACATCTTTATACACTCAAACACATACACACGCGCACACACACACGCACACGCACACACACACACACACACACACACACATACACGCGCACCATGTATGCACACATGCATTCACTTGCCATAGATGCATGCAAGCTTGCACGCACACATGTGCCTGTATACACACATACAGTGATAAACACATGCATGCATGTGCACCCATACACAGTGAATCACTACACAGTCACACCAATGATTAGTATGTCATATATGCAGTCTCACAATCAGCACAGTCAATTGATCTTCAGGTGCAACCGATGGATGGTCATACATGTTAATTTACTCAGTCCTTTGATTGCTAAAAATGTGATTGACATGTGCCCACTTGATATGAACATCGTAATAATTTAAGTATTAACCATGACAGATAAAGCTCTGTGTGTGTGTGTGTGTGTGTGCGTGTGTGTGTGTACACGCACGCGTGCATGTACGTGCATGCGGGTGCGTTTGTGTGTGTGTGTGTGTGTGTGTGTGTGTGTGTGTGTACACGTATGTGCATGTGTTCATTCATAATTGTCAGAAAAAGAGAACTATTACTATTAATTAAGAGTACAGAATACTTCCAATTCCTGGGAAAGATGATTATAAATATAATGCAAGTCATTTTTGTACACTTCATTCATTGATCATTGGAGAAAATGTTGCTGTTGACATTTGCAGAAATGGTTGGTGAAAGCCTTGATCCAATTTTGACTAAGTTTAATGGATGACATGAATTAATTATGATGATAATGCTTATCAGCTGCTTTTTCTTTTCCATTGACATTAGATGTCTGCAGTCAAGAGGGGTCAATTCATAAAAAGTCAATTTTCATCCCATAATAGTTTGAAACACTGGAAACTAGAAGTGAATAGAACTGTAATCATGTAGCAACTTTTGTCTTGGTGTGCATGATCTGTCTGCAGCAGGTTGACTGACAGGCACATGCCATAAAATGGACTTAGTGCCAAACAATTGATAGATTTCAGTGCTTCAAATAGATCGACCAGGAGTACAAGAAGATCAGTCTTGCGTTTGGTCAGGTGGTGCTTGACACATAATAATATAGTCATATGGACAGGGTTTTTAACATATGTGTGCAGACACAAAAATGACAATGGAAATGTGCATGTGTACATTTTTTGCGTGTACACAGATTTGCTGATGAACAAAAAACACAAAAAGTATGGATGTACACACAGTATCTCAAATGACCTCACCAAATGAGTCCAACCAGATCAGCAGAAAGCTTGATTGACATGCTAGTTTGGAGAAAAAGTTGGAGAGAAAAAAGAATTTGTCTCAGGTGTGATTTAAACAAACTGGTCATGGAGAGAGTGACAGAGATGAAGGCAGAGCATGTGTAAAGAGGGTGCAGAGATAGGGATGGAATCATGGGGGCTGGCATGCCACAAGGTCGTATCATTTTGGAAAGATCAAAGCTTGACAAAATTGCCAGTTCCAGTTCCAGAATGTCACTGGGAAGGAATACCACATGCTAGATCTGTTGAAAAACAGATGATATGGGCAAACACTGATTTTTGTTTTAAAGAGAGAAAGAAGACTTTTCAGCAATCTGAATGTTGCCTTCCATCATGGGAAAATTGAGTTTGAAGGTGTGTAGGAGGGAGGGAATGCAACTGAATCAGTGAAGTTCAATCTTGAAAGTGAAAATATGAAATAGGAAAAATGTTTCTGTGTTCAAAAGTCAAAGCATTTCTTTTTAAACAGGAAACTGAATGACTTGCTTGTATAGTCCATGAAAAAGTGTGCTGTGAATATATATATATTTCGTACAGTAGAAAAATCAAATGTCTTTAGTACATAAACTTGTATGCAAGTGCATGAGAATAAATCATAGGATGACACTGGCACAGAGGCAAGGTAATTGTCAGATTGATGATTAATGTATGACATGCTGAATGCTCAAGCCCATCTCATCTGATCCATGGTGACACTGACAGTCAACTGTATGGTGTACTTTACAAGCGGGCAGGCACATGTCAGTAGGAGAGAAAAATGACCCCTAACTTCTGCCATGAGACGGGAGGAGGCAGGCATCATAAGGTGTGCTAAGGGGACACTCAGGATTGTGGCATGTGGTCAAACACAACACTGGCCAGCTGTGACAGTGGCTGGAATACCGGTCAACCCAACCCTTGACCACAGGTGAAGGAGGCCAGGACAGCAGTGTAATTTACACCGTCCACAGGAGGGGACAGGAACAGAGTTGTGAGAGGACAACTCTGATTTATGTTTTTTAAGGAACGTGGACTGGCTCTCTGTCTAGAAAGAAAATCTTAAATGAGGGAGAGAACAGCAAACAGTAACAAGATGCAAAGCATAATAAACGTACTCCTGGTTTATCTTGAATACATGTGAGAGATTCAATAAAGAAGAAAAACCGTTTTGGGCCGTTATAGCCGTTAGTAACGGCTATTCTGGTAAAATAAAAGATCGGGCATCATCCGTGACCCATAATGAACATAGAGCAAATTTTCAGAAAGATCGGCCAAGTACTTTCTGAGATATTCCATAAAGAAGAAAAAACCGTTATGGGCCGTTATAGTCGTTAGTAACGGCTATTCTGGTAAAACAAAACGTCAGGCATCATCCGTGACCCATAATGAACATACCAACAAATTTTCAGAAAGATCGGCCAAGTACTTTCTGAGATATTCCATAAAGAAGAAAAACCGGTATGGGCCGTTATAGCCGTTAGTAACGGAAGAAAAACCGTTTTGGGCCGTTATAGCCGTTAGTAACGGCTATTCTGATAAACTAAAACATCGGGCGTCATTCGTGACCCATAATGACTACAAATTTTCAAAAAGATCGGCCAAGTACTTTCTGAGATATTCCATAAAGAAGAAAAACCGTTTTGGGCCATTATAGCCGTTAGCTACGGAAGAAAAACCGTCTTGGGCCGTTATAGCCGTTAGTAACGGCATCGGTGACCCATAATGACATAGCTATAAATTTTCAGAAAGATCGGCCAAGTACTTTCTGAGATATTCCATAAAGAAGAAAAACCGTTATGGGCCGTTATATCCGTTAGTAACGGCTATTCTGGTAAAATATAACATCGGGCATCATCCGTGACCCATAATGAACACACACATTTTCAGAAAGATCGGCCCAGTAGTTTTGTCTGGAGCGAGTGGAACACATTTTGACCACGGATGGACACACAGACAGACAGACAGACAGACAGACAGACACACACACACACACACACACACACACACACACACACACACACACACACACACACACACACACAGAGCATTTCTTCGTTCTCATTGTAAAATACTCCCTGTTCTATAAGAACTGGGAGTACAAAAAAACAACAACAACAAAAAAACAAACAAACGAACAAATAGGGTAACTCTTGCTCCTGTGATGAAGAAATAAAAATACACGCCAGTGTACCTACAGGCTATGTGGGCAAGCTTGGAATATCCTTTTCAGGGGATGCCTCCATGTATGTTTTGTATGCCCTGTGTTGTGATTTCTACTACTAGTACTAGGCGATTCAATGTCATGGGCATGTGTTTATTTCATCATGGGAGCAAGAGTTACTCTACTGTTCGTTATTTACTGTTTACTGTTCTCTGCCTCATTTAGGATTTCCTTTCACTCCAACCAAACCAAGGTTATCTGTGTTTGTTACTGTTCGTCTACAGGCGTCTTTGTTTGAGTATTCAAGATCAGAAAGGCTGTGCCAGTCTTAAATACATGTTCATTTGCTTGTTTTTGGGTTGTTTTTTTTTTTCATTTCTCCGGCGGTTGTTGCTGTGTAGATGTGGCAGGCGCATATGGGCAAGTTTGGGACATCCTTTTCTGAGGATGTCTCCATGTTTGTTCTGTGTACTGTGTGTTGTCATTTCTGAGGATGTCTCCATGTTTGTTCTGTGTACTGTGTGTTGTCATTTCTGAGGATGTCTCCATGTTTGTTCTGTGTACTGTGTGTTGTCATTTCTGAGGATGTCTCCATGTTTGTTCTGTGTACTCTGTGTTGTCATTTCTGAGGATGTCTCCATGTTTGTTCTGTGTGCTCTGTGTACTCTGTGTTGTCATTTCTGAGGATGTCTCCATGTTTGTTCTGTGTGCTCTGTGTACTCTGTGTTGTCATTTCTGAGGATGTCTCCATGTGTGCTCTGTGTGCTCTGTGTGCTCTGTGTTGTCATTTCTGAGGATGTCTCCATGTGTGCTCTGTGTGCTCTGTGTGCTGTGTGTGCTCTGTGTGCTCTGTGTTGTCATTTCTGAGGATGTCTCCATGTGTGCTCTGTGTGTTGTCATTTCTGCAAGGCAGTTCGGTGTGGTAAGCAGCGTTCGTTTGAATTCATGGGCGTTATTTATTTCATCATGGGAGCCAGAGTCACCATACTTATTTGTTACGCACTGTCTAGAGTCAATGCCTCTAGTCATCATCTGTGTACACAGTGATGTCAGTTAAGCGGTAGATTGTCGGACATTTCAGGGATTATAAAGTATTAAATTTCATATTGCAGTCACAGTTCTGCCAGGCATTAAGCATAAAAAAGAATATTTTGAACATGATGATGACATGCTGTTTTCATGGATTCGGTTTTGTTTTAAGAAAGGTATGAGTCTTTTCCCCCTGTATGTAGGGTTTTGTTTTTGTTTTCGACTATTTTTTGTTGTTGTTTGTTTGCTTTCAAACCAACTTCACACATGTATTTCAACTGTGCCAAAATCCATAGATGTAGTTTAGGCCAAGCTCTGTAGAAAACAGTTCCATTGCTGAGGTTCGATCCTATCCATCTCCATGCCTACGTTGAGTTCATGTCAGACTCAGGTCAAAGTATTTGGCATCGGCAGGTTCATGGGGACTGTTGTTAGATGGACATTGTGGCACTCTCCCAAGGGGAAACTGGCGCTGCCTCCACGACTACAAGAAAAAAATGATCATCAGTGGGGGGCTTATTGATAGTAGTCGGTGTCCTGTGAAGAGGCATCTCTGAACACAATTGGAGTGACTCAGCAGTATTGCAGAGCCTCCTCTGGTGGCATGCCTCATGTATGATGACTTGACGATTGATAAGATCGCTTCCAGGGGACTGCTGACAGAACATACATGTTTGGGGGTGGCTGGGTTTGGGAGCCAGAATGAGTATGGTTCTTGTGTTGCACAGTGGGACGCGGAAGATGAAGTATGAAAAAAAAAAATCTGCTGCTGAAGCCCCATGATTATGGTGTCTTACGGCTGCTGTGCCTAACTGCGTTCAGCACAATAAATACTATGAATTATGCACAACAATGCAAGGTGTCTTTAGACCAAAGTGCTGCTGCTGATGGGTTTTTTTGTGTGCTTTTTTTTTTCCATCTTCGGAATTAATTTGAGAATTGTTATACAACTGAACCAGGAGTTTGATGATTAGAACATCGATTTTTTTTTTTACCAGCTGTTGAAAGATAAAAGCCTGTTTGTTCTGAATCTTGAGTTTACTTGTCTTGAGAGAGAGAGAGAGAGGAGAGAGAGAGAGGGCTGTGTTGGCTCTTATTAGGATCAGCGGTCTCATTCTTAGACTAGTCCACAGCTCGGTGCAGAATGAGTGACAGGAAGGGACAAGCAGGTGGCCGAGTGGTTGAGGACTGGTGGGAAAGGAGGGGGGGGGGGGGGGTGGAGGGGGGGGGGGGGGAAGAAAGGGGGGCGAAGGAAAGTGGGAGAACACAACAGTAGACTGGCAGCAAAACCTGGCAAGTGGACGGGAGGGGGTGATGAGGTTGTTGTAAAGCTCTGGTCTGGTTAGTATCGTGGGAGACAGCTGCCTGGCTTCTGGCGGGTCGTGGCGCCCTGTGGTGTGTCCTTAATTAACGTCAATGTGTCTGCAATAGGGCCAGTGGTGTGAGTAATTAATTGAGGTTGATCACCAATTTTGGAGCTCGTTCACGCGTGGAAAGTTTGAGTCCGACCTAAGTTGGGTATGGAAGATTGTGTGTACGTAATTGCAGGCGAATGTGCACAGCTATTGTGACGTTAGAAGGGCCTGCCCACTATCCCCCAAAACAAAACAAAACAATACATGCGGGCATCTTGTGGAGATCTCTTTAAAAGAATTATTTTTTGACTGGGGCCAAGGTTCAAATGAGAAAAACTATGCATCTGAATCCCATATTACAATTTCAGTGTCAAAGTTAGTGTTTAGATCTAGACCTGCACCGATTCAACCCAGCAGCACCAAACCATTGAACGTCAGACAGCCAAAAGGGAGAAAAAAAAGCCCGTTTTTATATGGTGTTTAGACTTAACACTGTCACAGCACAGCACCATGGCATTGACAGCAGAAATACCCTTTCTTAGATGGCGTTTAGATCTAACACTGTCACAGCACAGCACCATGGCATTGACAGCAGAAATACCCTTTCTTAGATGGCGTTTAGATCTAACACTGTCACAGCACAGCACCATGGCATTGACAGCAAAAACAGCCTTTCTTAGGTGTTTAGATCCAGGACCGTCACGGTACAGCACCAGAACACAGACAGCTAAAAATGCCCGTTCATATATGGTGTTTAGATCTAGCACTGTCAGAGCACATCACTGAATCACTGACACCCAACACCCACTATCTGACACAGATGAGATTCGAAATCACGCCAAGCAGAACATCTGACTTATATATAATTTATTGACAGTTCTAGATTTTGTACTTGTTTGTTTGTTTAAATATATCTGAAATTACTTATCGTCAACCATCCATTTTTCAGTGTAGGATCGCCCAGTCCATAATCATCCGTAAGAATTGAATGTTGTTTACTGATTTTGTCATAGTGATCTGACCATATTTTGCCATAGTGATCTGACCATTTTAGAGCTCAGACCTTGCAGTTCCTAGACTTCAAGTTCTTTTGAAAATTACAACCACAGCGACAGATAACTTGATTTCGGCACTTTTGAGTTTGAGGAATCTTTTGCTGCGTTTTGGTGCAAATTTTTGTTAACAGTGACGTGACTTACGAGATCACCTGTCATGATGTAACACTAATTGTCCAATAATAGCAACAGATTGCAAAGGAAGAACATTATTTTGGTTTCTTCCGTCTTGGGCGTTGAAGAATAATGAGAACACAGCGATCTGGAATTGTCTGAGAGATGACATGGTGTGGTTGTGGAGATCATGTGATGTCCTTGTGATGTCACGGTAACAGCTTGGTGTCAGCAGCGTCATTTGTTGGGGGGTTGGGGGGTGGGTGATTAACAACAGCCATGAACAGATCAGTTCCCAAGTGAACTGAACTGAACTGAAAAAAAAAGCTCTTAGATGACACAGTGACTGCGGTGTCTTGAGGAACGTTGTTGAGGCCGTGCCTTAGTACATGCAGGTGATCCCCTCAGTTCGACGTTGTATGAACAGCTTACATTGTTATGATGATGGTGATGATGATGATGATGATGATGATAATGATGATGATGACCGTCCGTTGTGTAGGTGATGACCTTGTCTTGTCATGGTGATGACCTTATGTTATCATGGTGATAACCTCATGTTGTCATTGTGATGACCTTGTCATGGTGATGACCTTGTGTTGTCATGGCGATGACGTGGTGTGTGCAGGTGACCCACAGGATCACGGGTCAGGTGATGGCCTTGAAGATGAACACCATGACCAGCAACAGGCACAACATGCTGAAGGAGGTGCAGCTCCTCAACCGCCTCCAGCATCCCAACGTCCTCAGGTCAGTGAACTCATGGCTTGTCCTTGACCGGGAGGCCGACACTCTCGTCTGGGTCTGTCTGTTTCACGGACACTCAGTCCCCATAGTCCAGGCCAGGGACCTGAGGTTCAAGGGCTGAACTGACAGCTCAGTGGAGCAGACTTTTCTTCTTCTTTCATAAGATCTGTGACCATCATTTTGAAGTTTACGGGGGAAGGGGAGGAGAAGGATGGTGCCGGCGGTGGTGGTCCGTGGGGTGGGGTGGGGGTGGGGGGCGACAGTAAGAAAAAGTTGAAACTGCGTGGATGATCAGCTGTGTTGGTCAGGGGAGGGGGTGACCAATGGAGATGAAGGGGAGAGGGATTGGGGAGCTATGGGTTGAGGGTTTAGAGAGACATTGGGTGGTGGAAGTGGGATAGGGACTAGGACCAGGCATTTCAAGTCTTCTGCTGATGTTCTGAAATGGCCTCAGATGGGAAGACAGTCCAGTCCCATTTTCAGTCCTTAAAGCCTAAGCAGGGGGGACACAAACTATGCAGTCCAGCAACAATGGCAGATTCCATCTGACTGTCCATGCAGATGCTTCACTCCTTTCCTGTATGTGTGTTGGACTAGACATTCAAAGTTGACCTTCCCAGATCTTTTGGCTCGGGAGTTGTGTCTTTAACCTTTGGCTCGGGAGTTGTGTCTTTAACCTTTTGGCTCGGGAGTTGTGTCTTTAACCTTTGGCTCGGGAGTTGTGTCTTTAACCTTTGGCTCGGGAGTTGTGTCTTTAACCTTTTGGCTCGGGAGTTGTGTCGTTAACCTTTTGGCTCGGGAGTTGTCTTTAACCTTTTGGCTCGGGAGTTGTGTCTTTAACCTTTTGGCTTGTTTTGCTGATGCGACAGGGTCGGTCTCTGTGGTAAAGATGGCTCCTGTATGGAGCGTTGGGTTCGGTGAATCTGCTTCGGTCAGTGTGTCAACTTGGTATCTGATTTTATTTTTTGTTTTGTTTTTATTTTGGCTGACTATTGCACGAACTGGTCAGTGTCCTTAACACAAAGGTTAATCAAAACTTCACCGTGGTTAAGTACATGTAGTTAATAGAATTCTAAGCAGAATGGCTGTACAGAAGGGCTGTATATTCACATTCAACCTCTTAAGCGACGATGATCAAGTGAGGGAAAGGACCTTTCTCAATCACCGCTGCAGTGTTTGTTGTTCAGCTTCTCTGTGTCAATAGATCATTATCTCTAACGCGGATGAATGTGGATATCATCCAAAAAAAAAAGTCACCTAGACTGAAGAGAACCCCCCCCCCCCCCCACACACACACACACACCTCAACCCAACCCACCCCTGCCTCCCCTCCAGCAGAGGGTTTGTGTGTGTGTGTGTTTTAAATCTTGGTGTGTGTTTTTGTTTTTTTTAGCCGTTCCCAGTTTGACGTCACCGGGTGCGTAACTAGCTGTGGGCAGCGTCTGCTCTTTCTTTCCAGCTGAAGGTATCTCCACTGTGCCAGAGGAACGAGGGAGGGATAGTGCTGTTTGTGAGCGATGGATGACCTGAGGAAAGCTGTGGGGGAGGCGTGTGTGTGTGTGTGTGTGTGTGTGTGTGTGTGTGTGTGTGTGTGTGTGTCTGTGTGTCTGTGTGTGTGTGTGTGTGTGGCGCGCGCACGTGTGTGTGTGTGTGTGTGTGTGTGTGTGTGTGTGTGTGTGTGTGTGTGTGTGTGTGTGTGCTCGAGCGCGCGTGCTCGTGTGTGTGTGTGTGTGTGTGTGGTGTGTGCACGTGTGTGTGTGTGTGTGTGTGTGTGTGTGTGTGTGTGTGTGCTCGTGTGTGTGTGTGTGTGTGTGCTCGAGCGCGTGTGCTCGTGTGTGTGTGTGTATGTGTGTGTGTGTGTGTGTGTGTGTGTGTGTGTGTGTGTGTGTGTGTGTGTGTGTGCTTGAGCGCGCGTGCTCGTGTGTGTGTGTGTGTGTGGGGGGGGGGGGGGGGTGGTTGGATGTGCACGTGTGGGGGAAGGGGGGGGGGGGGCGGACGCTTGAAAGATGAGGGGATGTAAGAGAGACAGACAGACAGACAATACAAGACAGTGACAGAGAGACAGACAGACAGACAAGACAAGACACTGACAGAGACAGACAAGACAAGACAAGACACTGACAGAGACACAGACAAGACAAGACAAGACACTGACAGAGAGACAGACAGACAAGACAGTGACAGAGACACAGACAGACAAGACAAGACAGTGACAGAGAGGCAGACAGACAAGACACTGACAGAGACACAGACAAGACAAGACACTGACAGAGAGACAGGCAGACAGACAAGACAAGACACTGACAGACACAGACAAGACAAGACACTCACAGAGAGACAGACAGACAGACAAGACAAGACACTGACAGAGACACAGACAAGACAAGACACTGACAGAGAGACAGACAGACAAGACAAGACAGTGACAGAGACACAGACAAGACAAGACAAGACAGTGACAGAGATGCAGACAGACAAGACACTGACAGAGACACAGACAAGACAAGACAGTGACAGAGACACAGACAGATAGACAAGACAAGACACTGACAGAGAGACAGACAGACAAGACAAGACAGTGACAGAGACACAGACAGACAAGACAAGACACTGACAGAGAGGCAGACAGACAAGACACTGACAGAGACACAGACAGACAAGACAAGACACTGACAGAGAGACAGACAGACAGACAAGACAAGACACTGACAGAGACACAGACAGACAGACGAACGGAGGACAGAGAAATCTGGTGGTGGTGGTTGGGGGAGGGGGGGGGGGGGGGGGGCTGTAGGCACAGGGGAGATTATCGATCAGATCCAAGATCGATTTGCCGTTCTCCCCTTTTGGGTGTGGTATGCGCTTTCCTCAGCCCCCCCCCCCCCCCCTCCTCCCCCGTCCTCCTTTCCACCCCTACTGCCCCCCCTCCCCCCCCCCCCCCCCCCCCCCCCCCCCTGTCCTCTCATTCTCTGATCCCTCCTCCACCTCCACTGCGTGGCGGCCTGTCCGGCCGTCTTGCTCCGTGACTGCATGCGTTGTTCAGGAAGAGTCTTGGTTGGATGGCATCATTTTGTTCATCAGTTAGCTAGCTGTCACACAACTTGTTTTGTAAGTTCGTGTCCATGGACAATGAGCTTTCCTGCTTTGTAGCTTTGATTGTTTGAAACACAAATGTACACCCCCCTCTTCCAACCTCTCTCTCTCTCTCTCTCTCTCTCTCTCTCTGTCTCTGTCTCTCTCTGTCTGTCTGTCTCTCTTCTCTCTTTTCTCTCTGTCTTCTTCTGTCTGTCTCCTCTCTCTCTGTCTTCTCTCTCTCTCTCTCTCTCTCTCTCTCTCTCTCTCTCTCTCTCTCTCCCTTCGTCCTTCCCAGGCTCCCCTCCCTCCCTGCCCGCGTGCTGCTCTCTCCACCCCCACCCTGCTGCCTTGTGCTGTCCGTCTACTCCTTTTCTCTTCCCCTTTCCCCCTGTCTGTCTGTCTGTCTGTGTCTGTTAGTCTGACTCTTATCCCCCCTCCCCCTCTCTATGTGCCTCGCTCTCTCTCTGTGTCTCTCTGTCTGTCTGTCTGTCTCTCTCTCTCTCTCTCTCGGGGGGCATGCGCAAGATGGCGGAACTGTAAACATCGCCTACAGCCAGCTGCAGCATTTTGTGAAATATTGATAGCCAGTAGAAAGTTAAATTGATATTTAGTGACAGAACAGGTGTGGGAAGGTGAGCGGATAAGGAAGTCACGTTAAAATGATCGACCTGACCTTGTGGAGGGCCAGAATTGGCCATTTTTGTGGTGTCGTGAACTCGGCAAGAAATGCAGTGCGTGCAAAACAGGTGGGTGGCAGTGCTTCGCTTGTTGTGTCACTCCGTGACTGTGTAACTGCGTATCTCCTGTGCCTGTTTGGGGTGTTGCTGGTATGGAGTCTGAAAACGAACATTGAGGTGATGCTGGAATTAAGAAATGTGCTGTTGGGGTGAAGGAAACAGTGACAGTGGGACCATGCCGTGTGTCAGTGAACTAGGTCATGACAGTGTCAGTGGCGGAGTACACACCAGCACAACAGTCACCGGCCTACAGGTTCCAGCACTTGTAGCAGCGTGTGTGATCAACATGGTGTTCTCAGCCAGAGACTGCTGCTAAGTGGTGACATTGAACAGAACCCCGGACCTACTGACAAACAACGCCATTCCGACACGACAACAGAAATGGGTGCCACCGCTAGTTCTCTTCCTGCTGACGCACTCAGCAAAATTCTCAGCGCTATTTCCGACTTAAAAGAAGAAATCACCCAGCAACGTGAACAGCAACATGAACAGAACGAGTCCATTAAAAGTGATCTTGTTGATATAAAATCGCATTTTAAACAGTGTCAGTGAAA
Organism: Conus ventricosus; assembly: GCA_018398815.1. Taxonomy (NCBI): domain Eukaryota; kingdom Metazoa; phylum Mollusca; class Gastropoda; order Neogastropoda; family Conidae; genus Conus; species Conus ventricosus. Next base: position 92,994,446 of record CM031600.1, read on the forward strand.
AATGTGAAGAAATAAACAGACCGGTGTGACAGACTTGAGACTGACAATCAACGACTGTCAGATACTGTGTCATCACTAACAAGAGACATGGGTGAATTATTTACAGAGACGACAGGGCAGGGGGAGGAGACAAACACCTTGAAAACATCGGTCAGTGATTTGAAGGGAGAAGTTGAAAAGATGTCAGAAGAAATCGACCGATTGGAGGGATTCTCTAGAAGAGACAATTTAAGAATGTATGGCCTCCCACAACAAAACCCCAGAGAGGACTACGACACGTGTGCCAGGATCGTGTGTGACACACTGAACTCTGTAGATCGGACCAGGACATGGACACCACAGGAACACATTGACAGAGCACACAGAGTAGGACAGCCACGTGAAGGACAGACACAAACAATGATCGTTAAATTCGCACACTGGAGGGACAAAATGTTTATTATCAGAGATCGTCAGCTTCGTTCTGAACTGGATAAGATTGGTGTGAGAGTAGCGAACGATCTGACGAGGAGACAGACGGAGACTGTGGCCAGAGCAAAGAATGAGGGAAAGTCAGCGTATTTTGTGGGAGGGAAATTTGTTATTGGTGCTAAACGACCCGATCCTCGCAGTTATGCTGAGGTGACAGTCGGATCTGCAGTGCCTGAAGTCAACAATTCGCACGTGCAGAATGTAAACACAGGCGATAGACCATCAGCCAATGACAGACGAGATTCCGTGTTTGACGTTAATGACGTCAGTCAGCGGGGGGGACCGAGCGCAGGAACGGCAGCCAACCAGCGGCGCGGCCTCTTCACCTGCTGCTAAAAATAACTCCTCGCACAGCGGCACCCAGTGGCAACGCGCGGCGGGTGACAACACAACAGAGGGGAATGCACGGGTATCTTAGGGGCTTAGCGTCTCGTGTCAGGTCTCCCCTTCACAGCGGCGGTAGCCATAGAGGCAGCCCCAGTGCCAGCACCAGTGCCAGCGCCAGTGCCAGCGCTAGAACCTTACGTTCAACGACCAAATAGCATGAGGCGAACCATCAAGCTTCGGAATTGACTTTTTTGAAATTACAATGTTGAAAATCTATTAAACAAATTGCATGAATGTTCTTTTATGAATTATGTTAATTCCTTTGATGTTGTCTGTCTGACAGAAACCTTTGTTGGTGCAAGCTTCGATTATGAAACCATTTTTCCAGAGTTTACAAAATATTTTGCTCCAGCTAAAAAATTTACAGTGCACGGAGAAACTCTGGAGGAGTGTTTAGTGATGGTTAAGAAACATTTGGAACCATTTGTAAAACAACTTAAGGTCGACTGCAGTAATGTTATTGTACTAAAGATGGATAGTAGACTGTTTCAACACTGGAAAAGATGTTATTTATGTTGGTTGCTATGTGGTGCCAGAAGGAGGCCCAGCATGCAACCATATGCAGGTAAAGACGGAGTTGTTGCTCTTGAAGAAGCTCTGTCAGAGGTATTACGTGATGATGATGTTTGTCTCATGATATGTGGAGACCTCAATGCCAGAACGGGACGCAAACAACCAAGGCAGGAAAACATGCTTATTTATCAGGCACTTAACCCGGTGTGGAGCGATGAAAATGATGATGATGATGATGATGATGATGTTGATGATGACAATGATTTAGAATTTCATAAAAGTCGTTGTTCAAAGGACCAGTCGATTAACAGTTTTGGGAGATCATTGTTAGATTTGTGTTATTTGTTTGATCTGTTTATATTGAATGGTTGTTGTGTTGATGACAAAAGGAGGGAATTCACTTTATTTCCCCACACGGGTGTAGTGTGATTGATTATTTTTTGGTCTCTTCTGAGCTGAAGGGATCTTGCAATATGAAAGTTGGGGACATACTGTTTTCATGGCACTTGCCTGTAGAAATGAAATTAAAGAATGGGTTTAGCGAAACCAAAAAAGACAGGTCAGCACTGCAGAGTAATGAAGAAAAGATTGTATGGATTGATGAAAATGAACATTTGTTTAAAAATGAATTAGAATCAAATGATTTTAGAAACATTATGGAAAGAATTACTCAAAATTGTCATAACATTGATTTATGTATTGAACTTTTTGTGAATGCTTTGTGTGGTGCTGCAGCGTGCATGGTGAGAAAGGTTTATAACCTAAGGAAAAAGTGTGATGACTGGTTTGACATGGAATGTCGACAAAAACAACGTCTGGTCCAAAATCTGCTTCAGAGATACAGGAGAGCTAAAACCGAGCCATATAAGACAGGGCGTAAAGTGAGTACGTCAAAGAAAGAGTACAATACAGTAATCTGAGGAAAAAGAAAAAGGAAGAATTGATGAGATTAGATTACAAAGATTAAAAGAGTCGGCCAATGATCCAAAGCGTTTCTGGTCAGCAGTAAGACAGGTGAACAGAAAGACAACGATAAATAATGATATTACATCTCAGCAATGGTATAATCATTTCTTTAATGTCTTTAACCATTCTAGTAACACAGCGGAAGGTATTGGAGTACAAAGACAAGAATTAGAAACAGAAATGACGGAAACAGACGAACCCTTATTCAACGAACCGATTACTAGACAAGAAGTGATTGACGGCATAAAACATTTGAAGGGTGGGAAGAGTGCGGGGCCAGATAAAATTGTAGGGGAAATGCTAAAAGAGTTCTAATAATTTAGTAATTGATGTTCTAGTATTGATATTTAATAACTTGTTTCGGAGCGGGTCGTTTCCGGTTGAATGGGCTAAATCGATCATCGTTCCTATCCACAAAAAGGGAGATGTAAACACTCCTGACAACTACCGAGGTGTAGCACTGACAAGCGTTGTCAGCAAAGTTTACACACACATTTTAAATGTGAGATTAAAACGTTGGGCAGACTGGGAAGAGAAAATCGTGGAGGAGCAGGCAGGATTTAGATCTGGATACAGTACAACTGATCATATATTTACATTGTTTGCCCTTGTACAAAAATACATGCTTAAAAATACAAAACTGTTTGTCGCTTTGTTGATTTCAGAAAAGCTTTTGATTCTGTAAACAGAAATATATTATGGAATGTTCTTAGAAAAAACGGAGTCAACGGAAAGTTATATATGGCATTACGGGGAATGTACGACTCGGTCTTGGCATGTGTGCGTGAGAAATGTGTTTATTCTGATTTTTTCAATTGCCCACGTGGAGTCAAACAAGGCTGCCTTTTAAGCCCACAGTTGTTTTCTTTTTTTATCAATGAGCTTGCTTTAGAACTCTCAAGAAAGGTAAACATGGTATTCAGATTATCCCAGGTGCTGTGGAGATTTTATGATGCTGTTTGCCGATGATGTAATTCTGTTGTCTAGTACAGCAATAGGATTGCAAAACCAATTGAATGTTTTGAAACGGGAAGCTGATAAACTACAGTTGACAGTAAACCTTGATAAAACCAACATTATTGTGTTTCGGAAAGGTGGATATTTAGCTAAGAATGAAGTTTGGTGGTATGGTATCTCTGAGGTTAAAGTAACCAATTCGTACAAATATTTAGGTATGTTTTTTACGACAAAACTAAGTTGGAATTTAGGTTGGTGTGAAACAAGTAGAAAAGGCAAAAAAGGAGTGATAGAAATTTTGGAAAACGTTGAAGAAATTAAATACTACTGATCCACACATATTTTGGAAGCTAATTGATACCCGATTGAACCGATTCTTACATATGGTGCTGAAATATGGGGACTTGAAGAAAATCTAAAAATAGAAAGAGTGCACACTTATGCAATCAAAAGGTTTCTGAATATTCCGATTCATTCGTCCAATAAGATAGCTTATGGTGAAACAGGAAGGTACCCTTTGTTCATCAGATGTATTGTAAAGTGTGTTAAATACTGGTGTAAAGTAATACGACTACCAGTAGCTAGACTGGGCAGGCAAGCCTTAGTGACATGATGCTGCAACAATGTGAATTAGGAAATGTTAACTGGGCCTCTAAGGTTAAGAAAGTGCTGACAGAGAATGGGTTTGGGATAGTATGGTTGAGCCAGGCAGTCGGAAACGAGACCGCTTTTATGTCTGAATTCAAAGATAGACTAATTTCCTCGTATAAACAAAACTGGCACAGCCAACTAGAAGAACATGACAGATATTCCTGGTTCCTATCCTTCAAAAGTAACTTGGAGGCAGAAAAGTCATTCATTTTTCATTTATGCCCGTCGCTCCCGGTGGAGCATAGGCCATCAACGACTCTTCGCCATCGCACTCTGTTCTGGGCTGTTCTGGTCATTCCAGTCCAGTTTGTCCCTTGTTGTTTCAACTCCGCCTCAGTGTCTCGTCTCCAGCTGTTGCGAGGCCGGCCTCTCTTTCTCTTTCCCCGCGGGTTCCAGGTCAGGGCTTGGCGTGTGGTGCTGGATGCTGGCTTCCTGAGGGTGTGTCCGATCCAGCCCCCACTTCCTTCGCAGTATCTGCTTGGCCACTGGTTCCTGTCCCGCACGCTCCCACAGGTCTTCGTTTCGGACCTTGTCCTGCCATCGGATTTTGTAGATGCGCCTCAGACAGGTGTTGAAGAATGTCTGAATCTTTTGTTGCATCGTCTGTGTTGTTCGCCACGTCTCGCATCCGAAGAGCAGAACTGATTTCACATTGGAGTTGAAGATGCGGAGTTTGGTTCTTATGCTGATTCCTCCAGATGCCCAGATGTTCTTGAGCATGACGAAAGCTGCTCTTGCCTTGCCGATTCTGGCTGTGACGTCTCGGTCCGTGCCTCCCTGTTGGTCAACCACGCTTCCCAGGTAGACGAAGGACTCCACCTCCCTGATGGGCTCTCCATCGACTGTGACTGGTGTGTTGGCAGTGGTGTTGATTTTCATCAGCTCGGTCTTCTTCCTGTTAATCTTGAGCCCTGTCCCGGCTGATGTGGTCTCCAAGCGAGTGGTCTTGTCCTGCATCTGGCTGTGGCTGTGTGACAGGAGCGCCAGGTCGTCAGCGAAGTCAAGGTCGTCGAGCTGCGTCCAGAGTGTCCACTGTATACCGTTGTTTCTGCCTGTTGTAGTGGTCTTCATGATCCAGTCAATGACCAGGAGGAAGAGGAACGGCGACAGCAGGCATCCCTGCCGAACTCCGGTCTTCACCTCGAAACTTTCGGACAGGTGGCCGGCGTGGGCAATCCTGCAGTTCATGTCCTGGTAGGTGCACCGGATGAGGGAGATGATCTTCTCGGGGACTCCGTAATGCCTCAGCAGCTTCCACAGCATTTCTCTGTCCACACTGTCGAAAGCCTTCTCATAATCTATGAAGTTGATGTAAAGGGGGAGTTCCACTCCAGCGACTGCTCCACGATGATGCGCAGGCTGGCGATCTGGTCGGCACATGATTTGTTCTGCCGGAAGCCTGCCTGCTGGTCTCGAGCTTGGGGTCGACGGCCTCTTTCATTCTCTCCAGTAGAACCCTGTTGAGAACCTTGCCTGGTGTTGACAGGAGCATGATCCCTCGGTAGTTGCTGCAGTCCCTATTTACATCTAATATCTAATCGATGGCAAAGAGGTATCCTTGCAAGATTTAGAAATAGAACACTGGGACTAAATGCTAATAAAAGATGGTATCTAAATAATGATGCTGTTGATGATTCATGTCCATTATGTAATGATATTGCAATTAGAGAAGAGTTACATTTTTTGTTCACTTGTCCTGCTTAATGGGAACATTAGGAAAAGATCAAGATTCTTTGATCATAACATAGTAAAGAGTCGAAACCTTAACAATATTTTGCAAACAAATGATGGAACATTGTTAAAGATGCTAGCAAAATATCTAACAGAAGCTGTAGACACGCGGAAGAAAATTATGAATGAATAAAAGTTCAAAACACTGAGGGGATATCAATTATATTTCATTTTTATTGTTCAGAATACTTATTTGACCTTGAAGCTTGATGGTTCAAGTGAGTGTTTTTTCATATCAAGCCAGATAAATCATCTGTACAGAGAATGTTTGTGAATGGGGAGAAGGGAGGATAAGGATACAAATGCGTGCGTGTAAGTCGATGGAAGATAGAATGGATAAGTGTGCGTATGTGACGGGAATGGATGTTGTGTGAGAATGATTTTGTATTAGAACGTATACAAGAAACGCAAATGAGTGATGGAAATGGAAATCATTTCTTAATTTTGATTAGTTGTGTAGACACCTAATTTGCAGTTCTTCTTTTGTTTTCATTTCTTCTATGCATGAAAAAAGACATTGTAACCCCCTGACAAAAAAGGCTATAAGCCATTGTCAATAAAGATGTCAGTGTCAGTGTCTCTCTCTCTCTCTCTCTCTCTCTCTCTCTCTCTCTCCCCCCCCCCCCCCCTCCTCCCCCCCCCCCCCCCCCCCCCCCCCCCCCCCTCCGCTCCCCCGCCCCCCTCCCACCCCCCCCCGCCCTCCCCCCCCCCCACCCCCCCCCCTCCCCTTCGTGCTCCGCTCCCTCCCACCCTCCCCCTCCTCTCTCCCCTCCCCCCCCTCTGTGCTCCGCTCCTCCCTCCCCCCCTGTCTGCTTGTCTGTTGTTGTCTGTTAGTCTGACTCTTACTCCCCCCCTCCCCTCTCTATGTGCCTCTCTCTCTCTCTCTCTCTCTCTCTCTCTCTCTCTCTCTCTCTCTTAAAAAGAACAAGGAAAGACTTTCCACCTTAATCTCCTCTATGTCACTGGTTTCCTTGTAAGAAAATACTTTCCATCCATACATACTGAAAGAAAGAAAAAAAAATCCTTTAGACAAAGAAAGGGTAGTAGTGATATTAACGAAAGGTGAAAGTTTTCAGCCAATAGGAGAGGGGTGGGGGGGGGGGGGGGGGGGGGGGGGGAGGAGGGTGGAGATGGAGAGGTGGAAATTTTGCTAACATGGTGTAGAGCTCTTTCTCGCGCTGGGAATGAATCCAGATCCATTTCCATACACCTGCTAGAATAGACAACTTTCCATGTCAGACATTTCCAGAGAGTTTGTCCTTGATCCAGTCCCCAGTCCCTCCGTGTTTCACGTTGCATGTTTTTGAACTCCAGAGACTGCGTATGGTTCGTCTCTCTCTCTCTCTCTCTCTCTCTCTCTCTCTCTCTCTCTCTTTGTGTCCTTGAACTCCTTTCGCCTCTGCGTCCTTGGGGTGACTGCTTGTGGGCCGACGACTGAAGAAGAAGTCATCGATCTGGATGATCGATGGACTCCCCTCGCCAAGATGCTGTTGACCTCCTCTCTCCCTCCCTCCCTCGCGCCCCCATGTCCTAACCTCCTTCCCTCATCCTCATCCTCCGCCCTGCCACTCACTCCCTGTATTCCCCCCCCCCCCCCCCCCCCCGCTCCTTTCCTTTCCTGGCCTGGGTCTGTCGGTGGAGACAGATGAGATCTTTGCCACCTCTGGGGCGGTGGCGTGACAGCGCTGAGCTAACTGACAGGGTTAGCGAGTGCCTCGTCTGCCCATCTATCTCCACAGAGATTGAACCGTGGTGCGTTTGGTGTGTGGGCTGCACACCAAAAAGGAATGCGCCACAAGGCCTTGTAGTGGGGCAGTTAAGGTAGTAAATATCAGTGAATCATGCACTTCATAGTAGAAGCATGCCATTTGGCATGTGGGTACCTAGACCCTTTTGAATGATATGAGAGAGGGAAACACAATGGGCGTGACCTCTGGAGGGCGTGGCCATACATTTAATTAGGTCAGGTGTGTCATGTTCTTTCTTTTTCGTTTTTGTGCACAAAACAATGGATTCTTGCAACAAAAAAAAATGCTTCAGAATAACCTGAGTATGTATTTGATGAGAATATGAAGACAAGCCTTATTGAAGCTAACTTGTAAGACTCAAATAAAGTAGGTCATTTAAAAGTAGGTCAAAGTCCTTAAATCTTATTGTTTTATTTTTTACTTTTTGTTTGGCTCCAAGTAGTTTGCAAAGTTCATAACTAACAGTGATTACCTTTATAGCAGAAAAAATGATGTAAACTTATTTTTGAAAATAAAAACAAGCATTTTGACTCTTTAAAAACAAGTAGGTCAAGTATTCTTGACTACTTAATGGCTTATCTTTACATGTTTTGGTATCAGATTTGACCAATTCGGCTGCTTCTAGAAGGGAAAGATGGGGTTTCAAGTACTTGATTGTCTCTATACCTATTGCATAAGTTGACAGACTGTTGAGTTGCCTTTTTTATATCGCAAGAGTTGACCTATTTTAGGACTCATTTGCTATCAATATACTATGTGGTTTGTTACATATGTCATATAACACTAAAGCACCCATATATTCCGATGAACATTAAAGGGAAACAGTTTGTGAATTGTCAGTGCCAAGCAAATCACATAAATCACACACACACACACACACACACACACACACACACACACACACACCACACACACACACCCTTTTTCTTCCAAAGAAGAAAGTTTGCTTTACCTCACGTCACATTCAAATCAGCTCACTTGTCCTGGTAACAGTCTCCACCACAAGCGCAGAGGGCGGTACATTGCAGGTTGGCCTTCACACATTTGCAAGAAGCCTTCTTTGCTGGGCAAACAGTTTCTTCCTAGCTGGTCAACTTTATGGAGTGCACTCCTACGTTCGTACATGAGTACAACAAACCTCTCGAAGGTTTCCAACAAAGCATCTGTCAGTGAACATGGTCTGTCCAGATGGCCAAGGAGTCTGTCACTTCAGGAAAGATAGTCCATGTATTCCACGCTGTTGTCTTGCCCTGCTGCTGAAAAAAGACACTGTGTCACATCCAGTAAAGGCATGAAGTGCTGGAAGGGCCTACGATTTTCTTGGTCCAAGCTGTCTGGCTATCTGATGAGCAGGGACATATTTGAAGTGTTTTCCAGTGCCCAGAGCTAACCAGATTTCTTGTGCAGCAGTGACCTGGAAATTAGCTACTGCAAGGACAAGAACATCTGTGTCCGTGGGTCGTACTAAGATCTTGCCCAAACCCTCCTGCACACAATCTGCAAGGTGAAGTAAGATCCTAGTATCAGCCTACTCGTGTGTGCAGGCTTGCAGACAACTTGTTTGTTTGTTAGCAGGGATGCAGAGCACCTTCTCATCACAGGTAATTACCACCACCTTCCCCTGCGTGTTGACTGTTTCAATCGTTCTTTCAGCGATGAACTGAAACAGTTCTGCTTTGTTGTCATCCACCTGGAGGAAAACTGTGCCAGTTACCAGGTAGCAGTGCGGTTGGCAAAACTCTTCTCCGAACACCACATCCCCTGTGCTGTCTTGCACCTGCCTTCAGACTGCTAGAGTTGTACACGTCAAAAAACGACGTCAACTCTTGATGTCGATTCCAGATTCTTTAAGACGTATGGCACAAACATGTTGTCAACATACTCCTGCAATGTCTTATTTAGTTTGGGCGACAGCATCTGGACCACTGCAGCTCCGTCAAGCAATTTTGCGTCAACTTCAGGGGGAGACAGAGGGATCAGAACAGCTTCAGCATCCAGCAGACATCCAGCCTCTTCAAAAGGATCTTCCGTTTCAATGATGTCAGTAATGTTGTCAAACACATCAGGTGGAATATCAGCCATGGTTTGGAGAGAAAATCTTCATGTGTATCTTCCATGTCCTCGTTTAGTGCCGGAATCGTCAAAAGCCTTACTTCGAGTTAAAGTCACAAGTAGATCTGCTTTAGATCCTGTTCTCAGTTGACCAAATCTTGAGAGTGATGGCGGCCATGGGTGGTTTTCATGCCTAAAGAACTCTTCAAGATTTCCATTTCGGAACTGGCATGCGATGTAGAGCTTAGAAAACAGAGAACAGACATTTTTCAACATTGCCAGATTACTCTTCACACTGGGACGGCAGTCTGCAAACTTGGTTTGAGAACAAGGGGAATCCGTTTTTTTTGATGGGTTCAGAAAGTGGCTTAATTCTCTTTTCAAAGCGCTCTTCGATGAATGTTTCATACTGTTCCTGATGGAATACTGCCATCACACTAGCCGGAATAGAAGTAGAAATGTCATGCCAAAGACAGGGGCTGTTTGGGGATTATCTCGGAAGCTTTCAATATGAGCCACAACCTCAGCAAGTGCAACAGCATGTGCTGTTGATCTGTTTGTTGTTTCTTCTGGTTCTTGTGCCTGGTTTGCTGGTACACGTCTGTAGAAGGCAGACAGGCATTTAATGTGATAATGACAATCCATTGCCACCATGTCTTTGACAGCAAGTTTTGTGAGTAGCTCTTGATCGTTCAGTTGCTGAGCATGTGCACGAAACTGTATCATCCAGGGGCAAAGTAAGAGCTCGATGAAGCCCTGCTGCACCGGGAGATCCATTGCAGAAAAAACATGTTGGTCCTGTGCCCATCTCATCTGTCTCACAGCTAGATTCATCTGCAAGTTTTCACAGGACTGGGTTTATCACTTGCTGGCTTTCTTTTCCTGTTTAAAACAGTGTCGCTTATTTTTGTATAGCAGGATTTGTTCCAAGAAGCTCTGTGCTTCCTCAAGGTCTCCTCAAAAGCAGTTCCTTCATCCAGTTTAGACAAGGGAACAGAAAGTGGGGACTCACCCTACTCCTGAAAAGCTGTCAAATTGTAAGCAACGTAGGTATACCCTGCTCCATCTCCTCTTGCTCCCTTTGCTGGGCATATCAAAGGTGCTTTGCTTGATGGGTTCTGGCACAGAGCGCACAGATTCCAGTCAACTGTCAAGTCATCAACTTCTTCAGAGGAAAATGGTACCACTGGGGTCGTTTATCCTCTTATAGTCACGAGACATCGCCACTTTCTGACTGCCTACAGACTCGGAACTGCAACAAAGACAAAAAAACAAAACCTGAGTTTTGACGCCAATGGATGACCATACAATTTGCACTGATCAGTTTTGATTCCGCTGTAATGACAACCAACTTAGCAAGTTCACAGAACTGATTTTTATTTTTTGTTTTATTATTTGAGCATTTATCATCAATACAATTAAAATTCATGTTGATACGAGCTTATAATTGATATTGTTCTTGTAAATAAGAACTGTGGCATTTGTGCTCAAACAGACACTGGCAGTAATATACAAAAAAAATTTTTTTTAAACCAAGAATCGCTTTGGAATTCTGGCTGAATGCAGTCCTTATCTTAAGAAGAACAACGGGATATTTCTAATATCTAAAAAACCGATTTTTAATCATTAAAAAGTTAAAATGGAAATAAAACTGGATTAAAAATAATGTATGTAAACTCACCAGCTGTGAAAGGTTGTTTAGTCACATTCAGATAGCTGCATTATGCTGAAAGCCGCTCCAAATGCACTGAAACTTGATTTTACAAAAAGACATCAAAATAGTACACTAAGAATGAAACGAAGCCGTTCGCACGCGTGATGGCCACGACCGGTGATACATTTTTTTGCACCCCCATAGGAATATTTGCAACCATATCAGTCTTATAATAAATAAGTATTTTTCCCTGATTAACAAGTAATGTACACAGACATTTCTGTTCTCAATTTTATTTGATATTCACATGTTTCAAACGTTATTTAAAACGGAAGAAACTTAATAGAACACAAAGTGAAACGTGTTACTTTTCACGTGGTTGACTCATCTAACTATAACCGCTAGCAGCGATGACAGATCTAGAGCAGGCGCGAGTCTGCTCCTGACCTTGGCAGCGGGATGCTTTGGCTGGTGCTATGGTGTTCTGAATGTGTCAAAAATTCATTTATTGAGAAACTTTGGAATCGATCACTGCTCCTAACACAGGGGCTGTGATCGGTTTCCTCCCTCTCCAGACATAATCGCATTGTTCCAATATTATTGTGCAAGAGAAACATTTCTACTAAAAAAACGCAAGTCATAAGTCAATACCTCCTCCACTATTGCTTAAAGATCCGAGTATCTATAGACTGGCGCAACTGGATTGTTTGTATTTTTTTAATCGTGTCTTAATTGATTC
>CM031600.1:93011314-93028814 GCA_018398815.1 Conus ventricosus
AGGATCTTCCTGGTGTCAATAAATTGGATGACACGAAATCTTCAGCCTCCGTATTCTTTCTTACATCACACGTCCCTCCTACCCATCACACGCATCCCCCCCTCCACCACCCCCACCCCCCCCCCCCCCTCCCCTTCCCGTCTACGCCCTGGTCGCGGCTCTTCCGCATCTCTCCTCCAGCCCTCCCGGTTAGCTCGGGGAAAAGAAGAAAAGTAAAACAGGGAAGAGCAGGTTTAACTGGGGAGGAAGTTGAACACAAAGAAGAGGAACCACGAGAGAGAGAAGAGAGAGAGAGAGAGAGAGAGAGAGAGAGAGAGAAGAGAGAGAGAGAGAGAGAGCTACAACGGTACTAGTGTTTTGCGAGATAGCCCGGATGTCTCGCATTTATGCATCTTGTTAGCCTTCCGATTCGATTTATACTGGATAACTTGTAATATTTGCTCGTGACGAAAGAGAGTAAAAGTTTTATTGTCCCTGTTATCCCCCTTGTCAAACCACTTTCTTTTTTTTTTTGGGGGGGGGGGGGGGGGGGGGGGGGGGGGGGGGGGGGAGGGGGGGGGGGGGGGGGGGGGAGGGGGGGATATGACAATCAAACATCAAAGTGTCAAGGGTGAAACCTTATACACACTTAGTGCAAAGCGAATTTTCTTTCCGACAGCCATGATAAGGGTGGTTCTGGATCTTTGGTTGCCCTGAATGGCTGGCGGTGTGAGTCTCCCACAACCAGAGCGAGGTAAGCCATTGTTGAAACAGTGCTAGTGTAAAACTTCTGTCTTTCCGAACAGCCATGATAAGGGGGTGTCTGAGCTTGGGTTGCCCTGATTGGCTGGCTGGTGGTATCTTTTCCCACAACCAGAGCGAGGAAGGCAATTGTTGAGACGGCTAGTGTAAAACTTCTGTCAACCAAACAAGTATAACCACCCACCTTGCCTGGCTGGTTTGAATTCACCCTGTCATCTGAAAAAGAAAAAAAAAAGTAAGCCGTGTTGATCAGCTGGTAAATATCTTTTCCGAAAAAAAAAAAAAAAAGAAGGGGGGGGGGGGGCGTTGTTGATGATTGTTTTGAATTGAAAAACAAAAAGTGTCCTCGCCTACAGCCTTGCTGCGAGTCGCCTCTCTCCTTTTCCCCATGTCGGGTTCCATGTCAGGGGGCTTGGCATGTGTGCTGATGCTGGCCTTCCTGAGAGTGTATCCAATCCACCGCCCCACTTCCCTCTGAGCAGAATTCTGCTTGGCCACTGGTTCCTGTCCTGCTTGCTTTCCATAGATCTTGTGATTGTTGATCTTCACTCTGGCCATCCCTGATTTTGAAGATGCGCCTCGACAGGTGTTGATGAAGGTCTGAATTTTTTGCTGTATTGTCTTGGTCATTCTCCAAGTCCCTCGCACCCATAGAGCAGAACAGACTTCACCTTTGAAATGAAAATACCAATGTTGTTGTCCTTCTGATCTCTCCTGAGGTCCAGAATGTCCTTTTAGAGCATGATGAATGCTGCTCGGCGCCTTGCTATCCTGGCTATGATGGTCACGTCAGTGCCCCCCTGCTGTCAACTACGCTTCCAAGTAGACAAGGAAATCTACTTCCCCTGGCCTCTCACCACCGCTGTGACTGGGCTGCTGCCAGGGTGTTGATCTTTCTCACTCGTATCTTCTTGTTTATCTTGAAGCACTGTTCCCTTCTGAATGTTGGTCTCAATGCCGGGGAACAAAAAATGGTCTTGTCCTGCATCTGTTTGTGACTGTGGGAGAGGAGTGCCAGGGTCGTCGGCAAAGTCCAAGGTGCATGCTAGCTGCTCCCAGAGTGTCCATTGTATCCCATTGTTCCCCTATCAGTCGCGATATTATATTCGAACGGCGTGGATGTTTCTGAATCGTCGCTCAACCAGAACAAATGAGTCTTCTTGTATGATCGGCTGGCAGTGGGATGAATCTTTCCCTGACCCAGAACAAGTTCCCCAATTAAAACCGTTTCCGATCGGCCGGGAATGTGAAGAGTTCCCTGCCGTCAAAAGGACCGGAAGCTAGAGTAAAGCGCCGCTTCCGGCTATAAACCGTTTGAAAGCCAACACCATGCATGGACATCGACAGTTTGGTTTTCTCTTTAGGCGCCTCATCGTTGCAGCTTTGAGTGCCAAACCCATGTAGGCCTCCAGTCTCCATGCAGAGTGACATTGGCTGGTGTAACTTTGGTTTGTGTGAACAATCGTAAGAAGGCCACGGAATTCCGCGGTTCTCTTCTCGGTCCAGCAATCAAGAAACGGTTTGGAGGCGGGAGGAGGTGGGGGCTTGGGGATGGGGGTGGGGTGGGGTTGAAAAATAAGCTAGTCCCTCAAACCCATTTTATTATTATTTTTTTATTTTTTTAAAAATCTTCCCATTCAAATGGAATGTTAATCTTTTTAAGGGCTTGAGACCCGATAGGACCATTTCTAAGTTATCAGGTATGACGTCCTTCCTTTTCTTTTGCTTTATGTCTTTTTCTTTTCTTCTTTTTTTTTTCTTTTTTCTTTTTTCCCTTTTGCACCATGGATACAGTTGGCATGGGTCATGTTCCTCTTCCTTTGTGAAGATGTTACGTTTGATTTTGAGTGGCTGTCGCGCGCAAGCGTTTGCATAATGTGCAAGTGTGTGCATGACGTGTGTGTGTGTGTGTGTGTGTGTGTGTGCGTGCGTGCGTGCGTGCGTGCGTGCTGCGTGTGTGTGTGTGGTGTGTTACGCGCGCGAACGCCCGCGTGCAATGAGTGCGTGCGTGTTTGTGGTGTTTTTGCGCGCGAGTGCCTGTATGTTATGTGTATGCGGCGGCGCCTGTGCGCATTTGGCATGCGTGTGTGTGCCGCGCGCGTGCAATGCTTGCTTCTTGCATGCATGCGAGAGAGAGAGAGAGGAGAGAGAGAGAAGAGAGAGAGAGAGAGAGAGAGAGAGAAAAGAATATAATTGTTGCTTATATCCCAACCGACCCGCAAAGGGCCACATCAGGGCTGTAGAACGGGGAGAGGGGGGCGGGGGGGGGGGGGGGGGGGGGGGGGGGGAGAGACATTGAATCGATAGCAGGACTGACAACGCCTTCACTTTTCAGGCGTCACCACCACCACTCCCAGCAACCCGTCTGCCGGCGGGACAATTGGGAGAGAGATAGAGAGAGAGAAGAGAGAGAGAGAGAGAAGAGAGAGAGAGAGACGGAGAGAGAGAGAGCGAGCGAGCGAGCAGATCGTGCCCTAAACTACACAGATCGTTATCCACCGCAGAAGAAGAGGCACGATCAATTTTGAGGCGAGATTCCGTTTTTGGACCTTGATTTCAAAAGGGGACAGCCCCCGTTTAGTTATCGTGCTCCGTGATGATTAGCGAGTAGGGCGTGTTCTTTCGATTCTGTCCCTGGGTCGGTCACTCGCTGCTCACTTTCTCTCTCTCTCTCTCTCTCGTCACTCTCCACCATCCCTTCTCTCTCTCTCTCTCTCTCTCTCTCTCCTCCACTCTCTCTCTCTCACTTTTTTTAATCCATCAGCCGGCATCGCAGCTGAATTATCCACACCGATGTGTGGAGTTTATTGAGCCTTGGTATAAAGTTGGACCTAACGACAGAGCCAGTGTTCCACATTGTGGAACGCGTTCGGTCTTTGTTTGACAAGAGTGACGGGTCTTCCGCTATGCGGACAGTTGAAACTCGGATTTATTAAAGTATTTATTTTGCTTGGCTGTTGCTGTCATCAAGACCAGCTCGCCAACAAAATGGCCCGCGGGTCTAAAAGTCTTGTTTTATCGGTCGTTTGGTATGGTTAGGGGTAGGTAAATTGAGCGTAGGATTTAGACTCTGTGAGGCATTTCGTGGAACAGTTCGGTTTAGAATTTGGTTCTGTTTTCGTTCATGAGAGTTCGGTTCATGAGGAATTCCTTGGGAGTTCATAGCCCTGAAAACTTCAGTTTCAATGTGGAGAACACCAGCTGTCATTTTGTGTTTGGAATTCGTCCTGCTCTGAGTATTTCTCTCCTCTAACCCCCCCCCCGCCCCGCCCCCCCCCCCCCCCGCCCCCACCTTCAGTCCCGCCCTCTATCTGTCTCCTCTGTTCACTCCGCCGCGCTCTCTCTCTTTCTTCCCTCGTCCCCTCCCCCCTTTCTCTCTCTCTCTCTGATCTTACTTTTTCTCTCTCTCTCTCTCTGTCTTATCTCTTGCCATCAGTCTGTCTGACTGTATCTGTCTGTCTCTCTCTCTCTCTCTGTCGCTGTCTTCTCTCTGTCTGTGTTTGTGTGGTGTGTGTGTGTGGTGGTCTTCCCCCCCCCTCCTCTCTCTCTCTCATGCACTTTCCCCTCTTCCCCTTCTCGGTCTCTGTCGATAGTATAAAATAACATACAGCTGACATTCTGCACTTGGCAATCCCCTGTTGTTTCCACTGATAAACTTGGCTTCTGTAGAACTATTCTGCTTCTGCAGTTGTCGTTCGCTGCTATTAATTCTACGACTTTACTGTTGTAACTGTGGTCGCATCTCCGACTTCACTGCTGTTGGTTCTTCTTTCGACCTTACTATTACTGTTGCTGGTACGATTTTCGCTGTTTGCTCCCCTGTTTTTGCTGCGTTGCTTGCAGTTTTTTGCTGCTGTAGCTGCTGTATTTTGCTGCTGTTGCCTGCTGTTTTTTTGCTGCTGTTGCTCTGTTTTGCTGTTTTTTTGCTGCGGTTGCTTTCACGACCCTATTGCTGTTGCTTTCCTTTCTTCGCTTTGACCCGCTGTTGCTGCTGTTTTTGCTGCTGCTGCTGTTGCTTTCACGACCTTATGCAGTTTGCGTCCTCGGCTTTACACCGCTGTTGCGTGCTGTTGCTGAGAACCACCCTCCTCACCCTCCGCAACAGGCCCGCATCCACCCGACTCTGATCTCTCCTCATGAGGATGCCGGGACCGCTTTCAGATTGGACTGTGTCCTCGCGCTTGAAATTCTATCCAAGTAATGTCCCCTTGTTGTCATTCTTCTTGAGTCAGTGGGCATTTTGATGTTGTGTCTTCCTTATCGACTGTCGGTCCACTAGCTCTGCCTTTGTGGGCCAATCACTTTCTTTGGCGCCGCCACCCTTCCACCTCGTTGTTTCAGTGTGTCACACATCTTGATTGGAGATAGGAGGAGAGAGAGAGAGAGAGAGAGAGAGAGAGGAGAGAGAGAGAGAGAGAGAGAGAGAGAGAGGAACCCGTGAGTGTATGTGTTTGGTGTGTAGAGAGAGAGAAGGGGGGGGGACGCGTGTGTGTGTGTGTGTGTGTAAGAGAGAGAGAGAGAGAGAGAGAGAAGAGGAGAGAGAGAGAGAGAGAGAGAGGACCGAGTGTGTGTGTGTGGGTGGTGTGTGTGTGTGTGTGTGTGTGTGTGTGCGCGCTGCGCGCGCTGCGCTATGCATGCCAGAGAGAGAGAGAGGAAAAGAGAGAGAGAGAGTGAGAAGGAGAGGAGAGAACCGTGTGATGCGTGTTGGGTGGAAGAAGAGAAAGAGAAGAGGGGACCGTTGTATGTGATGTGTGTGTGTTGTGTGTTGTGTGTGGGGTGTGTCGTGTACGAGAGAGAGAGAGAGAGAGAGAGAAGAGAGAAGAAGAGAGAGAGGAAACCGAGTGTGTGTGGTGTGTGTGGGTGTGTGTGTTTGTGTGTGTATGTGTGTGTGTGATGTGTTGTGTGTGTGTGTGTGTGTGGTGTGTCTGTGTGTCTGTGTGTCCTGTGTGTGTGCGCGCGCGCGTATGCATGCCAGAGAGAGAGAGAGAGAAGAAGGGGGAGAGAGTAGAAAACCGTGGTAGTGTGTTTGTGCGTAAGAGAGAGAGAGAGGAGGTGGAGCGTGTTGTATGTGTGTGTGTGTGTGTGTGTGTGTGTGTGTGTGTGTGTGTGTGGGAGAGAAGAGAGGGGGGGGGAGAGAGAGAGAGAGAGAGAGAGAGAGAGAGAGGAACCGAGTGTGTGTGTGTGTGTGTGTGTGTGTGTGTGTGTGTGTGTGTGTGTGTGTGTGTGTGTATGCATGCCTGCGTGTGTGTGCCTGCGCGGTGTGTATGTGTCTGCATGTATGAGAGAGAGAGAGAGAGAGAGAGAGAGAGAGAGAGAGAGAGAGAAGAGAGAGAGAGAGCGGCGCGAATCCACTTGAATAGCTCAAGTTGAAAAGAACTCGAGAAGTGTGTGGGAGGGGAAAGAGCTTAGCGGTGGAGTTGAAAAAACAACAACGATAGCAAACACCAAGGTCAGAAGACCTGAACACAAGCCAGACCAGCTTCCCCCCCCCCCCCCCCCCCCCCCCCCCCCCCCCCCCCCCCCCCCCCCCCCCCCCGAGATTGCCGTCTTTATTTACTGTCCACAGCAAGGGAGAGAAGAGGGCGCGCGTGTGACGACACATGGGAATATTTGTCTTAGATGGACAAGACGTCTTTCAGTCTTACAGGGAATTCTTCCAGTGTTACAGGAACAAACGTATTACAGGGATAGAGAATTCTGTCACTTTTTTTTTTTTTTTTACGAGACACAGAGAATTCTTTCAGTGTAACGTAAGAAAGAATTCTCTCGGTAGTTACGGCGACAGAAATTTTGTACTGACACAAAGAACTTTTTTTTTTTTTCGAGTTTCGGGGTCAGAGAATCTTTCAGTGTTACTACTGGGACATAGAATATCATCAGTATTAAGGAGACATTTTTTTTCCCCCCAATGGTATGAGGACATAAGCAGCATATTTTTCGGTGTCGTGAGGACAGATGATTATTTCAGTGTTACAGGGAAATGGAATGTTTTCAGTGTTACAAACACAAAGAATTCTTTGAGAGGTTCTGAAACATAGAATTCTTTCGATGTTACAGGGGAATAGAATTAGTTCAATGTTACAGGCACACAGAATTTTTTTTTTGTGTGTGTGTGAGTGTTTCGGGACATAGAATTCTTTTCATGTGTTACGAGCACCTTAAATTCTTTGTGTGTTTTTGGAACTTAGAATTCTGTCAGTGTTACGGGAACAAGAATTTCTTTAAGTGCTATGGAAAAATAATTTTTGAATGTTACAGGAATAGAGAAGTCTTTCAGTATACGGGACTTCAGTTTTTTTTCCCTTTCGCGTTATTGGGACATAAATTTTTCATTGTTACAACTACACCGATCGGCATGAGTGTTTTTTTTTCTTCTGGGCAAGGATATGGAGACTGCATGTTTGTCACGATGACAAGTATTACGGGAAGCAGTGTCTCCTCTTCTGTGTTGGTTTCTGACACATCTTTACAGCAAAAGAAGACGTAATGTCTGTGTGATGCTGGTAGTAGTAGTAGTAGTAGTAGTACACGTTTACAGCACAGTAAAGCTATCTTCTGCTCTTGTGTGTTCCTGGTACCCGTTTTAAAGACCTTTCTGTCTCAGTGTGTTGTTGCTGGGTACCCGTTTTAAAGACCTTTCTTTCTCAGTCTGTTGTTGCTGGTACCCGTTTAAAGACCTTTCTGTCTCAGTGTGTTGTTGCTGGTACCCGTTTTAAAGACCTTTCTTTCTCAGTCTGTTGTTGCTGGTACCCCGTTTAAAGACCTTTCTGTCTCAGTCTGTTGTTGCTGGTACCCGTTTAAAGACCTTTCTGTCTCAGTCTGTTGTTGCTGGTACCCCCGTTTAAAGACCTTTCTTTCTCAGTCTGTTGTTGCTGGTACCCGTTTAAAGACCTTTCTTTCTCAGTCTGTTGTTGCTGGTACCCGTTAAAGACCTTTCTTTCTCAGTCTGTTGTTGCTGGTACCCCCGTTTTAAAGACCTTTCTTTCTCAGTCTGTTGTTGCTGGTACCCGTTTAAAGACTTTCTGTCTCAGTCTGTTGTTGCTGGTACCCGTTTAAAGACCTTTCTGTCTCACTCTGTTGTTGCTGGTACCCGTTTAAAGACCTTTCTGTCTCAGTCTGTTGTTGCTGGTACCCGTTTAAAGACCTTTCTGTCTCAGTCTGTTGTTGCTGGTACCCGTTTAAAGACCTTTCTGTCTCAGTCTGTTGTTGCTGGTACCCCGTTAAAGACCTTTCTTCTCAGTCTGTTGTTGCTGGTAACCGTTTAAAGACCTTTCTTTCTCAATCTGTTGTTGCTGGTACCCGTTTAAAGACCTGTCTCAGTCTGTTGTTGCTGGTAACCGTTTAAAGACCTTTCTGTCTCAGTCTGTTGTTGCTGGTACCCGTTTAAAAGACCTTTCTTTCTCAGTCTGTTGTTGCTGGTACCGTTTAAAGACCTTTCTTTCTCAGTCTGTTGTTGCTGGTACCCGTTTAAAAGACCTTTCTTTCTCAGTCTGTTGTTGCTGGTACCCGTTTAAAGACCTTTCTTTCTCAGTCTGTTGTTGCTGGGTACCCGTTTAAAGACCTTTCTGTCTCAGTCTGTTGTTGCTGGTACCCCCGTTTAAAGACCTTTCTGTCTCAGTCTGTTGTTGCTGGTACCCGTTTAAAGACCTTTCTTTCTCAGTCTGTTGTTGCTGGTACCCGTTTAAAGACCTTTCTGTCTCAGTCTGTTGTTGCTGGTACCCGTTTAAAAGACCTTTCTTTCTCACTCTGTTGTGCTGGTACCCGTTTAAAGACTTTCTGTCTCAGTCTGTTGTTGCTGGTACCGTTTAAAGACCTTTCTGTCTCAGTCTGTTGTTGCTGGTACCCGTTTAAAGACCTTCTTTCTCAGTCTGTTGTTGCTGGTACCCGTTTAAAGACCTTCTGTCTCAGTCTGTTGTTGCTGGTACCCGTTTTTATAAGACCTTTCTGTCTCAGTCTGTTGTTGCTGGTACCCGTTTAAAGACCTTTCTTTCTCAGTCTGTTGTTGCTGGTACCCGTTTAAAGATCTTTCTGTCTCAGTCTGTTGTTGCTGGTACCCGTTTAAAGACCTTTCTTTCTCAGTCTGTTGTTGCTGGTACCCCGTTTAAAGACTTTCTTTCTCACTCTGTTGTTGCTGGTACCCGTTTTTAAAGACCTTTCTTCTCACGTCTGTTGTTGCTGGTACCCGTTTAAAGACCTTCTGTCTCAGTCTGTTGTTGCTGGTACCCGTTTAAAGACCTTTCTGTCTCAGTCTGTTGTTGCTGGTACCCGTTTAAAGACCTTTCTTTCTCAGTCTGTTGTTGCTGGTACCCGTTTAAAGACCTTTCTGTCTCAGTCTGTTGTTGCTGGTACCGTTTAAAGACCTTTCTGTCTCAGTCTGTTGTTGCTGGTACCCGTTTAAAGACCTTTCTTTCTCAGTTCTGTTGTTGCTGGTACCCGTTTAAAGATCTTTCTGTCTCAGTCTGTTGTTGCTGGTACCCGTTTAAAGACCTTTCTTTCTCAGTCTGTTGTTGCTGGTACCCCGTTTAAAGACCTTTCTTTCTCACTCTGTTGTTGCTGGTACCCGTTTAAAGACCTTTCTTTCTCACTCTGTTGTTGCTGGTCCCCGTTTAAAGACCTTTCTGTCTCAGTCTGTTGTTGCTGGTACCCGTTTAAAGACCTTTCTGTCTCAGTCTGTTGTTGCTGGTACCGTTTAAAGACCTTTCTTTCTCAGTCTGTTGTTGCTGGTACCCGTTTAAAGACCTTTCTGTCTCTGTCTGGTTGTGCTGGTACCCGTTTAAAGAGCTTTCTGTCTCAGTCTGTTGTTGCGGGTACCCGTTTAAAGACCTTTCTTTCTCAGTCTGTTGTGCTGGTACCCGTTTTAAAGACCTTTCTGTCTCAGTCTGTTGTTGCTGGTACCCCCGTTTAAAGACCTTTCTGTCTCAGTTGTTGTTGCTGGTACCGTTTAAAGACCTTTCTTTCTCAGTCTGTTGTTGCTGGTACCCGTTTAAAGACCTTTCTTTCTCACTCTGTTGTTGCTGGTACCCGTTTAAAGACCTTTCTGTCTCAGTCTGTTGTTGCTGGTACCCGTTTAAGACCTTTCTTTCTCAGTCTGTTGTTGTGGTACCCGTTTAAAAGACCTTTCTTTCTCACTCTGTTGTTGCTGGTACCCCCGTTTAAAGACCTTTCTTCTCAGTCTGTTGTTGCTGGTACCCGTTTAAAGACCTTTCTTTCTCAGTCTGTTGTTGCTGGTACCCATTTAAAGACCTTTCTGTCTCAGTGTGTTGTTGCTGTGGTACCCGTTTTAAAGACCTTTCTTTCTCAGTCTGTTGTTGCTGGTACCCGTTTAAAGACCTTTCTGTCTCAGTCTGTTGTTGCTGGTACCCCCGTTTAAAGACCTTTCTGTCTCACTCTGTTGTTGCTGGTACCGTTTAAAGACCTTTCTTTCTCACTCTGTTGTTGCTGGTACCCGTTTAAAGACCTTTCTGTCTCAGTCTGTTGTTGCTGGTACCCGTTTAAAGACCTTTCTTTCGCAGTCTGTTGTTGCTGGTACCGTTTTAAAGACCTTTCTTTCTCAGTCTGTTGTTGCTGGTACCCGTTTAAAGACCTTTCTTTCTCAGTCTGTTGTTGCTGGTACCCCCGTTTAAGACCTTTCTGTCTCAGTCTGTTGTTGCTGGTACCCGTTTAAAGACCTTTCTTTTCAGTCTGTTGTTGCTGGTACCGTTTAAAGACTTTCTTTCTCAGTCTGTTGTTGCTGGTACCCGGTTTAAAGACCTTTCTGTTCAGTCTGTTGTTGTGGGTACCCGTTTAAAGACCTTTCTGTCTCAGTCTGTTGTTGCTGGTACCCGTTTAAAGACCTTTCTGTCTCAGTCTGTTGTTGCTGGTACCCGTTTAAAGACCTTTCTTTCTCGGTCTGTTGTTGCTGGTACCGTTTAAAGACCTTTCTTTCTCAGTCTGTTGTTCCTGGTACCCCCGTTTAAAGACCTTTCTTTCTCATTCTGTTGTTGCTGGTACCCGTTTAAGACCTTTCTTTCTCAGTCTGTTGTTGCTGGTACCTGTTTAAAGACTTTCTGTCTCAGTCTGTTGTTGCTGGTACCCTTTTAAAGACCTTTCTGTCTCAGTGTGTTGTTGCTGGTGCACATTCTCAGTGTAGTAACGATGTCTGCTTTTCTCTGCGTTCTCGATACATGTTGCCAGCACAGTTAAGATGTCTCCTTCTCTGTGTGTTGCTCATACACGTTCTCAGCATGATAAAGATGTCTTCTTCTTCTTCTGTGTGTGTGTGTGTGTGTGTGTGTGTGTGTGTATGTGTGTGTGTGTGTGTTGTGGGTACACGTTCTCAGCACAGTAAAGATGTCTCCTGCCTTGGTATTTTCGATTCACGTTCTTGCACAGTAAAGAAGTCTGCTTCACTGTGTGTGTGGTGTTGATACACGTTTCAACACAGTAAAGATGTCTCCTTCTCGTGTGTGTTGGTCGTACACATTCTCAGCACAGTTTGGTACACCTTCGCAACAGAGTGAAGCTGTTTCTTTCTCTCTTGTGGTGTTGGTACACGTTTGTTGTTGTTGGTACACGTTTGTTGTTGTTGTTGGTATGGTGTTTGTTGTTGTTGTTGTTGGTATGGTGTTTGTTGTTGTTGGTACACGTTTGTTGTTTTGGTATGGCGTTTGTTGTTGTTGGTACACGTTTGTTGTTGTTGGTATGGCGTTTGTTGTTGTTGGTACACGTTTGTTGTTGTTGGTATGGCGTTTGTTGTTGTTGGTACACGTTTGTTGTTGTTGGTACACGTTTGTTGTTGTTGGTATGGCGTTTGTTGCTGTTGGTACACGTTTGTTGTTGTTGGTACACGTTCACTTTGTTGTTGTTGTTGGTATGGCATTTGTTGTTGTTGGTACACGTTTGTGTTGTTGGTACACGTTTGTTGTTGTTAGTAACGCGTTTTTCAGCGTAATAAAGATCTTTTCTCTTTCTGTTTTACTGGTGCGTATTCTGGATCTCAGCTCAATCTACGAGTACACACGTGCCCTGCGTCAGACTGTGTCTGTTGTGTATATCGCCACTAACAGAGACAGAGCTTACTGTCTCTGCAGCGACACAGTGTGCGGTTTACGGTTGTAACAGCTGGCATGGAGAAATGATGGGATTTGGACGCGTATAGGGGTAAAAAAACAACAAACAAACCCTGTTTAGTCCTGTATGTTGACGACATGTTTCAGAGAACCGTATGGGTACAGGAATAATGCAAAACATGTTTAATAAATGACGCCAGACGCCGCCTGGGACTTCTTCTTGTTGTTGTTGGTGGTGGTGGTGGTGTGGTGGTGCTGTTGTTGTTGTTGTTGCTGCTGTTGTTGTTGTTGCTGCTGCTGCCCACAGATGTACGTGCAAGTACGACAGTAAACGGTGCTAGTTGCAGGAGAGAGCATTGTTCGTTCTGTCGAATGCGGTCGTGTTCAGAGAGATCGTTGATCCTGATTTCTCCACTCGTGGAAAAGCGGTTGATGTGTGCAGCTCTAATGCTCTCTGTCAACCGTTCGGCCTAGAAGATGGGATCATGTGCTTTGAATTTATCATCGTTTTGTTGTCTGTCGACTCCTCCCCTCCCCCCCCCCCCCCCCCCCCCCCCCCCCCGTGAATTTCTGTCCGTGGTTGGTGGATATGGCCTCGTCTGGTCCGCACGAAGTCTTTGAAATGTTAACTGATTCAATTTGACAAGGTTTAAAGCAAAAGCTTGTCGATGCAAAATGCGAAACTAGCATGGAGAAGGGTGGTTTTCTTCAGTTCCTGTTGTGTATAACCCACTCGGTCAGACAGGCCATATCAGGACTGTACAATCCGTTCCACACACACACACGCACACGCACACGCACACACGCATACTTACACACACACAATCGAGACCTTGTACAAGTCAAAATATCCGGCTTAAAAGACCAATTCACTTCCAGCTATCGCTGAAGGAGAAGATGGATATTCTAACATACGGAAAGATCCATGTAAAATTATGAACTAGAATCCAATTTATTGATGGAAAAAGGATGCATACGTGAAGATAACTCTGTCAAGTTCAAGTTGGGTGAATGAACACACAGACTCTCTGATTGGAACGACTTTGTGATTGGAACGACTTTGACAGTTCGGGTTCTTCGTTATGTAAACTGAAATTGAAAAAAAAAAACAAAGAACAAAAAACAACCCCCCCCCCCCCAAAAAAA
This sequence comes from Conus ventricosus, assembly GCA_018398815.1. NCBI lineage: Eukaryota > Metazoa > Mollusca > Gastropoda > Neogastropoda > Conidae > Conus > Conus ventricosus. The sequence continues at coordinate 93,024,250 of CM031600.1, forward strand.
AAAAAAAAGGAAGAAAAAAAAAAAAGAAACAACAACAACAACAACCATGTACCACTTGTTTGTCCAGTATTCACCGATTATAGAGAACAACCCACCCCATCTCAATATTACTGTTATTAGTAACATCCACCATGTGACCATTTTCAATCTCTTTTCCCCCCTAGAGACAATTCTCCACTTTAAGGTTCCTCTTCTTTCGACTCTCACAAGCCTTCATACCGTGATCACTACCCGTGGTGTTTTCTGTCAAAGATCAAAGTGGAATGGATTCGAAATGAATTCTGAATGTTCTACAGAGGCCAAAGGAACTCTCAAAAGGGCGGCACATTTTAACTACATCGGCCCTAACAATAGACAGAAAAAAAGTCCCCCTTTGAAGGAAAGTTGTCTGTGAGTTTTTGAATAGAGGGGTGGGGCCCTTCAGCTGCAGGTTTGCCAAACATGGCCATCGACTTCAGTTCGGTGCTCAAGAAGCATGACTTTTTTTTTTGTGGCTTTGATAGAACGTAGTTCTGCTAAAGTGCACATGCATTTGATGATTGTGTATGTGTCAGTGTAAGAGAGAACCGCGTGTAATGTTCTGTTGTGTCTTAGAAATCCCGTGCAAAGTTCTGTCCTGTCATGACATCCCTGAAAGAACCCCTGTGTAATGTTCTGTTCTGTTGTGACATCCCTGAAAGAACCCCTGTGTAGTGTTCTGTGCTGTTGTGACATCCCTGAAAGAACCCCTGTGTAGTGTTCTGTTCTGTTGTGACATCCCTGAAAGAACCCCTGTGTAATGTTCTGTGCTGTTGTGACATCCCTGAAAGAACCCCATGTAAAGTTCTGTGCTGTTGTGACATCCCTGAAAGAACCCCATGTAAAGTTCTGTTCTGTTGTGACATCCCTGAAAGAACCCCTGTGCAATGTTTTGTGCTGCTGTGACATCCCTGAAAGAACCCCTGTGTAATGTTCTGTGCTGTTGTGACATCCCTGAAAGAACCCCATGTAAAGTTCTGTGCTGTTGTGACATCCCTGAAAGAACCCCATGTAAAGTTCTGTTCTGTTGTGACATCCCTGAAAGAACCCCTGTGTAATGTTCTGTGCTGTTGTGACATCCCTGAAAGAACCCCATGTAATGTTCTGTGCTGTTGTGACATCCCTGAAAGAACCCCTGTGTAATGTTCTGTGCTGTTGTGACATCTCTGAAAGAACCCCTGTGTAATGTTCTGTGCTGTTGTGACATCCCTGAAAGAACCCTGTGCAATGTTTTGTGCTGCTGTGACATCCCTGAAAGAACCCCATGTAAAGTTCTGTTCTGTTGTAACATCCCTGAAAGAACCCTGTGTAATGTTCTGTGCTGTTGTGACATCCCTGAAAGAACCCTGTGTAATGTTCTGAGCTGTTGTGACATCCCTGAAAGAACCCCTGTGTAATGTTCTGTGCTGTTGTGACATCCCTTAAAGAACCCCTGTGTAATGTTCTGAGCTGTTGTGACATCCCTGAAAGAACCCCTGTGTAATGTTCTGTGCTGTTGTGGCATCCCTGAAAGAACCCCATGTAAAGTTCTGTTCTGTTGTGACATCCCTGAAAGAACCCCTGTGTAATGTTCTGTGCTGTTGTGACATCCCTGAAAGAACCCCATGTAAAGTTCTGTTCTGTTGTGACATCCCTGAAAGAACCCCTGTGCAATGTTTTGTGCTGCTGTGACATCCCTGAAAGAACCCCTGTGTAATGTTCTGTGCTGTTGTGACATCCCTGAAAGAACCCCTGTGTAATGTTCTGTGCTGTTGTGACATCCCTGAAAGAACCCATGTAATGTTCTGTGCTGTTGTGACATCCCTGAAAGAACCACGTGTAATGTTCTGTGCTGGTGTGACATCCCTGAAAGAACCCCTGTGTAATGTTCTGTGCTGTCATGACATCCCTGAAAGAACCCCTGTGTAATGTTCTGTGCTGTTGTGACATACCCGAAAGAACCCCTGTTAATGTTCTGTGCTGTCGTACATCCCTGAAAAACCCCTGTGTAATGTTCTGTGCTGTTGTGACATCCCTGAAAGAACCCCTGTGTAATGTTCTGTGCTGTCGTGACATCCCTGAAAGAACCCCTGTGTAATGTTCTGAGCTGTTGTGACATCCCTGAAAGAACCCCTGTGTAATGTTCTGTGCTGTTGTGACATCCCTGAAAGAACCCCTGTGTAATGTTTCGTGCTGTTGTGACATCCCTGAAAGAACCCCTGTGTAATGTTCTGTGCTGTTGTGACATCCCAGAAAGAACCCCTGTGTAATGTTCTGTGCTGTTGTGACATCCCTGAAAGAACCCCGTGTAATGTTCTGTGCTGTTGTGACATCCCTGAACGAACCCCTGTGTAATGTTCTGTGCTGTCGTGACATCCCTGAAAGAACCCCTGTGTAATGTTCTGTGCTGTTGTGACATCCCTGAAAGAACCCCTGTGTAATGTTCTGTGCTGTTGTGACATACCCGAAAGAACCCCGTGTAATGTTTTGTTCTGTTGTTACATCCCTGAAAGACCCCCTGTAATGTTCTGTGCTGTCATGACATCCCTGAAAGAACCCCGTGTAATGTTCTGTTTCTGTTGTGACATCCCTGAAAGAACCCCGTGTAATGTTCTGTGCTGTCATGACATCCCTGAAAGAACCCCGTGTAATGTTCTGTGCTGTTGTGACATCCCTGAAAGAACCCTGTGTAATGTTCTGTTCTGTTGTGACACCCCTGAAAGAACCCTGTGTAATGTTCTGTGCTGTTGTGACATCCCTGAAAGAACCCTGTGTAATGTTCTGTTCTGTTGTGACACCCCTGAAAGAATCCCTGTGTAATGTTCTGTGCTGTTGTGACATCCCTGAAAGAACGCCTGTGTAATGTTCTGTGCTGTTGTGACACCCCTGAAAGAACCCCTGTGTAATGTTCTGTTCTGTTGTGACATCCGGATCCCTGAAAGAACGCCTGTGTAATGTTCTGTGCTGTTGTGACATCCCTGAAAGAACCCCGTGTAATGTTCTGTTCTGTTGTGACAACCCCTGAAAGAATCCCTGTGTAATGTTCTGTGCTGTTGTGACATCCCTGAAAGAACCCTGTGTATTGTTCTGTGCTGTTGTGACACCCCTGAAAGAACCCCTGTGTAATGTTCTGTGCTGTCATGACATCCCTGAAAGAACCCCTGTGTAATGTTCTGTTCTGTTGTGACACCCCTGAAAGAACCCCTGTGTAATGTTCTGTGCTGTTGTGACATCCCTGAAAGAACCCTGTGTAATGTTCTGTTCTGTTGTGACACCCCTGAAAGAACCCCTGTGTAATGTTTTGTGCTGTTGTGACACCCCTGAAAGAACCCCTGTGTAATGTTCTGTGCTGTTGTGACACCCCTGAAAGAACCCCTGTGTAATGTTTTGTGCTGTTGTGACACCCCTGAAAGAACCCCTGTGTAATGTTCTGTGCTGTTGTGACACCCCTGAAAGAACCCCTGTGTAATGTTCTGTCCTGTCGTGACATCCCTGAAAGAACCCCTGTGTAATGTTCTGTTCTGTATGTGATAGCCCTGAAAGATCATCGTGTAAAGTTCTCTCCTGCTGTGATAGCCTTGAGAGTGTCTCATGTACAGTTATGCTGCCTGATAACAGGTAAGAGATGATAACCTATTGGTGGCAAAAAGCTGAAGAATACGCGAGACGCTTCTCTCCCGTCAGTGGGTTATCTTCCCTTGTTTTGATTTATTGATGTCTTGAGACGCTTCTTGCCGTCAGTGGATTATCTTCCCTTATTTAATTTGTTGATGTATTGAGACGCTTCTTGCCATCAGTAGATTATCTTCCCTTATTTTATTTGTTGATGTATTGAGAAGGCTTCTTGCCGTCAGTGGATTATCTTCCCTTATGTTATTTGTTGATGTATTGAGACGCTCCTTGCCATCAGTGGATTATCTTCCCTTATTTTATTTGTTGATGTATTGAGAAGGCTTCTTGCTGTCAGTGGATTATCTTCCCTTATGTTATTTGTTGATGTGATTGAGACGCTTCTTTCCGTCGGTGAATATTGTCTTCTCTTTGACGTGGCGACGCAGCCACACTACCCGTCCTGGTAATCACAACAGGAACGACAACTCTTGTCGTGGGTCACTGACCTGACGGGGAAAACTGCCGAATCGCCAGGCTCTTGAATTTCACACCTTAATTAAAGACTGCTGACGGTTGGTCGAACGCCTAATGCAACAGTGGGACCCCCCCCCCCCCCCCCCCCCACTCCCCGACCTGTGGCCCCTTCAGCGGTACACTGTGGCGGCGCCCTTCGGTGCCGTGACTGGCAGAGCAGTCAAGCAGTCAGCGAGCGAACACAGCGGCACCAGGCTCCGGTGTGTAGCAGTAGTGGTAGTGGTGGTGTGCCAAACATGACAGAACCCACAGACAGTGAGAGCTCACCGGTGCCGTGTTGCAGCGCTTGCAGAGGCTTGTGAGTGTGTGTGTGTGTGTGTGTGTGTGTGTGTGTGTGTGTGTGTTTTCGAGGGGGGGGGGGGGGGGTGTTCTTATGAGGAAACAATAGTCTCAAACGATGCAGATAGTGGCGTCCCACATTT
>CM031600.1:93038814-93043814 GCA_018398815.1 Conus ventricosus
ATCATGTTCTCTTATTTGTCAGTTTAATTGGAAAATATGTCTTTGCCGGCGCTATGTTTTGACTTGCCAGTTACACAGGAAAACATTCCTTGATAGGGCAATCATGTTACTTGTCAGTTTTATTGAAAATAGTTCTTTTGTTTGGCGCTCTCTTCTTGTTAGTTTTACTGGAACCCCCCCCCCCCCCCCCCCCCCCCAACATTTATGGAGCGCTATGCTCTTACTTAGCAGTTTTTATAGGAAAATGTTCCTTTGTTGTCTTGCTTGCCAGTGTTGTTTTCAACTTGTTCCTTTAATCATTTGGCGCAGTGTACTTGTTTGCCCGAGTTCATAGAAAACATTCCTCTGTCATGGAACTCGGTGCTCTTTCGTTTCGGGTTTATTGGAAAATGCTCCACGATAATAAGTATGGCGCTACTTTTTGTTGTTGTTGCTTTCTTTTTTTTCTGTTTTGTGTAATGGAGGGACAGATGAGGGCTTTGTTCTTTCTTGGCGTGTTTATTGGGAAATCTTCCCAACCCGTCTCAAAAAAAATCCTCTGCTCTTTGTCTCTGACTGTCTGTCTGTCAGGCTGTCTGTCTCCTTCGTTCTGTTGATCTGTCTGTCATTCTGTCATTCTCTCCTCTGTCTGTCTGTGTCGCATCCTCCTTCCGCCCTTCTCTCTCCTCTGTCCCTTCCTCCGTCATCCTCTCTCTCTCTGTCTCTCTCTGTGTCTGCCCCCCCCCCCCCCCCCCACCCGCGCCTGTCTCTGTCTCTGTCTCTCTCTTTCTCCCCCCTCTCTCTCCCTCCCTCTCCCATCTCACTCTTTCTCACAACACTCTCCCGCTCTCTCCAGCATGCCCATCTCTCTGTCTCTCTCTCTCTCTCCTCTCTCTCTCTCTCCTCTCTCTCTCCTCTCTCTTCTCTCTCTCTCTCTTCTCTCTCTCTCTCCTCATCTCTCTCTTCACTCTTTCCTCCCCCCCCCCCACCGTCTCTCCTCTCCCCTCCCTCCCTCTCCCTCTCACCCTCTCTCGCTCTCTCTTCTCTCCCCTCTGCCTCCTCTCCTCCCTCCCTCCGCCCCTCTCACCCCTCTCTCGCTCTCTCCCCTCTCCCCCATCTGCCTCCTCCATTCCTGCTTAGGACAACACAAAACTGACCTCGGGGCTGGCTGTGGACAGAGTGGTTTGCCTGAAGAGGGGTGGTCAACAGAGGGCGCCACACACGGCAGACCGACTCGGCCTGAGAAACCGGGGAGTCCACGGTCTGGACGGTCTGAAAACGCCGCTCGGTGTTCTTCCTCTCCTCGTCTGCTTTTCTTGGCTGGATGTCCATATGTCTGTCTGTCTGTCTGCTTGTCTGTCTTGTCTGTCTGACTGTCTGTCCGTCTCTGTCTCTGTCTGTCTGTCTGAAGTAAAAAATGAAATGAGTCAGGGAACAGTGAACAACAACAACAAACAAGTAAGTAACTGTTGCTTCCCACAATAAGACAAATACACGCCCGTAGCTCTCAAAGGAATGGCGCTTACGACACCGAATCGCCTAGCAGACATGACAGCACAGAGGGAAACATCCCCAAAAAGGATGCTCCAAGCTTGCTTGTATACCAGTACTGGACACATCTACACAGCCACAACAACTGGAGAAATGAACAGATATGAATTAACATTAACTCAGGACTGGCACAGCCTTTTCGATCTTGAATTTAGTCAGACAAATACACGGACGAACAGAAGCAAAATACAGGTAACCTCGATTAATTGAAACGAAAGTAAACATGAGATGAGGCAGGGAACCGTAAACAGTAAGCAACAAACAAGGAGAGTAACGCTTGCTACAACAATAAAACAAATGCACGTCCGTAAATCGTAAAGAATGCCGCTTACGACACCGAATCGCCTAGCGGAGATGACAACACAGAGCACAATGAGCGAACAAGGAAACATCCCCCTAAAAGGATGTTCCAAGCTTGCTTATATACCCTGTGCCGGACACATCTACACGGCAGCAACAAGTGGAGAAATGAACGAAATATAAATTAACACTCATTCAAGACTGGGATGTTACCTTGTTTGTTCTGTGTGCTCTGTGCTGTCATGTCTGCTAGGCGATTCGGTGTCGTAAGCGGCATCGCTTTTAGAGTCATATTTGTTTTCTTGTGGGGGCAAGAGTTACCCTACTTATTTGTTGTTGTCTGTCTGTCTGTCTGTCTCCCATTCAGTCTCTCTCTCTTCAACCCCCCCCCCCCCCCCCCCCCCCCCCCTTTATTTCTCATTCCGTCCATCTCGCCCCCATCTTCGATCTCTGTGGGTTTCAGGACTTGGTGTAATGGGCCAGGCCAGACTCGGGCTGACCAATGAGAAAGGACCAATGCCCTATTTTAGTACGAGGTTCAAGATCCGTTTTGCGTGATCAGTGTGATGTTGGCGCTGTTGTTGTGAACACGTTTATCATCAAAGTTACTGATGATATTGAGGCTGTTTTAGTCTCAGGGTTGTCGTGATGATCTGCTAGCTTAATCATTATATGAGAGTATGCTGACGCTGTTTTAGTGCAAGGTTTGTGGAGGTTGTCGTTAGCTGTATCACTACGTCAGTGTGATGTTGGCGCTGTTTTTCTATATAAGATTTTACTGCGTGTATCTGACAGCATGATCACAGAGAGTGATGTGGATGGTTCCAACTCTCCAGAGTATTGATTGTTTTCATCGACGGCTGCAGTCCAGCAGCAGACGTAACCACCCGATATTTCATTAACTAGTAATCATACTGACAACAGACACTATGCTGAAGCCTTCGTCAGTTGCGCATGTCAGGAAAGAATTGTGTATGGAACGGTGATGTGATCGCAAAAAGAAAGAATAAGAAAAAGAGAATTAAACAAAATAACAACAACCAACACAACAACAACAACCCCACCCACACACAACACACGCACGCGCGCTCTCATACGCACTGAGAGAGAGAGAGAGAGAGAGAGAGAGAGAGAGAGAGAGAGAGAGAGAGAGAGAGAGGAGAGAGAGAGAGAGAGAGAGAGAGAGAGAGAGACACTTTGACACTTGACACTTTGATATTTTATTGTCATTACCAAACAGGTCTTTTGACAAGGGGGAGAGGTAACAGAACAATAACATTTCCCTCTTCCTTTCCTGCAAACAAATAGTACACATTCATTCCTAAGGTGCACCAAATCAAAGGTTAAAAACAAATATATTCATAACATTTACTTATGTCCTCACGCACAGGAGTAATGCGATTAAAAAAAAAAAAAAAAAAAAAAAAGACTAACTCGACCATCCACTCGTTCAAATGATGACAATGTATCTTACTGATCTCTTCCACTTGCGATGAATGATAATATTCATTCAGATATCTCTTATAATGCATTATTTTAAATTTCCCTATCCTCCATCTGTCTAATTTTCAATGCTTCTGCGATGAATTTCGCAACTGATTTAATTACAAGTTCATCATCTGATGATAACACGACTGCAACATTTTGTCTTTTCGCTATATCTAACTGGAAAAGTGAACAATTTGTCCGCACTTCATTATAAGCAGTACAGTGGAACAGAAAGTGTTCTTCGTCATCAATAATGTGCCTACATGCAGGACAAGGAGATTCTGTGGATGTTTCACATTCAAACCATCTTTTGTTTGCATTAAAACCTAAAGTTCTCAACCTAAATCTTGCGTAATTTATTCTGTGCCATCTATCAGTTATGACATTGAGAAACTTTTCAGAATGAAACACATTCTTAAATGAGAAAAACCAGCGATATTTTTCTTTACTTTCCATAATTATCTGAGTGCCAATTCTGTTTAAAAGAACAAATAAGCCTGTCTTTAAATTCCGCAATAAACTGATGCTCATTCCCTACTTCCTGGGCCATCCACACTATTCCAAAACCCTGTTCTGAAAGGACTTTCTTTACTTTATGAGCCCAGTTTTCTTTACCTTTTTCCATTTCTAAAAGCATCATATCATAGCTTGCCTGCTAAAACGGGACTGGGGTAGCTTCAAGATCTTCAACCAGTACTTAATACATTTCACAAATGTACTTATGTACAAAGGGTATCTGCCCATCTCTCCATATAAAACGGTGTTGGATGAATGAATAGGTACTTGAAGGAAACGCATCATAGCATACGTATGTACTTTTTCCATCATCGAATTTTCATGTAAGCCCCAAATTTCAGCTGCATATGTAAGAAGAGGTTTTATCTGTGTATCAAACATTTTCCAAAATATACTACAGTCTGTACAATTTAGTTTTCTCAGGGATTTCAGAATTTCAATAGTACCTTTTTTCCCTTTTCTTAGAGATTCTTCCCATGCGTAGCGGAAAGTTAATTTTGTTGAAAATATCATTCCAAGATATTTATATGAATTAACTACTTGAAGGTCTGCATTTCCATAAGACCATTTTTCACACACTGATAGGTGGCCACCCATTCTAAAGACCACTATATTTGTCTTATCCAAGTTAACTGATAAACCTAAGCGATCTGCTTCTTCTTTCAATACATTCTTTCTATATAAGATTTTACTGCGTGTATCTGACAGAAATGATCACAGAGAGTGATGTGGGATGGTTCCAACTCTCCAGAGTATTGATTGATTCATCGACGGCTGCAGTCCAGCAGCAGACGTAACCATCTCTCTCTCTCCTCTCTCTCTCTCCTCTCTCTCTCTCCCTCTTCTCTCTCTCTCTCTCTCTCTCTCTCTCTCTTCTCTCTCTCCCCTCTCTCTCTCTCTCTCTCTCTCTCTCTCTCTCCCCTCTCTCTCTCTCTCTCTCTCTCTCTCTCAGTGCGTATAGAGCGCGCGTGCGTGTGTTGTGTGTGGGTGGGGTTGTTGTTGTTGTGTTGGTTGTTGTTATTTTGTTTAATTCTCTTTTTCTTATTCTTTCTTTTTGCGATCACATCACCCGTTCCATACACAATGTAAGAGAGAGAGAGAGAGAGAAGAGAGAGAGAGAGAGAGAGAGAGAGAGAGAGAGAGAGAGGGGGGGGGGGGGAGGGAGG
>CM031600.1:93048814-93063814 GCA_018398815.1 Conus ventricosus
AACAGCCGTGTAGCTGCCCCAGTCTGTTGTCTGTGTGGTTTGTGTCGTAACAGCCGTGTAGCTGCCCCAGTCTGTTGTCTGTGTGGTTTGTGTCGTAACAGCCGTGTAGCTGCCCCGGACTGTTGTCTGTGTGGTTTGTGTCGTAACAGCCGTGTAGCTGCCCCAGTCTGTTGTCTGTGTGGTTTGTGTCGTAACAGCCGTGTAGCTGCCCCGGACTGCTGTCTGTGTGGTTTGTGTCGTAACAGCCGTGTAGCTGCCCCGGACTGCTGTCTGTGTGGTTTGTGTCGTAACAGCCGTGTAGCTGCCCCGGACTGCTGTCTGTGTGGTTTGTGTCGTAACAGCCGTGTAGCTGCCCCGGACTGCTGTCTGTGTGGTTTGTGTCGTAACAGCCGTGTAGCTGCCCCGGACTGCTGTCTGTGTGGTTTGTGTCGTAACAGCCGTGTAGCTGCCCCGGACTGCTGTCTGTGTGGTTTGTGTCGTAACAGCCGTGTAGCAGCCCGGACTGCTGTCTGTGTTGTCTATGTGCTGTAGATGCTCTGTCTGTCGTTAGGTCCTGCCTGGTGGTGACCGACTGACACAGTTGGTTAGGAGATAAGGCACGCATCACACACACACACACACACACACACACACACACACTCTCTCTCTCTCTCTCTCTCTCTCTCTCCCCTCTCTCTCCTCTCCTCTCTCTCTCTCTCTCTCTCTTTTCTCGACTAGAGACAGACAGACGCTATAGATACAGACGTAGACGATCGCACGTCGCAGAGAGAGAGAGAGAGAGAGAGAGAGAGAGAGAGAGAGAGAGAGAGAGAGAGAGAGAGAAAACGATCTATCTAGACAATCATTCTAAAGTTATACCAACAATCCAATAGATTCACCTTAACACACTAAACGAACGGAGGTCGTAATTAGCGCTTATATATAAATCTATGGACCTGTTTCTACTTGATCGTTCATTATATGATGTTAAAAGAAAACTGAAAAGAAACAGGCCGGGATATCTATTGTACTTTAACAGTACTCATCGCACTCTGGTATCGTTTAGTACAGGACAGCACGAAACAAGATGATTCTTGTCTTCTTTCGCTTGAATACATAATGGACACATAAAATCAACAAGAGTGTGTGTTTGTATTGATATTGACGTAACAGTTTTCGAAATGCCAAATGTGAAATTTGCAGAAATGATTTTGAAATGTCTGTCTAGATTCAGCATTTTATGTATTTTATCAACTGCTATTGTGCATAGAATTTTACAGAAATCATAATGTTCACTGTTCATATATCACTTTCTTGCCATCTACATATTAATCCCAGTCTTTATATTTAAAGTCCGCGAGAAACTGATTTGCTCCCTCAAAGCCTTGTTTTAATCGCTCATACCCCACACACCAGCAAACTTAACAATGAATATCAGATACCCACTTTGTCTCGTCACGAGAATCTAAATCGACGTTCAATGTAGATACGCCTTTGACGGTAATCTGGACACTCCCAGTCTTGTCAACTTTACCCAGTATTGTACACACCTTAGGGCAGAATTCATGTCAATCGGTTATCTCTTTGTCTCTCAACAGATTTAGTCACTTGGTATTTGTATTGAAACTTTTTGGAAAAACAAGGAATAGATGTACCATTTCTTTTTCTTTTTTATAGTGGTGAGCTGCAGTATTTTTCCTCAATTCAGCCCCATATGGTTATATTTGTGCGTCATAGACGGGAGTTACAAATAATTTGTGTAAGGTACATGACTGCGTGTGTTTGGCTCTGCTGGTAAGATTCTGGCACAACATAGTTGAAAAATGAGTACATTAACAGTAGGCACACGGATTTTAGAATCAGTTCAATTTTCTCTGGCTGCTTAGTATACATCTTCATCTTTCCTGAAAACAACAACTTCATTTTCAGTCCTATTTACATTTAGATGGAGTGTTGATGCAGCCCAGTGTAGAGTGATTGTGTCAGTATCCCTACTGATGTTTCAGACAGGAGGGGCACATCATCCTCGAAAGTTAATTAAATGCTTGAGAATGAATCGTACGTAAATGTTGCTCGTTTCTGATCTGTTCTGTCGTTTTATGAATAAAGAAACAGAATTGGACTAGTAACATCGGCCTGTTTTACCCATCGTGTGCAGTTTATACACTCTGTCAACACAAGGACTAATTCCAGCTTGACTGTAGTGTACGTGCTATGAATACTTCGGAAACTCTTTCTTTTAGAACCGTTTTCTACAAGTATAATTCACAGTAGGCTTTTTGTTTTTCTGTTAAGTCAAAAGCTTTCTTGAGCTCGATAAAAGCAGCACAAGTTTGTAGTTGAAACAACATTGTTTTTGTATTAGAACCGACGCTGTGTACATGTGATCAGTGGCAGAGTAGTCTCTTTAAAAGCTTGCTTGATATTCGTTTACAGTGTTATGTAGTTCAGGTTATTCTTGAATCCTATGATTTACAGTGAAACTGTAATATTTACCGAGAGAGAGAGGAGAGAGAGAGAGAGAGAGAGAGAGAGAGAGAGAGAGAGAGAGAGAGAGAGAAGAAACAAATAAAAGCAGACACTTAAAGACAGAGAGGAACAGAGGTAGAGACAGACAGACAGAGACGCAGAGACAGACAGGGAAAGTGAGGGTGGTCAGTGAGTATAGCGCTAGTATTCATTTTATATAGCTGAGCCAGTTGTTTAAAAAAAAAAAGTCAAACATGATGAGGTAATTCTCTTCAGTTCATGTAATATGTAACACAGGCTACATGTAAGCAGCAAGCTAAAGATGAAGATAGTAAGAAGAAAGAAGAAGACGACGACGACGACTAAAGCGGCCAAGTTTAAGGGAACGTAGGTAAAAAGAAACTGAAATCATCGCATTCCGGAGAGAGGATGAGGGGGCAGGGAGAAGGATTAAAAAAAAAAGGCGGGGGGGGGGGGGGGGGGGGGGGGGGGGGATGACGTTGTTATTCGGGACACAAAGAGAATGATGGGGGGGGGGGGGGGGGGGGGGGGGGGGGGGGGATGACGTTGTTATTCCCAGAACACAAAAGAAAAAAAAGACTGACGTCACAGCGTGTTGTTTAAAAGAGCGGTGATGACATCACTATGTCTGGAAACGCTAATGGAGGCAAGGTTACGTCACGAGCTACGGACGCGAGGAGAGGTCTGGCAGATGGAAGAGATGGGTGGTCTGCTTGCTGCCCAGCATCACTCGCTCTTTCCGCTTCACCTCTCTCGTCTTCAACTAGGGTGGCTCCCCACCCCCACCGCCAATCCTCAAAATTTTGGGGAAAGAGTGGAGGACACAAGAAGGAGACGGCGAAGAGGGAATGTTAGGAGAGAGAAGGACAGAGGAGGGGGAGAGGGAGAGAGAAGAGAGGGGGGGGGGGGGGGGGGGGAGAGAGAGAGACCGCACGCGCAGAGAGAGAGAGAGAGAGAGAGAGAAGAGAAGAGAGAGAAGAGAGTGAGAGAGAGAGAAGAGAGAGAGAGACAAGACAGAGAGGGGACAGTGAGAGAAATAAGAGAGAGAGAGAGAGAAAAGGAGAGAGGAGAGAGGAGAGAGGAGAGAGCGCCCAGTAAAAGAATAAGAGAAAGGGGGGGTGGGATGAGTTGGTGAGTAAATGTAGAGAGAGGAATGAGAGCATGAGCATAGCGAAGATAACAGACCCCAAAGACAGAACAGTGGGAGGGAGAGATTCACTTTCAGGTGTGACAATCGCTCGACAATGTAATCGTTTTTTTTGACCGGCAATTTGACTGAGAGCTTACTTGCTTCGGATGTTGTTGTTTTTTCCCCCCCCCCCCCCCCCCCCCCCCCCCCCCCCCCCCCCCCCCCCCCCCCCCCCCCCCCCCCCTCCTCTCGTAGCTTTGCTTCTATTCGTACCGAATGTTACTCACATCTAAAATTTTTTGTTGCTCATTTGTTTGTTATTGTAGTACTGGTTTACAATTGTAGGTCGAGTCTTTTGTTGTTGTTGTGACCTAGTGTCGGATGGGTTGGGTTAACTACGAGTGCGTAACAGACGCCCTCTTTGTGTTTTTTGTTTCTTTTTGATTCCAGGCAGCGCGTCGGTATTTTCACAAGAACATAGTTACTTGCGTTTGTTTCAGCCCCTCTGTCCCTTAATGAAGCGTAAGTGGTCATAAAGTGAAAGGTACGAGGGCATGATCTGATGTTGGATAAACAAAAGTACGAGGAAAAATGGAAACGGTAGGCGTTTGTAAGTGTACGTGCGGACGCGCGGACGCCGTGCGTGTTGAGAGAGAGAGAGAGAGAGGGGAAAAGAGAAAAGAGAGAGAGAGAGAGAGAAAGGGGACGGTGAAAGGGAGCCCACCTGGTTGGGGAAAAACTAGGCATTTAAATTGGAAACAGTGTGATTGAACAAAAACCCCCAAAAAAAAAAAAACAACAACAACAACAAAAGCCAGGGGAAATGGAGGTAGCGTTGTTAAAGAAAACAGTGGAAATGGGGACACGTGACTGGAGAAACAATAAAGGGGGAGACAGGTGACTAAAAGGAACACGGACAGTGAAAGTGAGACATTAAGATTGGAGAAAGAAAACAGACAGTGATAGTGGAGACGATGTGATTGCAGAACACAGACAGTGAAAGTGGAGACAATATGATTGGATGTGATTGGAGAAAACAGTGAAGTGGAGACAGTGTGACTAAAAAGGAACACGGACAGTGAAGTGGAGACAGTGTGATGAAAAGGAACAGGACAGTGAAAGTGGAGACATTAAGATTGGAGAAAGAAAACAGACAGTGATAGTGGAGACGATGTGATTGCAGAACAGACAGTGAAAGTGGAGACAATATGATTGGATGTGATTGGAGAAAACAGTGAAAGTGGACACAGTGTGATTGCAGAACACAGACAGTGAAAGTGGAGACAGTATGATTGGAGAGAAAAAAACAGACAGTGAAAGTGGAGACGATGTGATTGGAGAAAACAGACAGTGAAAGTGGAGACAGTATGATTGCAGAAAACAGACAGTGAAAGTGGAGACGGTGTGATTGGAGAAAACAGACAGTGAAAGTGGAGACAGTATGATTGTAGAAGACGGACAATGAAAGTGGAGACAGTATGATTGCAGAAAAACAAACAGTGAAAGTGGAGACAGTATGATTGCAGAAAACAGACAGTGAAAGTGGAGACAGTAATGATTGCAGAAAACAGACAGTGAAAGTGGAGACAGTATGATTGGAGAAAAACAGACAGTGAAAGTGGGGACAGTGTGATTGGGAGAACACAGACAGTGAAAGAGGAGACAGTATGATTGCAGAACACAGACAGTGAAAGTAAAGACAGATGATTGCAGAAAACAGGCAGAGAAAGTGGAGACAGTATGATTGTAGAAGACGGACAATGAAAGAGGAGACAGTATGATTGGAGAAAACAGACAGTGAAAGAGGAGACAGTATGATTGCAGAAAGCAGACAGTGAAAGTGGAGACAGTGTGATTGGAGAAAACAGACAGTGAAAGTGGAGACAGGATGATTGCAGAAAGCAGACAGTGAAAGTGGAGACAGTGTGATTGGAGAAAACAGACAGTGAAAGTGGAGACAGGATGATTGCAGAACACAGACGGTGAAAGTAAAGACAGTATGATTGCAGAAAACAGGCAGAGAAAGTGGAGACAGTATGATTGTAGAAGACGGACAATGAAAGAGGAGACAGTATGATTGGAGAAAACAGACGGTGAAAGTGGAGACAGTATGATTGCAGAAACAGACAGTGAAAGTGGAGACGGTATGATTGGAGAAAACAGACAGTGAAAGTGGAGACGGTATGATTGTAGAAAACAGGCAGAGAAAGTGGAGACAGTATGATTGCAGAAAATAGACAGTGAAAGTGGAGACAGTATGATTGCAGAAAACAGACAGTGAAAGTGGAGACAGTATGATTGCAGAAAACAGACAGTGAAAGTGGAGACAGTGTGATTGGAGAAAACAGACAGTGAAAGTGGAGACAGTATGATTGGAGAAAACAGACAGTGAAAGTGGAGACAGTGTGATTGGAGAAAACAGACAGTGAAAGTGGAGACAGTGTGATTGGAGAAAACAGACAGTGAAAGTGGAGACAGTATGATTGGAGAAAACAGACAGTGAAAGTGGAGACAGTATGATTGTAGAACACAGACAGTGAAAGTGGAGACAGTATGATTGCAGAAAACAGACAGTGAAAGTGGAGACAGTATGATTG
This sequence comes from Conus ventricosus, assembly GCA_018398815.1. NCBI lineage: Eukaryota > Metazoa > Mollusca > Gastropoda > Neogastropoda > Conidae > Conus > Conus ventricosus. Next base: position 93,055,010 of record CM031600.1, read on the forward strand.
CAGAAAACAGGCAGAGAAAGTGGAGCCAGTATGATTGCAGAACACAGACAATGAAAGAGGAGACAGTATGATTGCAGAACACAGACAGTGAAAGTGGAGACAGTGTGATTGCAGAACACAGACAGTGAAAGTGGAGACAGTATGATTGCAGAAAACAGACAGTGAAAGTGGAGACAGTATGATTGCAGAAAACAGACGGTGAAAGTGGAGACAGTATGATTGGAGAAAACAGACAGTGAAAGTGGAGACGGTGTGATTGGAGAAAACAGGCAGTGAGAGGAGACAGTGTGATTGGAGAAAACAGACAGTGAAAGTGGAGACAGTATGATTGCAGAACACAGACAGTGAAAGTGGAGACAGTATGATTGCAGAACACAGACAGTGAAAGTGGAGACAGTATGATTGTAGAAGACGGACAATGAAAGTGGAGACAGTGTGATTGGAGAAAACAGACAGTGAAAGTGGAGACAGTATGATTGCAGAACACAGACAGTGAAAGTGGAGACAGTATGATTGTAGAGGACGGACAATGAAAGTGGAGACAGTATGATTGCAGAAAACAGACAGTGAAAGTGGAGACAGTGTGATTGGAGAAAACAGACAGTGAAAGTGGAGACAGTGTGATTGGAGAAAACAGACAGTGAAAGTGGAGACAGTATGATTGTAGAAGACGGACAATGAAAGTGGAGACAGTATGATTGCAGAAAACAGACAGTGAAAGTGGAGACAGTATGATTGTAGAAGACGGACAATGAAAGAGGAGACAGTGTGATTGGAGAAAACAGACAGTGAAATGAGACAGTGTGATTGGAGAAAACAGACAGTGAAATGAGACAGTGTGATTGGAGAAAACAGACAGTGAAATGAGACAGTGTGATTGGAGAAAACAGACAGTGAATTGAGACAATGTGCTTGGAGAAAACAGACTGTGAAAGCGGAGAGCAGGCCAGACCGCTGTGGGTACCGCTGTGTTGATCTGCACAGGTTGACTTGCTTGTTTGTGGAGTTTCAGGCTCACAGTGGGTCGCCTGACCTGGAAACAGGAACGGGTCTGGAACTAGTCCCGCTCGCTCAGCAGTATTATCTTGACTGAGGCGGTTGACATGCACACAAAGTACGATGCAGAATTCTATGAGAGCTCGCGTGTGTCAAAAAGTCTGTGCGTGCGTGCGTGCGTGCGTGCGTGCGTGCGTGCGTGCGTGCGTGCGTGTGTTTGAAAGAAAAGTGTGATTTTACCACATGAAAGGAGCAATCATACACCACACTGACAGCGACCCCAAGAACCTCGGAAAGATATTGGGAAGGATGAAGGGAGATAATCGTAGTGTCGACGTGTTCCCTCTGGACCCCCGTCCGTAGGAGTCCTCTGAAGATGTTGGGAGTTAACGAAGACAGACATTTCTAGAATCGATGTATTCACTCGGGCAGTGCATGCTCTCGCTCGTCCCTGTGAAGATGTTGCGAGGTAAACGAAGGGAGGTAATTCTAGTGTCAAGGTGTTCACTCTGACAGTGCCCCAAGGTGTCCTGTGAGGGTGTTGGGAGCTGGAGGTAATGAAGGGAGATAATTCCAGTGTCAAGGTGTTAAGTCCGACAGTGCCCCCTGGGTGTCCTGTGAAGGTGTTGGGAGCTGGAGGTACTGAAGGGAGATAATTCCAGTGTCAAGGTATTCAGTCCGACAGTGGCCCTAGGTGTCCTGTGAAGGTGTTGGGAGGTGATGAAGGAGATAATTCCAGTGTCAAGGTATTCAGTCCGACAGTGCCCCTAGGTGTCCTGTGAAGGTGTTGGGGGTATTGAAGGGAGATAATTCCAGTGTCAAGGTATTCAGTCCGACAGTGCCCCTAGGTGTCCTGTGAGGGTGTTGGGAGCTGGAGGTACTGAAGGGAGATAATTCCAGTGTCAAGGTATTCAGTCCGACAGTGCCCCCTGGGTGTTCAGTGGAGATGTTGGGAGATAGTGAAGGCAGGGGGGTAGGGGGTGGAATGGGTGGGAGGGGAAGGGGGGTGGGTGGGGGGTGGGTGTTGAGGATGAGAGGTGTTATGACAGAGAGTAAAGTGAGCGGTGTGTGATCGTCAGTCGTATCGTTGGCCTGTCTGGCACCTGGCACCACCGTTGGCACTGCACACAGACACCGTGGCTGAGGGGAGGGGGGGGGGGGGGGGCTGCCAGCCAACTGTTAAACGGTGAAACACACACAGATAAACACGCCTGCGCGCGCACGCACGCACACTCACACACACACTCTCTCTCTGTGTCTCTCTCTGACTCCACTACGCGCAAGTGATTGATGGTAACACATACAACTCGCACACACACGCACGCACGCACGCACGCACACACACACACACGCACACACACACACACAGCCTGACAGACAGGTAGACAGGCAGACAGCAAAAGTGTTCCCTGCACTGCGCTGGCACACAGGTGTGTTGTGTATTACTTTGAAGCTGACCAGGTTCAGTTGATGACCCGATGCACTTTATCATCTATAGACTTTTTCTCTTTTATTGAGATTATGACGGAGATTTAAGAAAGCGTTCAGACTGATTCCTTCTCTGGCACATTTTTGAAGTCCCACAATATTCCTGGGACCACGCGTGTATCATACACTTCTCATTTGGCTGTGGGTGTCAGTGAGTGAAAGGCTCTTGGGAACTTTCCAGATTTATTCAAAAAGTCAGCCCAGCCCAAGGGGGGTTGGAGACACACCCACAAAACACACACACACAACACACACAAAAAAGGGGTTCAACCCTTTTTTGTTTCAGTTTCAGAGTCGTCATGGAAAGTTCCGTGTGTCCAACTAGCCCATAAAAGCAACATCTCTCAACAAGGTCAAAAAGAGACCCACAGGGGAAGGGGTTTTCAGATAAAACCTTTCTTTCATTTTCGGATCACAGGGAAAAGCGTGCCCTTTGGTCCGGACTAGTCCAAGACGCTACACCTCCCCAGTAAAGCCACGAAAAGAGATCAACACATGCACGGGCGGGGGCCCGTGCCCTCGGGTGCCCAAAATTCTTGTCGTGTTTTCGTCAATACGTAAGGGGGGCTTTTCGCTAACCTGAACCCTGTCTTTAGCTTTTGGTAAAGCCGTTGCAACGAAAAGTCTGATTTGCCTGGAATTTGAATCGAACCCCGGTTTTTTTGTACGCGATTATCGGGGAATGTTAAGAGCAGTGTCCGTTCTTTGGGAAATTTGGGGGGAGAGGAGAGTGGCACCCTATAAACCGGTGTGTGTGTGTGTGTGTGTGGGGTCGTGGGGTGCGTGCGTGCTGCGCGTGCCACGACCGCGGGGCCGGTGTGTGAGGAGGGGGCGAGCGAGCTCAATACCCCCTTGCCCCCTTTGTTTGTTTTTGTGTTGTATCGGTAACTGATTACTGGGGGGGAAATTTTTCCCATCCCTGTACGTTTGTCGTCCTTTTTTGGGGGATACCCCAGCCCTCATTTTGGGATAAGAAATGTTGAGAAGCGTTGGCCACCGCCCCAAATTTTTGGGTTTTATTGAGGGTCATCTCGCTCCGTCTGGCCAGTCTTAACCCGTTGTGCTGTTCCCGTAAGGTTATACATTCCCCCTTGTTTTTTCCTGGGGAGGGACCCCCTTAAAGGGGTAAAGGGTCTTTTGAGGGGTGGGGGAGAAGAGGGAGAAAAGAAAAGGAGAGAAAATAAACCGTCATTAAATTCCAAAGAAAAAATGTAAAAACCACCCCACAATCATCAGTAAAAATTGGCATGAAAACGGGATCAAGAAACTGCATTTGGGTGGCCCCTCAAAATTTTTGGGAACCTAAATCGATCACACGTGCCTTGAGACAGCAAATGGAACAAGCTAAACATCCACCAAAACTGAGAATTTCCCCATTCAGCCACCAGCTTGGGTAAAAAGGTCGGGTTTTCCAGTCAAAGTCCTTTCTATAGAAGTTGGAGGGGGGGGGGGGGGGGGGGGGGGGGGGGGGGGGGGGGGGGGGGGGGGGGGGGGGGGGGGGGGGGGGGGGGGGGGGGGGGGGGGGGGGGGGGGGGTGGGGGGGGGGGGGGGGGGGGGGGGGGGGGGGGGGGGGGGGGGGGGGGGGGGGGGGGGGGGGGGGGGGGTAGATTTGTCAGCGTTTTGGCCTTATAAACGGCTCATTTCCCTTCATAAGGGGGGGGGGCGAAAAAACGTAAAACAAAAAGGGGAAAAGAAAAGTTCAAAAGAGGCCAGCTGGATCGGGCGTTTAGAAAAAAAAATTTAATTTCGGCTTTCCCTTGAGATTTTCCACACACTAAAGAAGTTGCGGGTTCGACCCCGGTACCCGGGGGAAAAAATACGAAAGGGGAAGGAATTTTGGAGTCATGACCTGGATGCAGGGGGCCCCTTAGACGGGAAAGGGTTGTTTATGCCCCCGGAAACACTTGTCTGAAAAAGGGTTGAAGCGGGGAGGGGGGTGGGGGGTGGGGGGGGGTTTAAGAAAAATAAATCCGGAAAATTTTTCAGTTGTCGAGCTCCCCCGAAGTCTTCCCTCTTTGGCTCTTTGACGCGCGCAGAGAGATTAAAAAATGACTCATTGATCCCAAAGGGGCCCCCATTAACCAGAGCCCCCATGAGACTTTGCACCCTGTGTAGAAGACGTTCTTTGTCACTGAAGTCGAGAGAGGGAAAAATTGTACGATGTGGGTTTGGGAAAGTCCCCCTTTGCGCCCAACCGGGGGAAAAGCACAGAAACGGGTCAGCCATTACTTCCCCCCCAACGTTTTCCCCCCCCGGCTCTTTACTCCCCCGGTTTTGGGTTTCGGTTTGGGAGGGATAGGGTTAGGGATTGGGTTAGGGTTTGGGATAGGTTTTGGGGTTTGGGGTAGGGTTTTTGGGGTTTGGGGTTTGGGGGTAGGGTTTAGGGATAAAGGGTTTGGGGTTTGGGATAGGTTAGGGTTGGGATAGGGTTAGGGAAAAGGGGTTTGGGATAGGGTAGGGGGAGGGTTTGGCAGCCGGGGGAGTAACGAGCCGGGGGGGGTAAAGAGCCCGGGGGGGTAATGAAATCTCCCCAATAAAAGAGAAAAAATTTTTTCCCTCCGATCTTTCCTTCACATTCCCTTTACGGCTGGCAAATGAACGGTCTGAACCCGGAAAAAAAGCCAGGGCAGGGACTGGGGTGCTTTTAAAAATTTGGGGGAAAAAATTCAAAATGTTTTACACACCACAGGGTTTTCAAACTGAAGAAACAAAAATGGTTTCATTCCGAGTTTGTCGTACACGTTGCTTGCATTTTTTGCAGGAGGGAAAAATTTTAAAGGAATTGAATTCAAACCCCTCTGAAATGTGCGAAAAAACATTATTAACTTATTACAATACAACCGAACAAGTTTAAGTTTTTTAAAAGCTTTGTTGTTTTTTAACGGAACCCCAAAAAAAAGAGGGCGGTTTGTTTTTGACTCCCCAGTGAAAGAATGCAAGAAAAGCTAAGGGGAAAATTTCAAATGTTGGGGAAGGAGAGGGGGATTGGGAAAAACTATACAATTTTCACCACCCCCCTGAAAACAAGCGCCGAAGGTTGTGTGCCAGCTTTGCGTTAGCAGCTGGCCCGCACCAACAACCCCGCTTAGGACCCCACGGGGAATTTTTTGACCAAATTTTTCGTACATTTCCCCCTTTTTACTTAGTTTTTCGGGTACGGAAAAATTTTTTTTGACCAATTATTCGTACCCGTGCCCCCTTTTTTCTTAGTTCCCGCTACGAGAATTTGTTTTTTAACCAATTAATTTGTACAGTGCCCCCCTTTTTAAATTATTCTCCCCTAAAGGGGGAATTTTTTTGGCCAAATTTTTCGTACAGGCCCCCCCCCTTTTTTCTTATTTTTCGCTACGGAGAATTTGTTTTTTACCAATTTTCGTACAGTTCCCCCTTTTTACTTTGTTCTCGCTAAAGGAGAATTTTTTTTTTGGGGCCAAAATTAAACGTACAGTGCCCCCTTTTTACCCTTTGTTCTCACACGGGGAAGGGGGTTTTTCCCAAATTTTTCGCACATTTCCCCCTTTTTTTCTTAATTTTTTTCGCTACGGAGAAATTTTTTTTTACCAATTTTTTTGTACAGTGCCCCCTTTTTTTCTTTGTTTTTCCTCGGAGAATTTGTTTGAATTTGCACAGTGCCCCCTTTTTTTCTTAGTTCCCCACTAAAGAGAATTTTTTTTTTACCAGTTATTCCAAAAGTGCCCCCCCGTTTTTGCCCCGTAACCCCCCCCCCCCCCCCCCCTCTCTCTCCTCTCTTCCCCCCCTCTTTACCCCTCACTTTCCCCCCTGGCCCCCTCCCCCCTCTCCCCCCCCCCCCCCCCCCCCCCCCCCCCCCCCCCATTTCTCGACTCCCTCACTTTTTTTTTTCCCAACAGAACAACCATCACCCCCTGCTTTTTTTGTCACTTCCCAATAAATATCGCAATTTTCCTCGCACCATCAAGGGGGGGTCAAAGGGCAGTGGGTGTCTACTGAAAATCAAACCTCTTTTTCCCCCAAAACCACTTAAGGGGGCGACTGCTGCCCGGGGACACTTTTAACCCGGAATCTAATTTTTGTCGTGTAGGTTTTGGATTCATTCGTCACCACAGCTTTCTAAAGTATTCAAAATGGGGCGTCATCAGCGGACGTAATACCCCCGTGGGTTTTTGTCATGACACTTTTTCACGGTTTTAGAATTTTGTCCTTGTTTTTATTCTACGAAAAGGGGTTTTTTTCATATCTCAACCTCTGCTAGACAGAAAATTTCATTAACCATCATGATGAGAAAGTAACTTTATTTGTCACAGGCGTTTTTATATTCTTTTACATGTCTTGTTTCACGCAGCTATTGCAAAGATTACAGTTTCAAAAAAGTTCGACAAAAATCGTTAAAATTGGTTTTATGGCAGGAACCATTAGGGCCTAAAACGCAGTTTTTACCCGCTGTTTTAACTTTGGGATCTTCTTCTTGGGGTAAGGCGACTCAACGGTCGTTATGGGTTTATTGTTCTGCCAAATTTGATTACGTAATGAAGGGATTTGCTGAGAAAATGCCAACGGGAAAGGTTTTTTAAAAACACACCACACACACCCAACACACCCCACACACACACCCACACTCGTGCGCTCACCCCACACACACACACACACACACACACACACACGCGGGGGGGGGGGGGGGGGGCATTAAAACCAAAAAAACTTAATAAACCCAAACCAGTTCATGTCACAAAACTACTTTTGCGGCTAGTTTTCTCTCCCTCTTCTCTCTCTCCTCTTCTCACCAAAAACTCTCTCTCTCCCCTCTTATATTGCTTTCCCACAAGTTTTCGTAAAGTGTTCTTTTTTCCACGTATATCTATTACTAAATTTCCCTCGTGATGGCTGCAGCAAGTGTGTGGGGGTGAATGGTATGCGCCCGTGACGGGTTTTCCGTGCAGACTGGCGTGGGAACAAATTAAATTTTCCCGGAGGAAACACCCCTCGTGGGCAAAAAGGGGCCTGGGTAACCTCGTGGGGGACAGCGGAAAAGGGGGGTCTGATGACCGAAACAGCCCACAAGTGGGGTCGGTCAAGGGGGGACCCTCGGGGGTCCACGGGGTTTTAAGGGTGCTTTTGTGTTCTCTTTTTGTCCGGGTTTTGGTAAACCCCCCCAAAAAATGGGGCGAAATTTTAAATTTGGGGGTTGCCTTTTGCCTGCCTGCCTGTAGTTTAAAAAGTATGACACTGGCAACCATCCTATTTCCTTGTATAGAAAACTACGGTCACCACACCGGAATTAACAGTACGACTATTAACTGTGTTTAAAATGCAACACACTGCCAGTCCCACCAGCAGTCACACACACGCATGCACGCACGCACGCACGCACGCGCACGCACGCACACGCACGCGCACGCACGCACGCACGCACGCACGCACGCACGCGCGCGCGCGACGCACGCACGCACGCACGCACGCACGCACGCACGCACGCACGCACGCACGCACGCCACCACACACACACACACACACACACACACACACACACACACACACAGAATTCAAGTAGAATTTAAGGGCCCAGGCTTTTTTGTGGCAACTATCCGGGGAACTCGGAAGCGGGCCCGACAGGGAGGTAAAAGGAAATCTTTGTAGAAAGGATGTTTCTATCAAAGCGAATATTGACGAACAGCTCCACCAGCTGGCCTGGACACGGAACCGTTGAAATTTAACATTTACGGGGATTTAGAGGGAAAAAAATTCCACTCATGCTATTCCATTCGCTCCGATAAGGAAAATGTTCGAATCCCACGTCCGAACGCACAGTGGAACTGTCAGTAGTAAAGATCACACAGCTAAGCTGACTACATAATATGTGATATTAGTGACTGTGTGGCCAGTTTACTACACACACTGGTGACACCTCCGTTTGTTCGCCTCTCCCTCCCTACTCAGGAAACAAACTCACAAAACTCTTTCTGCTTTGACCAAGTCTTGTAGAACGGACTGTTTCAAAACATGGAACAGCAGTTTTTTCCCCCCCTCTCTTCGGTTTTCCCTGGTGCTGAAACCACCTTTCAAGCGCTCTTTCCATAACCGATGGCATTCTTGCCAAAGAGAATAGTTTTTCAATGAAAACAGCAATATAGCACACAAGGCATAAGACTTTTAAAAAAAAATCAGGACAATTCTTTCCCTTTGAAAGCTTTCGCTCTGCGCGAAAGTATTATGTGCTTCTTTTTTCTGTCTTTTACCCCTTTTTGTCTTTTCAAAGAAGTTCGTTGTTGTGTCCACAGAAGTTCGTTGTCGTGCCCACACGTTATTTCACCACTGTCCACGCTCCTCAACAACAAAAGGCCAGCT
>CM031600.1:93068814-93083814 GCA_018398815.1 Conus ventricosus
CCTTTATCTTCTCTTCACAATTCTTATAAAAAGCACAATAAAATAAAAACACGATCCATGCACTTTCCTGGGGAAATCTCCATCCTCACTTATTGCAAATAATGCATCACTACACAAGCGACTGTATGCCCAAGCATAAAACATTCACATGAAAAAGTCTCCAAAGAAAAAATGAAAAAGTCCCACCAAAAATAATATAACCATACCAACGGGGAATGAACCCATTCCAATCAACATAACGTCATCAAAAACATTTATCAACAAAGCCCCCCGGGATATCTAAATTTCCCTTTCTGAGTTGAAAGCTTGCTAGACAAAAAGGGCCCAAAAAGTCAGAACCCGACATTTTTGTCGCCCGGGGAAAAGTACGCACCGGTCCCTGAAAGGGCTGCAGTCCCAATTCCCAAACCCAAAAAACCCTGCTTTTTTTCCCAGCTGTGCCCCCTTTCGGGAAATTTTGGGGGGTTTGGGATCTTTTCTCTATCACGAAACTCCTTCCCATAAAAGTATTTGGGGAACTTCTGCACGGCCCCACACGACACTAAACACTCCTTCTCCACCTTTTGGTCCCCTTCCTCAATTTTGTCAACTTCCTGCTAGCATATCTCCAGGAAACTCGCCCCCTTTCATGCCCTGCAACAATCGGCACCCCCCCACCACCTGAGGGCACTGTCCGCAACAAAAAGGGTTTGGCCCAAATCTGGTAGTTTTCAAGAGGGGAAAGGGGAAACCCTAGTCTTTAAAACACCGTTTCCCGGGTGCTTGCTCTGCAGCTTTTGACCCACCCCGACCACTCCCGGGTTTTTCCCTGCCTTGGGACCAAATAAACTGAGGGGACTCGTGTTTGCAGCAAAATTTGGAAAAAACCCCCCTGTGAACCCCAAAAAAACCTAGCAGATTTCGACTTCTTTTTTTGGTTTTTTTGGGTTCTCAAAAATTCATATCTTTTTCCCCCTTTTCCCCCTTTTGGCTGCTTTGTGTCGCCCCGACAAAAAAACCCTGGGAAACTCCAACTGTCTACCCTTAAAAAGTGACACACCCCCGTAAGACTTTCTGGAAACTTAGGCAACAAAATCTCCCCTTTTTCTGCGGGGTCTTTTTTCCACCTCATAAATAAATTCCCTGCTGCCCCTTTGTGTAAAGTCCCACGCTAAATTTATTTGCGGAAAAAAATTGCATGGAAAAGTTTTGGCCCCCAAATTCACATCAATTCGGAATCCCGACCGCCCTTTTCAGTGGGGGGAATGGTCCCCCCAAATGCATCACCCGCTTGTTGGACCCGGGGGAAAGCAGAAACCGGGACTTGTTTCTCCCGCCTTGAGGGATTGTTTTCCTTTCCCCTTTCCCCTGTCCTATTGCTTCTTCTGACCGACCCGGGGCCCCCTGAAAAACCTTTCCCTTTTGAAAAACTTACTGTCTCGTACCTTTTGCCCCCTTTGGAACGGGGCGAGATTGGGGCCCCTCAATCCAACAGCCACCCCCCTGAAAGGGGTGTCAAATTTTAAAAAAGGGGTGTTTAAGAGGGCCTTCCCCCTTCACCCCTCTTGTGGCTGGGCCTTTTACACCATCACCCTGAACCCTGCAAACCCCTTTAAAAGCTGCCATTTTCTCCTGGCCAAAGAAAATCATCCCAAAAAATTCCCGGGCAGCGTTTTGCTGGTTTCCGAGATGACCCCCCCATGAGGACTCGTGACCCACTGCATGACAGGGGGTCCGATAACCGCTGGTTTAAAAAAAAACCCCTAACTGAGTGGTCACCTTAAACCCGTTCCCCTTTCCCCTTGGGGAAACACTCGTACAAACCCGCCCGCCCTTTTTACAAAAAATTCTGCTCACCCCTCCCAACCTCCTGTTTCCTCCCCCTCTTGCCAACTCCCCAAAAATTCACGAGCGAAGGGTCTTGTTTTCCCGCGAGCCCTAAACTCATCAGGCGACACATCTATGCCCCCCATTCCTTCCTGGAACAACTAACGGTTTAACAAAACCCTTTTTCCCCCTTCCCTTTTCCCCTGTTTAACTGCTGCCCCCCGTAGCAGTCCAAAAACTCAGGAACCCCCCCGGGCCTTCCCCCTGGAATATTTCCAAGAAACAAATCATGAAGGGGGTTTCTCCATCAACCAAAGCAGACAAAATCGCCGAGAAATAAAGGGGGACGGGACTTCTATTTAGCAACTGGGGAAAAACCCCCCACAGTCCCTCGATTAGAGTAACAGGTCCTGGGTTTGCCCTGTCAAAACCCCTTTTTCGACCAGCGTTGTTGTACTACCCCCCAAGAAAAAAAAACCCTTTTCCTTTTGTAACACCTTTTTACCCTCACTGGCCAAACCACCCCTTTTTCCACTGGTAACGAAAAAACTCAGCCCAGGCCCTCCATCCCGCCAAATGACTGTGCCCCGTGCTAGCCATAAGCGACTCCCCCCTCTTCAACTGAATCCCCCTTTTTTCCACTGGGAAGGGCGTTTTTCCCCTTTACGGGCCCTTTTTCCCCCTCTTGCAAGGGGTTTCTGCCTTCTGGAACCTCATGGGGACAATCCCTCGCCACATGTCCCTTTTTGTGGGCCAAAAGAAAAAACCCAATGTCCCTTTCCTTCCTTCTCCCCACCACTGGGTTTGCAGACTTTGCAGAAAAATCCCCAGTCTCCCCTTTCACCCCCCCCCACCCGTGCCCAGCACCCGTTTTTTCCGGGACCTTTTTTGCCCCAAAAGTGGGCCCCTCTATACCCCCTCTGCGAACTTCAACAACCTCCCGCGTTTTCTGGCTTTTTCTCTTTTAAAAGTATGGTTTTAAATCAGGGCCGCAACCGACAAAATCTGTTTCCTTCATAACACCCCTTTCAATTCAAACGAACCCTTCTTTGTACCCCTCAACTCTAAAAACCCTTTTTTTAAAAAAGTGATCTAAACTTTCACCAAACTGAGTGTACTTTCCCCTTTCTTGCAATCTACTGAACGAAAAATTCTTTCCCGAAAACCCTTTTTCTGTAGGTTAAAAACCCCTTTATTAAAGATCCTTCACAGCAAACCAAAAAAGGACTGTTTTTCCCCTTTGGGAACGCAGTGAAAATCTGCAATGCCTTTCCCCCCAGTAAAAGCCGGGCCAAAAAGACTCCCCTTTCTGGGGGGAACCCCCGACTGGGCGCAAACGTTTTGAAAAAAGGGGCTGATGTATTCGTCAATCGAAGGTTCCCCCTTCCCAGAATTTTGGGAACTTTTGGGGCGGGGAGCATAGCTTCGCCCCAAAAGTCACTGGAAATGAACTCCCATCCACGGGGGTTTTCCCCTTTTTATTTTCACTTTCTCTAGCTCTAAAATTTAACCTTTTAAACTTTCCCTTTTCCCGCCCTTTATTCTTTCGTCCCTGCTTTCCCTATGTTTTCTGTTTCCTCCCTTTCCCTTTGCTTTCTGTTTCCCGCGTTTTCGCAAACTTAGTCCTTTCCTGCTCCTTTCTAAAGCTAATTTTTAAATGCGGGCGCGTTTGTCTTGCCCCCCCGGTTTTGTCTCTTTCCCCCTCTTTTTTTTGGTTTTCAACGAATGCAAAGCCCAAAAAATCTCCTGGTAACCTAGATCCCAGCGGAAAAAGCTCCACAAGTTTTCAATAGGGGGGTTTTTTTCTTTCCCCCATTGTATCTCTTTTTTTTTTACAAGATTTTATTTCTACACAGCCAAACTGGGGTTTTCCGCCCCGAGGCGTTTAAAAGCACAATCCTTGAATGGTTTAAAATTTTTCTTTGGACAACGAAATTTGTTTTTTTAAGACGCCAGCGCCCTGACCCAAAAAGAGAAAGGGAAATTTTAGCAATCTGTGCGAAAAAAGTACTTGGGGCGAAAAACCAAGCCTAGAATTTTTAAATATCTTTGGGAAAAATGCCCAAGCCTAGTATTTAACTATCTTGGGAACATACAGTAAGACAACCCCTTGTCTTAGGATTACAATACTTGAATCCCACCCAGCTTCCTCTCTGAGAAGTGAACAATTATAATAAATGGGCCAGAATATCCTGGCAAGCTCGCCAATAAATTGTCAACCTCGGTGTAATGTCAGTGGAGGAAGGACTAGCGCACAGCCCCAAACACACTCACAGCTTGCTTACAATCTCATTCATATTATCATGCATTCGTCACATCAAACCACTAGTAAAGTCTAAAACTTTACTACACATGATCATAGAACGAAACATCAGTGCATATGGAATAAAATGAAATAAAACATTCTCTCTTTCCTGAACTTCACAAAATCATTTATCTAAAACATCATTAACTAACCCGGGTATAAACAGATTTCTACTTTACCTGGCCAGGTGATCTTAACTATTCACGAATCACTGTCTTTTCTTTTCTTTTCTTTTTCTTTTCACTGTCACTTTCACAACACGACACAACTGCTGGCACTGGTTTTGGTCTGATGGCGCCTGGTCAGGTGAGACTGTTGGCGTTGTCTGTGGTTCTGCTTGGCGAAGTGACGCTGCCAGGTATGAGGTCGAACCCCCGGTTAGGATAGAACAGTGACTATCAACATCGATCTGTTCTCCTTTCTTTCTTCCTGCATTAACGCATTGCACTCTCTCTCTCTCTCTCTTCTAGTCTGCTCTTATCAAATGGACATGGTTGCTTTTCTTTTCTTTTTTTTTTTCTTTTCTTTCTTTTCTTCTTCATTAATTAGCAACTCTCTCTCTCTCTCCACATCTCTCCTCAGTCCTTCCTCTGCAGACTATCTCATGCTAATCTCTCAACTTGGTTCTCTTCTCTCCTCCCCTCATCTCTCTGCTTTTCTCTCAAGCAGACCTAGAACCTCTCCCTCTCTCTGTCTCTCTGTTCGTTCTCCCCCTCGTTCTCTCTGTTCGTTCTCTCTCCCCCTGCCTTCCGTAGGCGAGAGCCTACTTCCCCGAACTTCTCCCTGTTCGTTTTCCTCCTCCGTTCTGCCGTTCTCTCCCTCTCACATCTTTCTTATTCGTTCCGATCTGTCCGAAAAGGGCGAGTACCATTGGTCAGTCTGGGTGGATCGTACCGTCTCTGTGAGGCCTCTCCACTAAGCTTAATTGGCCGGATCCGAACCATGGGCCCGGTCTACGTGGCGCCAAGATGTCTGCGTTTGGACTTATGTCCAGTCGAAGTGGCCGGCGACTCCCCAAGTTGGGTTGTTTCATTTTTTTGTCCGTGACAGATATCCAAGGCAGGTAGATGTCGCCCGGCACTGATAAGACTGCGGCGGTGGCCCACGTACTGACACCTGTTTCAGGTTTCCTGGGGGAGGGTGGCGATCATAATTGCCGTCTAATGCGTGTGATGTTGGTTAATGTATGCGTCAGGTAGCAGCTGGTTTAGCGAGGACTGGGGGGACGGAGGGGATTGGGGGTTGAGGGGGGGGGGGTGGGAGGTGGGGTTGGGGGGGATAAAAGAAGTGAGAGAATGGGGGTGGGGGGATACGTGAATTGAAAAGCTGTGGTTTTAAGCGCTGCTGCTCCGCCTGATTCTGTTTTCGGTCTATCTCTGTCCGTCTGTCTGTCCGTGTGTCTGTCTCTCTCTCTCTCTCTCTCTCTCTCTCTCTCTCTTCTCTCTCTCTCTCTCTCCTCTCTCTCTCTCTGTCTTTCTCTCTCTCTCTCTGTCTCTGTCTCTCTCTCTCTTTCTCTCTCTCTCTCTCTCTCCTCTCTCCTCTCTCTCATCTCTCTCTCTCTCTCTCTCTCTCTCTCTCCCCCCCCCTCCCTCTCTCTCTGCTTGCCTGAAACAAAAGGAGTAATAGTGCTGATGAAGATGCCATAAGAATCCACTCTCAGCGAATGTTACAGAGCGGTTCTGGCACAAAGCTCAACTGTGAGGGCACTGTATGTCGTTCATGGTGATTGCTTCAGCATCCGCCCCCTCACCCATGCTTTCTCTAACCTCCACCCCACTCCTCCGCTACACCTCACATGTAACCCTCCCCTCTCTCTCTTTCTCGGTCTCCTCTCTCTCTCTTTCTCTCTCTCTCTCTCTCATCTCTCTCCTCTCTCTCTCTTCTCTCTCCTCTCTCTCTGTCTCCTCTCTCCTCTCTCTCTCTCTCTCTCTCTTCTCTCTCTCTCCTCTCTCTCTCTCTCTCTCTCTCAGTCTCTGTCTGTATGTATGTCACACACGCACATACACACGCACGCACGCACGCACGCACGCACGCACACACATGCTCGCACGCACGCACGCACACACACACACACACGCGCACACACACACACACACACACACACACACACACACACACACAACACAACACAACACAACACAACACAACACAACACAACACAACACAACACAACACAACACAACACAACACAGAGAGAGAGAGAGAGAGAGAGAGAGAGAGAGAGAGAGAGAGAGAGAAGAGAGAGAGAGCTTGCTGATTCTTAGTTGTTGTTTGTTTACGGGTGAAGGGAACGGAGGGGTGAAGGTGGAAGTGTGGTTGTTTTATTGGCAGCGTTGTGTGTCTGGCACACACCGGGAGTCTTTTTTGTGTTTTTTTGTTGTTGTTTTTTTCTTTTTCTTTTATACCGTGGTACAACATGCAGACACACGGGGAACGCACGTGCACCTGTTGATGTGTGTGTGTCGGTGTTATTCCAGCAAACGTCCACATGAGAGGTGAGGGAAGGGGGAGGGAGGCAGAGAGAGAGAGAGAGAAGAGAGAGAGAGAGAGAAAAGAGAGAGAGAGAGAGAGAGAGAAAAGAGAGAGAGTTTGTGTGAGTGAACGTGTGTGTGTGTGGGGGGGGGGGGGGGGGGAGACGGAGGGAGGGAGATGTAGGGAGAGAGAGGGAGAGAGAGAGAGAGAGAGAGAGAGAGAGAGAGAGAGAGAGAGAGAGAGAGAGTGTGTGTGTGTGTGTTTGAGTGAGTGAGTGAGTGCGTGCTTGCGTGCATGTGTTGCTGAAAGACTGTAGTTATCTCCGAGGCACTGTATGAAACCGTCATTGACCTCTTCATAATTAAGGACTGATCCTCACCTCTCGCATTCCTTTCTCCCCACAGTCGTTCCTACCCCCCCCCCCCCCCCCCCCACCCCCCTTTCCTTCCCCGTTCTTTCTTCCCGTCATCCTCCTTCTTCCTTTCTACCTGCCACTTTCTCTCTCTCTCTCTCTCTCTTTCCCTCTCCTTTCCCTCTTCCCTGTCCCCTCTCCTTTCCCTCTTCCTTGTTCCCTTCCTTTCCCTCTTCCTTGTTCCTCTCCTTTCCCTCTTCCTTGTCCCCTCTCCTTTCCCTCTTCCTTCTCCCCTCTCCTTTCCCTCTTCCTTGTTCCCTCTCCTTTCCCTCTTCCTTGTCCCCTCTCCTTTCCCTTCTTCCTTCTCCCCTCTCCTTTCCCTCTTCCTTCTCCCCTCTCCTTTCCCTCTTCCTTCTCCCTCTCCTTTCCCTCTTCCTTGTCCCCTCTCCTTTCCCTTCTTCCTTCTCCCCTCTCCTTTCCCTCTTCCTTGTTCCCTCTCCTTTCCCTCTTCCTTGTTCCCTCTCCTTTCCCTCTTCCTTGTTCCTCTCCTTTCCTCTTCCTTGTTCCCTCTCCTTTCCCTCTTCCTTGTTCCCTCTCCTTTCCCTCTTCCTTGTTCCCTCTCCTTTCCCTCTTCCTTGTTCCCTCTCCTTTCCTTCTTCCTTGTCCCCTCTCCTTTCCCTCTTCCTTGTCCCCTCTCCTTTCCCTCTTCCTTGTTCCCTCTCCTTTCCCTCTTCCTTGTTCCCTCTCCTTTCCCTCTTCCTTGTTCCCTCTCCTTTCCCTCTTCCTTGTTCCCTCTCCTTTCCCTCTTCCTTGTTTCCTCTCCTTTCCCTCTTCCTTGTTCCCTCTCCTTTCCTTCTTCCTTGTTCCCTCTCCTTCCCCTCTTCCTTGTTCCCTCTCCTTTCCCTCTTCCTTGTTCCCTCTCCTTTCCCTCTTCCTTGTTCCCTCTCCTTTCCCTCTCCTTGTTCCCTCTCCTTTCCCTCTTCCTTGTTCCCTCTCCTTTCCTCTTCCTTGTTCCCTCTCCTTTCCTTCTTCCTTGTTCCCTCTCCTTTCCCTCTTCCTTGTCCCTCTCCTTTCCTTCTTCCCCGCCCATCCTATCCCACCTGTACAGTTTACCTTCCTTTCTTCTTTCATCCCTCTCCTTTGCCTGCTCTCTTCGTTCCTTCCACGAAGGACAGAATTCAGTATTTGACGTCAGCCGACCGACAACCGACAAACTCGTGCGGGACTGTACGCCCAGAACAGGACGAACGTACGGCAACTCTTGTAGTAAATGTGTTGTTGCGTTAAGATTATGATTAAGATTAAAAATTATAGTCCGTCAACAGCAGAGGTTATCTCAGGACTGTCACCACGTTTCAAACTACCACGTGTGTTGCTGCGTTAAACACACACATAGGATGAAAGATTTTTTTTTAAAAGATGGTAGGAGACGGAAGGACCATGCGGAGTTGGGGGTGGGTGGGGTGGGGGGGTGGGGGTATTTGCATGCAAGGTAGAGAGAGAGAGAACTCCGAAAACCTTTATTCGATCAAGGATTGGGATTTGAGAGAGAGAGAGAGAAGAGAGGAGAGAGAGAGGAGAGAGAGAGAGAGAGAGAGGGGAGAGAAGAGAGAGAGCGAGGAAGGGGGGGGGGGGGGGGTGAGGAAGAGAGCGAGAAAAAGCGCGCACATGTGTGCATGGATGCGTGTGTGTGTGTGTGTGTGTGTGTGAGGGGGGGGGGGGGGGGGGGGGGAGACAGACAGACAGACACAGATGGTAGTAACTGAAGGCTACAGTTTTATGGCAATGTTTTTTATGCCCCGGCACTAACTATAGCAGTAAACTAGCCCCCCGTTTAACGTAAAACCTTCGCAGAGAGAGAGAGAGAGAGAGAGAGAGAGAGAGAGGTGACGAAGCGAAAACTCGAAAAAAAAAACAAAAAAACTGGTGAAATTAACGTCGCATTAGCCAGGCTGCGGCCGTGTCGGTGAAGCGCTCCGCAGGGCCAAGTGCCGGCCAAGCAAGCGTTGCTCTAAAGGGCATTCCCCTCACGTCGCTGGCCCATAAAACGGCCGTGAACTGTCCACGCTCTGCGCTTCTCGAGCTCCTCCTTCACCCACTGCTGGTCAGTCGACAAGAAAAAGAAGGGGGAAAAAAAGCCGTTCTGCTGTACAGTAGATTTTTCTTTTTTCTTTTTTTTTTTTTTTTGTGGTCCCCACCCTGAACTTCTGTCAGGCGGAGAAGGTGGGGAGGGCTCCGTTGTTTTGCAAGGCAGACCTGACTGGAGGCTTTGTTTTGAAAAATGTGGGGGTGGGGGGGGGGGGGGGGGGGGGGGGGCGGGAGGGAGGGGGAAGGGGGTTGTGTTGGCGGCCTCCTCTTCATCTTCCACCCCTCAGTTCCTCCAAGCTATACGGCATAAAACAAGCTCAGCGTCGCTGTGGGTATGTTCCTTCCTTCCCCTACCCCCCCCCCCCCCCCCGCCCCCACTCTCACCCCATCTGCCCCTATTTGTGTCTCTGTTTTTGTTTGTATGGTTGTCTGTCTCTGTCTGTTTTCTCTCTCTCTCTCTCTCTCTCTCTCTCTCTCTCTCTCTCATCTCTGTCTCTCTTTCTCTCTCTCTCTCTGTCTCTCTCTGTCTCTCTCTCTCTCTCTGTCTCTCTTTTTGCGCTGCCTGTCTCTGTCTGTCTGTATGTATGTGTGTGTGTGCGCGCGCGCGCACGCGCGTGTGTGTGTGTGTGTGTGTGTGTGTGTGGTGTGTGTGTGTGTGTGTGTTGTGTGTGTGTGTGTGTGTGTGTGTGTGTGTGTGTGTGTGTGTGTGATGGTAGTGTAGAGTACAGTACAAAGTCCGTGCTATAAGACGATAGTGTGGAATACAGTGTAAAGTCCATATCAGAAGATTATAGTGTAGAATGCAGTACAAAATCAATATCAGAAGGTTATAATGTAGAATGCAGTACAAAGTCCATATCATAAGATTATAGTGTAGAATGCAGTACAAAGTCCATATCAGAAGATTATCGTGTTGAATGCAGTCCAAAATCATTTAAGAAGATTATAGTGTAGAATGCCGTACAAAATCAATATCAGAAGATTATCGTGTAGAATGCAGTACAAAGTCCATATCAGATTATAGTGTAGAATGCAGTACAAAATCAATATCAGATGATTATCGTGTAGAATACAGTAGAAAGTCCATATCAGAAGATTATAGTGTAAAATGCAGTACAAAATCAATATCAGAAGATTATAAGTGTAGAATTCAGTACAAAATCAATATAAGAAGATTATAGTATGAAATGCAGTAGTGCAGAATGCAATACAAAGTCCATATCATAAGATTATAGTGAGAATGCAGTACAAAGTCAATACCAGATGATTATAGTGTAAATCCAGTACAAAGTCCATTCTTGTAATTACGGCGACAGACATTCTGCCGAGGATTATAGTGTATAAATCAGTATCAGAAGATTACAGTATAGAATGCAGTACAAAATCAGTATAAGATTACAGTATAGAATGCAGTACAAAGTCAATATCAGAAGATTATAGTGTAGAATGCAGTAGTGTAGAATGCAATACAAAGCCCATTCTTGAAATGACGGCGACAGGCATTCTGCCGAGCATTATAGTGTATAAATCAATATCAGATTACAGTGTAGAATGCAGTACAAAATCAATACCAGAAGATTATATTGTAGAATGCAGTAGTGTAGAATGCAATACAAAGTCCATTCTTGTAATGACGGCGATAGGCATTCTCCATTCTTGTAATTACGGCGATAGGCATTCTGCCAAGGATTATAGTGTATAAATCAGTATCAGAAGATGATAGTGCAGAATGCAATACGAAGTCCATTCTTGTAATGACGGCGATAGGCATTCTGCAGAGGATTGTAATGTATAAATCAATATCAGAAGATGACAGTGTAGAATGCAGTAGTGCAGAATGCAATACAAAGTCAATTCTTGTAATGACGGCGATAGGCATTCTGCAGAGGATTGTAATGTATAAATCAGTATCAGAAGATGACAGTGTAGAAATGCAGTAGTGCAGAATGCAATACAAAGTCCATTCTTGTAATGACGGCGATAGGCATTCTGCAGAGGATTGTAATGTATAAATCAGTATCAGAAGATGACAGTGTAGAATGCAGTAGTGTAGAATGCAAAACAAAGTCCATTCTTGTTATGACGGCGGTAGGTATTCTGCCGAGGATTATAGTGTATATATCAATATCAGAAGATGACAGTGTAGAATGCAGTAGTGCAGAATGCAAAACAAAGTCCATTCTTGTCATGACGGCGATATGCATTCTGCCGAGGAGGACCACTGATGGACACGGTGACAATGTCGGGTGAGCAGTACTCAGGCGATTTCTTCTCCAAATGAGACGTCTGTGGATTTGTGTTGTCAGTTGTTATTCTGACTTGAATTGGTCGTCGGATTAGCAGCTAGTAAACCCTCCTTCCTTTGTGATTTTTCACTTCCCAGTTCACTGATCCTTGACGGCTTTTGTGGCTCTGTTTACAGCGACTTCACAGCGTTATTTTACAGGAGGTTTCTGAACTTGGGCCGTTGGGGGTCGTCGATGTGTCCTCTTTGATCTTTCTGTCAGTCTTTCTGTTTGCCCCCCTCTTCTCTCTCTCTCTGTCTCTCTCTCTCTCTCTCTCTCTCTCTCTCTCTTCTCTCTCTCTCTCTCTCCCACCCCCTCTCTCTCTCTGTGCATGTGTGTTTTGTGTGTGTGTGTGTGTTGTGTGTGTTGTGTGGTGTGTGTGTGTGTGTGGAGATAGAGAGAGAGTGAGAAAGACAGGGAGACAGAGACAGACAGAGAGACCATAAACAGCCTGTCTCCGATGATGATGACTTCAGTTAGAGAAGAAAGCCAGTCTTAAACATGCTGGAAATAGTTGTGGGTTAAGTGCCCGAACAGCCGCTTGAAAGATCCACCTGGGCTCCGTTCAGGTTGGTGGGACGTTGGTAACAGATGTGTGTTGAAGCTGTTGGAATGTTGGCCACAGACGAGTGTTGGAGCTGTTTGGATAGATAGTGTTAGGTACTTCAAGGTCTGACCAGCGGTTGGCTAATGTGCAGGTCAGACATATGCTAAGTCGTAGCCACGAAACCCTCTTCTTAATCTTAGTCATTAATTCATTTACCATCAGCTTTAAATCATGCGTAGTGTGGTCTCAAAACTTAGTGGATGTGGTGTAGCGTATATGGACTAGTCCGCACACAGTGACGCTTCCTTCATGAAACTGAAACTGTTGGGATGTTGGCGACAGATATATGTTGAAGTCGTTGTGATGTTGATAGCAGACGTGTGTTGAAGTCGTTGGGATATTGGCGACAGACACGTGTTGAAACCGTTAGAATGTTGGTAACAGACGTGTGTTGACACCTTTAGAATGTTGGTAACAGACGTGTGTTGACACCGTTAGAATGTGGTAACAACGTGTGTTGACACCGTTTTGAATGTTGGTAACAGACGTGTGTTGACACCGTTAGAATGTTGGTAACAGACGTGTGTTGACACCGTTAGAATGTTGGTAGCAGACGTGTGTTGACACCGTTAGAATGTTGGTAAACAGACGTGTGTTTAAAGCCGTTGGGACGTTGATAACAGACGTGTGTTAAAGCCGTTGGGACGTTGGTAACAGACGTGTGTTAAAGCCGTTGGAATGTTGGTAACGGACATGTGTTTAAAGCCGTTGGGACGTTAGTAACAGACGGTGTTAAAGCCGTTAGGACGTTGGTAACAGACGCGCGTTAAAGCCGTTGGGACGTTGGTAACAGACGTGTGTTAAAGCCGTTGGAACATTGGTAACAGACGTGTTTAAAGCCGTTGGGACGTTGGTAACAGACGTGTGTTAAAGCCGTTAGAATGTTGGTAACAGACGTGTGTTAAAGCCGTTGGGACGTTGGTAACAGACGTGTGTTAAAGCCGTTGAATGTGGGTAACAGACGTGTGTTAAAGCTGTTTGGATGTGGAAACAGACGTTGTGTTAAAGCTGTTGGAATGTTGGTAACAGACGTGTGTTAAAGCTGTTGGGACGTTGGTAACAGACGTGTGTTAAAGCTGTTGGGATGTTGATAACGGACGTGTGTTAAAGCTGTTGAGACGTTGATAACGGACGTGTGTTAAAGCTGTTGGACGTTGGTAACAGACGTGTGTTAAAGCTGTTGGGACGTTGATAACGGACGTGTGGTAAAGCTGTTGGGACGTTGGTAACAGACGTGTGTTAAAGCTGTTGGGACGTTGGTAACGGACGTGTGTTAAAGCCGTTGGGACGTTGGTAACAGTCGTGTGTTAAAGCCGTTGGGAGGTTGGTAACAGACTGTGTTAAAGCCGTTGGGACGTTGGTAACAGACGTGTGTTAAAGCCGTTGGGACGTTGGTAGCAGACTGTGTCAAAGCGTTGGGACGTTGGTAACAGACTGTGTTAAAGCCGTTGGGACGTTTGGTAACAGACGTGTGTTAAAGCCGTTAGGACGTTGGTAACAGACGTGTAATGGAGCTGTTAGGAGGCGACAGACGTGTATTGAAGTCGTCGGGTGTTGTCGACAGACGCCCGAAAAGACATCCCCCGAACAGCGCAGCTGAAGAACTCGCTCACTGCCCACGGTGCCAAAGATGGCGGCAGTCCAGGGTGAAAACGATGCACTTCTTCAACGTCATCAAATCATTCAGTTCGATTTCCAGAACGATTGAAAACATAGAAAACGTATACAGAATGCAAGACTCTCACAATAACCGTCTCTTGAAGTCCTGAAATCCATCACTGTCAGATTCACATTTTCTTGGACGTCGTGTTTGGATGTCTTCCCAGATGAGCAAATATTCAGAAAGCCATTCGCCATAAAATCTGACACTGATCAGCTCATAACGAATTTTGAAGTTGAGATTGCAACGCCCTTTTGATTACTGAGATTGCTATTGAACGTGTGAACAGGTTGAACGGGGCCCAGTGTGTGTGGTTAGGTCGACACGAACTGTGAGGCCTTGAAGGATGAAAACAGCGGCGAACGGAGCATCACAAGAGTTTTGTTGTCTTTCCCCCGCCCTCCCCCTCCTCCCCCCCGGCCCCCCTCCCCTCCTCCCCCTTCGCCCACCCGCGCACAGTCTTGTGTGTGTGTTTGTGTGCGTGTGTGTGTGTGTGTGTGTGGTGTGTGTGTGTGTGTGTGTGTGTGTGTGTGTGTGTGTGTGGAGAGAGAGAGAGAGAGAGAGAGAGAGAGAGAGAGAGAGAGAGAGAGAGAGAGAGAGAGAGAGAGAGAGACAGACAGACAGACAGACAGACAGACAGAGACAGAGGCAGAGTTGTTTTGTATCTTCTACAACTCGACTACTCGTGGTGTCACCGAAATATCCGTCCATTTCACAATCACCGTTTTACACACCATTTTTTTTTTTTTTTTCCCTGTTCGTGAGGGAGAATGAAAGTTGAGGAGGCGATATGATTATGAATGATGATGTCCCTTGTCTCTGCCGGAGGCTGCCCAGGACCATAAAACAACATGAATATGGAAGTGCCGGGAGTAGCACGCCTGGGAAGGAGAAGAAAGAGAGGAAAGCAGGAGACAGACTGACAGAAAGAACGAACAAGATGATTGGGGAAAGAAGATGACGTGATGATTATTGAAGAAATACATGCAAACAGAAAGAGAGAAAGGCAGGCGACAGACAGACAGAAAGAAGGAACAAGAAGATGGAGAAGAAGAAGACGTTATACTGAAGAAATGCATGCAAACAGAAAGAGAGAAAGGCAGGCGACAGACAGACAGAAAGAAGGAACAAGAAGATGGGAGAAGAAGAAGACGTTATACTGAAGAAATGCATGCAAACAGAAAGAGAGAAAGGCAGGCGACAGACAGACAGAAAGAAGGAACAAAGAGATGGAGAAGAAGAAGACGTGATGTTGAATAAACAATGCAGTATTTCTTCACTTTCACGTTCTCTTCTTTTCCCATCTTGTTCGTTCTTTCTGTCAGTCTGTCTTCTGCCTGTCTCTCTTTCCGTTTATTCCAAGGCATGCTACCGCGGCTTGTCCACAGTCACTCTCCTTCAATGTCGCATCCTCCTCTTTGTCCC
>CM031600.1:93089913-93101761 GCA_018398815.1 Conus ventricosus
CCCCCCCCCCCCCCCCCCCCCCCCCCAAAAAAAAAAAATGTTTGACAAGGGGAAACGGGGACAATAACTTTTCCCTCCCCCTTTCGTCACGAGCAAATATTACAATTTAAATCCAGTATAAATCGAATCGAAGGCTAACAAGATGCATTAAATGCGAGACATCCCGGGCTATCCTCGCAAACACTAGTACCGTGTAGCTCTCTCTCTCTCTCTCTCTCTCTCTCTCCTCTCTCTCTCTCTCTCTCTCTCTCTCTCTCTCTCGTGGTTCCTCTTCTTTTCAACTTCCTTCCCCAGTTAACCTGCTCCTTCCCTGTTCTTACTTTTCTTCTTTTCCCCGAGCTGTAGGGAGGGCTGGGAGAGATGCGGAAGAGCAGACAGGGCGTAGACGGGAAGGGAGGGGGGGGGGGGGGGGGGGGGGGGGGTGGTGGAGGGGGGGATGCTGTGATGGGTAGAGGGACGTGTGATGTAAGAAAGAAAACGAGGCTGAAGATTTCGAGTCATCCATTTATGAACCAGTGAAGATCCACATTTTTTTTTTCCCTTTATGCACGTAAACAAATAATTGTAATATGCTTCATTGATTACTGGAAAGACCAGGCTAGCGCCGCTCAGGCGCTGGGAACATGGGTCAGGGTACCATGATCAGAACCGGCAGACGATCGACGACGACGCCTCTTGTCTGCGACGACACTCAATGTCAAGGTCAGAGGGGCGATGTCTGGACCCCGAGGCTTATGCAATGACGTCAGAACGACAGCAAATCAATCGTTTCGATCATTTTCAATCTCTTATCATTTTGCTTCACGAAAGCATGCTTGCATAACATTCTTAAGTGTGTGCGTTGGAAAGCAGGTGATCATGACGTCAAAACACTTTTCCCCGCTACCTGTGATGCCACGAAAGAATGCGAGCGGGAGGCCAAGTTTACAGGAGGCTTGTACGCCAGTCACGGTTACAGTTTTCAACCGAATCACGCGGTGGCGCAATACTATGTCCCAAAGCAAGAAAACAGTCATTATGCAGCTGTTAAATTAAGTAACTTCACAACACGACAGTACTACTAACTCCGTCGAGATTGATAAAACTGAACGCTTACATCAAGAACACCAATGATGGTATAAAAATAAAAAAAATGAAATTTTTTTTTAAAAACCACCTCTAGTCTGCGCACTTGTACTCTGTCTTTTCCATTACTGCATGGATGCTTTTTGTCTGGTTCCCCAATTAATGAACTCATCTTTCTTTACATTTCACAAAGTCCACCATCATGCTGTCCGCCTGATCTTTTTGCTCTTCTCCCTTTGACTATATATCACTCCATTACTGCGTTGCCTTCACTGGCTTCTTGTTCAGCATGGAGTCTCCCACAAACTTGCTGGTCTCTTGCTGTCAATCCATTGAATTCTCTCATGTCCTCGACGTCTGACTTGATCTGTTGTATGTGTACATACCCTATCACGTCAACCCCGGTCTTCTTCCGACACTCGTTTTTACCCCTCCTTTCTTTTTTTTCCTACCACCCCCTCCCCTCCCCCCCTCCCCCACCCGCCCTTCCAAATACAAAGATAATTACATAAATACAGAAATAAAATTATGATGATGATCACGATGATGATGATGATAATAACAATAATAACGATGATATTAATGATAACAACAACAATAATAATAATAACATTAAATAATGATGATGATGATAAGAAGAAGAACAACAACAACAGCAACAACAACAACAATAAACAACGATAATAATAATAACAATACACATAAAACATCGAGGCTGGTAAATCAGCCACATCACACCCACACGGCCCCCCCCCCCCCCCCCCCACCCCCACCCCCCCTCGTGATGTTCCTATAATGATGTACGGGCATGGCAGCATGATGATGTACGGCTTCCCTGCCCTTGAGACCGTCAGCACGTGGCGCTGTGTGACACGGCCATGGACGTCCTGCCGGGTCGACACCCGTGAAGGGAACGGTGAGGGGCGGAGGGCAGGTGACATGGTCACCGTGGACTGGGGGAGCGGCCGGGGAAAATTTTCTGTAACGGTTGCGTGTGTCGTCGTGTGTCATGAATCTCCCACCCACCACCCTCTCCCCAAGCCTCTCCCCTCCCCATCCACCCCTCTCTCTCTCTATGTGTCTCTGTCCCCCTGTCTCTCTCTCTCTCTCTCTCTCTCTCTCTCTCTCTCACACACACACACACACACACACACACACACACACACACACACACACACACACATACACACACACATACACACAGAGTGTGTGTGTGAGGTGAGTGTGTGTGTGTGTGTTGTGTGTGTGTGTGTGTGTGTGTGTGTGTGTGTGTGTGTGTGTGTGTGTGCGTGCGTGTGCGTGTGCGTGTGTGTGTGTGTGAGAGAGAGAGAGAGAGAGAGAGAGAGAGTAGAGTGAGAGAGAGAGAGAGATGAGAGAGAGAGAGAGAGAGAGAGAGAGAGAGAGAGAGAGCATGAGTGAGTGAGTGAGTGTGTGTGTGTGTTCAGTTCAGTTCAGCTCAGTTCAGTGGTTTATTTAATGTCTTTTCATCGCCAGATGATATTAGACACTTATTTTAAAAAAAAAAAACAAAAAAAAAAAAACCTCCACACTTAATTTATCATCCACGTGAGTACTTTCAACCCACGTCTGATATACATGCTTACATAAGTGAAATACCCTAGTATTGATCTTTATAAAAATTTTGCAACCGGTGACTGCGAAATAACCATGGCAATTTCAGCAACATGGGAACCATATAAGACAGTACTAACATTATCAAAGTTTGTTATCTCAATACCTTTCTCCTGATAGAGCGGGGTCAACACTGAGCATTCAAATATAAGATGATGTACAGAAATGTATTCTCTGCAGACACAAGCAATACCATGAGAATATTTAGTGTTCCAAGTATTCAGCCTTAACTTATGAATTAATCTGACAATGTGTGTGTGTGTGTGTGTGTGTGTGTGTGTGTGTGTGTGTGTGTGTGTGTGTGTGTGTGTTTGATTTTCCCACCACTCGCCGCTAATACATCGCGCACTGTAATTATTTTGTTCCCCGTGGCACTAAGGCTGCAAAAAACTAATGACAATAAAAATGCGTGCGTCAGTCAGTGACAGTGTGTGTGTGTGTGTGTGTGTGTGTGTGTGTGTGTGTGTGTGTGTGTGTGTGTGTGTGTGAATGTATGTGTGTGGGGGGGGGGGGGGGGGGGGGAAGGGGGGGGGGCAGCGCGTGCCTGGTTTTATTGCTTATCTCTAGTAACCAGAATTAGTACCTATTTTTAATTCATCATAATTATCATTCAACTCCGCTCCCCCCTCCCCCCCCTCTCCATTTATATGTGTACATACATATGTGTTTTCTCTCTCTCTCTCTCTCTCTCTCTCTCTCTCTCTCTCTCTCTCTCTCTGGAGTCTCTATCTCTTTCTCCCCTCCCTCTCTCTCCATTTATATGTGTACATACATACGTATGTTCTCTCTCTCTCTCTCTCTCTCTCTCTCTCTCTCTCTCTCTCCTCTCTCTCTCTCTCTGTCTGTCTATCCCTCTTTCTCTCTCTCTCTCCCCTATCTCTCTCCATTTATATGTGCACAAAGTATGCTCTCTCTCTCTCTCTCTCTCTCTCTCCTCTCTCTCTCTCTCTCTCTCTCTCTCTTTTTTTTTTTTTTTTTTCCTGTGGAAGTCAATGTTATGAAACGCCCACTTTCTTTTCACTTTATGAAATAAGACAGCAAACACTGGAAAAACAAAGCTAAGCTGTAAGCTGTTTTAACGAGTTGGAACAAGTCGCTGATCCGCCAAGGACATAGGATATTATACATATATACATACAAAAATATGAAGAAAACTACTTGTAAACTACATGGGCGCTGCGACATTTTCAGAGCCCACACACTGACGTTGTCAGGCAAGAAGAGCGAAGCTAGCTCTTCACGATAAGCTGGAAAAGTTTCCCTGCTGGTGTCATCTGTTGTCCTTCGCTTCATGTCACCATGCGGTCTCTACTTGCTTCTTGTGTCCTGCTTGAATCACTCAATATTTAACTTCCACCTTTACAGTCTGTGTGTGCGTGTGCGAGCGAGAGAGAAAGTGTGTGTGTGTGTGTGTGTGTGTGTGTGTGTGTGTGTGTGTGTGTGTGTGTGTGTGTGTGTGTCTGCGAGCGAGCGAGCGAGCGAGCGAGAGAGAGAGAGAGAGAGAGAGGAGAGAGAGAGAGAGAGAGAGAGAGAGAGAGAGTGTGTGTGTGTGTGTGTGTGTGTGTGTGTGTGTGTGTGTGTGTGTGTGTGTGTGTGTGTGTGTGAATATGTGTGCGTGTGTAAGTATGTGTGTGTATGTGCATGCGACTGTTGTGTCTGCATGTGCATATATATACAAACGTCGTCGTAGATCTACGAGCGTGCTGGTCAACTGATCCAAGTAAATAAACTTGAAGTAGATTAAGCATGCATAGCGATGTATGCAGACGCATGTCTGCAGTACAGTGAGACAGAGGCCGACTGAAGAATCCAATGGCCCAGAATGGGTTTGACAGAGGAGTTTGGGAGGACGGTGGGTAGACGGAAGAGGAAGGGGGTGAGTGAGAGGTTCAGTAAATAAAACCCGTCGAAGGTTAGACGGGATTGCTTACTGTTTTGGAGTGTCGGCAACTTGAATTACGGAACAATCTGTCGTCAAACACACACACACACACACACACA
The DNA here is from genome assembly GCA_018398815.1 of Conus ventricosus. Taxonomy (NCBI): domain Eukaryota; kingdom Metazoa; phylum Mollusca; class Gastropoda; order Neogastropoda; family Conidae; genus Conus; species Conus ventricosus. The sequence continues at coordinate 93,094,612 of CM031600.1, forward strand.
CACACACACACACACACACACACTGAGCACACACACACACACTGAGCACACACACACACACACGCACGCACACACGCACGCACGCACGCACGCACGCACGCACGCACGCACACACACACACACACACACCACACACACACACACACACACACACACACACACACACACACACAAGTGATACGAGTGTAACTAAACAACACATGTCCAGTCCAATGCAAGTGAAGTCATGACACGATCTTCAGCGTCCAGCCGACCACCAAAGCCACGTCAGGACTGCCATCAGGTGAAACACAGAACCGTCCACAACGATGAAAACACAATACAAACGGACACACCGCAACATCATCACAGGACGAAGACATAAACACCGCAATCCATTCCTCAAACAGTGCAAGTACATCACGGCCACACGCCACCATTAGGATTTTGCTCTAAAACTTGTGATAATCCATGTAAGCGTTTTGGGCCTAAAAATACATTTGAGCCAGCATTTAATGTTACACTGATAATTGATCAAAAGGAACATCTCCCCACCAATACTTCCATTGTTTGGGGGACGGGAACTTCGTTGACAAAATTACGTCTTCAAATATATGATCTTACCCTTAGTTGGACACACATATCAGGCCTTTCCCTTTACCCTGACCCTATCTTTTGCGTCAGCCCCAAGAGAAAAAAAAATAATAACCCCAGTCCTTTTATTTTAATCTGTTTGCTTGGAACCACCTGGCTTGTCCCCTTGATGGCCACATGAAAAAACAATGAGGAGAATCAATCTTTCAGACACGATAAAAAAAAATCCTCAAACAATCCAGTTGCGCCAGTCTATAGATACTCGGACCCCTTAAGCAATAGTGGAGGAGGTATGATTTTTTGACCTTGCGTTTTTTAGTAAAAAACATTTCCTCTTGCACAATAATACATGAACCATGCTGATTATGTCTGGAGAGGGAAACACGATCACACCCCCCCCTGTGTTAGGAGCAGTGATCGATCAAAGTTTTCAATAAACTGAATTTTTGACACAATCAGAACACCAAGCACCAGCCAAAGCATCCCGCTGCCAAGGTCAGGGAGCAGACTCGCGCCTGCCCCTTAGATCTGTCATCGCGCTAAGCGGTGTATATTTTAATAAAGTCAACCACGTGAAAAGTAACACGTTTCACTTTGTGTTCTTTTAAAGTTTCTTCCGTTTAAATAACGTTTGAAACATGTGAAATATCAAAAAAAATTTGGGAGAACAGAAATGTCTGTGTACATTACTTGTAATCAGGGAAAAATACTTATTTATTATAAGACTGATATGGTTGCAAATATTCCTATGGGGGTGCAAAAAAAATGTATCACCGGTCGTGGCCATCACGCGTGCGAACGGCTTCGTTCATTCTTAGTGTACTATTTTGATGTCTTTTTGTAAAATCAAGTTTCAGTGCTTTTTGAGCGGTTTTCAGCATAATGCAGCTATCGGGAATGTGACTAAACAACCTTTTCACAGCTGGTGAGTTTACATACATTATTTTAATCCAGTTTTATTTCCATTTTAACTTTTAATGATTAAAAATCGGTTTTTAGATATTAGAAATATTCCCGTTGTTCTTCTTAAGATAAGGACTGCATTCAGCCAGAATTCCAAACGATTCTTGGTTTAAAAAAAAATTTTTTTTGTATATTACTGCCAGTGTCTTTTTTTGAGCACAAATGCCACAGTTCTTATTTACAAGAACAATACAATTATAAGCTCGTATCAACATAAATTTTTTAATTGTATTGATGAAAATGCTCAAATAATAAAACAAAAAAATAAAATCAGTTCTGTGACTTGCTAATTTGGGTTTTTCATTACAGGGGAATCAAAACTGATCAGTGCAAATTGTATGGTCATCCATTGGCGTAAAAACCAGGTTTTGTTTTTTTCTTTGTTGCAGTTCCGAGTCTGTAGGCAGTCAGAAAGTGGCGATGTCTCGTGCATAAGAGGATAAACGACCCCAGTGTACCATTTCCTCTGAAGAAGTTGATGACTTGACAGTTGACTGGAATCTGTGCGCTCTGTGCCAGAACCATCAAGCAAAGCACCTTTGATTTTGCCGGCAAAGGGAGCAAGAGGAGATGGAGCAGGTATACCTACGTTGCTTACAATTTGACAGCTTTTCAGGAGTAGGGTGAGTCCCCACTTTCTGTTCCCTTGTCTAAACTGGATAAAGGGAACTGCTTTTGAGGAGACCTTGGGGAAGCACAGAGCTTCTTGGAACAAATCCTGCTATAAAAAAATAAGCGACACTGTTTTAAAACAGGAAAAAAAAGCCAGCAAGTGATAAACCCATCCTGTGAAAACTTGCAGTGAATCTAGCTGTGAGACAGATGAGATGGGCACAGGACCAACATGTTTTTTCTGCAATGGATCTCCCGGTGCAGCAGGGCTTCATCGAGCCCCTTACTTTGCCCCTGGATGAAAACAGTTCGTGCACATGCTCAGCAACTGAACGATCAAGAGCTACTCACAAAACTTGCTGTCAAAGACAGGGTGGCAATGGATTGTCATTACCCACATTAAATGCCTGTCTGCCTTCTACAGACGTGTACCAGAAAACCCCAGGCACAAGAACCAAAGAAACAACAAACAGATCAACACACATGCTGTTGCACTTGCTGAGGTTGGGGCTCATATTGAAAGCTTCCGAGATAATCCCAAACAGCCCCTGTCTTTGCATGACATTTTCTACTTCTATTCCGGCTAGTGTGAAGGCAGTATTTCCATCAGGAACAGTAGAAACATTCATCGAAGAGCGCTTTGAAAAGAAATTTAAGCCACTTTCGAACCCATCAAAAAAACGGATTCCCCCTTGTTCTCAACCAAGTTTGAAAGACTCCCGTCCAGTGTGAAGAGTAATCTGGCAATGTTGAAAAATGTCTGTTCTCTGTTTTCTAAGCTCTACATCGAAATGCCAGTTCCGAAATGGAAATCTTGAAGAGTTCTTTAGGCATGAAAACCACCCATGGCCGCCATCACTCTCAAGATTTGGTCAACTGAAACAGGATCAAAAAGCAGATCTACTTGTGACTTTAACTCGAAGTAAGGCTTTGAGCGATTCCGCACTAAACGAGGACAGGGAAAGTACACATGAAGATTTCTCCCAAACCATGGCTGATATTCCACCTGATGTGTTTGACAACATTAACTGACATCATTGAAACGGAAGATCCTTTTGAAAGGCGGATGTCTGCTGGATGCTGAAGCTGTTCTGATCCCTCTGTCTCCCCCTGAAGTTGACGCAAAATGCTTGACGGAGCTGCAGTGGTCCAGTGCTGTCGCCCAAACTAAATAAGACATTGCAGGAGTATGTTGACAACATGTTTGTGCCATACGTCTTAAAGAATCTGGAATCGACATCAAGATTGACGTCGTTTTTGACGTTGTAAAAACTCTAGCAGTCTGAAGGCAGGTGCAAAAACAGCACAGGGGATGTGGTGTTCGGAGAAGAGTTTTGCCAACCGCACTGCTACCTGGTAACTGGCACAGTTTTCTCCAGGTGGAATGACAACAAAGCAGAACTGTTTCAGTTCATCGCTGAAAAACGATTGAAACAGGGCAACACGCAGGGAAGGTGGTGGTAATTACCTGTGATGAGAAGGTGCTCTGCATCCCTGCTAACAAAAAACAAGTTGTCTGCAAGCCTGCACACACGAGTAGCTGATACTAGGGTCTTACTTCACCTTGCAGATTGTGTGAGGAGGGTTTGGGCAAGAATCTTAGTACGACCCACGGACACAGATGTTCTTGTCCTTGCAGTAGCTAATTTCCAGGTCACGGGTGCACAAGAAATCTGGTTAGCTCTGGGCACTGGAAAACACTTCAAATATGTCCCTGCTCATCAGATAGCCAGACAGCTTGGACCAAGAAAATCGTAGGCCCTTCCAGCACTTCATGCCTTTACTGGATGTGACACAGTGTCTTTTTTTTAGCAGCAGGGGCAAGACAAAAAGCGTGGAATACATGGACTATCTTTCCTGAAGTGGGCAGACTCCTTGGCCATCGTGGACAACCTGTTCACTGACAGATGCTTTTGTTGGAAACCTTCGAGAGGTTTGTTGTAAATCATGTACGAACGTAGGAGTTGCACTCCTAAAGTTGACCAGGCAGGAAGAAACTGTTTGCCCAGCAAAGAAGGCTTCTTTCAAATGTGTGAAAGGGCCCAACCGCAATGTACCGCCCTCTGCGCTTGTGGTGGAGACTGTTACCAGGACAAGTGAGCTGATTTGAATGTGACGTGAGGTAAAGCAAACTTTCTTCTTTGGAAGAAAAAGGTGTGTGTGTGGGGTGTGGGTGTGTGTGTGGTGTGTGTGTGTGTGGTGTGTGTGTGTGTTTATGTGATTTGCTTGGCACTGACAATTCACAAACTGTTTCCCTTTAATGTTCATCGGAATATATGGTGCTTTATGTTATATGACATATGTAACAAACCACATAGTATATTGATAGCAAATGAGTCCTAAATAGGTCAACTCTTGCGATATAAAAAAGGCAACTCAACAGTCTGTCAACTTATGCAATAGGTATAGAGACAATCAAGTACTTGAAACCCCATCTTTCCCTTCTAGAAGCGCCGAATTGGTCAAATCTGATACCAAAACATGTAAAGATAAGCCATTAAGTAGTCAAGAATACTTGACCTACTTGTTTTTAAAGAGTCAAAATGCTTGTTTTTTTTTTTCAAAAATAAGTTTAAAATCATTTTTTCTGCTTATAAAGGTAATCACTGTTAGTTATGAACTTTGCAAACTACTTGGAGCCAAACAAAAATTGTAAAAAATAAAAACAATAAGATTTTAAGGACTTGACCTACTTTAATGACCTACTTTATTTGAGTCTTACAAGTTAGCTTCAAATAGGCTTGTCTTCATATGTCTCATCAAATAAAATACTCAGGGTTATTCTGAAGCATTTTTTTGTTGCAAGAATCCATTGTTTTGTGGGGACAAAAAAAGAAAAAGAAAGAACATGACACACTGACCTAATTAAATGTATGGCCACGCCCTCCAGAGGTCACGCCCATTGTGGTTTCCCTCTCTCATATCATTCAGAAAGGGTCTAGGGACCCACATGCCAAATGGCATGCTTCTACTATGAAGTGCATGATTCACTGATATTTACTACCTTAACTGCCCCACTACAAGGCCTTGTGGCGCATTCCTTTTTGGTGTGCAGCCCACACACCAAACGCCACCACGTTCAATCTCTGTGGGAGATAGATGGGCAGACAGGCACTCGCTAAACCCTGTCAGTTAGCTCAGCGCTGTCACGCCACCGCCTCCAGAGGTGGCAAAGATCTCATCTGTCTCCACCGACAGACCCAGGCCAGGAAAGGAAAGGACGGGGGGGGGGGGGGGGGGGGGGGGGGGGGGGGGAAAACAGGGAGTGAGTGGCAGGGCGGAGGATGAGGATGAGGGAAGGAGGTAGGCAGGGGCGCGAGGGAGGGAGGGAGGGAGGAGGGCAACAGCATCTTGGGGGGGAGGCCATCGACATCCAGATCGAGACTTCTTCTTCAGTCGTCGGCCCACAAGCAGTCCCCAAGGACGCAGAGGGGGAAGGAGTTTTAAGGACACAAAGAGAGAGAAGGGGAGAGGGGAGAGAGAAGAGGAGAGAGAGAGGGGACGAACAACGCAGTCTCTGGAGTTCAAAACATGCAACGTGAAACAGGAGGGACTGGGGACTGGATCAAGGACAAACTCTCTGGGGAATGCGACTTTGGGAAGTGTCTTTCAGCAGGTGTGGGAAGGTTGGATTCTTCCCCGCGGAGAAAGGGGCCTACACCATGTTAGCAAAATTCCACCTCTCACTCCACCCCCCCCCCCCCCCCCCCCACCCCCCCCCCCCCCAGGCCAAAACCCCCGAACCCACCCTTCTTTGCTAAGAATTTTTTTTTCTTTCTTCAGTAGGTATGGATGGAAGTATTTCTTACAAGGAACCAGTGGGCATGAGGAATTAGGTGAAATCTTTCCTTGTCTTTTAAGAGAGAGGGGAGGGGGGAGGGAAAAGAGGAGAGGAGAGGAGAGGGCAATGAGAGGGGAGGGGGGGGATAGAGTCAGACAACAGACACGACAGACGACAGACAGACAACAAGGGGGAAAGGGGAAGAGAAAAGGGGTAGACGGACAGCACAAGGCAGCAGGGTGGGGGTGGAGAGAGCAGCACGCGGGCAGGGTGGGAGGGGAGCCTGGGAAGCACGAAGGGGGGGGGGGGGGGGGGGGGGGGGAGAGAGAGAGAGAGAGGGGAGGAGAGAGAGAGAGAGAGAGACACTGACACTGACATCTTTTATTGACAATGGCTTATAGCCTTTTTTGTCAAGGGGGTACAATGTCTTTTTTCAGCATAGAAGAAGAGAAAACAAAAGAAGAACTGCAAATTAGGTGTTCTACACAACTAATCAAAAATTAAGAAATGATTTCCATTTCCATCACTCATTTGCGTTTCTTGTATACGTTCTAATACAAAATCATTCTCACACAACATCCATTCCCGTCACATACGCACACTTATCCATTCTATCTTCCATCGACTTACACGCACGGGATTTGTATCCTTATCCTCCCTTCTCCCATTCACAAACATTCTCTGTACAGATGATTTATCTGGCTTGATATGAAAAAACACTCACTTGAACCATCAAGCTTCAAGGTCAAATAAGTATTCTGAACAATAAAAATGAAATATAATTGATATCCCCTCAGTGTTTTGAACTTTTATTCATTCATAATTTCTTCCCGCGTGTCTACAGCTTCTGTTAGATATTTTGCTAGCATCTTTAACAATGTTCCATCATTTGTTTGCAAAATATTGTTAAGGTTTCGACTCTTTACTATGTTATGATCAAAGAATCTTGATCTTTTCCTAATGTTCCCATTAAGCAGGACAAGTGAACAAAAAATGTAACTCTTCTCTAATTGCAATATCATTACATAATGGACATGAATCATCAACAGCATCATATTTAGATACCATCTTTTTTTAGCATTTAGTCCCAGTGTTCTATTTCTAAATCTTGCAAGGATACCTCTTTGCCATCGATTAGATATTAGATGTAAATAGGGACTGCAGCAACTACGAGGGATCATGCTCCTGTCAACACCAGGCAAGGTTCTCAACAGCAGGGGT
>CM031600.1:93101861-93106861 GCA_018398815.1 Conus ventricosus
CCCGGTCGGAAAACATAAAAAAAAAAAAAAAAAAAATAAAAGAACAAATGACATAAAAAAAAAATGATGTCACAAACAGTACCCCCCCCCCCCCCCCCAACTTCCCTCTTACAACTATTATCCCCCTCTTGCAGTTGTTTGTGTGTGGTGGTGGTGGGGGGGGGGCGATTGTGTGTGTGTGTGTGTGTGTTTTGTGGGGGTGTGTGTGTGTGTGTGTGTGTGGGGGGGGGGTTGTTTGTGGGGTGTGTGTTGTGTGCGACGGTGGGGACGGGGGGTGGGGGGGGGGGGGGGGGGGGGGGCGAAGTGTGTGGGGTTTGTGTGTTGTGGGGTGAGGGTGGGGGTTGGGGGAAGGAGGAGGAGTAGGGAAGTATTGTATATGGGTTTAGTGGGGGGAGTGGGGCTGGTGGAAAAGGATTTCATAGGGGGGCTGTTAGCAGACACTTAACAAATGTAGCAAACGTTTGCATTATACCAGGGGGAAAAAGTGTTACAAAATTTACTGTTGTGACATCAGTTTATTTTGATGTCATTTGTTCTTTTATATTTTTTTCGTCACTTTGACGTTTTTCCCTTGCTTTAAAGGGACTCTACGATTTGGAAGTACTTGGGGTAGGAGTCAAACTATCTTTGGAAATTAAACGGTTAGTGTGTTGCATACCCAATGATCTGAAAACATGCTGTATTGGTGTGGGAAACACACACATTTTCTGTTGGTGACTGGGACGCTCGATGTGATCTCTGATTGCCACAAAGCCCCCGACTCCCAAAGTAGACAGTTTTTGGCAAGGCTCGAAAAACACTTCAATTCGCCCGTCTTTGTCATGTTTTCTTATTGCACCCGGCGACTCTGCTTTTCACACACGTCCTTCTGCTGCAGCGGTCTTTCTAGTGGTTCACATACTTCTTTTTTTTCTTTTTTTTCGTTTTGTTTGCACTCACTAGCGGCAAATTTCTCACTGTGAATCGACGCCATGATGATAAATGATACTGGAAGGAAACAGAATGAGAACTACGCCGTTTGAGAACATTACCGACAGAGAAGAAATTCGCTGTGCAGACAAGTTGAGATCGTTTCTGAGCATCATTCTTCGAATAATTTTTTCGGCGGGAGACTTTTTTTTTCGGCGGGGGATGCGAAAAATACGGCGGAGACGGCGGGGAAACGGCGGAGGAGTTTTCACCCCTGTTAATTACTTACACAAAAAAAAGGAAGAAAAAGGGGAAAAATTAGTATTCCGCCGGACGACACACAGATTAATCTAATCAGTTAATCTTTACGCCCAAATCAGCGCATGAAGGGTCTTACGTGACACTTGTTTTTTCAGGGCACATCAATGACTATGGGGATGACGAAGATGATGCCTTTCTAGTTGAAGACTACAGACAAAAGCTGTGCTGTACGCTTCTTTTTTTTGTACCATTATCCTGATGTCAACCAGGCCCGAGAGAAAAGGTGCACCTGCAGCGTTGGTCAAGGAGTTTCGAGCGTTACTCTACTCTCTCGATGGTGTGGTCGAGTGAGTACTTCTAATTAAATTTGAGCCAAAAATCGGGCTCATCAACTCTGGGTAACCTGCCGCGGACGGAAAAAAAAAAAAAAAAAAAAGCTTTTAAAAATGGAATCGACCTCCCAACCCCCCAAAGCCCCCCCCCCCCCCCCCCCCCCCCCCCACCCACCCACCCCCCCCAGCAACGCTAACCACTCACTGGCACGGCCACGACTGCCCGGGTGTCACGCTGACAGTTTACCACAATACCAGCCAGTAGTATTATAGTCTTGCGCAAGCCATCCAAAACGAGTGAAGAGAAGTTAACTGTAAATACAGAGCGCTCGCGCAGGTTGAACGAGGACCGACCGACAGGCCGACCGACCTGCAGACCTGCCTGCACCAATCTGCTGGAAGGCAAAACAGCCGAGGCGTAATGTCCGTCCGCTTTAACCCGAATAGAAGGCAAGGCAGGCGTCAGCTTCGGTCATAAGCACCCCGGGACCCCCCCCCCTCCCCTCCACGTCCGGGCGGGTGGGGGTGGGGGGGGGGGGGCACCGAAAGGATCCCGGGTCGATGCTGCGATCGTCTGCAAGTCACTGGAAGCACCACCAGCACCACCACACATTTCGTGCCGTCCAGCTCCGGCGATTGCGACATCACGGTACTGCGGACTCCCCCCTCACGGGTTCCCCCCCTCCCCCCTGAGAGAAAGATTAGTCAAGTGAGCAAAGGAAAGGGGTAGGCTAGGTAAAAGAGAGAAGGGTAGAAGAAAGGGGGGGGGGGGGGGGGGCGGAGTGGTGGGGAGGGGGGGATGAGCGGTTGGACGCAGGAGGGCTGGGGGGGGGGGGGGGGGGTATTGGGGGTGGAGGGGGGGGGGGGGAGAAGCGAAGACGGAGACCCCAGCTTTCTGGAGGAGGTATTACACAAGTCGGGCCGTCAGGAATACCACAGGGAAGCTGTGTTGCCATCTCTCGCCACAGAGAGAGAGGAGAGAGAGAGAGAGAGGGTCTTAAATTTTTCTCCACACATTCTGCGGATTAATAAAACTTAAAAAGAATCCAGATTGTTTCTTCAGGATATAGATTTCCTTCCTGGTTCTTCTGAACCTTAATCGACTTTTGCATGACGTCAATCTATTTTTTTTTTTTCATGTGTCTAAACTACAAAGGGAGGAAACTGTAAGCAAGAAGCGCTGAAAGAACGGGGACAACCATTCTCACCAAAGCCTCATCGCTCACATCAAACCAGGCAGATAGGGGGCGGGGGGGGTGGGGGAGGGGGCGAGAAGGTTGGGGGGGGGGGGTTGTCAGGAGAGTGGATTCGGGGGGGGGGGGGGGGGAGGGGGAGATGGAGGGGACAGACCGACTAAAAGGGAACAACTGATGGGAGGAGTCTTTTTTACATACATTTCTATGTAATATGTCCACACGCGCCAACTGACTGACGTCATGGGGGGGGGGGGGGGGGTGAAAGGGGGTGGTTGGGGTGACAAAAAAAAAAAAAAAAAAAAAAGAAAAAAAAGACGGAACTGGCGGGTTTTTCGTGCCATCTTCTCCACTACCCCATCCCCATCCCCTCCCCTCCCCCCCCACCCTCACACACACACCTCCTCTCCTCTCCTCCCTCTCTCTGCTGCGCGCGGGCGGTTGTTCGCACATGAGCGGCGAGTTCACGCCTGCGCTCGTGTGTGTGTGGTGTGTGTGTGTGTGTGTGTGTGTGCGCGCGCGCATGCGTGCGTGCGTTTGCGATAATTATGTTCAAGCTTGCCAAAGCGTCCACCTCCCGAAGTCAAAAGTCTTAGCCGAGGCCTGTAGAAGCACAGTCTCAGTCAAACCCCATGGCCATGACTCGTCTGCCCTTCCATTGCCTTCCTTTCCCCCCCATTTCAACGGTGAATACGTGCAGCGATGAAATGCATTGTCTTGATGTCGCCATCCTTTCTTCACTCCTTTCCTTCAATTCCACGCTGGGTTAATAAAGGACGGTCAGTAAAATGCAGGACCATCATCTCACCCTTCACGTCGATCTTTCCTTTAAACGAATTTATTTCCACTTTACAATCACACAGTTTTTTTTTTTTGGTTTTTTTTTTTTACAATAAATGTGAAAATTTGAACAAGCAGCAGCTAATGCTTAGAATGTGTCTTTCGTTCACTTCAATGTTGGTTTAAAAGAAAAAAACAAAGTACGGGTCAGAACAGTCATGACATCATCCCACCCTTCAAGTGTTTCTCTCCTTTCCTTTCCTCGCTTCAACGGTGCATAAAGTACAACCAGTGAGCTGACTGCGTTAACGTGCTGATCTCACCGTTCGTCATTTTTCCTTTTTTGCCTTCACCTCGCATGTCGCATAAAGTGGAAGCCAGTCAAATGCATTACTATGACCCCACCCACCCTTCAAGGTTTAAAAAAAAAATTATTTTTTAAAATAATTTCCTTCCTTTCAATGTCGAACGAAGCACAGTTAGTGAAATGCAGTTACCAGGACCTCAACTTTCGGTTCTTCCCTCCCTTCCTCCCTTCAACACTGAACAAAGCACACCCAGTCAAACGCAGTCAAACCCACGACACGACCTGACCCAAGTTGGTTATCTCCCCTCCTTTCCTTCACTTCAATACTGCCAACGCGTCCCTCGACCAACCAACCTTGCCTGCCCGCTCAGAACCAGGCCAGCAGAGACACGCCAGAGGTGTGACAAGTCACTATGGATGGCCACCGGTCAATCAGTCCGCCACCAGACTCCCTTCTCCTCGTGGGCAGAAAAGGACCCACTGGACACACTTTGTGGACACAAAGAAACCACAGGAAGAAGTCACACTGAAGGCAGCTTTCTCAGCCTTCTGAAGCTGCTCTGGGTACGGTAGGGCAGACCTCCTCCGACGACGGGGACGACTGTTTTGTGGTCAGGGGGCAGGACTGAAAAGACTGGAGGAAGAGAGAGAGCGAGCGAGCGGCGAGCGAGAGAGGAGAGCCACCAGGTGAGGTAATATAACGGGTTGAGGTCTCCCAGGGTGTTCCGAGTGTGGTGAGGGCAAGACGTCAACGCTCTTGGCAGGCCTCCCCAGTCCCTCTCCTAAATCCTCCCAAGTCTGACCCCCCACCCCTCTCTCTCTCTCTCTCTCACACACACACTAAGGTGAGAAGTGCCCACTCCCCTTCACCTCGGTGGGAGGGGAGGGGGGGCCAGGGGGGGGGGGGTTGTCTCCCACCCCCACCCAGCCCCTAACCGCTTGCTGGCAAACGCTGATGGGTGGGGCCGCTTTTTAAGTGTCGGTGTACGGACCTCCCAGGTCTAATTTCGCCACCATTTTCCCCCACCTCTCCCTTTCCCTTCCTCCCCCAACACCTCTCCCCCTACACTAATCCCCCCCCCCTCTCTCTTATCTCGCTTGCACCTCCACCCTCTCCGACCCGTCTCCTTTCGCCTCCCCGCCCCTCCCTCCTGCACCTGCCCGCCCCATTATTAATAATCCTGCCCCACCTCTTCCTTGTCGCCGCGCTAAAGACCC
>CM031600.1:93111861-93121861 GCA_018398815.1 Conus ventricosus
TCATCTGACAGAGGGTGGTGGCTGCGGACGGTGGAAGGGTAGGGTGGGGGTGGGGGCACCTGAAAAATCTGTCGTAAACCTGTACTCGAGCCCGGCACAGCCAGTAGTATCACTGACGGTGTGCTCGTCACCCACAGTGTGTCACAGAAACTGCTACCTGAAGCTATGGAAACCAAACAAGCAGCAGCAACACACACAATCACATACATCAAAGACCCTCTTACACAATGTTCAGAATGTTTGCTGCATCTTTCAGGTATTCGACATAATAATTACTGCATTCCACTTTCTGCCATGAAAAATGAACTGTCACACACACACACACACACACACACACACACACACACACACACACGTGCGCACACACAATCAAGATGAGCTTTCAATGAACTTTCGCTTTCTTGCCTCCACACACATCATCTGCCCCTTCTACCTGTTTTTGTTTTTGTTGTTTATTTCAACTTTATTTGGCCATTGTATTATTTCGTTTGACATGTCAAGTTGTATACTACCCATGTCCTTGAGAGTAAAATGGAAATGAGTACATACTGAGTATGGTGAACCACCACTTTACCCTCCCCAAGCTTTTAGCTCAGTACCTCACCCCCCCCCCCCACCCCCATTTTCTTTCTTTCCTGCTTCCAAGTGTACAACAACAGAAGATCCGACCTCTCACAACCTGACACATGCTGGGTTCTTGTCCTATGCCTGAGGTTCAAGTCCAGCATTTCAATTACAAATCCTCTTTGATCTTGTCCTGTCCAATGTTTCCCTTACAACTCCTCTCTGATCTTGTCCTGTCCAATGTTTCCCTTACAACTCCTCTCTGATCTTGTCCTGTCCAATGTTTCCCTTACAAATCCTCTCTGATCTTGTCCTGTCCAATGTTTCCCTTACAAATCCTCTTTGATCTTGTCCTGTCCAATGTTTCCCTTACAAATCCTCTCTGATCTTGTCCTGTCCAATGTTTCCCTTACAACTTCTCTCTGATCTTGTCCTGTCCAATGTTTCCCTTACAACTCCTCTCTGATCTTGTCTTGTCCAATGTTTCCCTTACAACTCCTCTCTTATCCTTTATTATCTTGTGTCACTATTCAACCACTGGGCTCTCTTTGCAGCCTGGAGAAAGTGTCTGTTAAATGGAGGCATCTGCCTGCTCCCCTGACATGGTCTGGGATGAAGTGGTGGTAGAAAATGGCACAAGCTGCACACAGCAAACTTCAAACATATAAATTTCTCCATTCTCCGTGCAGCTCCCCATTCAATTTCCTGGCAACTTTGACTGTGAAACACTTCCTTCTGATCTTCCCAAATCATGAAGCAAACAGAGCAAAAGCCCAGACCAAATCAAGCTTGTCAAATTTCAAATTGTATCTTCCATGTTCATCAGATTTAAACCAACGTCAGATACAACTGCAAATCATTAATATGCATGAAAGGTTCAACCTCTTTCTCCCCCATCTCTCTGCTTCCCTCTGTCATATACATGTCACCTCACCCCACTCCCATTTCTTCCTCTATTTTTTACATGAACTGTCTTAGTCTATGTACAGTTATGTTGACTCTGCCAGAGTCCCTCTGCTGCTAAGGTTTGTGCTTGCGCACACGCGCACGCACCACAAGGAACTCTTGGGTTATGCATGCATGTATACTTGGGCTCAACAGCTCAGTTGGTAGAGCGCCGGACTCATAATCTTGGTGATCCTGGGGTTGCGGGTTCGAATCTCTGACAGGCCGTTTCGGTACAGGGGGATTTTCCCCTTGGATTTAACATTGGCTCTGACTCCATTTCCCATACAGTCTATCGAATGAGACTATAAACCGAGCTTCCGTGTGTGAACGCACGCATAACATCTTGCACACACGTGAAATCCCATCACCAACTTTTGGAAGAGAAGGCCAGTTAGCCGTTGGCATGGATGACACGTTACACATAGCATGCACCCTGCGTACAAAATGGAAAGAATGAAGGAAGCAAGGTAATTGATGAACAATATCAAATGATATGGACTGTATGACATGGGAAACGACTGAATGAAGCGCCGGCCGGCAGCTCTTCAGTCGGCACTACCCAGGTGGGCAGCCCGTTGTGTAAACGAGTGTTGATTGTAAAGCGCTTTGAGCTTGGTCTCTAGCCGAGAATAGGCGCTATATAAGTATTCATTATAATAAAACACAATATAATGTATGTATGTCTACATATAGAACAAAACTAGAATGAAACACTGTCTCCAAATCTACAAACAAATAAAAAATAAAAGCACTCACGACCAGTTGTGATCGAAACTAGAGCATACGTGTATGCCGAGTTGTATCCTGCGACAGAATTCCAGAGTCTAACTGACACAAAAATACTCCTTAAATACGTGCTAAACTGACAAAGAAAACGCAACTCTGACGTCACAAACACGCATACAAGCGGCTTCCGAAAGTTTTACAGCAGTTCAGTTCACGTCATCTTGTTTACAACCACGCCGACAACGACAGCGAGATCAGCTCAGGGCTCTAAAAATCTTGGCTTAGAATAGGAACATAATACTTATCAGTGTGTTTCAGTTTGCTTACGGGGCTTCAGAGAGAGAGAGAGAGAGAGAGAGAGAGAGAGAGCGAGCCTCTGACGAGTTGCGAGGGGGAGTGAGGGGGAGTGGGCGGAGGGGAAGGGGGGGGGGGGGGGGGGGGGGGGGCTACCGACGTCATCGCGCACAGAGCAGACGACAACACTGAATGAAGACGAGTCGATGACCATAGCTTCTTGAGGGGTGGCGGGTTCGCTCTCCTCGAACGCGAAAACAACAGGCAATTTACCTCCAAAAGTCCCTCCCGTTTGTGTTTTATTTAAACTGCCGTCCGAAAAAGGAAGTGATGGAAAAATAAGGTAAGCACGGATATGTCGCAAACTCTCCCTTACTTCTGCCGGCGCCAGCTGCAAGGTCACCGAGGTGATGGCGGATTGCGCAAAACGGGGAAAACAGAACGATCTAACGACCGCGGCAGTTGACGAACCAACCGCTGAACTGCAATACGAGGCCAGAGCAGACGACGCCTGCTGACGTCATAGCTTTCGAGTGTATGGACTGCCATTCAAGTGGTGCTGGCGACGATCAAAAAGACTCGTTTAAAAAACAAACTGTTGTCATCCGCCTGCAAATCTATCTATATTATGAGGCAATGTTCCGAGTCTTTTTACATCTGGCCTTTATTCAAACGTGGATGGACGCTGACTCAAACAGCGAAAAGCAAAAACACCAGCATGGGTGGAAAAAAACAACATTTAAAACAAAAACAAAAACGAAGAGCAATGACGCTTGTAATAAAAAGAATTACTTTGCGCCACAAACAGCATGCCATTGCAACACATTTTGTAGTCATAACTGGGTAAAAAAAAAAAAAAAAAGAAGTTAAATGTGCACCAGACTGGGGTCAGGTTAAAAACAACAACAACAACAAACACTTAATGACAATGTATCATTCAAAACCTCTAGATTAGCACTGAATTGCATAGCTTCATTTTAAGTTGTTTATAAAACTGAACAAACTTGGAAAGAAAGACATTAATGGAAAGAGAAAGAGCAGAGCAGAGGGAAGTGGGGGGGGGGGGGGGGGGGGGGAGGGGGGTAGAAGTGGAATGATATGGGGGTGTGGATGGGGGAAGCAGAGTGACTTTTCAATATTCAAGGCATCCATGAGGTGCTCCACTTCTAGTCTACCGCACTGATGTGTTCGAGTCCAACCACTGGCCTTCTGTTACGATGCCCTCTACTGTCTATCAAGACATTCTCCTGTTCAGCTTATGTTCGTCAGGAGCTGCACTAGTATCTATCAAGATGTACTTCAGGCCACCTTGTGTCTAACATGACATACTGGAGCCCAGCCCACCTGGCATCTATCATGCTGTGCTCCAGTCCAGCTCATGTCTATCATATGCTCCAGTCCAGCCCATGTCTATGATATGATGTGCTCCAGTCACCTGGTGTCTATAATGATATTCCAGTCCCTATAGTGTCTATCATTTCATTCATACACACTGGTATTCTGACCTCCTCTAAGGAAGGAGACACAACTAGATTGTGGTGGAAATGCCAACCACATTTTTGTATTATGAACAAATCATTTGCAAGCAAGAAAGTAAATGACTCAACAAAAGTAATCTGTAATCATATTCTCAACTTAACGGTGAAAATAATGCGCACGTGACTGCTTCAAAACACTTCAACAGTAATTGGTCATTTGCTTTGTAATGTTCTGTCCTCATATGCTCATGCACCTGTGTGCACTTCCAAAGCTGGGACAAACAGCCAGCTGATTTATTGCTGTCGGACTTATACACTTATTTCACCTTCCCTGAACAAATATTAGTTACCACAGACAGGCTGTTATAAACATTGCAAATTGAAAATTATGATCACTGTATCGTGTGCGAGTTTTCTTCTTCACTTTGCAAGAGAGAGAGAGAGAGAGAGTGTGTGTGTGTGCGTGTGGTGTGTGTGTGTGTGTGTGCGTGCACACGTCTGTATGAGTGAGTACATGTGTGTGTGTGTAGTGCATGTGTTTGTCTGTCTGTGTCTTAACAGTCAGGTGAGTGTTACAGTGAGCAAGCTTGTGTGATATGGACAGAACGTACATAACTCCTTCAGTTCTTGCATGCAAATTTAACGTATTAATGGACATGTGGTGTGTAACTGTTACAAGGTTAAGCTGAAGTATGACACTTACTGACAGTCCATTCATGTAGGAGTGTGTTTGTGCACACACATGAAACATGTGCATTCATGAGTGTGGTGTGTATGTGTGTGTGTGTGTGTTGTTTTGTGTGTGTGGTGTGTGTGTGTGTGTGTGGTGTGTGTGTGCACTGCATGTAGTGTGTGTGTGTGTGTGTGTGTGTGTGTGTGTGGAAGGAAGAGAGAGAGAGGGAGAGAGTGTGAGAGAGAGAAAAAACAGGCAGGCAGGTTGGCAAAGAGAGGAGAGAGAGAGAGGGGAGAGAGAGGAGAGAGAGAGAGAGAGAGAGGAGAAGAGAAAGGAGAGAAGAGAGACAGAAAAGAGAAGAGAGAGAGAGAGAGAGAGAGAGAGAGAGGAGGGGAGACAGACAGACAGACAGAGTGAAAGACAACTTGAGTGTGTGTGTATGCACGTGAGTGTGCGTGCACGGTCCATGAAATACGTCAGCACACTATTTCATCCTCTGACGGCATGAGCATCCTCCGACGTCCCCCTTTAATCACAACAACAACAAATGCAGCAGCAGCAGCACTGCTGACTCCCCAGTATGCAGGCTGACGTCATCAGCAGCATCTACCTGCCACTTCCCAAGGCTTGCACGTCATCTCATCAGGTGAGCTTTTTTTTCTCCGCAGGACATGACCCAACACAGCCAGCTTCCTGCTTCACACAGTTGGCTCCACTCTAACTGTACCCCTAACACCCACAGCAGCCAGAGTGTTGTGTGTGTGTGTGTGTGTGTGTGTGTGTGTGTGTGTGTGTGTGTGAGAGTGTGAGTGTGTGGTGTATGGTTGTGTGTGTGTGTGTTGTGTGTGGTGTGTGTGTGTGTGTGTGTGTATGATGTGTGTGTGTGTGTGTGTGTGTGTGTGTGTGTGTGTGTGTGAGTGTATATATGTGAATATAAGACGGATATTCCCTATATTTGACAGACAGACAGACACACATTCATCACACACACTGAGACTGAACAAGAGGGAATGAACAAACAAACAACACTTTATTTAGCAAGGTTAACAAGACGGGCATACAATGATTTCTTCAATCAAACCTGGGGCAAAGGAGAAAAACATACAGAAAACATGTTGCCAAGAGTAACCACAAACAACATACACTATTCACAATGTACAAGGTGAAATAAATACAATTTTGAAATAAATGCAATTGACGAGCAAGTCGTGCAAATATGGTTGTAATTAAAAATAAATAAATACTGGTGGAGAGGAATGGGACATGGGGAAATGGAAAGGAAGAAGGGCAGTTAGGGAAGAGAAAAGGGGGGTGGGGTGGCGAGGGGTACAGACTGGGCAATGGGGGAACTGGCAAAATAGCATTTTGCAACACACACACACATGAACTGAAAATAATATGAGAGAGAGAGAGAGAGGAGAGAGAGAGAGAGAGAGAGAGAGGGCACGAACGCAAATATGTTCACAGGACGGAGTGGGATGGATGGGACGGGACGGGGAATACAAAGACGGAGGGATGGGAAGATGGGTGGGGCGGGGGATGGGGGTGGGGTGGGGGGCTTTTTGAACTTGGAATGAGAATAATGCTGGTGGCACCAATATAAAGTCTGACGGTGAACAATGATGAGGGTGTTGACATAAACACTCTACGCACTCTCCTCGGTACGACAATATAAACACAATGACGATCGTTCCCCGAGACTTTGGCTACCTACTTTTACTGAACCGTTACCCACAGATTTGCGCCGAAATGCGCGAGCCTAGAGCAGACAGTGTGAACTAAACTGGATCGTTTTCTGTGCTGAAAACGGATCGCAGCGGAGACATGAACTGGCCTGCCCACGGGAATGAACTGGGAACAAAGGCGACCCAAGGAGAGAGCCTGGAGAAACAAAGAGCCACCGACCCCTGAGAGCGGCTTTCCTTTCGGAGGAAGGCGTACCCCGTCCTCCCCCGCACACTGACCCCATTTCCCCCCACTCCGAGGCCCGGCAGCTCTCCGCTGCCTGCCTTTCACGTCGGGTCAGGGGTCAAACCGCAGATAGTCGTTTGACGTCACAAGCGGAGAGAGGCCGTTCGTTCGTTCGTTCGTTCACTCACCTCTCTTGGTGCAGAAGGTTGATTCGGGCCGGGGCTATCCTGTACTTTCGGGCCAGGACCTGCTTGAGGCCTCGCACCGTCTCTGCCGGGGACACGCACAACTCCAGCTGGCCGCCAGTGGTGGGGATGACCACAATGTTCATCTGGCCGACTTTCCCGGCATGGTTCAATCGGCTCGCGCGACCCCCGCCTTCTCCCACCGTGTCTTTGCGGCGATGACGGCACAACAAAGCGTTTGGGTGGTGGGGACACTTTTTCTCCATACCACCTCACACAAATCCAATTTTCCCTCACCGAAGGGGCTTCTCGGGAAGTATACACAAGTTCAGCTGATCACACTTTGTTTCGTTACAGTAGTTGCTCCGCCCCTCTCTCGCCTTTGTTGATGCGACTTAGTACGCTCACACGCGGAACGGAACCTATATAAGATCCAGCTTTCCTCCAATCAAAATCGTGAAAGAGTTGGACGGTTCCATTCTGCCCAAAGAGGGGAGGGAAGGCTTGTTGACGGAAACAAAAACCTCTCGTTGTTGTCATTGCGTCACGATAATGGTCCTAGTCACGATTGATTGCGGACAGCCAGTGTTTCAAGATTACGGTGATTTGCCAAGAGTTTTCGAAGATGAACTTTAGCTGCCGGCTGATACGCTAATTAGGCATCAAAGGTCAAGCAGCGTTGTGCAGCTCTAAAAGTAGTTGAGAAGATGACGGAGTTCGAGCTGCGAGAAGAGCGATTGGGATCAAGTCCAGCAGCGTTGTCGACCACTTCAGCAGCCGGGGCGTCAGCAGGCGGGAGCTCATTGACGCATGGTTTCTGGAGGATTCCCCCCTCTCCCCTTCGCACCCGGAATCAAGTCTGTCGTCTGGTTTTGTGTTTGCCTCTCTGACGACAACGCCGGATTTGTCGGATTTGAGATGAGCGTTGCCAAATAATAATAATATAATAAATCTATAATGAATAATAATAAGAATGATAATATACAAACATAATAATAATATTAATAATATTAATAATGATAATAATAATGATAAATAATAAAAATAACACAGGAAAGCAGGATTCAGGGCGGAGATGTAAAACGTTGACCTCGTACCGAAGACAGTTCAACAGTCGAACAGAGTTTGTTGGTGTTGTATGTATGAGTGGTTCACTTCACTTAGGCTGTGAGGCTGATTGTTGAGACTTCCAGTGAATTAGTGCGTTCAGTAATGGCCGACGTGGTTGAAATGGTGAGGTTGTCCATAGACTGGGACATGCTGTGTTGGTGGGGGTGATGAAGTTGATTGGTGAGGTTGTGCATAAACTGGTGCATGCATGCACACACACACGCACACATATACATACGCGCGCGTACGCGCAAACATACTCTCGTGCGTGCACACTTTCTGTCTCTCTCTCTGTTTCTCTCTCTCTGTCTCTCTGCCTATCTGTCTGTCTGTCTGTCGGTCAGTCTGTTGGTCTGTCTGTCTGTCTGTCTGTCTGTTCTCTCTCTCTCTTCTCTCTCTTTCTCTCTCTTTCTCTCTCTCTCTCTCTCTCTCTCTCTTTTCTCTCTCTCCTCTCTCTCTCTCTCTCTCTCTCTCTCTCTCTCTCTCTCTCTCTCTCTCTCTCTCTCTCTCTCTCTCTCTCACAGATCGCACGCACACAAACACAGACATATGTGAAAAACACGGTTTCACTGTATTAGAAGTGCAATCGTTGCTGCTTTGGCCGACATTAAGATTGTTTGGGAGACAGGGATGATGTTTGAAATCGATTGTGGTTGATATCGCCCTAATAAAAATGCCAACTGGAGGCCTTGAATCTACAAGAAATGTGTTTTAACGTTGTTTAAAACATTGTGCAGACTGGCTTCCTCTTGTTGTTCTTTCTTTAAACCATTTACGTGAAAGTGAAACATCTTCAAATCCGCCCCCCCCCCCCTCCCTTTTTTTTTTTTCTACACTGAATGAGAACGGGCAGGTAGAAAAAAAAAATAGGGGGGGGGGGGGGGGCAGAATGTGGAATAAAACGAGAAACGTTTGGCGGCAGCCTGCTCCTTTAAAAGTGCCAAGGATCGTGCCAGAGTATTGACCTTGGGCAGAGAGAGAGAGAGAGAGAGAGAGAGAGAGAGAGAGAGAGGGAGGGGGAGAGGGTCAGGGGAGGTAATCAAGAGTTAGTGGCAGGGGAGATGAGAGAGCGTGGCTGGCTTGCGCGGCGGATGGGTTGAGGCGGAGGGAGAAAAAGAGAGAGAGAGAGAGAGGAGAGGGGGGGGGGGGGGGTAGGGAGGGAGAGGGAGGGAGAGACGTTCCTCTCACCGACATCTGACACGACACAAAGACTTGGTCAGCTATGACGCACATTCGCCGCTTCGATTTCGTTTGCTTTCCTTCCCCAATTCTCTCTCTTTTCTCTTCTCTCCTCTCTCTCTCTCTCTCTCTCTCTCTCTCTCTCTCTCTCTCTCTCTCTCTCTCTCTCTTCTCTCTCTCTCTGTGTGTCCCCGTCTGTCTTTCTGTATTTCGTTCTTTCTTTTACTTAAGACAAGTCTATGTCATCAGCAAGACCATCATCATCATCATCATAATCATCATCATCATCATCATCATCACTGTTCTCGCCAGTCGTCGTCGGCGTCATCCTCCTCCGCTTCCTCCCTCTTCAATCCTCCGAATCATTAACATTATTGATCGTCACAAACGTCATCAGGTTCGTTCTTTCATTTTTTTTTCCTTCTTCTTTCCCCTGATTGTTGTTGCTGTTGCCGTGGTTTCGGATGGATCTCTGTATAAATCTGGATAGGACACTGTGGCACCCTCAGCTGAATTAGATGATGCCAGTCCTCACCGATGCAGCAACAACGCACAGCAACAATGTGCAACATTCCGCAATTATCTATCTATCTATCTATCTATCTATCTATCTATCTATCTATCTATCTATCTATATCTATTATCTATCTATCTATCTATCTATCTATCTATCTATCTATCTATCTATCTATCTAAAATAAAACAAAGGAAACGAAACAAAACACAAAACATAAAAGAAAAACAAGAAAGAAAACAAAATCAAACACACACACACACACACACACACACACACACACACACACACACACACACACACACACACACACACACCAAAAAAAAAAAAAGAAA
Source organism: Conus ventricosus (assembly GCA_018398815.1). Taxonomy (NCBI): domain Eukaryota; kingdom Metazoa; phylum Mollusca; class Gastropoda; order Neogastropoda; family Conidae; genus Conus; species Conus ventricosus. The sequence continues at coordinate 93,121,779 of CM031600.1, forward strand.
ATAAAAGGAAAAAAGGGAAAAAGGAAAAAAAAAGAAAAAGAACCCCAACTCTGCAACCCACAGGAGCATGAACACGTTGCAAG
>CM031600.1:93129361-93134361 GCA_018398815.1 Conus ventricosus
CCAAATCTCAATACTAATGATTCTTAATGATTGTTTCTACGATGCTCTGAAATGACGAAACCAAATCTCAATACTAATGATTCTTAATGATTGTTTCTACGATGCTCTGAAATGACGGAACCAAATCTCAATACTAATGATTCTTAATGATTGTTTCTACGATGCTCTGAAATGACGGAACCAAATCTCAATACTAATGATTCTTAATGATTGTTTCTACGATGCTCTGAAATGACGGGGAACAACTATCAATATTAATGGTTCTTAATGAAGATTTCTTCAGTGCTCTAAAACGATGGAACTAACCACCAATCCTAACGATACTTAACGGTGATTTGTGCGCTGCTCCGAAAGAACGAAACGACAGAGAAATAGCACTAATGGTGGCTTTCTGCTGGTAGAGATCTGGTGCACGGTATCAGAGTTCTTGGGTCTGAAGTTGAACGATCCGTTCCTTCACGTCCCTCAGCTCTCTGTGGAGACTCCCAGTCCGTGCACCGACCGTGAGTTTCCTACTGGACTTCTTCCAGTTTGGTGTTCCTCTGGGTCCCTCAGAGTGTGGGCGGTGGCCATCATGTCACTGTTGGTCGGCTCGGGGCACAATGAGGGATGTTGAACCATCACCAGGTTCTCCAGACTGACCTCGTGAGAAGCTCCAGCACGAACGAGTTGACTCTGTCTCATGAACCTTTGTCTGGGGGACCTGAACCCGGACTTCCTCATGATGTCACCATGCCAGAGAATCTTCGCTCGCTTAACTCCATGAGGAGGGGTGGGGGTGGGGGGTGGGAGGGGGGGGGAGTCATTTGGGGGCGTCGCATTGAAGAACAGTTCAGCAGTTCCCCCAGCTCTGTCAGTTGTATGTCGAGGCCTGAGTCCTCTGCAAATGGTTGTTGTTGCTGTATAGATGTGTCAGGTACATGGTAAATGGACAGTCTTGAAACATCCTTTTTTTTGGGGGGGGGGGGGGGGGGGGGGGGGTCGTCTTGTTTGTTGTGTGTGCTCTGTGTTGTCGTTTCTGCTGGGAGGTCGTCTTGTTTGTTGTGTGTGCTCTGTGTTGTCGTTTCTGCTGGGAGGTCGTCTTGTTTGTTGTGTGTGCTCTGTGTTGTCGTTTCTGCTGGGAGGTCGTCTTGTTTGTTGCGTGTGCTCTGTGTTGTCGTTTCTGCTGGGAGGTCGTCTTGTTTGTTGCGTGTGCTCTGTGTTGTCGTTTCTGCTGAGAGGTCGTCTTGTTTGTTGCGTGTGCTCTGTGTTGTCGTTTCTGCTGGGAGGTCGTCTTGTTTGTTCTGTGTGCTCTGTGTTGTCGTTTCTGCTGGGAGGTCGTCTTGTTTGTTCTGTGTGCTCTGTGTTGTCGTTTCTGCTGGGAGGTCGTCTTGTTTGTTGTGTGTGCTCTGTGTTGTCGTTTCTGCTGGGAGGTCGTCTTGTTTGTTGTGTGTGCTCTGTGTTGTCGTTTCTGCTGGGAGGTCGTCTTGTTTGTTGTGTGTGCTCTGTGTTGTCGTTTCTGCTGGGAGGTCGTCTTGTTTGTTCTGTGTGCTCTGTGTTGTCGTTTCTGCTGGGAAGTCGTCTTGTTTGTTCTGTGTGCTCTGTGTTGTCGTTTCTGCTGGGAGGTCGTCTTGTTTGTTCTGTGTGCTCTGTGTTGTCGTTTCTGCTGGGAGGTCGTCTTGTTTGTTCTGTGTGCTCTGTGTTGTCGTTTCTGCTGGGCCTTTTGCTGTCGTTCGCAGCGTTCGTTTGGAGTTATGGGCGTGTGTCTATTTCATCATTGGGGAACGAGAGTTATCCTACTTGTTCGTTATTTGCTGTTGATTGTCCATTGCTTTGTCTGCAATTTCCTTTTAAACCCAATCCCATCGAGGTTATCGGTATTTGTTACTGTTCGTACGTGCGTTTGTCTGATTATATTCAAGATCGAAAAGGCGTGTCAGTCTTGAACAAATGTCAGTTTGTGTTTGTTCATTTTTCCAGTTAGTATTGCTGTGTGTATGTGCCAGGCGTAGGGTATATGGGCAAGTTTGGAACATTTTTTTTTTCGGGGGGGGGGGGGGGGAGGGGAGGGGAGGGAAGGGAGGGGTCTCCTTAATTGTTCTGTGTGCTCTGTGTCATCATTTCTGGTCGGCTATTCCGTGTCGTAAACAGCATTCGTTTGGAGTTATGGGCGTGAGTTTATTTCATCACGGGAGTAAGAGTTACCCTACTTGTTCTTTGTTTGCTGAGCACTCTTTTCTGTCTCATCTGAGATTGCCTTTCAAATGGTTCGACGAAACAGGCGTTCAACACGGCATGACAGGGCAAAGAGGCGTTCAACACGGCATGACAGGACAAAGAGGCGTTCAACACGGCATGACAGGACAAAGAGGCGTTCAACACAGCATGACAGGACAAAGAGGCGTTCAACGCGGCATGACAGGACAAAGAGGCGTTCAACGCGGCATGACAGGACAAAGAGGCGTTTAACACGGCATGACAGGACAAGAGGCGTTCAACACGGCATGACAGGACAAAGAGGCGTTCAACACGGCATGACAGGGTTTGCTATGGGTCACTGTGAGGAATGTCAACATCGGGCAAAAGCTGATCAACATCATCTAACAACTGCTACCCAAAGCGACCATTGCAACACTCATACAGGGTACTGTTAGAAAGCGGTTCCATTCCTCAGATAGAGTTCGTCAGGGCTCCCTTCTATCTCCAACTCTTTTCGACATATCCCTGGCTAGCGTCATGACTAATGCACTTAAAGATCATGTAAGCACAGTCAGCGTTGGAGGCTGGATTGATAAACTGCCCCCCCCCCCCCCCCCCCCCGAAAAAAACAAGTAGGAGAGAAGCAGAGAAAAGGTAAACGACTCCTCACTCTACAATTGAGAATATAAATGGTCACCCTTTAGGCAAGATTTCCCCCTGGCCCACTTCAGCATGAAACCGATGAACCATTGTAAGACTCTAGATGGCGCAATACAGAGTACAGAAATACTGTTGTTTGCAGAAATATAGATGGCATGTCAGCTCCACAAGATATCTATCAGTGGATCATTGCAACACACTGAGCACTCCATCTGTAACCAAACACGCGCTAAGGTCACTGGCAACGCGACACGTGCTACAGCTGACACAGCTGTTCACGTCACTCCCCTCCACTCTTCCCCTCCTCACATGTTGTTCGTGCTTATTATATCCTAGATCAGTTCCACACACACACACACACACACACACACACACACACACACACACACACACACACAGAGAGAGAGAGAGAGAGAGAGAGAGAGAGAGAGAGAGAGGAGAGAGAGAGAGAGAGAGAGAGAGGAGAGAGAGAGAGAGAGAGAGAGAGATGTCCGTGAACATTCCTTTGGCAGGGTGTCATACATGATGAGTACCTTATAATTATATTAATTGTAGTGTCTTTGTGTTTTTGTAGCAAGTTACGTTCAAAACAGTCGCGCGCACCCCCGCCTGCAATTCCTATAACTACGTGGTCTTTAGTTCCCAAATTAGGTAGACTACAAATTTACGAGTGTGAACATTCCTAAAATTAGGATAATTAGCATAAATTGATACGAGTCAACCTTTAGACTATCGTGGAGGTCACTGGTATTTCGTAGCGGACCATTCTCGCACTACACTATGTTTTTAGTTCAGGAAAAGCGAGACAAGCCAGGCAGCGGATTCACACACTCCAGCGAGACAGCAAAAAAGCCATAGCCGCTGACGGCACCTCTCTATGCGTACAGGCCACTGGTACATGGTGTTTCATTACACTTTGTGTGGTGTTAGATGACTGTGAGAGTAGCATTCTAACTGAAAGTCAGGACTCCACTGTAATGACATGGCACGACTGGAGAGTTTGATGACATGACTTTGTCAGGAATCGTGTCCAGGTTCCTGGTAGTTTGATATGGGTTTGAACATGAAAACAATATACAACAAAAGTACATTAGTTTCAAAGTGAGGTGGCTGACTGCAGGCGAAAACTGAATCAAACTTAAAAGAAAAATGACCGTTTCACCGACCGAAAGAGACAAACTACAAGATAAAACACGAGAAAAATGACCGTTTCACCGACCGAAAGAGACAAACTACAAGATAAAACACGACGCGTTTGGACAATTTTAGTCTTATTCAGGCAAGACAAACAACATTTAAGGTAATGAAAACGAAGGACGAACAATCACTTATTTTCTCAATTAGGCGTGAATGGACGTGTCAAAAGTAAATTATAAAAGCTATCAAGAGAAAAATGAATGTTGAGTCTCTCATTTATTTAATTCACTCTTGTGTACCTTGGTCCACCAAATCGTGAAAAACGTGTTGCTTTTGTAGGGAGGAATTCCTAAAGTAAAGCAAGCGAAGAAGAAATGGTGATTGGGTAATCACCTGGAGGATGGTCAGTTGTCTCGGTGGACACACTGGTCAGTGGAGTCATACATCGAGGCATTGTGAAAGCGCATGCCTCAGACATAGTTTGTGTGTGTATGGTGACACGTGAGGTGTCAAAACGTTAAATAAAAAGGAAAGGCCACGACTGGACTATGACAGATCTCTCAAACCTCCAGGAAGGTTTTTCCAGTTAAAATAAGGAATGAAAATGTTGACTTTTTTTTTAGAAGGGCACAAGCATAGGCGGAACTTTTAACACGAGTTTAGGACTTCTTTCCAGTTGTAAAATGGAATGAAAATTAAAAAAAATTATTGACTTTTGAGAAGAGGCAGAATTTTTTAATTCAACGAGATTAGTAATTCGACGAGAGGTCATTCTGGAATAGTAGGTATATGTTTGGAAGCATTATTTTCAGGTCGATTGTTAAGAGAAAAGGTCATTGTGAGTCTGTGAGGAGCTGGTCATTTTTTTTTGTTTTTTTTGTAATGAAAAGCGTTACATATAAAGTAAAAAGTGAAAGGTTTTCTCATGTAAATATTGTGAAAATTACGATGATATGTTAAAAAAGGGAACGCTCTTTTGTTTTTCCGTTTGCGGGTGTGTCTACGTTGCGCAAGCGCGAGGTCTT
>CM031600.1:93136861-93139361 GCA_018398815.1 Conus ventricosus
CAGACTCAAGAGGCTTGGAGTTCCAGGCCGCAGGCCGCATTGACAAGAGCCGCCGACCATGTTTTTGGCAGTGTGCAGCAGGCTCGACGACCTACATCGCCATCACTGGCCATACAACACGACTGACGACATAAGCAAGCTGACGAAAGTTGGTCACCAATGACGCACAAACCTCACATCGATCGGGCCCCTTCCCTCTCTCCCCCTCCCCCTCCCTCCCTCCCCCTCCTCCCAAACGCGCACTTTCTGTCTGTGTTTCCCCACCTCTCGTATCTTTTCCCGCTAGAGAGGGTGGGTGGCAGTTTGGTGGAAAGGAAGGGCGGAGGGTGGGAGAGGATGAGGCGTGGGTGGTGGGTGGCTGTGGGGGGAGGTGGGAGGGGGGGGGGAGGGGGAGATATATAGACAATAAAGTGTTAGCTGTGCAGATCGGCTCGCCATTGGTGCATTGTTGATGTGTTGATTATCGTTGATGATCAACATGTCGTTCGGCTCCCTCGTCAGCGGTTGGCTCGTCAATACGTACATATCACTCTCTCTCTCTCTCTCTCTCTCTCTCTCTCTCTCTCTCTCTCTCTCTCTCTCTCTCCCCGAGCTTACGAAATGCAGCTTTTTATGCCGCATTGCGACATCAGGAGTTGAGTAATGATTTAATTGCCCTCGTGATCTGGTTAATGGTCATGTGGAAGAAGAAGAATAAAAAATACGTGTTGTAAATGATCTCACTGTACTGTCATAGGTTATTGGTTATAGATACTGGCAATGCTGATCCAGTTAATATTCAACCATTAAGTTTATTTATAAAGCAATGACAGCAACAAGAACAAAATCGACACCAACTACAACAACAGCAACACCACCAACGACAGCAACGACAACGACTACAACGACGACGACGACAGCAGCAGCAGCAGCAGCAGCAGCAGCAGCAGCAGCAGCAACAACACTAACGACAACAAAAACAACAATACAACAAACAAATGAAAACAAACAACAACTAAGTACAACAATAACAATGACAACAGCAACACGCATTATTAATGAATGTTCCTTTAACATAACAGCTTTTTCAAGTTCAGGTCGATGATTACAAAACGACACCGTCACTAAACATTCTCATATTGCGCGGCTCTTTGTTTCAATTGTAACAACGGGATAGCTCAGTTGGTAGAGCGCCGGACTCGTAATCTTGGTGATCCTAGGGTTGCGGGTTCGAACCTCCGCCGGGGCGTTTCGGTACAGGGGGATTTTTTCCCTCGGAGTTAACATTGGTTCTGATTCCATTTCCCATACAGTCCTTCGAATGAGACTATAAACCGAGGTTCCGTGTGTGAACGCACGCATAACATCTTGCACACACGTAAAATCCCATCACCAACTTTCGGAAGAGTAGGCCAGTTTGGCCGTTGGTATGGATGACACGTTACACATAGCATGCACCCTGCGTGAGAAATGGAAAGAATGAAGGAAGTAAGGAAAATGAGTGAACAACATTGAACGATATTGACTGGATGACACGGGAAACGACTGAATGAAGCGCCAGCTGGCAGCTCTTCAGTCGGCACTACCCAGGTAGGCAGCCCGTTGTGTAAACGAGTGTTGATTGTAAAGCGCTTAGAGCTTGGTCTCTAACCGAGAATAGGCGCTATATAAGTATTCATTATAATAATAATAATAAACGATTTATATCACTCTCTTGCTCTGTAGCCAGTACTGGTAATTAAATTGTCCCCTGTCAGTGCTGCTGTTCTGTCAGGCATTCTCTAGCTGTTGCACAGCGGGGTTATTCATATTAATGGACATCAATCATCGTTATGCAGCTGAACAATCGAATTAGGACATTAATTAAGTGTACCCAGTCGTTGTCTTATTGCAGGATCATTGTAAGCATGGGGCATCAAGAGACTCTCGTCATCCTCCTAACTTGGAAACAACAACAACAACAACAACAACAACAACAAGAATGAGCAGATGAAGATCGTTTGATTAATTTGCATCTCAAGATCCCTGAAAGACAGGTAACCCACAGGCCGAGACCGACAGAGGGACCGTTCAATATGGTGCCTTTTGCTGGCCTGTCACATTGGGGGGCATTGGAAATGGGGACACGATCAAACATAAACTGCTCTGTGGCGGTTTTCCCCACAATATGCCCACACACAACGCGAGGCCTTTTACATAGTTACTCTCCACTAAACTTACAGGCATTGCTATTCCACGAAGAGGCCAGACGATACATCAATACGCCATTTTACCCTTTGATGTTCTGGTTTGCTTCACTAGGTCAGACGATACACCAATGTGCCATTTTACCCTTTGATTTTGTGGCTTGCTTCACTCTCTCCCTGGTGGTAGACGACAGTGGGGGAGGAGGTACACGTAGCGTGGTAATGTACTACCACAGCGATTAAAATAGAATGGAAACCAGTGGACATGCGCTTGATGAGAGAAAAGATGATGTGTCAGAAGAAGAAGAAGAAGAAGAAGGACAAGACTGAAGGGG
>CM031600.1:93141861-93146861 GCA_018398815.1 Conus ventricosus
GATCGATCCATTCATTTCATCTTCGATCCGCGACAAGCGAAGCTGCGAAAGAAGCATTAAGTAAGTGACGTTTTTGATTTGATTGGGGGGTGGGGGAAGGGATGGGGGGTATAGGGTGGGGGTGGTGGTGGTGGTGGTGGTTAATCTTCAACTCCTTCTTAATGTGTGGTAAGTGACTTTTTGTTGATGTGGCTTAGTTAGTCTCTAACTTTTTTTTTCACTTCTAAAATTTCTATGCATTAGTATATTTCTGGGAATTCTAACTTACAATTTTCCCCATTTCCTACAATGGTGTTAACATTTATTTTATAATCATGATTATTACATGGGTATATTTCTCAGATTCTGTTTAGCTACCTGTGTCATTACCTTTTTTCTCCATCTCCTTCTCTTTCCTCCTTCTCCTCCTTCTCTTCCTCCTCCTTCTTCTCATTGTGATCGTCGTCGTCGTCTTTGTCATCATGATCATGATCATCATTAGTATTATGAGTATTATTATCATTATCATTACCATTATTATTGTTGCTACTATAACATTTTAATGTGACTATCCTTTAACTCATCTTCTCTTCTTCTGTTAGTGTTCTTATTATTATTACCACTACAGTTACTGTTATCATTATTGTTAATATCACCATCACTTTGTTGTACTACCATTATTATCAGAAGTAGTTGTACAAAGATCATCTTCTTTATCTTATGTTATCAATATCAACTTCTTTATCATATTATCATTATTATCATCATCATTATCTTAACCCATATTTTCTCCCCATCAGCCTCCTTTTCAATCTGTACTCTTTTTGCACCCACTTTGAAGAGATACGTGACTGTCTGTCTTCGTTTCCACTGTCTTGAGGTTATTTGTCTGGCTTGATGAACACTACATACGTCGAAACGGGTTGCTTATTCTTTCGTTTTTTGGCGACACAGCGGTTTTGTCTTTGTTTTTGGTTCAATTTCCTGTTCAGCGTGATGTCATTGACATGGTTGATGTGACTTACTTAGTTTTCAACTTCTTCTTAGTGTGTGGTAAGTGACATAGTTGATGTGAATTGTTACGTCTTTATTTTTTTTTTTCAGTGTGTGCTAAAGGACATTGTTGTGATTTGGTTAGTCTTTAACTTCTTAGTGTGTGGTAAATGGCATAGTTGATGTGACTTGGTTAGTCTTCGACGTCTTTTTAGTGTGTGGAAGTGACATAGTTGATATGACTTGGCTAGTTTTCAACTTGATCAGTGTGTGGTGTGTGACATAGATGATATGACTTGGCTAGTTTTCAACTTGTTCAGTGTGTGGTAAGTGACATAGTTGATATGACTTGGCTAGTTTTCAACTTCTTCTTAGTGTGCAGTAAGCGACATAGCTTATATGACTTGCTTAGTCTTCAATTTCTTCCAAGTCATATCAACAATGTCAATGTCAATGTAGAAAGTCGACAGTTTGTCAGACAGACAGACAGACAGACAGACAGACAGATAAATAGGCAGACAGACAGACAGACAGATGGGCTGACAGACAGACAGTGGCAGGCAGACAAGATGCAAAGAGGGTTTCAAAGTGGGCAGGCTGACATTGAAACAGGAATAAAAACAGAATTAGTGGGCCACCAGATGAAGGTACAAAACAAATTACACACACACACACACAGACACACACACACACACACACACACACACACACACACAGACACACACACACACACACACACACACACACACACACACACACACACACACACACACACAAGAGAGAAACGAGAGAGAGAGAGAGAGAGAGAGAGAGAGAGAGAGAGGAGAGAGAGAGAGAGAGAGAGAGAGAGAGAGAGAGAGAGAAGAGAGAGATCTTATTTCACTGTTGCTCTCAGACCATTGATGTTCATTGATGACAGTGCTGATATTGTATAATCATCATTAATCTTTCTGAGGATCATTATTGACAGCATAAATATTTTTTATGATAGTTTTTATTATTTATTATTTTCTTCAGTGTTCATGACCATAGTTCACATTGTCTAAGATAATAGGTTGCAATTACCAATGACAACTTCAAAATTGTTCATGACCATTATTGATAAGTTTGTTTGAATATTGTTGACATTGATAACAAATGTTGATGGCCATTACACACATTTCTGATGACTTTTTATTGACGTTGTTGACAGACCGCTGTTGATGGTGTGACGAGTTACTTGATAACTCCACCCGACTGGTCCCACGCAGCCACCCTCTTGTACAAATTGTACAAACACAGGCGCCATTCTCCCCCCTTTCTTTGTCCCATCTGTCTTGCATGGCAGTATAGATTTCTAATCTATGCCAACTCCCCCCCCCCCCCCCCCCCCCCCCCCCTTCTTTCTCTCCTTCCTTTTTTTCCTGATGCAGCGAGTCAAGACAAAAGTTTACGTCACGTCGCGCCTACGATCGCCATTCTCTCCCCACCTTCCTTCCCCTCTCAACCCCCCTCCCCTCACTCCCTAATGTGGTGGCATCGTAACAATGTTCCCGTCACTCCCCTTCCCACCTCACTTAACACAAACAATCTGACCACTATTCTTTGTGTACAATCTATCTGACCACTATTCTTTGTGTACAATCTAACTTTTGCCAGTTTCCAATTTTATCTGTCGAGATGATAACTGACTGTTAACCTTTGATTAAAAAAAGATAGTATGCCTGGACTAGGTGAAAACTGCTAAGTTGATTTATGAATGCTGGTGATTGTTGGAATGGTTTGTAGTATATGACTTGAAGTCTACACCACATGTGTACTTGGGCTAAGTGTTTTCCAGGTTAATGAGATTTATATTCCTAAGAACACATTGAAGAGTTATTTGACTGAAATTGTTTGGCATTGTATTACTGTCTCCCTCCCTTTTGTAAACTCCACTCAACCTCTAAACAAAAGTGAAGATTGATAATTATCATAGAAACTCTACCCTAGAGTAATCCTTTGTTGGTGGCTGAGTTATCACACCTCTTCTTAAAGGTAGAAGGCAAATGTGTGAACTCGACAAGCCAGACTCTCAGCTACTTAACTACAGACCAGGTTCTCTTTTTATCGCAGAACTGGTAACCGTGGGTACATGCTACATATCGTGGCCACGCTACCTACTCTGGGCAAGCCAGGGTGTTCAGACACACCACAGCCCAGCACTACAGCAACAGGTCTACACAGCAGGATTAGTCACCAGACACAAGAGAAATCAATTATCCTCTCTGACCTCAGTTGAATCATAATATTCCAAGTGGACTTCAATTCAACGTATCCAGAGCTGTCCCTCACTTAATGATGAAACAGTGAGAACATGTCTATTGTCACTAGCTTTAACTACTTTCCTGGGTGTAAGTAAGTGAAGTTGATGTGTAAAAGAGCACGCAATTAAAGTAACATTGACACGTCCATTGTAAACAAACTTTCACTACTTTCCAGTGTGTAAGCAAGTAAAGTTAATGTGTGGAAGTGCACTTAATTTGTGTCAAATCTTTGTTGTTCAATCAGTATTGAATGTTTGAACTTCTCTCTAATTCTGTCTCTTGGAACTACAAGTACTTTTAGACTACAAGCCTAAGGAAACCTATCTCTAAGCCACTATTGAGTATTTTAGCAGCCCCGGAACAAATATAAATTTCTTTTGATGACTAGTACTTGAACGTTGCTCCTTCCACCACTAGTCAGAGAGAGGGCGGCAGTGACTTTTTAACATAATTCTCAAACAGAAAATATTTAAGTCCCTCCCCTAGAGGACACACCGACTCACCCCCAACTCTCGTCACAGACGGATTGAAAAAAATTTGTTAGGAAGCGAAGTGTTGACAGTGTTGACGACCATAGTTGATGTCGTGGATGAGATCAGCATCGCACTGACTATCCCTGCGTGCCTCTCGTCGCTGATCTTGTTCACACCGAAATGCCTGCAGTAAGTCTAATTGCTTGGCCAGATTGTCGGTGTGCATGTGCTTGATGAGGTTGGTTGTGTCCCCTCAGTCTGTTAATTTCCTGTCGTGCCAGCAAGAGGCAGGCCGTTAGAGGGCGCTGTTGACGCACGTGATGGCTGACCCTGCCTGTTTCCATCACCGGCCGCAGCCTCCAGAGGCCGGAAGGGAAGGCGTCCTCAGCGTGTCAGGAACTGAAGCCATGAGTCATCGTGCACAGTAACAGAGAAGGTAGTATAGATATGGTATCCAGGTCGATGAAATGAGACCTGTCATATTACACACAAACACACGAGCTCGCGCGCGCATGCGCACGGGCACGCACGCACACACACACACACACACACACACACACACACACACACACACACACACACACACACACACACACACACACACACGTACATATGCCATACACGCACGCACGCACACAGGCAGACACACACACACACACACACACACACACACACACACACACACACACACACACACACACACGCCGCGCGCGGGCGCATACACGCACGCACGCACACACAGAGACAGACATGCTCGCACGTGCGGTCACACACACACACACACACACACACACACACACACACACACACACACACACACACACACACACACACACAACACGCACACACCTTTTCTGCGCATAGACAAGAAGATAAGTTTACCAACTCAATATATCGTTTCCATATCCGTGAACTCTTAAGTGCTTAGCAACAACACTATAGTCATCATTGCGAAATCACTCAAACACATACATTTACATACGCATATCCCCTCCCCCCTCCACCTCCGCCTCTCTTCACCGCCTTCCACCCCATCCCACCCCTTGTAATCACCCTTCCTCATCCTCTTTCACATCTGCCATTCTCCTCCCCACCCCACAAGCAAACACACGCTCCTGCACAGCAGGAGAGGGTAGGGCAACTGGAAGGTGGGGTGGTGTGAGTGGATAGAGTGGAGATGAAGAATCTTTCAAGCCATAGTCGTGTGAGAACGGAATGTTGAAAGTCACTTAATTCACTGAAAACAAGCAAAACATTAATGCTCTCTCTC
>CM031600.1:93151861-93184361 GCA_018398815.1 Conus ventricosus
TGGATGAAGATACTGGTCGTCGAGGTGAGTGGGGAAAATTGTGACAGCCCAGTGACTTTACAAGTCAACGATAGTCACTCCTAGGCCCTAGATATCGACTGCAGCCGATACTCGGCCTTACATGTTAACGATAGGCATTGATTGAAGGTACATGTCAACAGGGGCCATGTTTATTGAAGCTACATGTCCAGCAATGGTCATTTATTGAAGCTGCATGTCACCAATGGTCATTTATCAAAGTTGCATGTCAACAATGGTCATTTATTGAAGCTACATGTCAACAATGGTTATTTATTGAAACTACATGTCAACAATGGTCATTTATTGAAACAACATGTCAACAATGGTCATTTATTGAAGCTACATGTAAAACAATGGACATTTTATTGAAACGCGTGTCAACAATGGTATGTTTTATTGAAGCTACATGTCAACAATGGTCATTTATTGAAACACATGTCAACAATGGTCATTTCTTGAAGCTGCATGTCAACAATGGTCATTTATTGAAACACATATCAAAGCTGCATGTTAACAATGACAATGGCCATTTATCAAAGCTACATGTCAACAATGGTTATTCATTGAAGCTACATGTCAACAGTCGTCATTTATTGGTCAAACGTGTTAACAATGATAGATTATTGGTTCTACATATATCAACAAGTCAGTTATTGATCCTACATGTCAACAACGCTCGAGCATTGGTCATACATGTCAACAGTGTCAGCTATTGGCTCTAAATATCAACAAGGAGTCAGTTATTCACCCTTTCGGTCAGCAATAGTAAATCAAAGGCCATACATGTCAACAGTGATCAATCATTGGTCCTTCCAATCAACAACAGTCAAGGATTAGTTCTGCATGTTTACGATGGTTAGTTTTAAGATGTAATGTTAACAGAAATTCAAATATTGGCCCTACATGTCAACAATGGTCACATATCGTCATTTCAAGCACACAATGGTCAATCATTGGCTCCCACAGATCAAGAAAAGTCAATTATTAGTTCTACATGTTAACAATGTCAGTTACTAACCCTACATGTTGACAATGGTCAATTATTGGCCCATTCAATCCACAATGGTCAGTTAATAGCCCCAGAGATCCACAGTGGTCAATCATTAGGCTTACTTGCTAAAAATAATGATTGGCTCTATATGTTAACAATGATCAATTATTGATATTCACGTCAAAACGATCTAGTATTGGCCATTCATTTTAACAATAGCCAATCACTGGCCATTTATTTCAACAATGGTCAATCATTGACCCTCCATGTCGCCAGTGGTTAAACAGAGACTCTACATATCAACAATGGCCAGTCCTTGACCCTACACGTCAACAATAGTCAAACCATAGAAAAACACGTTTCAATCACTGGCCCTTGTGAGCAGAGTTGAAGGTGGGTCAGTGGGTCCTCTGGGGAAGCACTTTGAATATTTTCTCCATGAGAATTGTGTTAAAATTTCACCTCCACCCTATCTCTAACTAGTGGTGGAAGGAGCAACTTTTCAGTACTAGTCATCGAAAGAAATGTGTATTTTTCCTGGGACTGTTAAAATACTCAGTGTGGCTCAGGGAGAAGTTTCCTAGGCCTGTACTCTTAAACGTACCTGTAGCTCCGAGAGACAGAATTAGAGAGAAGTTCAAACATTCAAGTCTGATTGAACAACAAAAAACTGACACAAGTTAAGTGCACTTTCACACGTTAACTTTACTGGCTTACACACGGGTAAGTAGTTGAGGTTAGTTTACAATAGGCATGTCATTTTGTTTGCACTTTAACACATTGAACTTCACTTGCTTACACCCAGAAAGTAGTTGAAGTTAGTCACAATGGATCAGTCTGTCCTATGGCTGATTTTTGGTTCTCGCTGTTTCATCATTAATTTAAGTGAGGGAAAGTTCTGAATGAGTTGAGTTCATTTGAAGTCCACTTGGAATAACGGGACTTAACTAAAGTGAGAGAGGATAGCTGATCGGGGGGACTTAACTAAAGTGAGAGAGGATAGCTGATCTCTCTCTTGTGGCTGGTGACTGATCCTGCTGTGTAGACCTGTTGCTGTAGTGCTGGGCTGTGGTGTGTCTTTACAACCTGTCTTGCCCAGGGCATGTAGCGTAGCCATGGTATGTAGCGTAGCCATGGTATGAAGCATAGCCATGTTCCCTGGTCTGCGATAAGAGAACCTGGCCTGTAGTTATGTAGCTGAAAGTCTGGCTTGTCGAGTTCACACATTTGCCCTCTACCTTTCAGAAGAGGCGTGAGAACTCAGCCAACAAAGGATTACTCCAGAGTAGAGTTTCCACTGTGATTATCAATCTCCCTTTTTGTTTAGGGGTTGAGTGGAGTTTACAAAAGGATAGGAGACAGTAATACAATGCTAAACAATTCAGTCAAATAACTCTTCAATGTTTCTTATTAGTTAAATTACATTAACTTGGAATGCACTAAGCCCAAGTACACATGTGGCATAGACTTCAAATCATACACTACAAAGCATTCCAACAATCACCAGCATTTATAAATCAACTTAGCAGTTTTCACCTAATACAGGCATATTGTTTTTTCTGATCAAAGTTTATCATTCAGTTATCACCTTGACAGATAGAATTGCAAACTGGCAAAAGTCAGATTGTACACAAAGAATAGTGGTCAGATTGTTAACAAAGAATCTTAACCACATGATAATTGCTTTTACCACATGGTGGCAAGCAAACTACTACAACAGAATACTCACTCATCATTTTGATAAATGTCACCAAGTATTGGCTCACAGTTACACTGCTCAACCGCATGGCATGCATACAATCAATGCATAGATTCAAAATGTAAAAACATAGTTTCAACTTACATGTCTGGGAGAATAGTAAATCTTAGACTTGGAGATAGAGTAGAGCAAGATAACCATTCACTTTCTCTGGTTACCCCTTGAATTTGGAGCAAGTGGGTTTTGTAGGCTCATGAAGAGGACCAGAACGCTGAAGGCAACGGCAGAGGCAGCTGAAATGAGTTCTGGGTGGACCTGGTTGAAGAGGAACAAAAGTGAACTTCACAGGGCTTCAATTTCCCAGCTTGAGAACAGGTGTCCGATGATGATATGCATGACATCTATGTGAAAGCAATGGATTGAGAAGTCCACCCAACCAGATCTATGTGAAAGGCAATGGATTGAGAAGTCCACCCAACCAGATCTATGTGAAAGGCAATGGATTGAGAAGTCCACCCAACCAGATCTATGTGAAAGGCAATGGATTGAGAAGTCCACCACCAGATCCAGTGAAAGGCAATGGATGAGAGTCCAAATCCTATGTGAAAGCATGATGGAATCCAAACAGATCTATGTGAAAGGCAAATGATGAGAAGTCCACCCAATCACGATCTATGTGAAAGGCAATGGATTGAGAAGTCCACAACAGTCTATTGAAAGGCATGGATTGAGAAGTCCACCCAACCAATCTATGTGTAAAGGCAATGATTGAGAAGTCCACCCACCAATTTGTGAAGGCATGGATTGAGAAGTCCACCCAACCAGACAGTGAAAGGCAATGATTGAGAGTCCACCCAACCAGATCTATGTGAAAGGCAATGGATTGAGAAGTCCACCCAACCAGATCTATGTGAAAGGCAATGGATTGAGAAGTCCACCCAACCAGATCTATGTGAAAGGCAATGGATTGAGAAGTCCCCCCAACCAGATCTATGTGAAAGGCAATGATTGAGAAGTCCACCCAACCAGATCTATGTGAAAGGCAATGGATTGAGAAGTCCACCCAACCAGATCTATGTGAAAGGCAATGGATTGAGAAGTCCACCCAACCAGATCTATGTGAAAGGCAATGGATTGAGAAGTCCACCCAACCAGAAGGTGAAGGTTCCAATCCCAACAGCACGAACAAAAGATTCTGACGACAGAAAAGCATCAAGGAGTCACCTGGACATGGCATCGCTCTCTTAAAGTGTAAGGAGTTCAATGCGGAAATGCCTCTCTGAGGGGATTTCTGCTATGTAGACCTTCCATTTGTGTCAAGCTCTCCCTATAATTTCTTCCTATTTGTGCTGCAGCTACTTCTACTGCTGCTGAAAAAAAAGACAGGTAGGCACTCAATGTCTGACCAGCGCATTGGACTAATGCATAGGTCAGACGTCTGCTAAGTCTTAGCCACAAGACCCTCATTTCAATTCTCTCATCTTAGTTGTTAATTCATTTATCCATCAGCTTAAAATCACGCATAGTAGTCTCAAAAGTTAGCGGATGTGGTGTAGCGTATATGGACTAGTCTGCATGCAGTGATGCCTCCTTGATGAAACTGAAACTGAAGACAACTGCTGCTGCTGTCACTACTCTTACTATCACTACTATTGCTACTACTACTTCTGCTGCTACTGCTGCCACTGGTGTTACTTCCACTTCTACTGCAGCTGCTAGAATGCTGTTGCTACTGCTACTACTTCTACTGCTGTTGCTCTTGCTACTACTACTGCTTCTGCTATATCTACTGCTTTTACTGCTACCACTGATACTGTTGTTGCTGCTGCTGTTGCTACTACTTCTGTTACTCCTGCTCCTACTACTATCAATGCTGTTGTTGCTACTCTTACTAACACTACCATTACGACTACTGCTGCTACTACTTCTGCTGCTACTGCTGCCACTGTGGTCACTTCCACTTCTACTGCAGCTGCTGGAATTACTGCTGTTGCTACTGCTATTACTTCTACTTCTGTTGCTCTTCCTACTACATCTGCTTCTGTCATACCTACTGCTTTTACTGCTACCACTGATACTGTTGTTGCTACTGCTGTTGCTACTACTGTTACTCATATTACTTCCAATGCTGCTGCTGCTGCTACCACTACTACGACTACTGCTGCTGCTGCTGCTACCACTACATTTTGCAGCAGCTGCTGCTACTACTGCTGCTGCTGTTCACTACTATTGCTGCTGCTACTATTACCACTGCTGCTGCTGTTGTTACTGCTGCAAAAGTGGAGTGGGTGTCTAGGCACTCAGAACTGGCCAATTCCAATCTCTTGCTCCCCCCCCCCTCCCCCCTCCACACACACACAGCCCTGCCCCCCACCCTCCCCTCGGCCCCTCCCCCACGTAACCCCTGCCTCACAGTCCATGTTGACACAAATGGAGTTGGCATCTGCCTCATGTCATTACCGTCTGCTTCCTCTTAAAACACCCTGGCCAGCACGCAGTCGTAGACTGAGTCTCTGCTGGGTTACCAGGCCTTGGCGCGATGCTTCCTTGCGGTTGCTGTTAATCCAGGTACTGTCAGGTACATCTTCAGCAATTTGTCCATCGAGCCCCGAATTTGGGTGGACCTACACTGAACAAGCCAGAGAATGTGGGAGAGGAAGGTGGGGAGTGGGGGGGGGGGGGGGGGGGGGCAGGTGGGGGAGGGGGAGGAGGAGGGTGTGTATGTAACAAAGATATTCTCGCGATTCCCTCCCCACCCCACCCCTCCCCTGATCATTCCAGGGAGCACACCTTCTCTCATCCCCCCCATGTCCCCCCCCCCCTCGTTTCTAATGCCAGTGCTACTACTTCCACTACCACTGTTGCTGCAGCTGCTTCTGCTGCTGCTACTACTTACTAATGCATCTGCTACTACTGTTACTGCTACAGCCAAACTTCGTTGGTGCTGTCTCAGCTCCTAGCCTATCAGAGTCCTACCCCCCAAGCTACGCCTAACAGACACATACCTCCCACACTACTCCTATCAGACACATACCTCCCACACTACTCTATCAGACACATACCTCCCACACTACTCCTATCAGACACATACTTCCCACACTACTCCTATCAGAGTCATACCTCCCACACTACTCCTATCAGACACATACCTTCCAATACTACTCCTATCAGACACATACCTTCCACACTACTCCTATCAGACACATACCTCCCAATACTACTCCTATCAGACACATACCTTCCACACTACTCCTATCAGACACATACCTCCCAATACTATCTCCTATCAGACACATACCTCCCACACTACTCCTATCAGACACATACCTCTGATGCTACTCCTATCAGACACATACCTCCCAATACTACTCCTATCAGACACATACCTCCCAATACTACTCCTATCAGACACATACCTCCCAATACTACTCCTATCAGACACATACCTCCCACGCTACTCCTATCAGACACATACCTCCCACACTACTCCTATCAGACACATACCTCCCACACTACGCCTATCAGACACATACCTCTGATGCTACTCCTATCAGACACATACCTACAATACTACTCCTATCAGACACATACCTCCCAATACTACTCCTATCAGACACATACCTCCCACACTACTCCTATCAGACACATACCTCCCACACTACTCCTATCAGATACATACCTCCCACACTACTCCTATCAGACACATACCTCTCACACTACTCATATCAGATACATACCTCCCACACTACTCCTATCAGACACATACCTCTCACACTACTCCTATCAGACACATACCTCCCACACTACTCCTATCAGACACATTCCTCTGATGCTACTCCTATCAGACACATACCTCTCACACTACTCCTATCAGACACATACCTCCCACACTACTCCTATCAGACACATTCCTTGATGCTACTCCTATCAGACACATACCTCTCACACTACTCCTATCAGACACATACCTCCCACACTACTCCTATCAGACACATACCTCCCACACTACTCCTATCAGACACATTCCTCTGATGCTACTCCTATCAGACACATACCTCCCAATACTACTCCTATCAGACACATACCTCTCACACTACTCTTATCAGACACATACCTCCCAAACTACTCCTATCAGACACATACCTCCCAATACTACTCCAATCAGACACATACCTTCCGCACTACTCCTATCAGACACATACCTCCCAATACTACTCCTATCAGACACATACCTCTCACACTACTCCTATCAGACACATACCTCCCAATACTACTCCTATCAGACACATACCTTCCACACTACTCCTATCAGACACATACATCCCAATACTACTCCTATCAGACACATACCTCCCAATACTACTCCTATCAGACACATATCTCCAAATACTACTCCTATCAGACACATACCTCCCAATACTACTCCTATTAGACACATACCTCCCAATACTACTCCTATCAGACACATATCTCCAAATACTACTCCTATCAGACACATATCTCCAAATACTACTCCTATCAGACACATACCTCTCACACTACTCCTATCAGATACATACCTCCCACGCTACTCCTATCAAAGACATACCTCCCACACTACTATCAAAGACATACCTCCCACACTACTCTTATCAGACACATACCTCCCACGCTACTCCTATCAGAGACATACCTCCCACGCTACTCTATCAAGACATACCTCCACGCTACTCTATCAGAACATACTCCCACGCTACTCCTATCAGAGACATGCCTCCCACGCTACTCCTATCAGAGACATGCCTCCCACGCTACTCCTATCAGAGACATGCCTCCCACGCTACTCCTATCAGACACATACCTCCCACGCTACTCCTATCAGAGACATACCTCCCACGCTACTCCTATCAGAGACATGCCCCCCACGCTACTCCTATCAGAGACATACCTCCCACGCTACTCCTATCAGAGACATACCTCCCACGCTACTCCTATCAGAGACATACCTCCCACGCTACTCCTATCAGAGACATGCCTCCCACGCTAATTATTTTGGCCTTGACGCCATCCTCACAGAGTGGGAAAGTCTACCGTGTCTCACTCACGCGGACTGCTTACTATCAGGGGTGCGATGATGTGTACATTTTTTTTGTTTTTGTCTTCGCTTCGTAATAATGTCTGTAGAAATTAATATTAAAAAGAATTGTCACTGAGTCCGCCATGCAACGTGGACAAACAGATGACAAGACAAAACACAACGCGTTTCGACCTCTTAGGCCTTCTTCTTCTTCTTCTTCTTCTTCTTCTTCTTCTTCTTCTTCACCTTCTTCTTCTTCTTCTTCTTCACCTTCTCCTTCTTCTCCTTCTCTTCACCTTCTTCTTCTTTTTCTTCTTCTTCTTCTTCTCCTTCTTCTTCTTCTTCTTCTTCTTCTTTCTTCTTCACCTTCTTCTTCACCTTCTCCTTCTTCTTCTTTTTCTTCTTCTTCAGGCAAGAGAAAAAAAAAATCTTCAGGACAATGAAAAGGAAGCACCGAGAATGTTGTTTATCTTGCCTGAAAAAAAAAGACCTAAGAGGTCGAAACGCGTCGTGTTTTGTCTTGTCATTAAGTTCGTTCCTGTTGGCCTGGCGGACTCACTAACTGTTCTCAAAGATTGGTTTCAATTTCCGACTGATGTCACCTCCACCTCACTCTGAAACGAGTGTCTAGAGAAGATACAGGTGTGGAAAATGGACTCGTCTGTATTGTGTTGTGTATAATATCTCCATTACTTTTTGTGCATTTTCTTTTTCTTTGTGCAGCACACAGCCACAGCCATACCCAGGTTCGATCGTGTCTTACGCAGCTGCAGCGGTGGACAGGGAGCAATCGATAGCAGGTCGTCGAATACTCGCACGGGAGCTGGTGAAAGAAACTTGATGCTGTAACTCGCCCTTTTACCGCCCTCCCTCCCCCTCCTAGCTGTCTCCTATAACAGCCTCCTCCCTCCAATCTGTCTTTGTCCTCTCCTCCTCCCGACCCGCCTACACACACACACACACACACACACACACACACACACACACACACACACACACACACATACATGCACACACACACGGACAGACAGGCACAGACACACTGACATAGACATAGACACACAGACACAGACACACACAGACAGACACAGACACACACACACACAAACGCGTGCGCACGCACGCATGAGAACACGGACGTAGAGAGAGAGAGAGAGAGAAAGAGAGAGAGAGAGAGAGAGAGAGAGAGAGAGAGAGAGAGAGAGAGAGAGAGAGAACACACACACACACACACACACACACACACACACACACACACACACACACCAGACAGAGACAGACAGACAGAAACACACACACACACACACGCACACACACACACACACACACACACACACACACACGCGCGCGCGCGCACACACACACACAGGTTGGGGACGAACGTTTGCTCCGACAGAGTGTCTTTTCTTTCCTGCCTGCCTGTGATACAGACCAGCTGTCTGCTTCTCCGGTCAGTGGCCTACAACGCCCACCGACATTCTGTGTGTGTGTGTGGTGTGTGTGTGTGTGTGTGTGTGCGTGTGTGCGCGCGCGCGCGTGTGTGCGTGCACGCGGGCTTGCTTCTCTGTCTGTCTGTCTCTGTTTCTGTCTCTGTTTCTGTCTGTCTGTCTGTCTGTCTGTCTCTCTCTCTCTCTCTCTCTCTCTCTCTCTCTCTCTCTCTCTCTCTCTCTCTCTCTCTGTGCTTGTGTGTTTCTGAAAACAAGTTACTACCTTTTGCTGATGACCCGTGCTCATTTTTGTTTGATTCTCAGCAAACGTGAACCCATTGTACACAGATCGTTGGCCTTACAATTCAAAATTTCAGAGTTCAGAGTTCAGTTTTCTCTCTGTCTCTCTCTGTCTGTCTGTCTCTCTTTCTCTTCTCTCTCTCTGTCTCTCTCTCTGTCTGTCTGTCTGTCTCTTCTCTCTCTCTGTCTGTCTGCCTATCTCTCTCTCTGGGGAGGAGTGAAGGTTGACGGCCGGAAGAGATAGTTACTGAGCCGTGTAGAGTGACGTGCGGCTCAAGGCCTGTCCCACAAGCAACCCGAGGGAACGGCAACCAACCAACCACTGACCTCGTTTCACTGCTTGGCAACGGTTCGCGGGACACCATGGGGTAGAGGCACGCTTTGTTGGCTCTGTGTGTTGGTGTCAGTGTTGTATAAGGAAAGAAAGTGGAACGTTTACTGGCCTATTAAGCTAAGAAAAATCCTTCTGTCACCAATGCTGGAAAAAAAAAGAGTAAAATATAACTTCTCGAGCATTCATTTTTTTTTTTCGTGTGACATATTTAATCAGGTGGTGTGCGCAGCCTGTTTTAGAGCCATTGAACTTATCCACCATGTCTACAGGCTTACGTACGTGTACACCTATATGTACGCACACAAAAGTCCACAGATCACGCACGCTCACACATGCACATGCATGCACGCAGGCGTGCTGCACACACACACACACACACACACACACACACACATTTTCTTCTTTTTTGCCATCGCCGATTGACTCAGTTTGCTCTGTTTTCTCGGGCCCGTCCAAACGGTCGTTTTGCCGACTGGAAGAGAACTTTTCCCTGTAGAGGAAGACCTCGTCCTTCTGGGGCTGGTTGTTGTGTTTTTCTCATCAGAATGTTCTTTAGTCGTCTTCCTCATTAGGTTGTTGCTCTTGGCGTCATGTTCTCAAAGATTTTTGCTAAATACTCAGCAGCCTTTAACCTAGTGGTTGACTGTCGCCGCCATCTTGTGTGTCTTGAACAAGCCGTAAGTAGAATTATGTTCCTTGAACGAAACCTTATCGATACTGAATGAAAAAGTATCAAAGCTAGAAGACACAATTCAGTCGCAAACCGAACTGATAAAAAGATATTTTAATTTTGAGGAAAAAAAAGTATCGTTACAGAACGCGGAAACGCAGACTGAAACCGAAAAAAGCGCATCTTATGCCGAAGCTGCCAAGGCTGGGACATTGTTATCGTCCCCTAAACAGTCCTCACCTTGTAGGCTAACCACCCACATAGAACAGCAGCAAAACAAAATCCACAGAAAGAAGGAAAGAAATGCGATGAAAGTAGAAAGAAGACTGAAGAAAAAAAGAACTGATGACGCAAAAGCAAAGACCGACCACTTACGTCGGTAATGTTGAAGAATAGTATACGAAATTCCAGGGGGCGTTTTGCACGCACTTTTTCGGGTGTTTTCGGTTCTGCTCGATGCAAAGAGACGTAAGACACCCTCACCTGCTCACTTTGACCTGTCCTGCCCCACATGTGGGTGCAGATAATTTATTGCATTTCACAAGTAGGGATATGCATGCACATCAAATGCGCCATTTGGTTGCTGATCACATGCGCACAACGTCATCACTACTGGGGTTCTTGTCTGTAAATAGTAACCGCATGGCCCCCAACCACGTGTGTCAGTGCAACACTTGTTTTCTAGTCTAGTTTTGTTTGTTTGTGTGTTTTTTCTACGTGCTGGTGGCTTTTATTGACCATAATTCCTGATGAAAAAAACTTCGGCAAAGGCCATGCGGTTACTATTTACAGACAAGAACCCCAGTAGTGATGACGTTGTGCGCATGTGATCAGCAACCAAAATGGCGCATTTGATGTGCATGCATATCCCTACTTGTGAAATGAAATAAATTATCTGCACCCACATGTGGGGCAGGACAGGTCAAAGTGAGCAGGTGAGGGTGTCTTACGTCTCTTTGCATCGAGCAGAACCGAAAACACCCGAAAAAGTGCATGCAAACAGCCCCCTGGAATTTCGTATACTATTCTTCAACATTACCACGTACGTCATAGGCCTAGGGAAAATTTTAAAGAACAAAAACCTTCCAAGAAGAGCGTAAAATCAGATCTGCCACGGGTGTTGTTTCTACACGATTCCATAGCCAACAAAATCGATAGCAAGAGGTTGGGAAATTCGTACTGCTTCAGAGCAACATCCAAAAAGGCGTATGTAACAGAGGAAACTTCCAAGAATGTTCAAGGCTGAAAGTGATTCTACAAAACCCATGAAATATGACGCTCTAGTCACCACACAGCAATAAATTGACCTGAAAAAGAAGTCTCCTGAAGATGCTGTAGAGACTTTGTTGTAAACATTAAAACAATTGTTAAGAGTCATCCTGATCTCAAAGTAGTGGTCAGCAAAGTGTGCCCTATCTGAACATCAAAGCAGAAGTGTTCAATGCTCTCGTCATGCAACAGCAGCTGATTTCAACAACATCAGTTTCGTGGGCATTCCAATCTACCAACCAGCCCGCGACATCTTCAGGATGGTCTTCATCCAACCTTCCTCGAACCAGTAAGATGGCAGCTAACATCGGCGCCACGTGAGAGACCTGTTCTGGAGGAAGCCCAAGAAAGCAAACCAGGTTCCAGCACCACCCACCCAGACCCTTCCCCATGTACTACGACACGACCTGTTGTTCGCTCCCAATTCATGGATGAACAGATTGCTGTGCTGAGTGATTGTTGATCCATTTTCTGGGGATTTCTTTCTGAGAGAGGGTGGAATAATTTTTTGCAAAATACCAGCACCTTCTTGACTGTTAGTTTTGTTTTAAACAAGGTGCCATCTTGTAATCTCATCACTTTGTAATTAACCTCATTATCATAAGAATAATCCCATAAATTAATTCTTTATTACTGCGAATACCAGTATATTAGTTTGCTAATTGACACAGTTTGTTATCTTTGTTATTTGCTATTTTAAAATATTATAAAAAGTTGCTTTTTTTCTATTTAGGACAATACATTTTTCATTTTTCAGTGAGCATGACGAAACATTCGAATTTGAAAATATTGCAATGGAACTGCAGATCAATATCAACAAATATTCACGAACTGATTCAACATCCTCAGATCATACGTATCAAGTGTTAATATTACAGTCTTTAAATGCAACTGAACAAAAAATTCCAAAATTACAAAACTTCTATTACCCTCAATATTCCAAACTAACAACGAAACAAGGAGGGTTACTACTGCACATATATTCAAGAAAAGGTTGAATACTTTGAAATAGAACCACCCATTTAAAAGAATGTAAAAACCATTAATGCATGTGCAGCAAAACTGAAACTCAACGAATTACTTAATTAAACGTTGTTTCCATTTATTTGCCAAAAGGTCCTGACAATGAAAAACACAGAATGGCTTCGCGCTATACCGGACCAGCATGAAAAATGGTTAATAGCAGGTGATTTTAACTCACATGCCCCGTTTGGGATAATGAATGCGAAATAGTAACACACAATCGTTTTGTTGGAAATATAGTAGACTGTTCACTGAGTCTGTTAAATGATGGCAGTGTAACAAGAATACCTGACATTTCACACCATCGAGCAACAGCAATTGATTTAACACTTATATCTCCTGCCATAGCTCCAAGCTGTGAGTGGTCTACCTTCAAAGATCCTCTTGGTAGTGATCATTTGCCAATAATCATTACCATTAAGGGTAAACAATCCGTTCAAAACGCGCTAAAGACAAGATCCCAAAATATAATTATAAAAAGCTGTTTGGGATAAATTTGAAAACATACTCTCTACTTACAATTGTGAAAAGATAATGTCTGATAACATTGACACAAGCTACGCGAATTTTGTTGATATGTTTTACATGCAGCTGATCTCTCATTACCAAGGTGCCATTCTGACGCATCAAACAAATATGCAGGCAATGTATGGTGGAATGCTACTTGTGAAGAAGCAAGAGAAAAAAAAAGATGCAGGCCTATAAAATATATTTAAAAGAAAAGAAAGATCCTGACAAAATTGCTGAAAACAACAGAGCAAAAAATCACAGTAACAGAGTAATCGAAAAAGTCAAGGAGCAATATTGGTCAAATTTCTGTGAAAGTGAAGTACATGACCACAAGATCTTCAGAAAACAGGAAAAAATTGAAAGACATAAAAAATGGAATCCGTCTTCCTGAATATCCCATAACATTAGAAAATAATGAGTTTCCTTCAAAATTTGAAAAGGCTGAAGCATTTGCAAATATTTTTGCAAAAAGTAGCAACAGGGAGGGCCTGACAGAAAAACAAAAAGATATACAGAGAGAAAATGGAGGACAAGGAAATGCATGAAAAAAGTCCCATTAACAGTCACTACACAAATGCTCCTCTTACATTTCAAGAAGTAAAGGATGCAATTTTCTCTATTGGTTCGAAAGAAAATCAGTGGACCAGATGCGATTTCCAATGAAATGATAAAGCATTTGCCAGTTAATTTCACAATGTTTCTGAACTTATTTTTTCAGAAATGTTGGTCTGAAGGGCTTCAACCATCTTTGTGGAAAAAATCAATTGTAACCCCATCCCCAAAGAGGGCAAGTCAAAATCAACAAAAACAACTACAGGCCAATTGCTCTCACTTCACATGTGGGAAAACTTATGGAAAGGATTATTCTAAAGAGACTTGAACATCATTGTGAAAAAAATGGTATAATACCAATACAACAGGCTGGCTTTAGAAAGGGTAGATCTGCAGTTGACCATCTTGTAAATATTACAACACAGGTTAAATATCAGTTCGCACGTAGGAAAAATGTACTTGCCACGTTTTTGACATTAAAAGGCATATGACCAAGTCTGGCATTCAAAACTTCTGAACAAATTGAAGTTAATAGGTCTCTCGGGGTGTATGTACAATTACTTAAAAACCTTTTTAAGTGGTAGAACAATACAGACGAAGGTAGGAAATGTATATTCTAATGAAAGACATATCCAGATGGGAATCCCACAAGGAGCTGTGATAGCTCCTATCCTGTTTAATATTTTTATCCATGATCTTCCTAAATCATTATCAAAAAATGTTGAACTAGTACAATATGCGGATGATATCTGTATATGGATGAAAGTTACTTTAAAACGTCACACACCAGTTAGATCAATCAACTATATTAAATAGATATATCAAAATGAACTGGATAAAATTAGTAGATACATGACTGAAAATGGATTGGCCCTTTCAGCTGAAAAATCGCATATGGTTCTGTTCAATACTGGTTATGATCCTAATCCTCTGCCTTCATTTCAAATTGATGGATTATGCCTTGAATATAAAAAAGTCGTAAAATTTTTAGGAGTAAATTTAACTTCTAAAATTTAGCTGGAATTATCACATACAAACTATTCTAACAAAAGCTAAGAAAACTTTAAATTTTTTGAAAATGGTGAGTCAACAATCATGGGGTAAAGACAGTAAAGTATTAACACATTTAGCTACTGCGCTTGTATGATCAAAATTATCCTATGCCAGGAGACATTTTTCTCATCCCCAAAATGTTTAATTAAAAAGTTGCAGAGTATCGATAGTAAAGCTTACAAGATAGCTCTTGGTGTCCCGGTTCATACATCAACTTTAAGAACTTATATGGAGATCGGGAAAATTGCCTTTTGAAGAAAATATGAAACTTGCATGTGCAAATATATTTTAAGAAGTCATACAGTACAAAATCTTAATACCACTGAAACTGAATTAAAATCAGAAATAAGTTTTCCTAAACGGGCACAAAATATCGATTCTCTAAAATCGATAGCTTCGTACACATCCGACTTATTTACAAAAGCAGGCACTGCCCCTCAAAACGTAGCTCCTCGGGTGTCTTTTAGCACTATCCCGGAATGGGAACTTAGTAGAGCAAATTATGACATAGACTACACAAGTTTTAAAAAAAGTGATGGACCCTTGCTGCCAACGTATGCTAAATCACATATAAATGAAACTTATATAAATCACCTTAAAATTTATAAAGATGGTTCTGTACTAGACAATCATTTGTCTGGTTCAGCATTCATAATTCCATCCTTAAAAATAGAGAAAGGTTACCACCTTGGTAAAATATTTCCATATTTACTGCGGAACTTGTTGCCATTATTATGGCATTACACTTTCTTCTTGAATTTTCAATTTCCTGCATTTCAAATACTACTTTGTGTTGATTCAAAATCAGTCCTACAAGCTCTAAAATTTTCGAATACAAGTGTGAGAGCAGAACTCATATCAGAAGTCTACCACTTAATTCATTTTTGCATTTACGTGGTTCCTATGTCGATTTTTGTTGGGTTTTCCATCACATTGTGGATTATCTGCGAATGAAAGGGTAGACCAATTAGCCAAAAGGCTGCTATCACTGAGACTGATTTAACAAAGATATGCATTCCTTTATCCTTACATGAAGTTATATTCTTTTAAAAGACGTATCCTGGAACTCTATTTCAAATAAGCGAAAAGGCACCAGAAACAAAAAGGGGATATTATTTAACAAGATATCAGACAATAAAACAGGTATCAAGAATCTCTACCAAGAGTGGATTTTAAAAAGTTTGATTTTAGATTGAGGCTTGATGCCTTTAAAACCAAATTCTGTAAACATGTGACTTGCATTTGTGGCCAGCAAATCACCCCGTTCCATCTACTTTTTTTGTGCGATAGAATGAAGCCCTACTTACCTGCTTGGTTGTTGAACACTGAACCGTCGATGTCAGCCTTTGAAGACGTCATCTCCAACGAATCAAACATTTTTGAAGTTGTTCATGGGCTGATTAAGAGCCCAGTTAGACATTTACTTTAACGTCTATGTTATTTTCCCCATCCTGGTGTTAGTTGCTATTTAGTGTTTCTTTCAAAGGTTTGGATTCAGTAATGTTTTTTTTTGTTTTTTTTAAAATATTATTATTTTATCTAGGCCTAAATGCATTATACATACCAATGTACGCCCAAAATCAACACCAACCGTTCGCATGCATACACCCAAAAAACACCACATGCACACACACATAACACTTACATTCTGTCTAAGATCACTGTTAGGTGGATAGACGTTAAATTAAAGAACGAACGAACACACACACATGGGCCGTGCCATCCATGCATACACACACACAGACACACACAGACACACACACACACCACAACACACACACACAAAACACACACACAACACACACACACACACACACACACACGCACGGAAACACATGTATGCACTGTTAATAGTGGCACGATGTTAGTGTGGGTACTCAAAGTCTGACCAGCGCTATGGGGCTAGTGCGCAGGTCAGACATCTGCAAAGTGGTATCCATGTGATCTTGACTTAAATCCTGTCATCTTTTATCACTTTATTAAATCCATCAACTATCGATCCTGCGCAGTGTGGTTTAGAAACATAACAGATGTAGTGTAGCATATTATGCACGAGTCCGCACGTAGTGACACCTCTGTGATGAAGTTGAAACTTCAACACCATATAGGTAACAATCGGTAGGAAATCCTGCCAAGCTAGCAAGCAAAACCACACACAGGACATGAAACCAATGGGCTCTGTAGTAAGGCGAGGGCAGCGCAGTCGGAATTTCTCACAGTGGGATGTCGAAGTAGCTCAGTTAATAGAGCGTCGGACTCGTGATCCTGGCGATTTTTTTTTTTTTGGGGGGGGTCGAATCTCCGAAGGGCCGTTTCGGTGCAGGGGGATGTTCCCCTCGAAGTTAACATTAGTTCTGGATCCATTTTCCGAGAATCTTTCGATTGAGGCTGTAAACCGAGGTTCTGTATGTGGACGCATACATGATGATGATGATGACGATAATGATGGTATTGATGACGACGACGATGACAACAACAACAGCAGCAGCAACAACAACAACAACAACAAAACAGCAGCAGCAGGAGGAGCATCAGCAGCAGTAGCAGCAGCAGCAGCAGCAGCAGCAGCAGCAGCAGCAGCAGCAGCAGCAGCAGCAGCAGCAACAACAGCAGCAAAAACAACGACGACAACGACGCTGACAACAACAACAAACAATGATGATGATGATGGTGATGATGATGATGGTGATGATGATGATGATGATGATGATGATGATGATGATGAGATGATGATGATAATAATAATAATAATAATAATAATAGTGATAATAGATAATAGGAGCAGTCATGTGTGTTGTGAATCTAATTTCAGATAATGATACAACAATCTGTTGTCTATGTCTTTAATTAATGAAGGGTTTTCTTTGTTATTTTTTTTAACCCCTTCTCTCCACACAATACTGAAAACTCAGATGGCAGATTCTAGGAAACCCAAGCAAGCGCCATGGCTATGAAGAACTGTCAGATGGATCGAGGAGCCGAGGACATGCAAAACTGCGTGTCAATGACCAATGCAAGACACACCCGGAGAGAGCACTCATTACTAATGAAGAGAAATGATAATAATTAGCAAAGGACCGCAGCTAGTGGAGATCTACAATGTACAAAGGAGCTAAAACTGACGAATACACCCGGAATCGACATGCTGATGAAAGCAAGGTAGAGACACAAAGGCATGAATGCATATATGCATTTTTTTCGTCTAAAAAAAATTGTTGGGCCATGGAAAGTAACCTCGAAAGGATTCTTGAAGATTTTGTTAATGATTATTATCACACCAA
This sequence comes from Conus ventricosus, assembly GCA_018398815.1. Lineage (NCBI taxonomy): Eukaryota > Metazoa > Mollusca > Gastropoda > Neogastropoda > Conidae > Conus > Conus ventricosus. Next base: position 93,170,048 of record CM031600.1, read on the forward strand.
ACGAGGCAGTTCGGATATGCCTTAGAATACCTCTATGTCATGTCTCTGTTAGATATCATTGATTGAATCACTGTCATTGGTAATGAGTTTTTTCCCACTGTACTGTATAGGTGGCATGATTTGTCAGAGATCACATACATCATAGGCACTATGGTTCTTGACATTTGTGATTTTTTTTGTGTTATTATTGTTATTATCATTGTTGTTATTATTATTATTACTATTATTATCATCATTATGATTATTGTCATTATTATTGTTATTGTTTTATTTACTTTCATTATTGTTATTGTTGTTTTTGTCTATGCTATCATCATTTCCATTTTGTTCTTTCTCACTACCAGTTACGTGTAGGAATGACAAATAAGCCACTGTTAAGTTGAAATATGCGCACTGTCCTCTTTTAGCGCACTTGTCAACTCTGATGACTCGATTAAAGCAAGGAAGGGGAAAAACAGACACAAAGGCTTATCAGTGAGAGACAATACTGCCTCAAGTCTTCACCACTGCAAGCACAACTGCTAGGAACTGTGTCGTGCACGTATAGAAAAGCACGGGTCTAGGAAAGAGAAGCTACGTCATCTGAGGTAGTGTTTGATTGAGAGACACCACCACCCCTGTCTTTTGCCATAAGACCGTCGGTGTAAGTTACCAGCGAAAAGAAGCCTTATACCATGCTAGTAGCTTGTCTCAGCTTTCAACGCCTGAAAAGTCACTGTAAAGCTCACTGAATGAAGGAACCAGATATTGGGAACGTGAGGGAGTTGGGGGGTGGGGGAGGGGGGGGGGGGGGTGAAGGGCGGTGGGGAGGGAGGAGGGTGAGGGTGCGGAAACCGCCAGACAATGTTCTTCATATGATACCAGCTGCATAAAGTCAGTCAGTCAGTCAGTCAGTCAAGGAGTCTGTCAATGGGAGTCAGTCATTTGGGTCTCTGAGCCAGGCTCCTATACAGTCACTGCTGTATTCACTACCAGCTTTGCATGTCCTCAGTCGATGCCGAGGTCAGTGACACAGTTAGGATGACAGCTAGTAAGTACTCTCCCCCCTTGTCGGGGCTGCGTTCCGTTCTGTTCCGCCCTCACGCCTCGTCCTCGCCTTAGTTTTCTCTCCCCTTCTCTCTGTTCTCTTATCTGCCTTTCTCTAACTTTTATTTCACAACGTCTTTAAGTTTTTTCTCTCCCCCCCCCCCCCCCCCCACTGTCTTTTCCTATTTTTCCTTCAGCTTGTCGTCTTTCCTCCAATCTTTTTCTTTACTTTTCCTTTAGACTGTAGACCCCCCCCCCCCCCCACACACACACACACACACCTATCTTTTCCTACTTTTCCTTCAGATTGTCATCTTTTCCCATAGATTTTCCTACTTTTCCTTCAGATTGTTGTCTTTTGCCATAGATTTTCCTACTTTTCCTTCAGGTTGTCGACCCCGACCCCCCCATCCCTCCCAGCCCCTCTCATACACACACCTCTCTTTTCCAGTTTTCCTTCAGATTGTCAACTTCCCTTAATCTTTTTCCACATTCCCTTCAGATTGTCGATTTTTCCTCTATCTTTCCTACTTTCCTTCCGATTGTCGACCCCTCCTCACCTTTTCCTCCTTTCCCTTTCACTTTCCCTTCAATTGTCCCACTTTTCCTCTATCTTTCCTACTTTCTTCTGATTGTCGACCCGTCCTCACCTCTTCCCTACTTTTTCCTTCACTTTTCCCTCCCTCATGGTTGACTTTCTCTTCTATCCTTCTTACTTTTCCCTTGATCTTTGCCTCTTCCCCCCCCCCTTCCTCCCTCCATCTTTTTCCTACCCTTTCCTTCAGATGTCGTCTTTCCACTTATCATTTCCTTCAGATTCTCGTTTTCCCCCCTCTCTTTTCCCCTTTTCCTTCAATCATCTCCCCCCCCCCTCCCCCCCCCTCCACCTTTTCTTTATCCCACTCCCACTTCCCTTTTTCCTTTCGACTGTCGATTTTCTCCCCTATTTTCGCCTCCCCCCTCCCCCCTATATTCGTTCAGACTGTCCAGTTTCCCCTCCCCTACCTTTTCGCTGCCCCCCTCCCCTAATTTTTTGTTCGACTGTCGACTTACCGCCCCTTACTTTTTTCCTTTCCCTCCTAACTTTCCTTCAGACATCCGTTTTCCCCCCCACCCCCCCCCCCCCCCTCACTTTTCGTTCAGATGTTGACTTTCCTCTCCTACCTTTTCCTCCGTTCCCCTCACTTCTCCTTCAGATTGTGAGTTCTCCCCTCCCCTCCCCACCCCTTTCCCCCCTCCCCCCTTCCTCGCCCTGCCCCCCCTCCTCCCCCCTCACCCCCCCCCCCCCCCGCTACGTTTTGTTCAGACGTCACTTTCCTTCTTTTCCTTTTCCTACTTTCCCCTCGCTTTTCCTTCAGATTGTCCACTCTCCCCCTCCCCCCTTCCCCTTCCCCCCACTTTTCCTGCCTTCCCCTAATGTTTCCTTCAGACAGTCGACCCCCTCCCTTCCTTAACTCCTCCTCTCCTCTCCTCCCTCTCCTCTCCATCTCTCTCTCCTCCTCCTCTCCATTTCCCTCTCTCTTTCATCTGCCTCTTTCACCCCTCCTTTCCCCCATTATTTCTGACCTTTCCACCCCCCCCCCCCTCCCCCCCCCCCCCCCCTGACTTTTACTTTCCCTTCCATGTCTTCCTTGGCCCTTCTCACTCATTCTCCTCACTCCCCCCCCCCCCCCCCCCCCCCCCCCCCCCCCCCCCCCCCTATCCCATCTCGTCTCCCTTTCCTATTCCCCTACATTTCATTCTTATCTATCTATCTATCATCTATCTATCTATCTTTTTCCATTTTGTTTTCTTCGTTACTTTGTCATCCTATGTAACGTGGACTGCAGACACAGCGTTGAATATGCGTGTACCCGTTGAAAAGGACATGACCCCGGCAGACGACAATCAGCGCTGTCAGCTGATATACAATTGACGTCATCGCAACACTGAAGGCGAAATGCTTCTTAAAAGCAATGAAACAAACAAACAAAGAAACGAACGAACGAACGAACGAACGAACGAACGAAAAAGCAAGCAAGCAGACACACAATCAAACAGAAAAACCAACCTTCCTAAGATCGATCCTGAGGCTCTGTCGTTTTCAAGGATCTTCTTGGTCTCCTGTTTAAGGGGTTGTCCTTTTGATAAAAGGGCCGTCAGTTCAATTCCTGCTTCAGCTAGCCAGTCACAGAAGGTTCAAAACGGAGTGACTGAGGGCGGAAAATGAAGCCAAATTTAGAAAGAGAGGGGGTTAGTTTCCGCCAAGGACATAGACAAACAAAGTACAGGACAAGACACAATGCATTTCGACCTCTTGGGCCTTCTTCAGGCAAAAACGTTGCTTCAGTTACAGAAGGTTCCCTCTTCAGAGCTGACGTGTATGCCACCCCAGGCCCTCCCCAGTTTTTCAAGATGAGAATTTGAGGCAGTCTTGCAGGTGAACGCTTGCATTCCACACACGCGCGCGCGCGCGCACACACACACACACACACACACACACACACACACACACACACACACACACACACACACACACACACACACACACACACACATTTCGTGTTTCGACGTCATCCCGTAGACAGCATGTGGCTCCTTTACTCGCAGGATTAAGAAATTGCTACACATGCAGAATTCTGACAATTGTCAGCCTCAGCGTTCTAGCCAGAGAATGCAGAAGTGAAGAGAACAAGAAGACATACAATTTACAGTTCTTCTGTCTGTAAATGTCATAGCTTTACGAAGAAAATTAACACGGCCACGATGTGTGATCAGGGTTGATATGGCAGCATTGTCCGCCACGTTTTTTTTTTAATGGAAGCATCCTGCTTTCCAAAGCCATTATTCCGACTCCTTAACACAGTCAGTTTTCATCTCTGTCACACTCTCTGCAGAGGCCAGAGAGGAAATTCTTTGAATAAATATACACCAATATTATTGTCCAGGCACCCTAAAAAACCATCGTCTAATTAGTCCCTTGGTTTGACATTAACACAGCATTGTTTTGTCTCATTGGCTGTCTTCATAAAAGGTTTCTCTGACTGGTTCTCTTCGGAAAGGACCTTCGGAAAGGATTCGTCTTCTTGGTAATGTTTTTAAAGGGTTCAGTTGTCTTCGTGAAAGGATCGTATGATTGGCTGTGTTTGTAAAGGATTCGTCTGACTGAATATCTCCATATAAGGTTCGTGTGACAGGTCGATGTATAAAGGGTTCTACTGATTGCTTGTTTTCTTTGAAGGTTTCGTCTGACTGAAGCGTTAGACTGTTGTATTCATCAAGCGTTCGCTGATTGGTTGTCTTCATCAACGATTTGTCTGATTGGTTGTCTTCATTAAGAGTTCGTCCAATTGGTTGTCTCCATAAAGAGTTCGTCCAATTGGTTGTCTTTATATAGAGTTCGTCTGATTGGTTTCTTCATCAAGGGTTCGTCTGATTCGTCAAGGGTTCGTCCCGTTCAACCAGCTACGCTACGTAGCGAGCATGTAACACTGCTACCTTTCCCGTTCGGGCCAGCTACGCTTCGTAGCGAGTTTGTAACACTGCTACCTTCCGTTCAGCCAGCTACGCTTCGTAGCAAGTTACAACACTGCTACCTTTCTCGTTCAGCCAGCTACGCTACGAAAGCGAGCATGTACCACGCTACCTTCCCGTTCAGCCAGCTACGCTACGTAGCGAGCATGTAACACTGCTACCTTCCCGTTCAGGCCAGCTACGCTACGTAGCGAGTTTATAACACTGCTACCTTTCCTGTTAAACCCAGCTACGCTTCGCAACGAGTTTGTAACACGGCTACCTTTCCCGTTCAGCCAGCTACGCTTCGTAACGATTTTTGTAACACGGCTACCTTTCCCGGTAAGCCAGCCAGCTACCTTCGTAACAAGTTTGTAACACTGCTACCTTTCCCGTTAAGCCACCAGCTAACGCTTCGTAACGAGTTTGTAACACTGCTACCTTTCCCGTTAATCCGGCTACGCTTCGTAGCCAGTATGAAGGAAGCCAGAAGTAAGATGGTAATGGTACCTGCACGTAGCCAGCAGCCCTTGCTTGCCGTAGGGGTTGTTGGCTGGTTGGCACGCTTGATGGCGGCGTGTCATCGCCCCACTGGCATTGGTTATCGGGAAGATATTGACACGGTGTGTGACACACTGCCCCACTTTGGCGAACAACTCGGTATGTCAGGCCTGCCTTCGTTATTTGGTATTGGAGAGAAAGGAAAAAGGAGTGGGTGAGAGAGAGAGAGAGAGAGAGAGAGAGAGAGAGAGAGAGAGAGAGAGAGAGAGAGAGAAAGAAAGAGAGAGAGAGAGAAGAGAGAAGGGGGAGAGAGAGAGAGAGAGAGAGAGAGAGAGAGGACATTAATTTTGTTAATGTGTGTGTGTGTGTGTGTGTGTGTGTGTGTGAATGTGTGTGTGTGTGTGTGTGTGTGTGTGTGTGTGTGTGTGTGTGTGTGTGTGTGTGGTGTGGGGTGTGTGTGTGAGCAAGCGTTAATGTGTGCGTGCGTGTGTGGTCGAGTGAGCGAGTGAGTGACGAGTGAGTCAGTGTGTGTGTGTTTGTGTGTGTGTGTGTGTGTGTGTGTGAGTGTGTGTGTGTGTGTGTGTGTTGTGTGTGAGCGCAAGCGTTAATGTGTGCGTGCGTGTATGGTCGAAATGAGTGAGTGAGTGAGCGAGTGAGTCAGTGTGTGTGTGTGTGTGTGTGTGTGTGTGTGCATGCGTGCATGCGTCTGTATGGCATGCATGCACGTGTGTTGTGTGTGTGTGTGTGTGTGTGTGTGTGTGTGTGTGTGGTTTTGTGTGCGTGTGTGTGTGTGTGTGTGTGTGTGTGTGTGTGTGTGTGTGTGTGTGTGTGTGTGTGTGCGTGCGCGCGCGTGTGTATGTAGGTATAGGTGGGATGGAGGTAGAGCGCATACTTGTGTGCGTGATGCGCACGCTGTCTTCTCAGTTCATCTCTCGATCGTCTGTGTGTGCGTGTGCGTGCGCGCGCGCGCGCGCGCGCGCGCGCGCGCGCGCGTGTGTGTGTGTGTGTGTGTGTGTGTGTGTGTGTGTGTGTGTGTGTTTGAAAAATCAGGACAGAAGCAGGAATAGAATCCTCTTTATCGCCTTAAAAGTCACATAGACTTCTTTGACAGTGTATATGTGGGGGTAGGGGTGGGGGGGAGAATCAGGAAAGACTCAAAAATAGAACGCTAGTACTGCCTTAAAAGTCACATAGACTTATTTGAACAGACAGTGTGTGTTCCGATGCACGCGCGCACACAGACATATTTGACAAACTGTAGGTGTCTGGATGTGCGCTCGCGCGCATGGGTGTATGTGCGTGAACGTGAGGCGTGCGCGCGCGTGTGCGTGTTCATGCATGCGCCCGCGCCTGTGTGTGTGGTGTGTGTGTGTTTGTGTGTGTTGTTGTGTGTGTGTGTGTGTGTGAGTGAGTGAGTGCGTGCGTGCGTGCGTGCGTGCGTGCGCGTGCGTGCGTGCGTGTGTGTGTGTGTGTGTGTGTGTGTGTTGTGTGTGTGTGTGTGTGTGTGTGTGTGTCCATTCGTGCATGAATGCGTGCATGCGTGTGTTAGACGGGTCGACACACACACACACACACACACACCACACCACACACGCACACCCCCCCCACACACACACCCCCACACAACACACACAGGGGAAAATTTCAAAACCCCCCCTGTCCTGTAAATTTCATAGCTTTAACGAAAGAAAATTAACACGGCCACGATGTGTGATCAGGGTTGATAATGCAGCAAAGTCCGCCCACGTATTTTTTAAATGGAAGCATCCTGCTTATCGCAAAGCCAGTATTCACGACTCCTTTACACAGTAGTTTTTCATCTCTTTCACACTCTATGCAGATGCCAGAGAGGAAAATCTTTGATGATTATACACCCATAATATTTGTCAGGCACCCTAAAGAAACATCGTCTAATTAGTCCCTTGTTTTGACATTAACACAGCATTGTTTTGTCTCATTGGCTGTCTTCATAAAAGGTTTCTCTGACCTGTTCTCTTCGGAAAGGACTGGTCTGAAAGGATTCGTCTAGCTTGGTAATGTTTTTAAAGGGTTCTGTTGTCTTCGTGAAAGGACGAAATTATTGGCTGTGATCGTAAAGGATTCGTCCTGACTGAATATCCCATAAAAAAGTTCGTGTGACAGGTCATGTATAAAGGGTTCTACTGATTGCTTGTTTTCTTTGAAGGATACGTCCAGACTGAACGTTAGACAGTTGTATTCACAAGCGTTTACGTCTCATTGGTTGGTCATCATCAACGATTTTGTCGATTGGTTGTCATCATTAAGAGTTCGGTCCAATTGGTTGTCTCCATAAAGAGTTCGTGCCACTTTGTTTCTTAATATAGCGTTCGTCTGATTGGTTGTCCTCATCAAGGTTTCGCGATTCGTCAAGGTTCGACCCTGTTCAACCACTACGCTACGTACGAGCATGTAACACTGCTACCTTCCCCGTATCAAGCCAGCTACCTTCGTAGCGAGTTTGTAAAACACTGGCATACCTTTCCGTTCATCAGCCAGCTACGCTTCGTAGCAATTACAAACACTGCTACCGTTTTCTCGTACAGCCAGCTACGCAACGTATCTGAGCCTGTAACCCAGCAACCTTCCTGGTTGGGCCCTTCAGCCAGCTACGCTACGTATCGAGCATGTAACACTGCTACCTCCGCCGTTCAGCCAGCTACGCTACGTAGCGGTTATAACACTGCTACCTTTCCTGTTCACCAGCTACGCTTCGCAACGAGTTTTGAACACGGCAACCTTTCCCGTTCAGCCGAGCTACGCTTCGAAACGAGTTTGTAACACGGCTACCTTTTTACCCCGGTAAGCCAGCCAGCTATCGGCTTTCGTAAAACAATTTTGTAACACTTCAACCTTTCCCGTTAAGCCAGCCAGCTACGCTTCCGTAACGATTTGTAACACTGCACCTTCCCGTTAATCCGTCTACGCTTCGTAGCCAGTATGAAGGCAGCCAGAAAGTAAGATGTAATGGTACCTCACGTAGCCAGCAGCCCTTGCTTGCCGTATGGGTTGTGTGCTGGTTGTCACGCTTGATGGCGGCGTTGTCATCTCCCCACTGGCATGGTTATCCAGAAGATATTGACACGGTGTGTGACACCTGCCCCACTTTGGCGAACAACTCGGTATTCAGGCTGCCTTCGTTTTTTGGGTATAGAGGAGAAAGGGAAAAGGAGTGAGGGAGAGAGAGAGAGAAAGAGAGCGAGAGGAGAGAGAGAGAGAAGAGAGAGAGAGAGAGAGAAAGAAAGAGAGAGATAGAGAGAGAGATAGAGAGAGAGCGAGAGAGAGAGAGATATAGACAATAATTTTGTTAATGTGGTGTGTAGGTGTGTGTGTGTGTGTGTGAAGGTTGTGCGTGTGGTTTGTGTGGGTGTGTGTGTGGTGAGTGTGTGGTGTGTAATGTGTGTGTGTGTGTAGTGTGAGGTGAGCAAGCGTTAAATGTGTGCGAGCGTGTGTGGTCGAGTGAGGCGAGGTGCGTGATGCGAGTGAGTCAGTGTTTGTGTGTGTGTGTGATGTTGTGTGTGAGTGTGTGTGTGTGTGTGTGTGGTGTGTGTGTGTGGTGTGAGAGACGCAATCGTTCTAAGTTGCGTGCGAGTATGGTCGCATGATAGAGTGAGTGAGCGAGTGAGTCAGTTTGTGTGTGTGTGTGTGTGTGTGTGTTTGCATGCGTGCAGGCGTCCTGTATGCATGCATGGCACGGATTTGTGTGTTTGTGTGTGTGTGTGAGTGTGTGTGTGGGTGAGTGGTGGTGCGTGTGTGTAGTGATGTGTGTGTTTGAGTGTGTGTGTGTGTGTGTGTGTGTGTGTGTGTGTGCGTGCGCGCGGCGTGTTTATGTAGGTATAGGTGGGATGAGGGTAGAGGCAGCATACTTGTGTGCTTGATCGCACGCATGTTTCTCAGTTCAACTCTCGATCGTCTGTTTGTGCTTGTGCGTGCGCGCGCGCGCGCGCGCGTGCGCGCGCGCGCGCGCGTGTGTGTGTGTGAGTGAGTGTGTTGTTGTGTTGTGTGTGTGTGTGTGAAAAATCAGACAGAAGCAGGGATAGAAGTCCACTTTTATCGCCGTACAAGTCCCACATAGACTTCTTTGACAGTGTATATGTGGGGGTAGGGGGTTGGGGGAATAATCAGGAAAGACTCAAAAAAGAACGCTATACTGGCCTTAAAATCACAAAGACTTATTTGACATGACAGAGTGTTTGTTCCGATGCTCGCGCGCACACAGACATATTGACAAACGTAGGTGTCTGGATGTGCGCTCGCGCGCATGGGTGTATGGTGCGTGAACGTGAGGCTGCGCGCGCGAGTGCGTGGATGCATGCATGCGCGCCCGCCTGTGTGTGTGTGTGTGTGTGGTGTGTGTTGTGTGTGTTGTGTTGTGTGTTAGTGTGTGTGAGTGAGAGAGTGCTGCGTGCGTGCGTGCGACGTGCGTGCGTGCGTGGTGCGTGTGTGTGTTGTGGTGTTGTGTGTGGTGTGGTTTGGTGTGTGTGTGTGGTGTGTTTGTGTTCCATACGTGCATGAATGTCGTGCAAGCGTGTGTAAGACGGGGTCAGACACACACACACACACACACACACACACACCACACACGCACACACCCACCGCACACACACACACACACACACACACACACAGAATTTCAAACACCCCACCCTGTCGTCAATGTGAGAAAGGGCGGGGGCCTCAAACGCAGCTTAAATCATAAACCCGGCCAGTTGATTTAACGACAAGGCGGGTTGGGGGGGGGGGGGGGGGGGGGGGGGGGGGGGGGGGGGGGGGGGGGGGGGGGGGGGGGGGGGGGGGGGTGGGGGGGGGGGGGGGGGGGGTGGGGGGTGAGAGGAGGCTGAGGGGGGGGGGGGGGGGGAGGGGGGGCACAGGATGTGTCCAGAGCGGCAGTCTACCGGACAACCTGCTCCATGGCTGGGAGGATCCGCTTCACTGCTGGAAACCTCATGAGGAATGGGAGGAAAAAGCCGAGTGAGAAACCAATTCTTCCCTGAAAACGATAGCTAATTAACAAAAGTGTTCACTGACTTGATCTCGAATCAGCATACTATAAACAAAGGAAATAAAAAGGGGAAAAAACCCACCAAGCCTCCACACACACACACACACAACACACTAACACACATTCACACAACACAGATACACATACACACACGCTCGCGCGCGCTGCACTACACACACTACACACACACACACACACACACACACACACACACACACACTCAACACAATCTTTTTCCACTACACATCCTACACAGACGCCCCCCCCACGCATATGAAAGGTAGCTGAAGAGAAAGTCTCTGTTGTGAATCTGGACAAAGAACGACGAAGGGCTAGGGTGGTTTGGGGAGGAGTATGGGAAGAAGGCATCTCGACACTCCGTTCAGCTGTGAGCGATGGAGCTGATAAGAACAAGATAAGCTAAGAACATTACAGTTTCATTTCAGTTTCATCAAGAGAGTGTCACAGCGTGCGACTAGTCCATAGACTCTACACCACATCGCTAATTTTTTCATACTACACTGTGCAGATTTAAAGCAGATGAGAAATGACTAATGACTAAGATGACAGAATTAAGAAGAGGTTCTCGTGGCTACGACAAGCAGTCTGCCCAATCAATAGCCAACAAAAATTAGCCCACACGTATTGGTCAGATCCTTGAGGGCTGAATTACTCTAATTGTAGAATGTTCAAGCTGACAGGAGGTGGGTACAGAAAAGTCACCTAACTACAATTACAGGCTTAATGTCGCAAGCCCTTGAGTGATGTTTGGCTAAAAAATCCTCATAATATATATAGTATATAGATATATATATATAATATATATATATATATAGATAAATGGAACTAGGTAGTCAATACCATCCAGGATTTTTAAAAAATGCTCATCAGTAGGGGAGCAACATATGATAAAATGTATGTTTAAAACTATCTACATCGCTGTTTCCTGCAATGCAATCACAGGATGTGGAGGGTCTGTGTCTGCCGGTGTTTTAAAACTGACTTGTGTTGTCATCATCACTGCTTTCTGTGTTTTTTGCGTGTGTTTCTGTTTCTTGTTCACTGAAAGGAATTTCCACTTGTGCCTTCATTGTTAACGCATTTCTATCCAATAATTTAAAGTATGCCGAGTTTGTGGTTTGCATAGTAAAATATTGTACTTTTCTGTTGAGCATGAGTTTACATCTTATTGAAATAGTAGTTGTAGAGGTGGCTGCACTTTCCAATTATTTTCCATGATATATTTAGTCAATCTTATTTCTCTTTGAGCTTCCAGATTTATATACTTACATCTGTTTGGAATTTTGTATCTTTCTTTGTTAAATTATGTTTTTGTGGTTTGCAGTAACAAGATTAAATTGGTTTGTCAGTGATACCAATATATGTTTCTTCTGCGTGTCTACAGATTTTACATTGGGTCATGGCGTACACAATGCAGTAGTAGATGCATTTTGTTTCTCAGAGGCACAGATCTTTCTAGATCCAAGAAGCAGGAATTCCTTTCATCACCATCCGTTTTTCTCTGTACTGCTTTCATTTTGATAGGATGACTCAACGATGTTTTTAAGGTTGGGGGCATACATGAGGAAAAAAAAAAAAAAAAACAAAAAAAAAATGATAATAATATGCAGATTTTGTTGGAATACTTGGTATAATATTGTGCTCATTTGGGAATGATGATGATATGTATTCTAAAGAATACTATTTCCCTATATTTGTTTCACTCTTCCCTCATATGGTGGGGATGTACCATATGATCTTTCTTTTCCTGTTCTTCATGTGTCTACTCATGTCATTATCAGGGTCATTATTGTAGTCTGTAGTTGTAGCCACTTTTGTGTAACGCTTCTATGATATTCAGCTCTTCTCGTATTGAATGCCTGTTGTCATTGCATTGACAGGTGTAGATAATCTCTTAATATGCCTCTGGATATTTTTTTAGTATGGAAGGTGGATGGTTACTTTATGATATTTACATAGACAGGTGTATCATTTGGGTTTATGGTATGGTTTTATATATGCGCTGTTGAGGTCAAACGTTAATCAAGTAGTTCACAATCTTTTTATTTGCTTCTATAGTGATTTTTAGATTTTGGTTTTGGAAGATTTTACACAGTTCTTTTTATCTATTTGTTATCCCGAATGTTTCTATGGTAAACATATCAGGCGCAGCAGGCTCGGTCACCCTGTACAGTCCTACATTGTATGACCAAGTTGTTTTTATGATTAGTAATAATAGTATGAAAAGTACCAACACGATCGCCAGGTTTCGGCACCCTACATACTATCCCCATGTGACATCAAAAGTTGAATTCTTGTTTGCTCTCTTGGTCCAGGATTTTCGATTTTGCTGTGTAGTAGAGTTTTCTCCTTTGTAGGGGAAAAATGATTTCCATATTCTGACCCTTGATATTTCAGTGTGATTTGCTGGCAAATTTTAATAGCTTTGGTAAGCAGATCTTCATCTATAGAGGATGTAAGAAGACGTCTACTAAAAACAAGATGAATCGCAAAACTGTATTATCTTGCTTGTTGAGTACTTGAACCATTGGGGTATGGCTTCGAATGTGTTTTTCCAGTAGGTTTTTAGTTCAGTGGTTCTACGACTAAATGTTTTTTAAGGCTTATTCTAAGATTTAATTTGCTGAATTTCCTACTTGCAGAATTTGGATGGGTTTAATGCAGTCTTCATGTTTGGTTTATTCAGGAAGTTGGGTTTGGTGGTCTTTAAGTGTTATGACAGCCTTCTTCTGTGCATGCTGTTGTCTCACTCTATCGCTTTAAGATCCATTTGGTCACAAGCTCCTTTTGTCTTTTGTTTACTAATGTACTCGTATGTAGTTTTATCCGCTATTTTGTAATTTTTTTGGATGTTTTTGTCGAATCTGTTGAGTACCACTTTAGGTTTCCATTTGGTAGAAGTTGCTGTTTTAGGTCTGCTTTCGACAAATACTTTTTTGTCATTTTGGATTTGTTTTGATTTCATTTTTTACCGATGTTGTGGAAGTCTTTGTTTGATTATTTGAATTCTATATTGGCAATCAACCTTTTCAATTTAACCTAATGTCTTCATGTCTTCGATGGCTGTGAGCTCTGACATGTTTTGAAGTCATATGTGGTTTTTAATCTTCTCTTCTTGGCATTAGGGTTTAAAAAGTAAAAATGCTTTCGCATGGAGTGCTCAAGTTTTTTGTGGCAATAAACCATGTGGGATCTTGTCTGTTCTAAGGGCATTGCATTTCATAACATTTGATGATTGGCGAAAGGAATGTTTATAGTATAATGTATTAAAAATTGATTTTGTCCTGTTTAAAATCCGTTGGTTTTAAAGTGCTCAACGTGAGGAGCAAATAAGACCAATGGTAGTAAATACCAGCAAAAGAATTTTAAAAAATGCTCAACCGGAACTGGGAGCGCTGAAAGACACCCTAGAAACATTGACAATAAGAACAACAACACAAGAACTTGTTGTAAAATCTTCCAAAACCAAAATCTAAAAATCACTATATAAGCAAATAAATAAGATAGTAGAACAAACGCTATATATAACCTATTACCTCACCCATCACAAATATAAACCATACAAAAAACCAATGAACACCTGTCTTTGTAAATTCAAAAGTAACCATCCACCTTCCTTACTAAAAACAATACCCAGAGCATAAATAAGAGATTAACCAAACCTGTCCTGCAATGAAAACAGCATTCAATATAGGGCGCTGCAGCGGAATATGCAAGAAGCGTTACACAAAGGAAAGTGGCTACAACTACAAACTACAATATACCCATAAAATGACATTTAGCAGACACAAGAAGAACAGGAAAAGAAAGATCATATGGTACAACCCCCCATAAGACGGAAGAGTGAAAACAAATATGTAAAGAATTCTTTAGAAATCCAAACAACATCATTCCCAAAGCGCACAAAAAATCCAAGAAAATCAACAAAACCAGCACACATTATCATACACATGTATGCCCAACCTTAACACCATCATTGGATACAACCAACAAAAATGAAAACGCAAACAGAGAAAAACGAGGGAGATGAAAGGTAAACCAGCACTGTATCAAGAAGAACAGATGCCCTCTGATCAACAAATGCTCTACAACCATCAATTGTGTACCAAGCCACTGTAACATCAGATAACGCAGAAGAAAACATAGAAAGTTATCCACTGAAAACCAATTTAAAACAAATATCAAACCACCAACATTCAATTTAACAAGAAAGATACAAAAACCAAACAGAAATAAGTAAATACAATCGGGAAG
>CM031600.1:93186861-93189361 GCA_018398815.1 Conus ventricosus
CACACACACAACACATACACCCACACACACACACCACACAAAGAACACAACACACACACACACACAGCACACACACACACACAGACACACACTTCACACAGCACACACACACACACACACACCCACAACACACACAACACAAAGAACACACACACCCACACACAACACACACACGAACACAGCACACACACACACAGACACACAGACACACACACACACACACGACACACACACACACATCACACACACTCACACACCCCAGAACAAACAATGTGGGCGAACAAAGACGAAAACAATCAGTTCAAAAGTCCACAAAGCGAAACTGACCTTCCGGCGAAACGAAATGTAGGGCGAAACGCTGTCGGCGAAACGAAACGCACCCTTCGAGCACACACCGCCCTGTTGAAAGCTGACTCTGAAACTTTAACTGGCAAGTTGTGACAACTCGGAAATCAATCTCAAATTCACACAATTCGACCACTTGTACATCACAGTAAGGAACCATAGAGAAGGGATAGAAAACCGTAGTCCTTAATACCTTGCATTGTCCGGATTCCCACTCATTCAGCCAGGAAAGGGTTATGCATCCCAAAGGTACATTTGACTGAGAAAAAATGCGCAGTTTCAGAAGATCTCAGCGTTCCAGCACCTTACTCTGTCAGTCCAGGTTTTTTGGGGCTTGTCTACGTTGCCGTTGCGCTTGTAAACTAGCGTAGACTATCAGATCTAATAAGCAGTATAAAATTTTAGTCTACGACAATACTTTTTCACCCTTTATAACTGGCCGAGAGCGAAGTCTGATCGCGGAGAGCATAGCTCTGTCTGACGAGATTGCCATGAGTAATTTGTATGGTACAGTAAAATGTGTCTCTTTCTTTCTTTCTTTTTTGTTATTTTTGAGGGGTTCTCCTTCAGGTCATCTTTTATTCTCACTTCTGTTTTCCTTTCGTTCTTTTCTTTTCTATTTTAGTCTTTCAACGTTGTCCTGACAGTTCGTCGTCTATCCAAGTGCGTGATCTCCGAAAGCAGATTTCCCACACATAGAGAATTGCAATAACGACACTATTGCAGCCTTTCCCTGCCAGTGGACAGATAGATCAGCGTTCAGAGAGATGCACAATGCACACATTGTCTATTGTCGGCCAGCTGGATTATGACCTGTACTAGAGCACTAGAAATCACCTTATGGTCAAACGAACTCAGGATCACAGCTAAACACCTTAGTGGACAACGAACTCTAGATCGCACTAAACACCTTAGTGGACGAACGACTCCTGATCGCACTAAACCACCTTAGTGGACAAACGAACTCTGGATCGCACTAACACCTTATGAGACGAACGAACTCTGGATCGCACTTAAAAACCTTAGTGGACGAACGAACTCTGGATCGCACTAAACACCTTAGAGGACAAACGCACACAAGGAAACGCACTAAACACCATATTAGTGGAACAAACGGACTCTGGATCCACACTAAAACAACCTTAGTGACAACCGAACTCTGGATCGCACTAAACACCTTAGTGGACAAACGAACTCTGGATCGCACTAAACACCTTAGTGGACGAACGAACTCTGTGTCGCTCGTTTGAGAGTTCATGTATCTGACCGGTTCAACGATCTACTGGCAAATATTTGCTTGCTGACAGTTGTCCTTTGAGGCGTTAATAAATGGTCGGACAGGATTTGTCACTTTGTGGCGAATAATGGTCTTGGACATGTCCTTTGAGGCTTTTATGGACTTTGAATGTTGTCCTATGATGCGTTTACTGGTCTTGATAGGGTTTGTCCATTGTAGGCTGTTAATGGTCTTGCCAGTATGTCATTTTGGAGGCGTTTAATGGTCTTGACAGGGTTTGTCCTTTGAGGCGTTTAATGGTCTTGACAGGCTGCCATTTGAGGGTTTAATGGTCTTGACATGTTGTCCATTGAGGCATTTAATGGTACTTGATAGGTTAGTCCTTTGAGGCGTTTAATGTTCTTGATAGGATGTGCCTTTGATGGCGTTAATTGGTCCCTGGACAGGTTGTCCTTTGAGGCGTTTAATGGTCTTGACAGGCATGTCCTTTGATGCGTTATTAATGTCATGACAGGTTTGTCCCTTTGAGGTGTGTTTTAATGGTCTTGACAGGTTGTCCTTTGGGGCATTTAAATGGTCCTCACAGGTTTGTCTTTGAGGCGTATTAATGGTCCTGACAGGTTGTCCTTTGAGGGTTTAATGGTCTTGACAGTTGTCGTTGAGCGTTAAATGGATTGACAGGGTGTGTCTATTTGAGGCGTTAATGATCTTGACAGTTTTCCTATGAGGCGTTTAAGTGAGAGTTCTGACAGGTAATTCTTTCACAAGGCTTTTGAATAACCTGAGAAGATCAACGGAGGAGGAGACAGCTCCACTGGGGCTATTCCATAGGGGCCGGCAGGAAGCCGCACGCCCGGGACAGGCAAGATGGAGAAGGGCTCATGGATGACCTATGCACCACAGGAGCCAACGGTAAAA
>CM031600.1:93191861-93199361 GCA_018398815.1 Conus ventricosus
TCTGGACATGTCCTTTGAGGCGTTTAATGGTCTTGACAGGTTGTCCTTTGAGGCGTTTAATGGTCTTGATAGGTTGTCCTTTGAGGCGTTTAATGGTCTGGACAGGATGTCATTGAGGCGTTTAATGGTCTTGACAGGTTGTCCTTTGAGGCGTTTAATGGTCTTGACAGGCTGCCCTTTGAGGGGTTTAATGGTCTTGACATGTTGTCCTTTGAGGCGTTTAATGGTCTTGATAGGTTGTCCTTTGAGGCGTTTAATGGTCTTGATAGGTTGTCCTTTGAGCGTTTAATGGTCTGGACAGGTTGTCCTTTGAGGCGTTTAATGGTCTTGACAGGCTGTCCTTTGAGGCGTTTAATGGTCTTGACAGGTTGTCCTTTGAGGTGTTTAATGGTCTTGACAGGTTGTCCTTTGGGCTTTTAATGGTCCTCACAGGTTGTCCTTTGAGCGGTTTAATGGTCCTGACAGGTTGTCCTTTGAGGTGTTTAATGGTCTTGACAGGTTGTCGTTTGAGGCGTTTAATGGATTTGACAGGTTGTCTTTTGAGGCGTTTAATGATCTTGACAGGTTGTCCTATGAGGCGTTTAATGAGAGTTCTGACAGGTAATTCTTTCAGGCTTTTGAATAATCCTGAGAAGATCAACGGAGGTGGAGACAGCTCCACTGGGCTATTCCTGGGGCCGGCTGGAAGCCGCCGCCCGGGACAGGCAGAGATGGAGAAGGCTCATGGATGACCTATGCTCCACTAGGAGCCAACGGGAATAAGTCAAGTAAGTAAGTCAAGTTTGAATAATCCTGACCGATAACTCATTGAGACGCTTAATGTTCCTGACAAGTTGTCCGTTGAGGCGCTCAATGTTCCTGATAGGTTATTCATTGATGTAGATTGAAGATAGCCGCCTGGTATTTCTTACCAAGCCACAAAAATTTTCACTTACTGTTATCGTGTGCCATCGTGTACAGGTTGAAATGGAGGACACGTATAAACATCGCATGCATCCTATGTGAGAAACTGGAGGAATAAATGAGATAAATGAAAATGAGTGACTGATATTTGAATGGTACGGAAAACGACTGAATGAGCGCCAGTAGGCTGCTCTTCGTCCGGCTCTACCTGGGTAGGCATCCGTTCAGTGAGTGAGGTAGTGTGTTTATTGTAAAGCGCTTAGAGCTTGGTCTGTGACCGGGGATAGGCGCTATATAAATACCCAATATAATAATAATAATAATATAATAAATAATAATAATGATAATAATAATAATAATAATTGAAGCGTTTAATGTTCCTGATAGGTTGTCCATTGAGGCCTTTAATGTTCCGGACAGGTTGTCCATTGAGCCTTTAATGTTCCTGACAGGTTGTCCATTGAGGCCTTTAATGTTCCTGACAGGTTGTCCATTGAGACTTTTAATGTTCCTGACAGATTGTCCATTGAGGCCTTTAATGTTCCTGACAGTTGCCCCATGAGGCCTTTAATGTTCCTGACAGGTTGTCCATTGAGACTTTTAATGTTCCTGACAGGTTGTCCATTGAGGCCTTTAATGTTCCTGACAGGTGTCCTTGAGGCCTTATGTTCGACTGGTTGTCATTGATACTTTTATGTTCCTGACAGGTTCCAATTGACGCCTTTAATGTTCCTGACAGTTGTCCATGAGACTTTAACGTTCCTGACAGGTTGTCCATTGAGGCTTAATGTTCCTGACAGGTTGTTCATTGAGGCCTTTAAATTCGACAGTTGTCCATTGACCCTTTTAAATGATCCTGAAGATTGTCCATTGAGCCTTTAATTCCTGACAGGTTGTATGAGACTTTTAATGTTCCTGACAGGTTGTGCCATTGAGGCCTTTAATGTCCTGACAGTTAGTCCTTTGAGACTTTTAACTTCCTGACAGGTTGTCCATTGAGGCCATTTAATGTTCCTGAACGTTGTCCATTGAGGCCTTTAACGTTGGAGGCGTTTATGTCCATTGAGTTTTAATGTTAGACAGGTTGTCCATAAGGCCTTTAATGTCCTGAGCATTATGTTGATCCTTTAATGTTCCTGGACAGTTGTCCTTTGAAGCTTTAATGTTCCTGACAGATTGTCCATTGACGCCTTAATGTTCCTGAGGTTATGAAGCCTTTAATGTTCCTGACTGGTTTCCATTGAGGCTTTAATGTTCCTGACAGGTTGTCCATTGAGACTTTAATGTTCCGACGGTTGTCCATTGACGCCTTTAATGTTCCAGACAGGTTGTCCATTGAACTTTTAAGTTCCTACAGGTTGTCCATTGAGGCCTTTAATGTTCTGACAGGTTGTCCATTGAGGCCTTTAATGTTCCTGACAGGTTGTCCATTGAGGCCTTTAATGATCCTGACAGATTGTCCATTGACGCCTTAATGTTTCTGACAGTTGTCCATTGAGACTTTTAATGTTCTGACATGTTGTCCATTGAGGCCTTAATGTTCCTGACAGGTTGTCCATTGAGGCCTTTAATGTTCCTGACTGGTTGTCCATTGAGACTTTTAATGTTCCTGACAGATTGTCCATTGACGCCTTTAATGTTTCTGACAGGTTGTCCATTGAGGCCTTAAATGTTCCTGACAGGTTGTCCTTTGAGGCCTTTAATGATCCTGACAGATTGTCCATTGACGCCTTTAATGCTCCTGACAGGTTGTCCATTGAGGCCTTTAATGTTCCTGACAGGTTGGCCATCGAATCCTTTAATGTTCCTGACAGGCTGTCGATCAAGGCCTTTAATATTCCTGACAGGTTGTCCATTACGACGTTTTTTGTTCTTTACAGGTTGTGCATCGAGAATTTAAACGTCTCTGACAAGTTGTCCATTGAAACGTTTAATGTTCCTGACAAGTTGTCCATTGAAGTTTTTAATTTTCTTTACAGGTTGTCCATTGAGGCCTTTAATGTTCCTGACAGGTTGTCCATTGAGACTTTTAATGTTACTGACAGGTTGTCCATTGAGACTTTTAATGTTCCTGACAGGTTGTTTATTGACGCCTTTAATGTTCCTGACAGGTTGTCCATTGAAGCTTTTAATGATACTGACAGGTTGTCCATTGATGCTTTAATGTTCCTGACTGGTTGTCCATTGAAACGTTTAATGTTCCTGACAGGTTGTCCATTGAAGCCTTTAATGTTTCTGACAGGTTGTCCATTGAGACTTTTAATGTTCCTGACAGGTTGTCCATTGACGCCTTTAGTGTTCCTGACAGGTTGTCCATTGAGACTTTTAATGTTCCTGACTGGTTGTCGATTGAGGCTTTTTATGTTCCGGACAGGGTGTCCATTGAAGCCTTTAATGTTCCTGAAAGGTTGTCCATTGAATTGTTTAATGTTCCTGACAGGTTGTCCATTGAGGCCTTTAATGTTCCTGACAGGTCCATTGAGACTTTTAATGTTCCTGACAGATTGCCCATTGACGCCTTTAATGTTCCTGACAGGTTGTCCATTGAGACTTTTAATGTTCCTGACAGGTTGTCCATTGAGACTTTTAATGTTCCTGACAGGTTGTCCATTGACGCCTTTAATGTTCCTGACAGGTTGTCCATTGACGCCTTTAATGTTCCTGACAGGTTGTTTATTGACGCCTTTAATGTTCCTGACAGGTTGTCCATTGAAGCTTTTAATGATACTGACAGGTTGTCCATTGATGCTTTAATGTTCCTGACTGGCTGTCCATTGAAACGTTTAATGTTCCTGAAAGGTTGTCCATTGAAGCCTTTAATGTTTCTGACAGGTTGTCCATTGAGACTTTTAATGTTCCTGACAGGTTGTCCATTGACGCCTTTAGTGTTCCTGACAGGTTGTCCATTGAGACTTTTAATGCTCCTGACTGGTTGTCCATTGAGGCTTTTTATGTTCCGGACAGGTTGTCCATTGAGGCCTTTAATGTTCCTGACAGGTTGTCCATTGAATTTTTTAATGTTCCTGACAGGTTGTCCATTGAGGCCTTTAATGTTCCTGACAGGTTGTCCATTGAGACTTTTAATGTTCCTGACAGATTGCCCATTGGCGCCTTTAATGTTCCTGACAGGTTGTCCATTGAGACTTTTAATGTTCCTGACAGGTTGTCCATTGAGACTTTTAATGTTCCTGACAGGTTGTCCATTGACGCCTTTAATGTTCCGGACAGGTTGTCCATTGAGGCCTTTAATGTTCCTGACAGGTTGTCCATTGAGACTTTTAATGTTCCTGACTGGTTGTCCATTGAGGCTTTTAATGTTCCGGACAGGTTGTCCATTGAGGCCTTTAATGTTCCTGACAGGTTGTCCATTGAGGCCTTTAATGTTCCTGACAGGTTGTCCATTGAGGCCTTTAATGTTCCTGACAGGTTGTCCATTGAGACTTTTAATGTTCCTGACAGATTGCCCATTGACGCCTTTAATGTTCCTGACAGGTTGTCCATTGAGACTTTTAATGTTCCTGACAGGTTGTCCATTGAGACTTTTAATGTTCCTGACAGGTTGTCCATTGACGCCTTTAATGTTCCTGACAGGTTGTCCTTTGAGGCCTTTAATGTTCCTGACAGGTTGTCCATTGAGACTTTTAATGTCCCTGACAGGTTGTCCATTGAGGCCTTTAATGTTCCTGACAGGTTGTCCACTGAGGCCTTTAATGTTCCTGACAGGTTGTCCATTAAGACTTTTAATGTTCCTGACAGGTTGTCCATTGAGGCCTTTAATGTTCCTGACAGGTTGTCCATTGAGGCCATTAATGTTCCTGACAGGTTGTCCATTGAGACTTTTAATGTTCCTGACAGGTTGTCCATTGACGCCTTTAATGTTCCTGACAGGTTGTCCATTGAGGCCATTAATGTTCCTGACAGGTTGTCCATTGACGCCTTTAATGTTCCTGACAGACCATCCGTTTAGGCCTTTAATGTTGAAGGCAGGTTGTCATTGAGACATGTAATGTTCCTGACAGATTGTATATTGAAGTATTGTCGGAAAGGACAGACAACCAGGTCCAAAATCGCGCAAGCTGCAGATGGACTTGACTGCAGTGTCGACACGAATCGAAGCTTGTGCCAGTTTTCTCTTGGTCTGGAAATTTGTCAGCCTGGCTATGACCCTCACGGTCGGCTGGGCTATAAACCACCTAATTGCACTTGACTGGCAACCAGTCTTCCCTCTTCCTTTGCTTCCCCACCCCCCACCCACCCACCCCATCCCACACACACACGCACGGAGCTTTGGTGTAGCCGAGGTTTTGGCTGTCTCAGTGTTTGAGAACAACGTCTTTTTACACTTTCTTCCAGGCAATTCTAGCTGCATCTTAATGCAATTCATGAGCCTGAAAGGTGAAAAAGCAACAACCGTCGAATGGCCTGATGTCATTTAGAGCAGCCATGATGAGACTGTTCTCATGACCGAGACGTGGTTCCAGGAGGCTGATGACGAGATCTTCATGCAAAGAGATGACTCTGCTGGGCATTCATTATATTAGTCCTGTCCCCGGGCTCATTTGGAGACGTTCTGGCTTTGCTGTGCAGGAACCCCTCGCAGACATTGGAATATTATGGAGGGGGGTGGGTCGGGTGGGGTGGGGTGGGGGATGGGTCGGGCAGGTGGAAGGTGGAGGTGGGCGGTAAAGACGTGGAGGAAAGGAAATATTATGCTCCAAGGTCTGTGTTCCCCTTGGTCTGTGTTCCCCTTGGTCTGTGTCCCCTTGGTCTGTGTTCCCCTTGGTCTGTGTTCCCCTTGGTCTGTGTTCCCCTTGGTCTGTGTTCCCCTTGGTCTGTGTTCCCCTTGGTCTGTGTTCCCTTGGTCGCTGTGTTCCCCTTGGTCTGTGTTCCCTTGGTCTGTGTTCCCTTGGTCTGTGTTCCCTTGGTCTGTGTTCCCTTGGTCTGTGTTCCCTTGGTCTGTGTTCCCTTGGTCTGTGTTCCCTTGGTCTGTGTTCCCCTTGGTCTGTGTTCCCCTTGGTCTGTGTTCCCTTGGTCTGTGTTCCCCTTGGTCTGTGTTCCCCTTAGTCTGTGTTCCCCTTGGTCTGTGTTCCCTTGGTCTGTGTTCCCTTGTCTGTGTTCCCTTGGTCTGTGTTCCCCTTGGTCTGTTTTCCCCTTGGTCTGTGTCCCCTTGGTCTGTGTTCCCTTGGTCTGTGTTCCCCTTAGTCTGTGTTCCCCTTGGTCTGTGTTTCCCCAGGTCTATTGTTCCAAGGCCTGTATTTTGCTCGTGTGTTTTCCTTGGTCTGTGTTTCGCCAAGTCTATGTTCCTCCAGGTCTATGTTCCCCTTGGTCTGTGTTTCGCCAGGTCTATGTGCCTCCAGGTCTATGTTCCCCTTGGTCTGTGTTCCCCAGGTCTATTGTTCCAAGGCCTGTGTTTCGCCAGGTCTGTAGTTTGCCCCGGTCTGTGTTTCCTTAGGTCTGTGTTTCGTCAAGTCTATGTTCCCCCATGTCTTTGTTCCTCCAGGTCTGTGTTCGCCCAGGTCTATGTTGGCCCAGGTCTATGTTCTCCCAGTTCTCTGTTCCCGAAGGTCAGTGTTCCCCAAGGTCTATGTCTTCCCAGGTCTGTGTTCCTCCAAGTGTATGTTCCCCACAATGTTTCTTTTTCATTTTGCAATGCCACTTTTTTAAGGCCAAATGTCAGATCGCATGTCACATATCGTGTTATATCATGTATCATCCTTTATGTCGGATCGCATGTCACATATCACAGGCAGGCTGTGTGTCGTGCCACATCACAAACATGCAACTCAGAAAGTCACAACTCATCTCACTTTGTTCACACAACACAACTCAAAAAGTCACAACTCATCTCACTTTGTTCACAAAACACAACTCAAAAAGTCACAACTGATTTCACTTTGTTCACACAACACAATTCAAAAAGTCACAACTCATCTACTTTGTTCACACAAAACAACTAAAAAAGTCACAACTCATCTTACTTTGTTCACACAAACAAAAAGTCACAACTCATCTCACTGTTCACACAAAACAACTAAAAAAGTCACAACTCATCTCACTTTGTTCACACAAACAGAAAGTCACAACTCATCTCACTTTGTTCACACAAACAGAAAGTCACAACTCATCTCACTTTGTTCACACAAACAGAAAGTCACAACTCATATCTCACTTTGTTCACACAAACAAAAAGTCACAACTCATATCACTTTGTTCACACAAACAAAAAGTCACAACTCATTTCACTTTGTTCACACAAAGTCACAACTCATCTCACTTTGTTCACACAAACAGAAAGTCACAACTCATCTCACTTTGTTCACACAAACAAAAAGTCACAACTCATCTCAATTTGTTCACACAAACAAAAAAAATCACAACTCATCTCACTTTGTTCACACAAAGTCACAACTCATCTAACTTTGTTCACACAAACAAAAACTCACAACTCATCTCACTTTGTTCACACAAACAAAAAGTCACAACTCATCTCACTTTGTTCACACAAACAAAAAGTCACAACTCATCTCACTTTGTTCACACAAACAAAAAGTCACAACTCATCTCACTTTGTTCACACAAACAGAAAGTCACAACTCA
>CM031600.1:93201861-93206861 GCA_018398815.1 Conus ventricosus
TAACACTCATCAGAACAAATCAGTCAAGCTCTTTGAACTGTCAAATACATAGGGGGTACTATAATCATGCCTAAACTCTTCTCTTCCTCTGTCCCCACCCCCAACAGAAAGGTAAAACCTAACTCAGTCTCCAGTAGTTAATGCCTGAGTCAGTTTTTTTTTTTCTCCAAGGGATACTTTTCCCAACACGCATGTAGAATCAGTGATGACTGGAGATTTTTAGTCGGTAGCATGACTCTTGTGCTGGCGGATTCCATTACAAACTACCTGCAAGGCAGTTTAGTCAATGGCTTGATCTTTACCCAGCTAGCGGACAAATCTCTCCATTGACTGACCTGGTCTGTGGTCAGCGGTGACGCATATGTCTGAGGGAGAGTGGGTGTCAAAAGACAAGCACGTCTCTTCTACCATCTCTGGTGACACCTCCGTCTTGAAGCGCGTGACCGGGTGGAACGCATCGTGACTACCCGTAACAGGAAGAACACGTTCAAGGCAGCCTTCCAACTAAGAGTACATCGGGTCACTGTGTTTTGACCGAATAACATGAAATATGGAACACAAAGTTGATCTCTGGATAATATGACTTATGGAAGAAAAAGCTGACTTTTGGATAATATGAAATATGAAACAGAAAGCTGATGGGATAATATAAAATACGGAACAGAAAGTTGATCTCTGGATCATATGAAATGCGGAACAGAAAGTTGATCTCTAGACAATATGAAATACGGAACAGAAAGTTGATCTGTGTATAATATGAAATACGGAAGAGAAAGTTGATCTGTGGATCATATGAAATATGGAACAGAAAGTTGACTACTGGATCATATAAAATATGGAACAGACAGTTGATCTCTGTATGATATGAAATACGGAACAGAAAGCTGATCTCTGCATTATGTGAAATACGGAACAGAAAGCTGATCTCTAGACAATATGAAATATGGAACAGAAAGTTGATCTCTGTATGATATGAAACACGGAAGAGAAAGTTGATCTCTGCATAATGTGAAATACGGACAGAAAGCTGATCTCTAGACAGTATGAAATACGGAACAGAAAGTTGATCTCTGTAGAATATGAAACATGGAACAGAAAGCTGATTTCTCCATAATATGAAATACGGAACATAAAGTTGATCTCTGGATAATATGGAATACGGAACAGAAAGCTGATCTCAAGACAGTATGAAATATGGAACAGAAAGTTGACCTCTAGACAATATGAAATACGGAACAGAAAGCTGATCTCTGGTGATGTTATGAAATATGGAACAGAAAGTTGACCTCTAGACAATATGAAATACGGAACAGAAAGCTGATCTCTGGATGTTATGAAATATGGAACAGAAAGTTGACCTCTAGACAATATGAAATACGGAACAGAAAGCTGATCTCTGGATGTTATGAAATATGGAACAGAAAGTTGACCTCTAGACAATATGAAATACGGAACAGAAAGCTGATCTCTGGATGTTATGAAATATGGAACAGAAAGTTGACCTCTGGACAATATGAAATATGGAACAGAAAGCTGACCTCTGGACAATTTGAAATATGGAACAGAAAGCTGATCTCTGGACAATATGAAATATGGAACAGAAAGCTGATCTCTAGCCGTATAAGTCTGAAACCTCGTACCTCCGGTGTGCCTGGCCAACAGTCCAACAATCAACGGTATGCACAGATTCCAGGAATCAGTTATATTCACAGACTATGTTTGTTCCAGACAGTCATGGTATGAAGGTCTCTGCCTCTGCAGTGTAAGAAGGAAATGCAAAGGGATGACACAGACACACAGTCGAGGACTGGAATGTTTTGCATTAGTAAAGACAGTGCTCTGTGTGAACTAGCACGGCTGAGTATCTCAAGGCAGATGATAGGAATAAAAGGAAAGACAATACTCATTGGAAAAAAACAAACAAACCATAAAAACCATGGATTCAGGCGATTCAGACCCCATCCAAATGTAAAATTTGAAATTTGTCCTGTGAGTTTTATATTGAAAACGAACAAAAAAAACAAAAAAACAAAAAAAAATCAAAAGAAAAGAAAAGAAACAACCAAAGCAAACAAACAAACAAACAAACAAACAAACAAACAAACAAACAAACAACAAAGCAAACAAAACAAACAAACAAACAAACAAACACAACAACAAACAAACAAACAACAACAAACAACAAACAAACAAACAAACAAACAACAAACAAACAAACAAACAAACAAAACAAACAAACAAACAAACAAACAAACAACAAAAACAAAACAAACAAACAAACAAACAAACAACAAACAACCAAACAAACAAACAAACAAACAAACAAACAAACAAACAAAACAAACAAAAAACAAACAAAACAAACAACAAAAACAAACAAACAAACAAACAAACAACAAAAAACAAACAAAGCGAGAGATCTGACAGATTAACTAGATATACACATTTAGAAGAAGAGAAACGCGTCACAGAATATGTTTCTTTTATTGACCAAAAAAAAAAAAAAAAAAAAATCAACTGATGGAAAATACAACTACATCAACTGATGGAGAATACAACTACATCAACTGATGGAGAATACAACTACATCAACTGATGGAAAATACAACTACATCAACTGATGGAAAATACAACTACATCAACTGATGGAGAATACAACTACATCAACTGATGGAGAATACAACTACATCAACTGATGGAAAATACAACTACATCAACTGATGGAGAATACAACTACATCAACTGATGGAGAATACAACTACATCAACTGATGGAGAATACAACTACATCAACTGATGGAGAATACAACTACATCAACTGATGGAGAATACAACTACATCAACTGATGGAGAATACAACTACATCAACTGATGGAGAATACAACTACATCAACTGATGGAGAATACAACTACATCAACTGATGGAGAATACAACTACATCAACTGATGGAGAATACAACTACATCAACTGATGGAGAATACAACTACATCAACTGATGGAGAATACAACTACATCAACTGATGGAGAATACAACTACAGAAAGCAGACCAGTGAGAAAACAACACGAAACACGTCTGCACACACACACGTCCAATGTAGAAGAGAGAGAGAGAGAGAGAGAGAGAGAGAGAGAGAGAGAGAGAGAGAGAGAGAGAGAGAGAGAGAGAGAGAGAGACTTGTTTATAATTTGTTGTAATATGTGAATTTTGATGATGGCATCACAAACAAATTTTCCTTGTATTCTATGAGGTCAAATAAAATATCGTGTATCGTGTATCGTGAGAGAGAGAGAGAGAGAGAGAGAGAGAGAGAGAGAGAGAGAGAGAGAGAGAGAGAGAGAGAGAGAGAGAGAGAGAGAGAGAGAGACTTGTTTATAATTTGTTGTAATATGTGAATTTTGATGATGGCATCACAAACAAATTTTCCTTGTATTCTATGAAGTCAAATAAAATATCGTGTATCGTGTATCGTAGGAGAGAGAGAGAGAGAGAGAGAGAGAGAGAGAGAGAGAGAGAGAGAGAGAGAGAGAGAGAGAGAGAGAGAGAGAGAGAGACATTCAGAGAGAGAGAGAGAGAGAGTAATTCAGAGACATCCAGACATACATACAGACAGACAGACAGAGAGAGACAGACATGCAGACAGACAGACAGATAGACCACACAGAGAGAGAGAGAGAGAGAGAAGAGAGAGAGAGAGAGAGAGAGAGAGAGAGAGAGAGAGAGAGGAGAGAGAGAGAGAGAGAGAACAAAAAAAAGGTGAGCAACCCCGCCTCCCACCCACCACCCTCTCCCACTCCCCTTCTGCTTCTCTCCCAGCATCGAAGTCACGCCTCAAAATGTCATGAAAAGATAGCGCGACCAGTCTCCACAAGCGGGGATGGCGAAGGAGGGGAGGGGTGGATGGAGGAGGGGGGGGGGGGGTGGAGGGGGTTTATGAGCAAGGTGCAGGGTGGGAAGGCCGGCCAGTTCTGCGCAGTTAGATAGACAGAAGCACATCCTCCAGATCCCCCCCTCCCCCCACTCCACTCCTCCTCCCCCCCTCCCCCCCCCCCCCGCCCCAGCCAGTCAGTACTTAGCCCGTCTAGGTAGGAGACGAACCTTGACCTTTTCCAAACCATGCACCCACTAACCAACCACGCTTGCTCTCTGAGTCGGTCTGTACCGACTTGCTGCTGCTGCTGCTGCTGCTGCGGTTAGTTGGCCTGTATTGTGACCAATTATTGATGCGTCCACTTTGGCGTGCACGCACGACCACTTGCCACTGTTTCTTTCTGCTGTCGTATAACCCGCTTGGTGGTGGTTTGTGCAAAGCCTTCTGCCGTAGCCCTGGACAACAACAAGAACAAGAACAAGAACAACAACAACAACAACTGCTACTATCACTACTGCTACTATTGCTATTACTACTATTTCTGCTGCTGCTTCTACTATTACTACTACTTCGACTACTTCTGTGGCAATGACGACGACGGCGACAACAACAACAACAGCAACAGCAACAGCAGCAACGACACACTACTACTACTACTACTACTACTGTACTACTGCTACCGCTACTATCGCCACAACTGCTAAATGACTACTGCTCGACTGATTCTACTACTACTGCCACAACGGACCTACGGTGGTGTTCTTGTCGTCTGTGCTGCTGCTACTGCTGTTCTACAACATCATCATCATCATCAACAACAACCACAGCAACAACTACTACCATTTCTTCTGCTATTGTTACTACTATTGCTACTGCTGCTGCTGCTGCTACTACTACTACTACTGCTGCTGCTACTACTACTACTACTACTACTACTACTACTACTACTACTACTACTACTACTACTACTTCTACGACGACGACGACGACGACGACGACGACGACGACGACAACGACGACGACGGCGGCTACAACTATGACGGCTATACCAACTGCTACTACTGCTGCTGCTGCTGCTGCTACTACTTCTACTACTACTACTACTACTACTACTACTACTACTACTACTA
>CM031600.1:93211861-93214361 GCA_018398815.1 Conus ventricosus
AAAAAAAAAGAAAAAAAAAGAAAAAAAAAAGAAAAAGAAAAAAGAAAAAAGAAAAAAAAAGAAAAAGAAAAAGAAAGAAAAAGATCGCTCATGATTAAAGGCCTGACGCGCTAACATCAGGTGTTTTTTTTTTTTCCATCCTTCAAACAAATCCGCTTTCCTTCCTCAACGAACTGCCTCCCATCATTACGCATGGATCATTAGAGGTGGTGCTAATCATGGACGTTTAATAGTCTGTGGTGCTAATGAAGGGGACATGTCATCATACGCGGCACACCCACCCCCTCCTACCTCCTACCTCCTCTTTTCTGAGAGCTGGTTATTTGAAGACACTTGTTTTCCCCCACTACTTAATTGTTCAGCATTATATTGTCTGGTCAATCAGTGGGCGATTGGGGGGCCGGATAGCTCAGTTGGTAGAGCGCCGACCTCGTGATCCTGGGGTTGCGGGTTCGAATTTCGGTATAGGGGGATTTTTCCCTCGGAGTTAACATTGGTTCTGACTCCATTCCCCATATAGTCCTTCGAATGAGACTATAACCCGAGGTTCCGTGTGTGAACACACGCATAACATCTTGCACACACGTAAAATCCCATCACCAACTTTCGGAAGAGAAGGCCAGTTTGGCCGTTGGTATGGATGACACGTGACACATAGCATGCACCTTCCCCGAAGATGGAGTATGGCTGCCTTAATGGCGGGATAAAAAAGGGTCATACACACAAAACTCCACTGCCTGGCTATACAGGGAGTGTCCGCAGGAGTATCAGCCTGCGTACGCAGAAAGAAAGAAAGAAAAGTGGGCGATTGCATCTCTTAGGAGATCCAAGGAAAGGTTGTTCTGCACAATTCTTAGCCACTGACAATGCTTGGGCTATTGAACAGCAGAGCTGACCACTCAGACTGTTCCATATCTTTTGATCTCCCTTGCATCCTTAAATGGATCCTCAAGCATAGGCTCAAAGATTGTCCCCTACATGTTATACTGTTTACATAATGTTTTTAGTTTTTCAGCAACTTTTTTCCCTCTAAACACTTTCGCTTTGTTTTATTTTCTACCTTTCGCTGGCTGCTTTGGGCGTGCTGTTAGATTCTTTTTTGAACCCTTGGTGGTGAGAACACCACAGAATTACGGACTGTGGTGTGTTTCTGTTTGACACCAAGAGCACCCACACAATCAGCCGTGTCTCCCTGATGAGTCCGATCTAGCGGACGAAAGGCCTGGGAGCAGGCAATACCTATAAATCGGTCTTCAAGAAAAGTTGTGATGGTTCTCTCATGCAGCTAGCGAAGGGTTTTCACATTTATAACATATATTCCCCCATTTTCTTCAATTTTTTTCCCTCTCAAATCTTTGCCAAGTTATTATTATAATGATGGAAGAATTGTTAGCCTGCACTTGTTTTCCCCCACTACTTAATTGTTCAGCATTAGCTGGTTATTTGAAGTCACTATATGTACTGAGGCAGAGGAGACATTGTCACGGGTTTTTCTCTCTCTTAACCTACATTCTGCACAGAATCAGCCCTGATATGACCCCATGCCGTCTACATTCTGCACAGAATCGGCCCTGATATGGCCCCGTGCCGTCTACATTCTGCACAGAATCGGCCCTGATATGGTGCCGTCTACATTCTGCACAGAATCGGCCCTGATATGGTGCCGTCTACATTCTGCACAGAATCGGCCCTGATATGACCCCATGCCGTCTACATTGTGCACAGAATCGGCCCTGATATGACCCCATGCCGTCTACATTCTGCACAGAATCGGCCCTGATATGGCTTCGTGCCGTCTACATTCTGCACAGAATCGGCCCTGATATGACCCATGCCGTCTACATTCTGCACAGAATCGGCCCTGATGTGTTCCAGTGACGTCTACATTCTGCACAGAATCGGCCCTGATGTGTCCAGTGACGTCTACATTCTGCACAGAATCGGCCCTGATGTGTCCCAGTGACGTCTACATTCTGCACAGAATCGGCCCTGATATGACCCCATGCCGTCTACATTGTGCACAGAATCGGCCCTATGACCCCATGCCGTCTACATGCTGCACAGAATCGGCCCTGATATGACCCCATGCCGTCTACATGCTGCACAGAATCGGCCCTATGACCCCATGTCGTCTACATGCTGCACAGAATCGGCCCTGATATGACCCCATGCCGTCTACATGCTGCACAGAATCGGCCCTGATATGACCCCATGCCGTCAAAATTCTGCACAGAATCGGCCCTGATATGGCCCCGTGCCGTCTACATTCTGCACAGAATCGGCCCTGATATGGCCCCATGCCGTCTACATCCACGCAAAGTCCAAGCAGGCATCTATGCAGACGATCTTGTCCTATGGTGCTCGGAAGAGCACCTCACAACTGCCAACTACAGGCTACAGCAGGCGCTGAATGTTCTTGAAAGCTGGACGAAACAGTGGCTGGTAACAATTAATGCCAAGAAGACCACTTACACTGTTTTCAGCCTCTCACCCAAAGAAC
>CM031600.1:93221861-93239361 GCA_018398815.1 Conus ventricosus
AAACTGGAAATGTCACGGGGGGCAACACCACAAAGTCGCTGAAGGCAAAATTGCCGGGATTTCCCACCATGCAATGCGCCCATCTCGCTCTTTCCGTTGCCCTTCTTCGTCTTGTCTCGTCTTCTCTGTCCTCTCTCTCTTCTCTCCTTCTCTCTGTCTTGCGTTTACTTACATCTCCCATGGTGTAATGAGCATTGATTCATGGGATTTTTAGTGTGGGTTGTGTTGTGCTCCAAGATTTACGTATTCCTTTTATCTTTATTGCAAGAGTATTAAAAAAAAGATTGTCATGCCTCTTATATTTTTTCTTTTTTATTTTGTTTTTGCCCTGAAATTTTTGAACTGTTTTAAGAATCAGATTATTTACTTGGCCAAAAAAAAAAATTCCCTTTACACACCACACACACACACAACACACACCAACCCACACACACACCAAAACAAAAACGACGCACGCACGCAGTATGCGCGGCCGCGTGGCGCGCGCGTGTGTTGTGTGTTTTGTGTGTGCGAGCTTTTTAAAAATGTTTTTTCAGCCCCAAACTAATAGGCCAAAATAATGCCAACGAATGCACCGCCCTGCATTGACTTTTTTCGTCAATAACACTTAAACTAACAAAATTACATTCCAATATCTTGGTTGGTTAGAATGTGTGATTTTCATCGGACAACGGACAGTAGGCTGAAAGAAGACCTGTTGAGGCAGGCAAATCTAGGTTTGTACACATGCACGCCATCGCGCATTTTTCGTGGAACATCAGTGGACTGTGTAACATAACGAAAACTGACACTTATTGTGAAAAACGCTAGCATTACACTTATTATACTAATGATCTGTATTTTACCCCCCCCCCTTCTCTTCCCCAAAAAACCCCCCACCCCCACCCCTATACACACACACAAAAAAAACAACTGCGCTATGAGAAGATGTACCATTTCAGTTATTTTCGTTTTCGTTGGTCAATATGAGTAGGAAGAAATACAGGGAGAGCTTGACGGCAGAGGGGCTTCAGAGAAGAAA
Organism: Conus ventricosus; assembly: GCA_018398815.1. NCBI lineage: Eukaryota > Metazoa > Mollusca > Gastropoda > Neogastropoda > Conidae > Conus > Conus ventricosus. The sequence goes on from CM031600.1 coordinate 93,222,883, forward strand.
AGAAACCCCACATGGACAAATGTTTCGGCCCTGGACTTCCTACACAATGAGGTGGCCGGACGGCATCCAGGTCATGACTCCTAGACGGCCCTTTTCTGTCAGATCTTATCCCGGAGCTGCCGGGACTCGAGCTAGCAACTTCTGGATGTGGCGTTGCCTTTTTAAGATGGGTATCTTAACGATATCACTATGGAATACCTGCTTTAAGTTGGAAAACTTAATCCTTATGAAAATTCACTTTTGTTCCTCCTCAACTGGAACTCAGTTCAGCTGCCTCTGTCTTTTGGGTTGTAGTCCTCTTGTTACCAGAAATTGCCAGCTGTTTGATGAGATCATAGGCTGAGGAGCCTAGACACCCCTTGCTGCAACTTCTATGGCGAGGACTCGGGGTTGTAAGCAAGATTCTCACCTGCCGGCTACACTGGCATACTTCTCAGACTTGTGGACGGTGCGCATGCTCCATTCTGCTTCCATACGGCACAGAGAGTTTAATCAGAATCGGTTGTTCCGATGAACCTGAGTTGAGTACAATATCCGGCCTTATGCTACGCTTCCTGATGATCTCTGGATGTTTTTTTTAAAAAACCATTCTGGAAGGTCTGCTGTGCACTCACAGTCCACTGAATGCCGTGTAGAATGTCGATGCTGGGGCCTTTGGCGGTACAATGCTTTCTCTGGCAGTTTCAGCCGCTCGTGCTATCGCTTCAAGCACTTGGCGGTGTGATGCTTTCTCTGGCAGTTATAGCCCATGTGGTATCTCTTCAAGCACTTGCTTGTGATATCGAACCGTTTTCTGATTTTCTATCTCCCGTGTTGTGTTGTTCACAGTGAAGTGGAATAAACAACACAGGACAAAAACAAAGCTAAAGGATTGGAAAAAAAAAACAACCCATCAGTAGAATGGTTCAGACAGACAGGCAAATCTACAAGAGCAAACTCAAGAAATGCAGAAGGACACTGATACTGTGGTTAAGACAGGCAGGCAAATCTACAAGAGCAAACTCAAGAAATACAGAAGGACACTGATACTGTGGTGAAGACAGGCAGGCAAATCTACAAGAGCAAACTCAAGAAATACAGAACGACACTGATACTGTGGTGAAGACAGGCAGGCAAATCTCAAGGACAAAGCCAAGGACTGCACAAGGACATGGGCGGACTGGGAGGGGAAACCAACAGAAGAAACACGTGAACTGGGTCATGGCTAATTATAAGGCTGTTTGACAAACTCCGCAGAAGACTCCAGACGACAAATCTACAGATCAACTATGGTGAGGATGGACATCTGTCCTCGCTCTCCTACTGTTCGTCTTTGTTAGAGCCCCGTTCACTCTTACAGGTCACAAGCCATATCCGGGCACCGTAACCACCAGTCGCCGCGAGAGAATCGTTCAGTTGTCACGGCCGCCCTCTCAGTTAGCGTGCGTGCCTGCATGCTACTTGTCACTTCAATGGCAAAAATTCGATCACCAGTCTAGTATGTATACCTAATACTATATAATGTGTAGAATTCAGCTTTTGATATTTTTTTTTAGCTGAAAAAAGTGACGGGAGCGACAGTAACAAAATGCATGTTTTCGTAAACAGGCTGAACATTTGTTTTGGTCTTCAGAGGGCACGGAAACAGGCTGAACATTTGTTTTGGTCTTCAGAGGGCACGGAAAACAGGCTGAACATTTGTTTTGGTCTTCAGAGGGCACGGAAACAGGCTGAACATTTGTTTTGGTCTTCAGAGGGCACGGAAACTCGGTGCCCTATACAAAGTCCGTTAACTGCAGCAGAGAACACACAGTGACCTCACACTTGATTTCCGACACTGCCGCATGCAGGTTGTTGATGGAGTCTTACACAGTGGAACTCGGTGGATACTGGAACTGTCACCTCGATCAGCTGTCCCCCACCGCCTCCCACCCCTTCCTCAACCACCCACCCGCCAGATGATTAACATGCAATCAACACCCCCAGGGTCTTCGTGTCGTAAGGTCTTACCGCCACCCCCGACAGATCCACATCTGGAAGCGATTAGCTGGATTTCAGCACCTTCTGGTCACACTACTCGGGGTGGGGTGGGCGGGGGGGGGGGGGGGGGGGGGGGGGGGGGGGCTTGCTGGTCAGTGGTCAAGCGACGGGGCCGCAGCCGTTAATGATCCACCTTCTTATTATATATTTATTGATCCGTTTCATGATTGGGATAATCGCGCGGCCTTGTGGGCGTTCCTTTCTGTTTCTGTCTTTATCGGAGTGGCTGATTTTGTATTAATCGGATTACAACCCGTTTTAGATGTCTACCGACGATTTTGTCGTTTGTTCTATTTTCTTCCTTCGTTTGACATCCAGTTATAAGACTGCTATGGACTAATTTGATCATTGCATACAAGGTTGTCTATCAATTGTCGCTGTTCTGAAAACTAATGAGAACCAAGCCTTAAAGTGACGCGTGCATCCCTTAGTGGGAACGGGCCTTAAAGTAACAAACACATTGCGAAGTGGGAACCAAGCCTTAATGCAATTCACAAAGTGCAAAGTGGGAACCAAGCCTTAATGCAATTCACACAGTGCAAAGTGGGAACCAAGCCTTAAAGTAATACGCACATTGCAAAGTGGGAACCAAGCCTTAAGTAATACACTCATTGCAAAGTGGGAACCAAGCCTTAAAGTAATACACTCATTGCAAGTGGGAACCAAGCCTTAAAGTAATACACACATTGCAAAGTGAGAACCAAGCCTTAAAGTAATACACACATTGCGAAGTGGGAACCAAGCCTTAAAGTAATACACACATTGCGAAGTGGGAACCAAGCCTTAAAGTAATACACACATTGCAAAGTGGGAACCAATGCCTGAAAGTAATACACACATTGCAAAGTGGGACCAAGCCTGAAAGTAATACACACATTGCAAAGTGGGAACCAAGCCTGAAAGTAATACACACATTGCAAAGTGGGAACCAAGCCCTAAAGTAACGCATGCATTCCATAAAAAGAACCGAGCCTTTGAAGTGAGAACCAAGCCTTAAAGTAACACACACACTGCACGGTGACAACAAAGCCATTTGTAAAACACACATCGCACAATGGGAACCAAGCTTTAACATTGCATAGTGAAAACAAAACCAAAAGTAAAACACAAACCGTACAATGGAAACAAAGCATCAAGACAACGCACACATTCCACACACTGAGAACAAAGCAGTAACATAACACATAAACAGCATTTTGGTTTTTTCTTATTACACAGTATATTGTTTTCTCCTCTCAGAAGAGGTGGCGCATACCTCGGAGATTTGAAAGAAATGCTGTTTGTAATGAGACTTGAAATAATACAGGAACTGAAACTGGCGCCGGAGCCGTGGGTACAAGTTCAACTGACTGTCTACATAGAAATATACGTGGAAATCACATGTTGAAGGGCGAAGGGAAAGGGTTGGGGGGGGGGGGGGGGGGGAACGACAAATGAACTGTTGTTTTGATCGTCAGTAATAAATAAATAATAATAATGAATACTTATATAGCGCCTATTCTCGACTAGAGAACAAGCTCTAAGCGCTTTACAATCAACACTCGTTTACACAACGGGCTGCCTACCAGGGTAGTACTGACTGAAGAGCTGCCAGCTGGCGGTTCATTCAGTCGTTTCCCGTGTCATCCAGTCAGTATCGTTCAATATCGTTCACTCATTTTCCTTACTTCCTTCATTCTTTCCATTTCTCACGCAGGGTGCTGCTAAGTGTAACGTGTCATCCAGACCAACGGCCAAACTGGCCTACTCTTCCGAAAGTTGGTGATGGGATTTTACGTGTGTGCAAGATGTTATGCGTGCGTTCACACACGGAACCTCGGTTTATAGTCTCATTCGAAGGAATGTATGGGAAATGGAGTCAGAACCAATGTTAACTCCGAGGGAAAAATCCCCCTGTACCGAAACGCCCGGCGGAGATTCGAACCCGCAACCCCAGGATCACCAAGATTACGAGTCCGGCGCTCAACCAACTGAGCTATTTCGGCTCCCCAGAGAACGTCACTAAAGTTCACCCAGAGTGCCTTTTTCCTGCCATGTGACTGCCTGGATGTTACGGCCCCAATACAACCATTGCCGTGAGATGGGGAGAACTCGTTTTATTTGGAGAGAGAGAGAGAGAGAGAGAGAGAGAGAGAGAGGAGAGAAAAGAGAGAGAGAGAGAGAGAGAGAGAGAGAGGAGAGAGAGAGAGAGAGAGAGAGAGATGATAATCTTTACTTCCAAGGGTACAGATAAGCAAACACATGCTCTTTTTTGCATCCTGCCCTTCTTGTCCCGCTAAGGGACTAACTAAGCATGATTAGCGACTAAAACTTAAAACTTTTGATAACCAACATACATATCTTCCCAAATACATAAAAACGTGGACGAGTTGCTTATTCATCAGCATTGATGCATAGATGAATTTAAAGAAATTAAAAACAAACAAACAAACAACTGACACAACAAACAAGAATACATGAATTGATTTACAAAGAAGAAGAAAAAAACAAACCTACACACACACACAAACAACTCTACACGCACAGAAAGCGATCCTCCTACTCGTTATCAAAGGAGGAGAGAGAGAGAGAGAGAGAGAGAGAGAGAGAAGAGAGAGAGGAGAGGAGAGAGAGAGAGAGAGAGAGAGGATGTTATTAGACTAAAAACCTAATGATACTCCCATCCCCCTAAGGTGTGGCAGGCAACCAATAAAAACCATAACAGACGTCTCATAAAACACGAGCAGCGTAAACTAGGAGTTTTCGAGTGGTTCCTGCAGAATTGCATGCAGTTTGTTGTCGTTCCCCCCCCCCCCCCCCCCCCCCCCCCCCCCCCTCCCCCCCCCCCCCCCCCCCCCCCCCCCCCCCCCCCCCCCCCCCCCCCCCACCGCCCGTTGCAAGTATATCCGAACATCATCTACGTCTAATACAATCCCGACATTCCAGCTCTCGTCTCCTCATGTAAGGGGACGAACTGGAATGCGGCATTAAAAAAACCAAAATCAGACGTCTATGTATAATCGATAGTTCGTTGCTGTTATCATCTGCTTATGGAAAATTTGCACGCGCCTCTTCATCATTTGGGATCTCCCTTCCAACAACAGAATATAACTCCACACGAACACGGTGGATAAATCCCCTTTCACACAGAAAGGCCTGGGATTGAGGTGAGGATATTCGGAGCTCGATTCGTGCCATTACAATTGACCATCTCAGGGTAACGTGGACCTGGATCTGGGTACATTACAAAATGCCACAGAGACCAATTCTGATTAGGATGAGTCATACGCTGTGGTGCTTATGTCGTTGATTGTTTTGCCTGTTCAGTGTGATGTTGCTGGGGGGTGGGGGAAATCTCTCTGTGACAGTGAGAAGGGGCAGCGTTGAACCTTCAAGATCGGTGTCTGCGGTTGGGTCACACTGACCCATGAGAGGGCACGATTTCTGGTCACATTATTGAGGCTGTGGTGCGGACTTTTGTTTGTTTGTTTGCTTTTATTTCGAATCAACACACACACACACACCACACACACACACACACACACACACACACACACACACGCGCGCGCGCGCGCGCACGCACACACGCACGCACGCACGCACGCACGCACACACACGCACACACGCACGCACACGCACGCACGCACGCACATACACACACGTATAAACACATACAGAGACGCGCACACGTGCGCGTACACTCACACACACACACACACACACACACACACACACACACACACACACACACACACACACACACACACACACACACTATTGCACACACGCGTACACATACACTGTCACACGCACACACATCCAAACTGTCACACACACACACCACACACACACACCACACACACACACACCACACACACACAGACACACACACGCACACACGCACGCACGCACGCACGCACGCACGCACGCACGCACGCACGCACACACACACAGACAGACAGACACACACACACACACACACACACACACACACACACACACACACACACACACACACACACAATTTTGATAAGAAATGATGGATATCTTGCAACGACAGAAGGATGGACATAGGCGTAACGCTGGATCTATAACAAATGTTATCAAATCTGTATGAATACTAAGCTATGTATTTCTCCTAGCATTTGAATTTTTGTTTTCGCTTGCAGAAATATATTCAGCAGAACTAGAAATTTATGACTTAGTTCACTAGAGAAATTTGAAAATAGGCAACAACAACAACAAAAAAAGGCCCATCGTCTCATCCCCAGGGGCCGTGAATTGTTGGAGCTTTCACCATGTCTGAGGCAGGCCATCATGGACAATGGAGTCCATTCCTCCCCCCCCCCCACCCCCCCACCCTTGACCTGAATCAGGCTGACATTCACTGCTGGTTGGACGAGAGGATTTTCAAGCTAAAAAAAAACCCGACCCAACAAGTGACTGGACCTCAGGGCCGTCCGTCAGCTTCACGGGCAAAATGCTTTTAATCATCTGACGACAGACCTTCATTGCCAGAGATGTGCATGGCTAAATAGCGATTCTCTTCAATCCTTGACATTCTTTAATAGCCATCACGTTCAGCCTATGGTACCGTTCAGAACTGAAATATGTGCTCTCAGTGTTGCTGCTGCTGCTGCGGCTGCTGCTGCTGCTGCACAATGTGAGAACTTCCATCCTTAAGTCTAAAGAATTATTTTTTTTTTTTTGGGGGGGGGGGGGGGGTATGCGTGTAAGCGTTAAATGATTTGGTGTATGGTGAACAAAAGTTAAACATCCTGTGTATGTGAATTTAGTTGCTAAATGTGTTCGATGCTAGTTGAAAGTAATTAGATACAGGGCCACAGAATACGACATAAAACACACAGAATGCTGTTATACGTACTTCATAATGGTAAGGAAAAACTTGGTGACCGATATGAAAATGAAACTATGTGAACATGTTTACATTTTGTATGGTTGAGCCAAGGGGGTGGTGAAATGAATGGTTTTATTCATGTATTCCGAGTGTGACGAGTAGGAGTGGAGGATATATGATAACAGTTTTTACATCATTTTTCACCTCCATCCTCTCTCTTACTTGTCATGGAAGGAGTAACTGTCTGGTTTCGGTTTTCAAAAGAAATTCTTATTTTTCTAAGGCCAGTTATTAATTTACCAGAATGGCTCAGGTGTAATTTTGTGTGCGATTTCCATTACGCTTATGTACTTACAAATGTTTGTGCTCCAAGCGACAGGATTAGACACAGGTTCAAACATAAAGTGATGGACAAATAAAAATACACTGACACAAGGACAGTGCATTTTCACACCCAAATTGTGCACAAGTTTTAGATATACAAAATATTCATAATCAATCAGAGTCAGAGTTAGGATAGTTGGATAGTTGGTTGTCCACTGGGCCATGTGGTAGCATGGTTTCTTGTTCCTGTACAGCACAAGATGTTATAGACGTAATAACCGGGGCCCAGAATAGCTCAGTTGGTAGAGCGTCGGACTGTAATCTTGGTGAACCTGGGGCTGCGGGTTCGAATCTCTGCCGGGCCGTTTCGGTACAGGGGGATTTTTCCCTCGGAGTTTAACATTGGTTCCGACTCCGTTTCCCATACAGTCCTTCGAATGAGACTATAAACCGAGGTTCCGTGTGTGAACGCACGCATAAGATCTTGCACACACGTAAAATCCCATCACCAACTTTCGAAAGAGAAGGCCAGTTTGGCCGTTGGTCTGGATGACACGTTTACACATAGTATACATCCTGCGTGAGAAATGGAAAGAATGAAGAAATTAAGGAAATTGATGTGATCGATATTGAACGATATTGACTGGATGACACGGGAAACGACTGAATGAAGCGCCAGCTGGCAGCTCTTCAGTCAGTACTACCCAGGTAGGCAGCCCGTTGTGTAAACGAGTGTGGATTGTAAAGCGCTTAGAGCTTGATCTCTCACCGAGCTTAGGTGCTAACTAAGTATTCATAATACTATAATAATGATAGGGTCCAAGGGTTTTCTACTGAGACAATCAGTGATACTTGACACAGGACCTCAGAGTATGAGGGATAAACATTCCCTCTATGGCAGAGTATGAGGGATAAACATTCCCCTCTATGGCAGAGTATGAGGGATAAACATTCCCCTCTATGCCCTGCGCGATTGTTAAGTCTTACACACTGTGGATGATGCTTTCAATCTGCTGGCTAGGATCGATCTGTGAATTGGTAGGGCTTGATCTCTCTCCTTTCAGAGAGTGAAGTTTTCATGTATGTATGTAATGTCTGTCTAACTGACTGATTGTTAGAAAACATGACATCAAATTAGAATCATTAAGGAGGGAGGCGGTAGTCATCTGAAGGGAGATAGACACTTGGCAACACATAATAATAATAATGTTAATTTTTATAGCGCCTATTCTCTAAAGATTAGGGCTCTAAGCGCTTTACCTGTAATATAATAAACACTCTCGTTTACACAACGGACTGCCTACCTGGGTAGTGTGCCGACTGAAGAGCTGCCTGCTGGCGCATCATTCAGTCGTTTCCCGTGTCATCCAGTCAATATCATTCACTCAATTTCCTTATTTCCTTCATTCTCTCCATTTCTCACGTAGGGTGCATGCTATGTGTAACGTGTCATCCATACCAACGGCCAAACTGGCCTCTTCGAAAGTTGGTGATGGGATTTTACGTGTGTGCAAGATGTTACGCGTGCGTTCACACACGGAACCTCGGTTTATAGTCTCGTTCGAAGGACTGTATGGGAAACGGAGTCAGAACCAATGTTAACTCCGAGGGAAAAATCCCCCTGTACCGAAAAGGGCTAGGCGGAGATTCGAACCCGCAACCCAGGTTCACCAAGATTACGAGTCCGGCGCTCTACCAACTGAGCTATTCCGGCCTCCATATGCAGTGCCACATGGTACAATACGAATCAATTATGACAGCTTCTCAGGTCTTGGTTTTCAGTCTTTAATGTGATGTCTGAAGTTACAGGGTCTGCGGCATCCATGACACATGTCAGCCTACAAAATGCGTTGGGGAGTGTCTTGACCGCCATCATCCTTTGTAGTGGCTTGTGTGGCAAAGGAAATAAATACTCGGGCCTTTCACAAGCCTTATGGCTCTGTCACAGAATGATGGGAAGAAAAGGGGAGGGGGGGCGGGTGGAGGAGGGGGGGTGGGGGGGTGGGGGGTAGCACTAGCACGCGCTGATGACATCAGAATCCTCTCTAAACATTGTCATCAGTGTTGCAGCGTATCATTGTGTCAGCAGGTAACAACGTCAGCCAAACAGATGTAGGGGAGGGAATGAGAGGAAGGAAGTGGGAGTGGGGGGGGGGGGGGGGGGGGGGGGCTTAAGGAAGTGAAGATGTGTGTCGTAAATGGCTTGAAATTGATAAGGCTAAGGAATGTGTGTGTGTGTGTGTGTGTGTGTGTGTGTGTGTGTGTGTGTGTGTGTGTGTGTGTGATGACAGAGAAGAGAGAGGAGCGAGCGAGCGAGAGAGAGAGAAGAGAGAGAGAGAGAGAGGAGAGAGAGAGAGAGAGAGAGAGAGAGAGAGAGAGAGAGAGAGGAGAGCGAGCGAGCGAGCGAGCGAGGAGGAGAGAGAGAGAGATCATTCAGTTCAGTGGTTTATTTAATGTCTTTTCATCGCCAGATGATATTAGACACTTATTTAAAAATAAAAAATAAAAATAAAAAAGACCGTCAAAAAACTCCACACTTAATTTATCATCCACGTGAGTACTTTCAACCCACATCTGATATGTGCATGCTTACATAAGTGAAATACCTAGTATTGATCTTTATAAAAATTTTGCAACCGGTGACTGCGAAATAACCATAGCAATTTCAGCAACATGGGAACCATATAAGACAGTACTAACATTACCAAAGTTTGTCGTCTCAATACCTTTCTCCTGATAGAGCGGGGTCAACACTGAGCATTCAAATAAAAGATGATGTACAGAAATGTTTTCTCTGCAGACACAAGTAATACCATGAGAATATTCAGTGTTCCAAGTATTCAGCCTTAACTTATGAATTAATCTGACAATGTGCCTGGGACACGATGGTAAACTAGACATTTTTTCACTTAAATTCTTTTATGTATATATTTTCCCATGATTTGGATTAATTCACAAGCGGATAAATCTAAGGGACTGTTTAATAAATTTTCAGCATTTCTATTTGCTCCGTCTTTTGCAAGACTGTCTGCTATTTCATTCCACTTTAACCACAGTGAGATGGGACCCAACAAAAATCAGTTCTTATGCCTAGAGTTATGACACAATGCAGTAGATGTTTTATTTCAAAAAGCAAATCTTTTCTAGCTTTGCAGTCCCAACGCTCTAGTGATTGTAAAACAGATTTGGAATGAACACAAAGTAAAATTTTATAGAAAGCAATTGGTGTATCACATATGTAAGTCAAAGCCTTCAGTATTGCATATAATTCTGATGTATAGATTAAAAACCCCTTTCCTAAATAATATGATTTCCTGACATTTAAAGTTGGTATAATAAAGCCAGAACCACAGTCAGAGGATTCCATTACAGACCCATCTGTAAACACTTTTAAATGATTTGGATAGCTGTTTTCTAAATGTTCACGAACTTCAGTTGTTAAAATATTTACATTATCACTTTTCTTTATCGAAGTGTATTTGTAATCAAAAGAAGCATTTAGGTGCTCCCAAGGAGGCATTGTAGGTACCGCAGGAAATTCTGGTTTATGTCAGTAATATCAATATTACAATGTGACATAAAGTCAGATGTGTAGTTTCTAATTGGTTGAATTGTGACATGTTTTTAGACCTCTTAGGAAAATCTTTACTGGAATCCATCAGTATTTCTTCAGTAACTGAATTTTCAACAGAAAGACTTCTGACAATATATTTGGATACATCCAATATTCGCTTCTCATTTAGTGGTAATATATTTGTTTCTTTATAACATCTATGAGTGTTTGTATGAACTGGGACTCCCAGAGCTAATTTCATGGCCTTACTGTCTAAGCTTTGCAATCTATTCAAAAGAGAATTAGGCGCAGAGAAATACACTTCCTGCCCATATGTCAATTTTGATCGGACTAAAGAGATGTATAGATGTAAAAGGGTTTGACAGCCCTGACCCATGGTTGACAACATATAATTTAAGAACGTTTAATCTTTTTCTTGTTTTATCAATCAAATGTTCAATGTGTGTTTTCCAGTTCAGCTTAGGAGTTAAAAATACGCCCAGGAACTTAACCTTTTGTTTATATTCCAGAATCTGACCATCTAGCAAAAGCGACGGTAGTATCTTTGGGTTCTCACCATTGTTAAACAACATAAGACATGTTTTTTCTCCAGATAGTTCTAATCCGTTCTTCTTCATATATATAGATAATTCATCCAGTTCCTTTTGGTACAACTTCTGTACAAAGTTTACTGTTCTTTTATTGGAATGCTTCCTTAATTTACAGTTAATCCAAATAGCGATATCATCTGCATATTGAACTACCTGCGTTGCTTTTGACATTGATCCAGGAAGATCATGGATTAGGATTGTGAACAACATGGGAGCAATAATGATCCTGAGGAATACCCATATCTACATTCCTATAGGATGAGTAAGTTCTTCCAATCCGTGTACATATGCTTCTTTCTGTTAGGAAGCTTTTAATGTAATCAAACATTCTCCCAGAAATACCAACATTTTTTAATTTGTACATAGCCTTGCATGCCATACGCAGTCATAGGCTTTTTTTACATCAAAAAATGTAGCCAAAGTACTTTTTCTGCGGGAGAATTGCTTTTTAATGTGACTGGTCAGTTTCACTAAATGGTCTGTGGTACAACGACCTTTTCGAAAGCCCGCTTGCTGAACAGGAATCACACCGTCTTTTCACAGTAATATAACAATCGTTTTGAATAATTTTTTCTAAAAGTTTACCAACATGAGATGTTAAAGCTATGGGTCTGTAGCTATGTACAGCTGTCCTCGGTTTACCTTCTTTGAGTATGGGACTACTACTGAACTTTTCCAGATTCTTGGAATAGTGCCATTAATCCAACATTTTTGGAATAATGAATGCAGTAATACTTTCCACGAAGAAGGTAAATGTCTGATGAGTTGATAGGACACTCCATCAAGGCCAACAGCTGAATCATGTGATGGGATAGAATCTAATGCTTCTGATAGTTCTGATAACAGTAAAGGAGAGTTTAAAAAATGTTCATTTTCTTGTGGAGGAGCCATGTATTCATCTTTTTGCTCCTCATTGTTTCTGTGGCGACGGGATTCTGGCTCAAGATTTTTTGACTGGCTACAAGCTGAAAATGTATCAGAAAAAGCTTCAGCTTTATCCAAAGCAGAAGGAAAATCAGTTTGTAGCTTTATAGGGTATGACTGACTTTTATAGCAATTTTTCATTTCTTTGACTTTTTTCCAAACTTTGAATAAATCTTTTGATTCTGATACCTCGGCTTCACAAAACTCAACCAGTACTTCTTTTTTGCTTGAGCAATAATTTTAGAACATATATTTTTTTCTTGTTTCATGATTATAAAGTTTTCATCTGACTTGTTTCTTATCCATGTTTTGTAGCTTTTTCGCTTTGACTGAACAGCGAGTCTACATTCTTCTGTCCACCATACGTTGCCTACATATTTTCCAATCTTTTTGTATTTATATTTTGGGATAGTCTTTTCAGCTGCTAGTAACACTACTTTTGAGAAATTTGCATAAAATGTATCTAGATCATCATCTTCAATTGTTGATGTATTTTGCGACACAAGAAAGTTTGAAAGGCTTCCCAGTTGGCCAGTTTATAGTTAAATTTGGGAATTTTGCATTCAGTGGTAGACATTTCATCAAAAATATTTTCATTAAAACGTATTGTAATGGGAAGATGATCACTCCCTAAACAATCTTCTACTGTGGACCAGTTATAATTAACTGCTATGTTTGGGGAAACAAGCGATAGATTAGAAAAGAGAGAGAGAAGGAGGGGAGAGAGAGAGAGAGAGAGAGAGAGAGAGAGAGAGAGAGAGAGAGAGAGAGAGAATGGAAGCAGGAAAGAGTGTGAAGTTGGATGGTATTAGTTTGGTAAGTCAACACGTGCCACTGAGAAATATTGACTGAATGCAGCCACCAGCACTGGAATTCTTACGTGCAAAGCAGTGGCCGACCTGGACTACGCAGAACTGTGAAAATGTGGACGTTACCAAATCAGTCTCTTCACCCCCCCCTCCGCCTCACCCTACCAGTTCTGCATCTTAAACCCCACCCAGCATTCTCTCTCTCTCTCCCTCTCTCTCTCTCTGTCTGTCTGTCTGTCTGTCTGTCTGACTGTCTGTCTGTCTTACTCTTGTTGGCTGCTTACGTCAGTCACTGTGGGTCTTCACACCGTTCCAATGAAAACGTAGGCAGCAAAATACCAGAGGAACCTCGCCACACTCTTTGCCGCCTTGCCAGTTCCGAGTGCCTAATTAATCAAAGCAACCTGGCTGTGCTACTCCCCCACATCCAACTCATTGCTGAAATGCTTTCAGGTTGATGGGATCCAGGTGTCCATCAGTCTGAATACCTGCTGGTGGGGTCAGTGAGAACTCATCTGCTTCCCCTCATGGTGACAACATTTCCAAGTGATGGAGCCCTTGGTGTCTGATGTTGATTGACATCCGTTGTGAAACATGGTGCTGTCAGCACAATGTGACGCAGTCGTTGAATTCATCTCACCAGTACTGCATCTGTCACATAGCCTCTCTGCTCGCCGCTTCAAAACTGTATGTAGTCCTGCCATTTTGAATCTGATTGGCTTGTCACTATTGATTGACAAGCTGTCAATCTTCTGGCTAACCGGCATGATGACGTTATTGCCAGCTATTGACTACTTCGCCCAGCTGAGCACGGTTGCCCTCTAACAGGCAGACATGCCTAGTCAGACGTGCAACAATTCAGTAGCAGTGAAAAAAGAAGTGTGTAACAGAGGAGTGAATGTTCATCTCATCCCCTCTGAGAACTCAAATACCCGTCGCCGACACAGCTGTCTCCAAGAAGTGCTATTTTCTAGGTCTTGTGGGGACTATGTTTTGCCTTATGTATTTATACCTTGGCAGATTCATTACATCTTTATACTAATGTTTATCAAAAGTGCAGAGATGATTTAGTGATACCTGACTTTATAATGGCATGAAACTGGTTAAACAAACCAACTTACCATTCGACTAAAATGAAAGAGTATTTTCCCTTCAATCGATTTAAATTGGCTACTTACCGTTTTATTCAACTGTTTCAAGTCTGATTACCTTGCTGCGTAAAGAAAGTGTGGACTCTGTGAGTTAGATGTATTACATGTATGCTGTCTTTGTTGGTGACTGAGACTTCACAATTTTCTGTAAGTTCAGACAGCATGGGTGAGGACATTTCCAACAGGAGTTCAGGGAACAGAAGACTTGAGTCTCTTAATTAGACTGCTTGGCACTGACATCCGGGTTTCAGCTTCATTTGTTATATATCAGAGAGAGAGAGAGAGAGAGAGAGAGAGAGAGAGAGAGAGTTACTTGAATTCATTTTGACTCCTTGAGCATAGCCTCAAGTATGTCCTTTTACCTGCTCATTATGATGTTTTGGTAACTTATTTCTTTATTCACATATCCCTCTCATCTATTCACTTGTTCTGACCTTCTTTGGCCTCTTTGCGAGTTCGATAGATTGGGGCATTCTCCCCGTGGTTCTGAGGACGCCACAGAATCATAGGTGGAGCTCTGCAGTAGATACTATGAATGGACTGCCACAACTATCACCAGTTGTGATCAACCAGCGTGTCCAACAGTAGATTCCGTGAATGACTGCCACAACTATCACCAGTTGTGATCAACCAACGTGTCCCACAATAGATACCGTGAATGGACTGTCACAACTCTCACCAGTTGTGATCAACCAACGTGTCCCACACAGAAGGCAAAAAGCGAGCTCTAAGACAGACATAAATTTAAATGGCTGAGTTCACATGACTGTATTTAACGGTTCGCGTATTCTATCAATGAAGATTTTGATATTCAGACTGCAATGTCTTCTTCTTGATCCCATCACCCCCCCCCCTTTCTCCCTACCTTTTGAAACACTTGTGAAGGCATTTTCATAGTGACGAAGAATTTGCTAATAAGTGCACGTTTTCTACTCAATGTTTCCTTACCTTCATTGTCTATTGGTAGTTCTGTGGTCATGAGTTCTGCCTGAAGAAAAACCAGTGAATGGATGCTCGTTAGAAATGAAGGTCCAGCAATGCAACAATTATTTCCATGTTTAATCTTCCGCCTAACGGCCATTTTTCTTTGAAAGTCATTTGGAAATGTTAAAGTCATATTGCAGCATGTTTGATCAGACATGTTGAGATGTTCAAGTAATTTTTGTTTCATGTTTGATTATATTTGTGGAAATGTTCGTCATTTTTATAGTATGTCTGCTCAAGACATTTGAAGATGGTAAAGTCGTTTTGGTAGTATGTTTGATCAGGACATTTATAGACGTTTTTAATCGTAGTACGTCTGTTCAATACATCGGATGGTTAAGTCATTTTATAGTGTGTCTGTTCAAGACACTTGAAGATGTTGAAGTCATTTTGTGGTGTGTCTGTTCAAGGCATTTGAAGATGTTGAAGTCATTTTGTGGTGTGTCTGTTCAAAACATTTGAAGATGTTGAAGTCATTTTGTAGTGTATTCAAAACATTTGAAGATGTTGAAGTCATTTTGTAGTGTGTCTGTTCAAGACATTGGAAGATGTTGAAGTCATTTTGTAGTGTGTCTGTTCAAGACATTGGAAGATGTTGAAGTCATTTTGTAGTGTGTTCAAAACATTTGAAGATGTTGAAGTCATTTTGTAGTGTGTCTGTTCAAAACATTTGAAGATGTTGAAGTCATTTTGTAGTGTGTCTGTTCAAAACATTTGAAGATGTTGAAGTCATTTTGTAGTCTGTTCAAAACATTAGAAGATGTTTTAGGTCTTGGAAGGAGGCTGCCACAGAGAGCAGACGTTCAACAATACCGACTCCGACCAATCACCGCTGGGGACAGCAGCGCCAAGAAGTACACAGTCTACAGGCTGGAAAACCCTGTCCATTACGGCATCACTCACGGAAGATGTATGAGCTATTTTGTAGTATGTCTGTTCACGACATTTGAAGATGTTAAAGTAATATTTATAGTATGTCTGTTGAAGACATTTGAACATGTTAAAGTAATATTTATAGTATGTCTGTTGAAGACATGTGAAGATGTTAAAATCACATTTATAGTATGTCTGTTGAAGACATTTGAAGATATTAAAATCACATTTATAGTATGTCTGTTCGAGACGTTTGAAGATGTTAAAATCACATTTAAGGTGTGTCTGTTCAAGACATTTGAAGATATTAAAATCACATTCATAGTATGTCTGTTCGAGACGTTTGAAGATGTTAAAACATTTAAGGTGTGTCTGTTGAAGACATTTGAAGATG
>CM031600.1:93246861-93249361 GCA_018398815.1 Conus ventricosus
TTGTACCACAGTGTTCAAGTACTTCAGCTGTTCAAATGATCCCTGGAGTCTTTCAGCCAGGGTACAACAACAACAACAACAACAACAACAACAACAACAACAACAACAACACAACAACAACAGCAACAACAACTGTACTAAAGTGAACTGTACTACATTGCACTGTGTTATATTGTCGTGCATTTCCGTTCCACAAATAGACCACAGCGTTTCTGCACTATGAGCTATACTGTATGCTGAGTATTATACCACAGTGCATTGCATAATTCGCTTACAGTTCTATAGTAAAAAAAAGCGATGCAACATGTCACTGTTCTACTCCTACAGTGCATATTGTGCAACTCAGCACAGATCTATAGCATGGACTATTTCGCCACATGCTACACTGTGTTACATTACATGGAATACTACAGTGACCACAGCGTTTCAGCAGTATGAGCAATACTGTATGCCTGTGTATTATACCACAGTGCATTGCACAATTCACTACAGTTCCATAGTATACACGAAACAACATGTCACTGCATTATACCACAGTGCATTGCACAATTCACTACAGTTCCATAGTATACACGAAACAACATGTCACTGCGTTTATACCACAGTGCATTGCACAATTCACTACAGTTCCATAGTATACACGAAACAACATGTCACTGCATTATACCACAGTGCATTGCACAATTCACTACAGTTCCATAGTATACACGAAACAACATGTCACTGCGTTATACCACAGTGCATTGCACAATTCACTACAGTTCCATAGTATACACGAAACAACATGTCACTGCATTATACCACAGTGCATTGCACAATTCACTACAGTTCCATAGTATACACGAAACAACATGTCACTGTATTATACCACAGTGCATTGCACAATTCACTACAGTTCCATAGTATACACGAAACAACATGTCACTGCGTTATACCACAGTGCATTGCACAATTCACTACAGTTCCATAGTATACACGAAACAACATGTCACTGCATTATACCACAGTGCATTGTGTAACTCACCACAGATCTATAGCATGGACTATATAGCAGCATGCTATACTACATTACATTACATTATATTACATTACATTACATACTGCAGTGAACTGTAATGCCAGGTGATAGAAGTGCCAGATGGTACAGTTCTCTATAGTTCCAGAGAACTGAGCTACATCGTATTGTATTCACTCGCTGCGATGTACAGTTCACAGTACAATTTACAGTTCACGGCAGTTCTACAAAACACAGCAGAACATTGCACGGTCTATTACAATTCTATAGTATACAGCATGTAGTGCATAATACAGATCACTTCATTTCTTTAGTATGAACTCTATCGCGTTGTTTCACTTCGCGGTACATTGTGCAGCTTACTACAGTTCGCGAGTATACAGCACTATACTGCGCAGCTTACTATAGTTCAATAGTATACAGTACTATACTGCGCTGCCTTCTATAGTTCAATAGTATACAGCACTATACTGCGCAGCTTACTGCAGTTCAATAGTATATAGCACTATTCTGCGCAGCTTACTATAGTTCAAAAGTATACAGCACTATGCTGCGCAGCTTACTATAGTTCAATAGGGCACAGCACTATGCTGCGCAGCTTACTATAGTTCAAACGTATACAGCACTATACTGCGCAGCTTACTACAGTTCAATAGTATACAGCACTATACTGCGCAGCTTACTATAGTTGTTATAGTGCACAACCATGCGCTGTACAGCCCACTACAGTTCTGTAGTATACAGCACTACATTTTACAGCTCACTACAGTTCTACAGTATATAGTACTCTATTGTACTTTTATAGTGTACAACCATACATTTTACAGCTCACTACAGTTCTACAGTATATAGTACTCTATTGTACTTTTATAGTGTACAACCATACATTTTACAGCTCACTACAGTTCTACAGTATATAGTACTCTATTGTACTTTTATAGTGTACAACCATACATTTTACAGCTCACTACAGTTCTACAGTATATAGTACTCTATTGTACTTTTATAGTGTACAACCATACATTTTACAGCTCACTACAGTTCTACAGTATATAGTACTCTATTGTACTTTTATAGTGTACAACCATACATTTTACAGCTCACTACAGTTCTACAGTATATAGTACTCTATTGTACTTTTATAGTGTACAACCATACATTTTACAGCTCACTACAGTTCTACAGTATATAGTACTCTATTGTACTTTTATAGTGTACAACCATACATTTTACAGCTCACTACAGTTCTACAGTATATAGTACTCTATTGTACTTTTATAGTGTACAACCATACATTTTACAGCTCACCACAGTTCTACAGTATATAGTACTCTCTTGTACAGCTCATTACACTTCTATATTGTACAACCATACATTGTACAGCTCACTACAATTCTATAGTACACAGCTCTACATAGTACAGCTCACTACAATTCTATAGTATACAACAGCATATTGAACAGTTCACATCAGTTCAATCGTATG
>CM031600.1:93259361-93261861 GCA_018398815.1 Conus ventricosus
TTCCTTAGAATAATAACTATTTTCCTTGTTTTCCTTAGAATAATAACTTTTTTCCCTGCTTTTCTGCGGATTATACCTATTTTCCCTGTTTTCCTTAGAATAATAACTATTTTCCCTGTTTTCCTTAGAATAATAACTATTTTCCTTGTTTTCCTTAGAATAATAACTATTTTCCCTGTTTTCCTTAGAATAATAACTATTTTCCCTGTTTTCCTTAGAATAATAACTATTTTCCTTGTTTTCCTTAGAATAATAACTATTTCCCCTGTTTTCCTTAGAATAATAACTATTTTCCTTGTTTTCCTTAGAATAATAACTTTTTCCCCTGCTTTTCTGCGGATTATACCTATTTTCCCTGTTTTCCTTAGAATAATAACTATTTTCCCTGTTTTCCTTAGAATAATAACTATTTTCCCTGTTTTCCTTAGAATAATAACTATTTTCCCTGTTTTCCTTAGAATAATAACTATTTTCCCTGTTTTCCTTAGAATAATAACTATTTTCCTTGTTTTCCTGTGGATGATAACTGTTTTTCTTGCTTTCCTGTGGATGATAACTGTTTTTCTTGCTTTCCTGTGGATGATAACTGTTTTTCTTGCTTTCCTGTGGATGATAACTGTTTTTCTTGCTTTCCTGTGGATGATAACTGTTTTTCTTGCTTTCCTGTGGATGATAACTGTTTTTCTTGCTTTCCTGTGGATGATAACTGTTTTTCTTGTTTTCCTGTGGATGATAACTGATTTTCTTGCTTTCCTGTGGATGATAACTGGTTTTTTTGCTTTCCTGTGGATGATAACTGTTTTTTTTGCTTTCCTGTGGATGATAACTGTTTTTTTTTTGCTTTCCTGTGGATCACAGTTGTTTTCGTTGTGGTCCATGAACGATAATTGTTATCCTTGGTTTTTTTTTTTTTTTTTTTTTTTTTTTTTTTTGGGGGGGGGGGGGGGGGGGGGGTGGGGGGGGGACAAATCAAAACAAATCAGATTTCATCGCGAGAGAAAACGTCGTTAACAGGGAAAACAGGTGTGATCGCCATTTACCGTGACAAGCACATGCTGGTATTTTTGGTATGTAGCGAAAAGGGGAATTGCACCAGCCGCCGTGGCGTAGTGGTTGCCGTCGCGAACTCCTGACTGGGAGGTCATGGGTTCAATTTCCATTACAGCCATTTATTTATGGGATTTTTCTGCCCCGACCGGCTCCTACCCAGACGTAAGTTCGCTACGGGCTCAGTTGGGAAGACAGGGACCACACAGTAGAGTTTCATCCACTTAATTAACGAATCTCTCAAAGTGTTACTCAAATTTCCTGACCAAAACTGCAGGTGTCTGTATCTCTCGGGCCTGGTTGATGGCGCCGGGCTATATTATCAGAGCAAGCGTAGAATACAGCCCTGTCATGCAGTCTCAGACTAGAATGGAAATCAGTTGCATCATCTTCATCATAATCAGTTGCATCATCTTCATCATTCTCATTCTCATCGATCAGCATTAAAACAAAAAATGTCTAAAATTCCGTGGCCCTTCAAGCCCGGCTCTCTTGGTGACCTCAGTTTCGATGTCCTCTCCCCGTCTATGGCCTCGGTTTAATTCTGTCGGGGTCACCGGTATCGGCCAATTCTTGGGGGCTGTCGTTGGATGGAAGTGGTGGCGCCCTACGGTGGGAATGCTCACTCACGCCGGTGTCGTATATAATACTGTCGCCGTGGAATTGTATCGCAGCGATAGCATTTCACGTGAAATATTGTTGCAGCGACAATAATTGCTGGAAAAAAAAATGTCGCGCGACAACTTTTCACGAAAAATGTCCCATAGAATATTGTAGCTGTCCATAAAATGCAGTATTTCCCGGGAAATACTGTCGCTGCGACACGATTTTATGAGCGACAGTATTATATACGACACCGGCTCGGTGACTAAGCAGTTATTGTCGTCAGTAAGGGGGAGGGGGGGGGGGGGGGGAGGGGGGGGGGGGGGGGGGTGTCCTGTGTATATTGGATCAGAAAGACACCACTGAACACTACCGAAGTGATTCGGCAGCAGTGCAGTGTCTCCTCCGATGGGTTGCCTCTTGGCGACTCGACATTGTTTCCTGTAGATTGCTGGTGCTGGTTCTGCGGCGGGTCGGACCGGACTGTGGCCGTGAACGGGGAGGGAAGGGGGCGGGGGGGGGGGGGGGGGGAGGAGGGGGGGGGGGGGGGGAGGGGACGGAGAGAAGGGGGGGGGGGGGGGTGTCGGAATGAGCGGCGTGGGTGCAAAAGATTCCTAGGGATCACAACTGTTTCCCTACTCTTTTTTTTGTTGTTGTTGGTCGTTTTCCTTCAGGATAACTGTTCCCCCCCCCCCCCCCCCCCCCCCCACGATAACAGCAGAATAGCAGGATCCTCATGGGCAACATCGATGATACTAACATTCCTGGGAAAATAGAGGAATTATTGGTATTTTTAGGAAAAGCAGGGAAAAGAGTAATTAACGTGAGGATAACAGTTGTGAGGCTCAGG
>CM031600.1:93266861-93274361 GCA_018398815.1 Conus ventricosus
TCTGTTATTTGTCACGTCTCAGACATATTTGCCAAAGATTCAGTTCTCTGTTATTTGTGATGTCTCAGACATATTTGCCAAAGATTCGGTTCTCTGTTATTTGTGATGTCTCAGACAGACATATTTGCCAAAGATTCAGTTCTCTGTTATTTGTGACGTCTCAGACAGACATATTTGCCAAAGATTCAGTTCTCTGTTATTTGTGATGTCTCAGACAGACATATTTGCCAAAGATTCAGTTCTCTGTTATTTGTGATGTCTCAGACAGACATATTTGCCAAAGATTCAGTTCTCTGTTATTTGTCACGTCTCAGACATATTTGCCAAAGATTCAGTTCTCTGTTATTTGTGACGTCTCAGACATATTTGCCAAAGATTCAGTTCTCTGTTATTTGTGACGTCTCAGACATATTTGCCAAAGATTCAGTTCTCTGTTATTTGTGATGTCTCAGACATATTTGCCAAAGATTCAGTTCTCTGTTATTTGTGATGTCTCAGGCAGACATATTTGCCAAAGATTCAGTTCTCTGTTATTTGTCACGTCTCAGACATATTTGCCAAAGATTCAGTTCTCTGTTATTTGTGACGTCTCAGACATATTTGCCAAAGATTCAGTTCTCTGTTATTTGTCACGTCTCAGACATATTTGCCAAAGATTCAGTTCTCTGTTATTTGTGACGTCTCAGACATATTTGCCAAAGATCCAGTTCTCTGTTATTTGTGACGTCTCAGACATATTTGCCAAAGATTCAGTTCTCTGTTATTTGTGACTCAGTCCTCTGTTATTTGTGACGTCACAGACATATTTGCCAAAGATTCAGTTCTCTGTTATTTGTGATGTCTCAGACATATTTGCCAAAGATTCAGTCCTCTGTTATTTGTGACGTCACAGACATATTTGCCAAAGATTCAGTTCTCTGGTATTTGTGACGTCTGATGGAGACCAACGTTTCGATACATTCACTTCTCTGTAAGGTGTGACTCTGAAGGAGACATGCTTGTTGTCGAAACTTCACTTTCTCTTTCTCTGATACTCGACTCGTCTCCGGGGATAGTCTGTTTTGAAGTGAAAGACACACGACAGTGAAAGTTTTCTTTTTTCTTTCCATGCCTCAAGTCAATGGAACGAACTGCCTATCTCTCAGTCTAATTTTGATTCTTTTTTCTATAATAAATGTCTTTGAGGATTCTCAGAAAATTAAAAAAAACAAACAAAAAAAAACAACAAAAAACAAACAAACAAACAAACAAACAAAAAACCCAGAACAAATATCAACAAAGTTTCGGTCATTGACCGTCTTCAGGACTTGTGACATAAAAAAGAAAACAACCGAATGGTTTTTCTCTTTATGTCACAAGTCCTGAAGACGGTCTATGACCGAAACTTTCTTGATATTTGTTCTGTTTTTCTTTTTTACAGAAGATTTGCGGTCAAATATCTGTTTTATCTTTTTTTTTTCTACGTTCACGTTAGGCTCAAACTTGAACACATCTCTTCCGTAACACGTAGTAGTATGTTCATGCTTGCGTAATTCTTTGCAGAGTGCGGAAGGGTGGGGTTAGGACTATTTGTGTATGATGTATAACCTCACTGTCCGTGTGACACGTGATCACATGTGATTAAGACATAACGTAATGCCTTGTCTACAACGTGCGCTGAACAATGATTGATGTCATCTTTATAATGAACATGACCGCTATCATTTATTGGTATTTCACCTTGCTTCGGTTCCCTTGACGTCCGTCCTGACCTTTACTCGGCTAAGAGGTCACATGAAGGGGACTGGAAGGCCGATGGAAATGTTTCCTAGCTTCCCCTCCCCCCCCCCCCCCCCCCTCCCCTCCCTGGCGTGTGTCAGGCTGCACACCAACAATTAATGTACCAAGACCTTGCTTAAGGACTCGTGTATTTATAGATAGGTGCAGTAAGATTGTTTTGAGAATTTGTGTTGTTGTGTCTGAAAGTTGATTCTCCTTTTTGTTCATATGCCCATCAAGGTACAAGCCAAGCAGTAACGGGACTATTTGCCCATCAAGGTACAAGCCAAGCAGTAACGGGACTATTTGCCCATCAAGGTACAAGCCAAGCAGTAACGGGACTATTTGCCCATCAAGGTACAAGCCAAGCAGTAACGGGACTATTTGCCCATCAAGGTACAAGCCAAGCAGCTCCAAGCAGACAGATTATAATGAAAGGAATGGGACTATTTGAGGGGAACCACCGGGCGCAAAGATAGGATCACAAGTCAATGCGAAGGCGAGAAATGTGACGTCAAGTAAGGTGAAGTTTATACATGTCTAGATTGTGAGTGATGTCATCGGTAAAAATCCCTAAAAAAAAAAGTAAGTAAAATGACTGGCGTGTGTGTGTGTGTGTGTGTGTGTGTGTGTGTGTGTGTGTGTGTGTGTGTGTGTGTGTGCGTGCGTGCGTGCGTGCGTGCGTGTGTGTGTGTGTGTGTGTGTGTGTGTGTGTGTGTGTGTGTAAGAGAGAGAGAGAGAGAGAGAGAGAGAGAGAGATCATTTGATCTTCTATCAGCTTTATATCAATCCCTGGCTCAAATTTGTGGCACGACTAAAAATGCTTACATGGATTAATTGAACGGCGATTTGGTGCTGAATTCTAATTGCGACGTGCGGCCTTATCACCTCGCCCAGCTGGCCACGGACGCCAGGATTACAGAGGGATGGGCGGCCTCACAACAGGTCGCTCTGCACTTGCTGATCTGTGAATTTCCAGGCGGCTGTGCGCCATGGTTTTCTATGAAGGCCTGGGTGGGTGAATGCATAGCGTGGTGTTATCTGTGTCAGTGGGTGGGGGATGGTGTGCGGGTGTTGGAAACAGTGTGAATGCGCTGCACCCGTTTTGTACTCCCAGTTCTTATAGAACAGGGAATACTTTAGAATGGGAACGAATAAATGCTGTGTGTGTGTGTGTGTGTGTGTGTGTGTGTGTGTGTGTGTGTGTGTGTGTGTGTCCGTGGTCAAAATGTGTTCCACTCGCTTCAGACAAAACTGCTTGGCCGATCTTTCTGAAAATTTGTAGGTATGTTCATTATGGGTCACGGATGATGCCCGATGTTTTAGTTTACCCCGTTTTAGCCGTTACTAACGTCTGTAACGGCCTGTAACGGTTTTCCTTCTTTGTGGAATATCTCAGAAAGTCCTTGGCCGATCTTTCTGAAAATTTGTAGGTATGTTCATTATGGATCACGAATAATGCCCGATGTTTTAGGTTACCGTTATAGCCGTTACTAACGGCTGTAACGGCCTGTAACGGTTTTTCTTCTTTATGGAATATCCCAGAAAGTACTTGGCCGATCTTTGTGAAAATTAGCAGTTATGTTCAGTATGGATTACGAATGATGCTCGATGTTTTAGTTTACCGTTATATCCATTACTAACGGCTATAACGACCCATAACGGTTATTCTTCTTTATGGAATATCTCAGAAAGCACTTTGTCGATCTTTCTGAAAATTTGTAGGTATGTTCATTATGGGCGACGGATGATACCCAATGTTTAGTTTACCGTTATAGCAGTTACTAACGGCTATAACTGCCCATAACGGTTTTTCTTTTTTATGGAATGTCTCAGAAAGTACTTGGCCGGTCTTTCTGAAAATTTGTAGGTATGTTCATTATGGGCGACGGATGATACCCGACGTTTTAGTTTACCATTATAGCCGTTACTAACGGCTATAACGGCCCCTAACGGTTTTTCTTTTTTATGGAATGTCTCAGAAAGTACTAGGCCGATGTTTCTGAAAATTTGTAGGTATGTTCATTATGGGTCACGGATGATGCCCGACGTTTTAGTTTACCGTTATAGCCGTTATAGCCGTTACTAACGGCCAATAATGGTTTTCTTCTTTATGGAAAATCTCAGAAAGCTCTCGGCCGATCTTTCTGAAAATTTGTAAGTATGTTCATTATAGGTCACAGATGATGGCCGATGTTTACCAGAATAGCCATTACTAACGGTTACACCAGCCCAAGACGGTTTTTCCTCTTTATGGATTATCTCACACGTATTAAGAATAAACTGGGAGTACGTTTATATGCTTTGCATCTTGTTCTTGTTCATTTTTTTTTAAATGTCGAATTAACATACTGTCTAGTCCTTGTTTTCCTTTTTAATTTCTTTTTTTTTTTTTTTTTGCTGTCCCACTCTCTGCGCCACCTCAGAGGCGCTCATTCCGACACCGCTCATTCCGACACCCCGTCCACAGCCATAGCCCGGTCGGCCCCGCCGCAGCCCCGGCACCGGCAATCCACAGGAAGCAGTCAATGTCAAGTCGTCAAGAGGCAACCCACCGGAGGAGACACTGCACTGCTGCCGAGTCACTTCGGTGGTGTTCAGTGGCGCCTGTCTTGAACTAACATACGCAGGACACCACCTACTAAGCCCCTACCTAACGACAATAATTGCTTAGTCGCGGAGCCGGCGTGAGTGAGCTCTCCCTCCGGTGGGCGCCACCACGTCCGTCCAACGACAGCCCCATGGACTCGCCGATACCGTGACCTCGACGGAACCAAACCAAGGTCACAGACGTGGAGAGGACATCGAAATTGAGGTCACCATGAGAGCAGGGCATGAAGGGCCACAGAATTTGAGGACTTTTTTTTTTAATGCTGATCGATGAGAATGAGGATGATTAAGATGATGCACGGATTTCCGTTTCGGTCTGAGACTACATGACAGGGCTGTACTCTACGCTCCTTTCATAATATATCCCGGCGTCAACCAGGCCCGAGAGATACAGCACCTGCAGTGTTGGTCATGAAATTTGAGCAACACTCTCAGAAACGCATCCATTAAGTGGATGAAACTCGACTGTGTGGTCCCAGTCTTCCCACTGAGTCCGCAGCAAACTCAACTCTGGGTAGGAGCCGGTCGGGGCAGAAAAAACCCACATGACTTCTGATGGGATTCGAACCCACGACCTCCCAGCCGGGAGTCCGCGACGTTAACCACTTCGCCACGGCGGTTTATTTTCAGTCATTTTCTTTTTTTTCTTTTACATGACCTAAAAACACATAGCGAATTTTGAACTACCGTGTCATGTACACATATCCATACATACACGACCATCACACTTGCAAGTGCAGGTGTTCGCATGTATGCCTACATATAGGCCGATAAAATTTTGGCGGATAATACCGTTTGCTTGAATTAATTCCTAAAAAATCATTTTAAGTGCATTGAAAACTTCAATCTTTCCTGAATACGCAGCACTATTTTTAACCAAGTTTGCGCTGCGGAAAGTTGGTTTTAATTCACTTTGAAAGTAGTGTGTATGGGTGAAATTTGGCGCGCCGCGAGCAAGCATCGCTGCGCGTCTGTTAAGAGCCAAAACCCAACATCTACCATCACTAACAAGTATTGCGGTTTTGGGTTCTGGCTCTAGCATTCAGCGCCGCTTGAGCAAACCTAAAGCTTATTTCTCATACTGTACAAGGTGATGTTTCAGAAATATTTGAAATAGCAAATCAGCAATTATAAAGTATTTTCTCATTTAAGCATGAAAAAGGGGTGGGGGGGGGGGGGGGGGCACAGAATAAAAATATAGGGGGGGGGGGGGGGGGTGAGTGCAGGCACATATGATGTGAGGTAGTGGTGATGCATCGTCTAGGGTGAACTGTCTGACCGCATATTCTTGTTAAAAACCATCATAAGCTTATATTTACGATGACCATTGAGAAGACTAAACACACAGATAAGGTCATAATGTAACAAAACAATGGTAGTAAAGTGTACAGACATTGACAACTGAAGCAAAGGGAGGAATTTGACATACATATATATTTCAGTAATTCATTTCACTCAAACAATTTCAACTCCGATCATAATTTTTATTCATGATAACAACACACGAAAATAACAATTATGAAATAGTAAACCTTCTCTCTCTCTCTCTCTCTCTCTCTCTCTCTCTCTCTCTCTCTCTCTCTCTCTCTCTCTCTCTCTCTCTCTCTCTCTCTCTCTCACACACACACACACACACACACACACACACACACACACACACAAAACACACCACACACATGATCACATACACACACCCACACACTAGGGAAACAGCAATAGAGAAAAAAAAATATTTTAACCGAAATTTATAGCAAAATAGAAGACAATGGTCAAACAAAGAACATTAGTGTTTGAACATTGTAAATTCTACACATCATAATGAAAATAGCTTTCAAATCGTTCAGAGATAAGAGTCACAAACAAACAAACTAGCAATGTGCTTGCTGTGTTTAAATAACATTCAAGAAAATATTCAGTTATACACACCAAGCAAAATGTATACTAGACAGCAAAGTATACTATATTCATGGGATGCATATAGAGGTTATATCTTTCCCTCCGAAGTTTAGATCACAAGAGCAACAGCAAAAATAAATAAATAAATAAATAAATAAAAATGAAATAAAATTAAATTAAAATAAAATCAAATAAACTGAAATAAAATCAAATAAACTGAAATAAAATCAAATTTTCAAATAAAATAAAATAAATAAAATAAAATAAATCCGTGTTGCATTTACTCAAATAAAATTCAAGAAACCATACAAGTATGTACACACCTCAAGCAAAGATTTGGAAAACATAAGCCCAATGACAAACAATCAACATCTTTGTGACTATGTTGCTTTGTTACTAAATTTTTTATGAAGTTGTGGGAACCATCCTTAGTTTTTCAACTAAGATCACATTTTATAAAGAAATAGAGATATATATGCATTAAAATCTCCCTCCCCCCCCTCTCTCTCTCTCTCTCTCTCTCTCTCTCTCTCTCACACACACACACGCGCGCACGCGCGCGCA
Organism: Conus ventricosus; assembly: GCA_018398815.1. Taxonomy (NCBI): domain Eukaryota; kingdom Metazoa; phylum Mollusca; class Gastropoda; order Neogastropoda; family Conidae; genus Conus; species Conus ventricosus. The sequence continues at coordinate 93,273,690 of CM031600.1, forward strand.
TGCGAACAGGTAAAAAAGTCAGAATTCACATTTCTTCTAATCATCTGAACATTGGTCACACGTCACAGTCAGTGAAATTTACAGAGTTTGCGCAGTTCATTCCTCTGCACTGTTCACAAGCAGTTGTGCAGGACCAGCCCATGTCGTCGACAGGTGCATCTGGCGGTTTGACAATCTGCTTTTTCAGTTGCATTTGACGATGTGGAGAAGGGCCTTGATGTCCCTCTAGGAATTCTTCGTGCTTTTTAATTCCACCAGGAGTAACTGCCGCAAGCAAGCATTCCCATGCCATGAAAGGTCCCTCTGCCATCAAGTGTCGCGGAATTATGGTCCACATTGTCCCGATGAACTGGATGGTGGTGTTGTCGGTGACAGGCGGCAGGTCAAAACACGTGAGTGCAGGCCGCGTTTCTCTGGAAACTTCATGACTTCTGAGTATGAACAGCAGAAGCCAAGGTGGTTGATGTGTCAACCAGGAAACGCGACCCAAACGCTCTGTGCATTTGGACACCCAGTCCCATTTGTAGTGGTGCAACAATAGTGTTTGGCCTCGTACACTGGATGATGGCCTGGCCGACCGCTGACAGTTTGGCTTTGGCTTCAGCCCTCTTAGTTATATGTCGTAAGAGTTCAACCAGAGAATCAGGAAGAAATTGGTTATGGTTTTCTATC
>CM031600.1:93281861-93284361 GCA_018398815.1 Conus ventricosus
GTGTCCTGCGCGTGTTGGGTCAGAACAGACACTTTGGAACACCCCCGAAGAAGCTCAGCAGCAGTGCAGTGTCTCCTATGGTGATTTGCCTCGGACTACTTGATATTGGTCTGCTTCCTGTGGACTGCCGATGACATGGCTATAGCGGGACAAGCTAGTCTGTGGCTGTGGACGCGAGCCAGAATGCACGGCACGGTGCAATGTGGCTGTGGACGGGGGAGAGAGCCAGAATGCAATGGTGCAATGTGGCTGTGGACGCAGAGCCAGAATGCAGGGCACGGTGCAATGTGGCTGTGGACGGAGAGCCGGAATGCAAAGGTGCAATGTGGCTGTAGACGGAGAGCCAGAAGCAAAGGTGCAATGTGGCTGTGGACGGAGAGCAGAATACAAAGGTGCAATGTGGGTGTTGACGGAGAGAGAGAATGCTCGGCACGGGCAATGTGTGTGGACGGGGGAGAGCCAGAATGCAATGGTGCAATGTGCTGTGAACGGGGGGAGAGCCAGAATGCACGGCACGGTGCAATGTGGCTGTGGACAGAAGCAGAATGCACGGCACGGTGCAATGTGGCTGTAGACGGGGAGAGCCCGAATGCACGGCACAGTGCAATTGGTTGTGGACGGGGGAGAGCCAGAATGCACGGCACAGTGCAATGTGGCTGTGGGCAGAGAGCCAGAATGAACGCACGGTGCAATGTGGCTGTGGACGAGGGAGAGCCAGAATGCACTGCACGGTGCAATGTGGCTGTGGACGGAGAACCAGAATGCAATGTGGACAGAGAGCCATATGCAATGTGGACGGAGAGCCAGAATGCAGGGCACGGTGTAATGTGGCTGTGGACGGAGAGAACGGAATGCAATGGTGCAATGTGGCTGTGGACAGCCAGCCAGAATGCAATGGTGCAGTGTGGCTGTGAACGGAGAGCCAGAATGCACGGCACGGTGCAATGTGGCTGTGGACGGAGAGCCAGAATGCACGGCACGGTGCAATGTGGCTGTGGACGGAGAGCCAGAATGCACGGCACGGTGCAATGTGGCTGTGGACCAGATCCAGAATGAACGGCACGGTGCAATGTGGCTGTGGACGGAGAGCCATGCACGGCACGGTGCAATGTGGCTGTGGACGCAGAGCCAGAATGCAATGGTGCAATGTGGCTGTGGATGCAGAGTCAGAATGCACAACACGGTGCAATGTGGCTGTGGACAGAGAGCCAGAATGCAATGTGGACTGAGAGCCAGAACGCACGGCACAGTGCAATGTGGCTGTGGTGGAGAGCCAGAATGCACGGCACAGTGTAATGTGGCTGTGGACGGAGAGACAGAATGCACGGCACAGTGTAATGTGGCTGTGGACGGGTGAGAGCCAGAATGCACGGCACGGTTTGTAATGTGGATTGTCGACGGGGAGAGCCAGAATGCACGGCATGGTGGAATGTGGCTGTGGACGGAGAGCCAGAAGCACGGCACAGTGCAATATGGCTGTGGACGGAGATCCAGAATGAACGGCACGGTGCAATGTGGCTGGGGGACGGGGAGATCCAGAATGAACAGCACGGTGCAATGTGGCTGTGGACGGAGATCCAGAATGCAAAGGTGCAATGTGGCTTTGGACGGAGAGCCGGAATGCAAAGGTGCAATGTGGCTGTGGGACGGGGGAGAGCCAGAATGCACGGCACGGTGTAATGTGGCTGTGGACAGAAAGCCAGAATGCACGGCACGGTGCAATGTGGCTGTGGACGGGGACGGGGGGAGAGCAGAATGCACGCCACGGTGCAATGTGGCTGTGGACAGGGGAGAGCCAGAATGCACGGCACGGTGCAATGTGGCTGTCGACGGGGGAGAGCCAGAATGCACGGCACGGTGCAATGTGGGCTGTGGACGGGGGGAGGAGGCCAGAATGCACGGCACAGTGCAATGTGGCTGTGGACGGAGAGCCAGAATGCACGGCACGGTGCAATGTGGCTGTGGACGGGGGAGGGAGCCAGAATGCACGGCACAGTGCAATGTGGCTGTGGACGGAGAGCCAGAATGCACGGCACAGTGCAATGTGGCTGTGGACAGAGAGCCAGAATGCACGCCACGGTGCAATGTGGCTGTGGGCGGGGGGAGAGAGCCAGAATGCACGGCACAGTGCAATGTGGCTGTGGACGGGGGAGAGCCAGAATGCACGGCACGGTGCAATGTGGCTGTGGACAGAGAGCCAGAATGCACGGCACGGTTGCAAACGTCACTGAAATAACATGGACGATGCAAGAGGGATTAAAGAAAAAAAAACATAAACGAACAAAACCCCTCATCTTGAAACCTGCGAGTTGCAACTGCTGAGCTATCGGGAAAGAGCAGCAGGCCATACACCACCATTAGGAATGTGCACCAAATCACTACCAAGTCTGTCCAAGCGTGTTGAGGCATAGCATAAGTCTGAACTTCAATTTAATACTAAGTTGATTGTAGATCAAACACCCCTCTCCCCCCCCCCTCCCTTCATCAATCAATCGTTTCT
>CM031600.1:93289361-93306861 GCA_018398815.1 Conus ventricosus
TGAGGTCGGAACACGTCGTCTTCTTGTCTTGTCCGTTCCTTTCTAATTGTATACTCGTTCATTGTTCCTTTCTCATGATGTCCTCATCTATGTCCTATTCTTGGCATCCTCATCCATGTTTCCTTTCTCATGACTTCCTCACACATCTCTCCTTTATAATAACTTCGTTTACCTTTCCTTTCTCATGATGTCATCATCCATCTTTCCTTTCTCATGATGTCTTCATTCATCTTTCCTTTATAATAACTTCGTTTACCTTTCCTTTCTCTTGCTGTCTTCATCCGTCTTTCCTTTCTCATGATGTCTTCATCCATCTTTCCTTTCTCATGACGTCTTCATCCATCTTTCCTTTCTCATGATGTCCTCATCCATCTTTCCTTTCTCATGACGTTCTCATCCATCTTTCCTTTCTCATGCCGTCTTCATCCGTCTTTCCTTTCTCATGATGTCTTCATCCATCTTTCCTTTCTCATGATGTCTTCATCCATCTTTCCTATATAGTTACTTCGTTTATCTTTCCTTTCTCATGATGTCTTCATCCATCTTTCCTTTCTCATGACGTCTTCATCCATCTTTCCTGTCTCATGATGTCATCATTCGTCGTTACCTTCTCATGATGCCCTCGTCGGTATGTCCGTTCTTAAGTTGTACTCATCCATCGTTTCCTCGTCCTCGCACATGATGTCTTCATCTATTGTTTTCTTTTTCATGATGGATGCTTTCACCCGTTTTCCTTTCTCATGGTGTTCTCACCAGTTTTTCTTATTCATGATGTCCCGATCCACGTTTCTTTTCTTGTGATTTTCCAATCCATCTTTTTGTTCACACAGTATCCTCGCTCATCTCTCTTTCCTCATGATGTCATCAATTTTTCCTTTCACGTGATGTTCTCGTTGATCTTTTCTTTCTCATGATATCCTCTTCCATCTTGTTCATTGGATTCTCGAAACTCTTTCCTTTGTGATGTCCTCATCCACGTCTGCTTTCCCACGATGTCTTCATCCTTCAGTCTTTTTACATGCTGTCTTCATCCTTCAGTCTTTTTACATGCTGTCTTCATCCTTCAGTCTTTTACATGCTGTCTTCATCCTTCAGTCTTTTTACATGCTGTCTTCATCCTTCAGTCTTTTTACATGATGTCTTCATCCTTCAGTCTTTTTACATGCTGTCTTCATCCTTCAGTCTTTTTACATGCTGTCTTCATCCTTCAGTCTTTTTACATGCTGTCTTCATCCTTCAGTCTTTTTACATGCTGTCTTCATCCTTCAGTCTTTTACATGCTGTCTTCATCCTTCAGTCTTTTTACATGCTGTCTTCATCCTTCAGTCTTTTTTTTTCATGCTGTCTTCATCCTTCAGTCTTTTTACATGCTGTCTTCATCCTTCAGTCTTTTTACATGCTGTCTTCATCCTTCAGTCTTTTTACATGCTGTCTTCATCCTTCAGTCTTTTTACATGCTGTCTTCATCCTTCAGTCTTTTTACATGCTGTCTTCATCCTTCAGTCTTTTTACATGCTGTCTTCATCCTTCAGTCTTTTTACGTGATGTCTTCATCCTTCAGTCTTTTTACGTGATGTCTTCATCCTTCAGTCTTTTTACATGCTGTCTTCATCCTTCAGTCTTTTTACGTGCTGTCTTCATCCTTCAGTCTTTTTACATGCTGTCTTCATCCTTCAGTCTTTTTACATGCTGTCTTCATCCTTCAGTCTTTTTACATGCTGTCCTTATTCTTCCTTTCGTTTCTTTCTTTTTCCTTTTCTAATGATTTCACATTCATGGTTCTTTCTGAAAATATCCTCACCAACCTTTCTTTTCTAATGATTTCCACATTCATGGTTCTTTCTGAAATATCCTCACCAACCTTCCTTTTCTAATGATTTCCACATTCATGGTTCTTTCTGAAAATATCCTCACCAACCTTTTCTTTTCTAATGATTTCCACATTCATGGTTCTCTTCTGAAAATATCTCACCAACCTTTCCTTTTCTAATGATTTCCACATTCATGGTCTTTCTGAAAATATCCTCACCAACCTTTCCTTTTCTAATGATTTCCACATTCATGGTTCTTTCTGAAAATATCCTCACCAACCTTTCCTTTTCTAATGATTTCCACATTCATGGTTCTTTCTAAAAATATCCTCACCAACCTTTCCTTTTCTAATGATTTCCACATTCATGGTTCTTTCTGAAAATATCCTCACCAACCTTTCCTTTTCTAATGATTTCCACATTCATGGTTCTTTCTGAAAATATCCTCACCAACCTTTCCTTTTCTAATGATTTCCACATTCATGGTTCTTTCTGAAAATATCCTCACCAACCTTTCCTTTTCTAATGATTTCCACATTCATGGTTCTTTCTGAAAATATCCTCACCAACCTTTCCTTTTCTAATGATTTCCACATTCATGGTTCTTTCTGAAAATATCCTCACCAACCTTTCCTTTTCTAATGATTTCCACATTCATGGTTCTTTCTGAAAATATCCTCACCAACCTTTCCTTTTCTAACGATTTCCACATTCATGGTTCTTTCTGAAAATATCCTCACCAACCTTTCCTTTTCTAATGATTTCCACATTCATGGTTCTTTCTGAAAATATCCTCACCAACCTTTCCTTTTCTAATGATTTCCACATTCATGGTTCTTTCTGAAATATCCTCACCAACCTTTCCTTTTCTAATGATTTCCACATTCATGGTTCTTTCTGAAAATATCCTCACCAACCTTTCCTTTTCTAATGATTTCCACATTCATGGTTCTTTCTGAAAATATCCTCACCAACCTTTCCTTTTCTATGATTTCCACATTCATGGTTCTTTCTGAAAATATCCTCACCAACCTTTCCTTTTCTAATGATTTCCACATTCATGGTTCTTTCTGAAAATATCCTCACCAACCTTTCCTTTTCTAATGATTTCCACATTCATGGTTCTTTCTGAAAATATCCTCACCAACCTTTCCTTTTCTAATGATTTCCACATTCATGGTTCTTTCTGAAAATATCCTCACAACCTTTCCTTTTCTAATGATTTCCACATTCATGGTTCTTTCTGAAAATATCCTCACCAACCTTTCCTTTTCTAATGATTTCCACATTCATGGTTCTTTCTGAAAATATCCTCACCAACCTTTCCTTTTCTAATGATTTCCACATTCATGGTTCTTTCTGAAAATATCCTCACCAACCTTTCCTTTTCTAATGATTTCCACATTCATGGTTCTTTCTGAAAATATCCTCACCAACCTTTCCTTTTCTAATGATTTCCACATTCATGGTTCTTTCTGAAAATATCCTCACCAACCTTTCCTTTTCTAATGATTTCCACATTCATGGTTCTTTCTGAAAATATCCTCACCAACCTTTTCTTTTCTAATGATTTCCACATTCATGGTTCTTTCTGAAAATATCCTCACCAACCTTTCCTTTTCTAATGATTTCCACATTCATGGTTCTTTCTGAAAATATCCTCACCAACCTTTCCTTTTCTAATGATTTCCACATTCATGGTTCTTTCTGAAAATATCCTCACCAACCTTTCCTTTCACATGATGCCCTCATATGCCTTTTCTTTCTCATGATGCCCTCATATGCCTTTCTCATGATGCCTCATATGCCTTTCCTTTTCATAATGCCCTCATTATGCCTTTCCTTTCTCATGATGCCCTCATATGCCTTTCCTTTCTCATGATGCCCTCATATGCCTTTCCTTTCTCAATATGCCCTCATATGCCTTTCCTTTCTCACGATGCCCTCATATGTCTTTCCTGTCTCACGATGCCCTCATATGCCTTTCCTTTCTCACGATGCCCTCATATGCCTTTCCTGTCTCACGATGCCCTCATATGCCTTTCCTGTCTCACGATGCCCTCATATGCCTTTCCTGTCTCACGATGCCCTCATATGCCTTTCCTGTCTCACGATGCCCTCATATGCCTTTCCTTTCTCATGGTGTCCTCATCCACGTTCCTTTCTCACAACCCCGTTATCCGACTTTGCTTTTCCATGATGTCCTCATCCACCCTTCCTGTCATGTGTTCTCATCTATTAGTCTTTTCTTACGATGTCATCACCAAGTTTTTCTTTCTCATAGTGTCCTTAACCACCTTTCTTTTCTCATGGTATCTTCATTTACACTTTCTTTCCCTTGATGTTCTCGTGCACAGTTCTTTTCTTACGATATTCTCAACCAGTTTCCTTTCTTCTGACCGTCCCATACACTTTTTCATACTAATAATGCCCTTATCCATTTTTCCTTTCTCATCATGTCCTCATTCATCTTCCTTTTCATGACGTTCTCATCAATCCATTGTTTCTCATGATTTCCACATCCGTCTCTCCTTTTGCGTAATATCCTCATCCACCTGTCCTTTCTAATGATGTGTCCATCCATGTTATCTTTTTCATGTTGTCTTCGCTCCGTCCTTCCTTTCTCGTAATGCCATCATCCATCGTTCCGTTCTTATGATGTCCTCATTCAATTGTCCTTTCTCACAGTGCTATCACCCACCTGTCCTTTCTCATAACGTCCTTACCCATCTTTCCTTTTTAATGACGTTGGTATCTAGCTCACCTTTTTGGTAATGTCCTCATTCATCTTTTCTTTCCTATATCCTGAATTCGTCTTCTTTTCTCGTAGTGTTCTTACCCGATACCTCTTTCTCATGAGGTCCTCATCCGTCTTTTTTTTTCCTTTCACGATGTCCAAGTTCATCTGTTCTTTCTCTTAACTTACTATTCCGCGAGGTCAGCATCAGTCTTCCTTTTTCATGATGTCCTCATGCATGTTCCCTTTCTCATGATGTCCTCATGCATGTTCCCTTTCTGATGATGTCCTCATGCATGTTCCCTTTCTTTCTCATGATGTCCTCATGCATGTTCCCTTTCTCATAATGTCCTCATGCATGTTCCCTTTCTCATGATGTCCTCATGCATGTTCCCTTTCTCATGATGTCCTCATGCATGTTCCCTTTCTCATAATGTCCTCATGCATGTTCCCTTTCTCATAATGTCCTCATGCATGTTCCCTTTCTCATGATGTCCTCATGCATGTTCCCTTTCTCATAATGTCCTCATGCATGTTCCCTTTCTCATAATGCCCCATGCATGTTCCCTTTCTTATAATGTCCTCATGCATGTTCCCTTTCTCATAATGTCCTCATGCATGTTCCCTTTCTTTCTCATGATGTTCTCATGCATGTTCCCTTTTTTTCTCATGATGGCCTCATGCATGTTCTCTTTCTCATAATGCCCTATGCATGTTCCCTTTCTCATAATGTCCTCATGCATGTTCCCTTTCTCATAATGTCCTCATGCATGTTCCCTTTCTTATAATGTCCTCATGCATGTTCCCTTTCTCATGATGTCCTCATGCATGTTCCCTTTCTCATAATGCCCCATGCATGTTCCCTTTCTTATAATGTCCTCATGCATGTCCCCTTTCTCATGATGTCCTAATGCATGTTCCCTTTCTTATAATATCCTCATGCATGTTCCCTTTCTTATAATGTCCTCATGCATGTTCCCTTTCTTTCTCATGATGTCCTCATGCATGTTCCCTTTCTCATGATGCCCTCATGCATGTTCCCTTTCTCATGATGTCCTCATGCATGTTCCCTTTCTTATAATGTCCTCATGCATGTTCCCTTTCTTATAATGTCCTCATGCATGTTCCCTTTCTCATGATGTCCTCATGCATGTTCCCTTTCTCATGATGCCCTCATGCATGTTCCCTTTCTCATGATGTCCTCATGCATGTTCCCTTTCTCATAATGTCCTCATGCATGTTCCCTTTCTTATAATGTCCTCATGCATGTTCCCTTTCTCATGATGTCCTCATGCATGTTCCCTTTCTTATAATGTCCTCATGCATGTTCCCTTTCTCATGATGTCCTCATGCATGTTCCCTTTCTCATAATGTCCTCATGCATGGTCCCTTTCTCATGATGTCCTCATGCATGTTCCCTTTCTCATGATGCCCTCATGCATGTTCCCTTTCTTATAATGTCCTCATGCATGTTCCCTTTCTCAAGATGCCCTCGCCCATCTTTTGTTTCTCATGACGTCATTTTGCGCCATTGCTTTCTTATGATGCCATCATCAATCTTTCCTTTCACGTGATCTCTAGCGTTTTCCTTTTTCGTGACGTCTTTACCCACTGTTCCTTTCTCCCGGTGTCCTCATGCATGTTCTGTATTTCTCTGGTCCATGTTCGTCTGTCACGACGACCTCGTCCATGTTTCGTTTCTCATCAAGTCTCTATCCATCTTGCCTTTCTCACCATGTCATTATCCATTTGTCCTTTTCAGTGATATCTTTATCCATCTTTGCTTTCTCATGATGCCTGTGTGTACCTTTCCTTTCCGATGATTGCCTTGTTTATCTTTTCATTCTCATGACGTCCCCATCCATCTTCTCTGTCACAGGACGTCCTTGTTCCTTTCTTCTTTCTCATAATGTCCTCACCCATTCCATCTTTTCTTTGTCACGATGTCTTCGTTGATCTTTCCTATCCTATACTGTTCACATCCCTCTTGTAATTGTCATGACGTTCTCATCCATCTTTCATTTCTGATGATGTCACCATCCGATGTCTTTATCCATCTTTTCTTTGTGATAATGTCCTCAATCATTAGGGTTGTCCGTTGTCTTTGATTATTTGAATAGGTACACTTGCCATATCGGGGCATTCCGCTGTCTTCAGTTGTCTGTATAGATACATTGGCCATGTTAGGGCTGTTCACTGCTTATAGTTTACTGAATAGGTAGAGCTGTTATACTAAGGCTGTTCACTGTGTGCAAAAGTTTGGACAGGTACACTGGTCTTAACGGCGCAGTGAACTGCCTAGAGTTGTTTTGATAAAAGTATCGGCCATGTGCTGCTGTCTCAGTTGTTTGGACAGATATATTGGAAGATATCAGAGCTGTCTACTAATTCACAGTAGTTTGGATAGGGACATAGGCCGTATCAGGGCTGTGTACAGTTGATGATCATTATGGAAGGTACTTCGAAGTGTAAGGTCAACTCGCCCCAAAGCTAATGCGGAAGGCACCGTCCCACAAGGCGTATGTGTGGGAGTGGAATGTGATGCACAGTAGAGGAGGGGAGTAGAAGTGTCTTTAACACCATTGCACTGCAAGTTAAGATGGTCTGCGGACAGGAGATTTTCATGTCGGTTGGACTCATGCGTTGTGACTAGGGTGCCTGTTACTTTCTCCGTCAGGTATGGGCTGTCTGTGCCTACGTGGCACCATGTTACCTTCTGCATAAGGTGTGGCTATCCGAACATACCTGGCACCAAGTTACTTTCTCTATAAGATGTAGGCTATCCCGTGTACACCTGGCACATTACGCCGTAAGGTGTAGGCTATCCTTGTACACCTGGCGTGATGTAACTTTCTCTGGAATGCGTAGACTATCCGTGCGTATCTTGTTAATCTCTGTTTAAGGTGTAGGCTATCCGTGCGTATCTTGTTAGTCTCTCTTTCAGGTGCAGGCTATCTGTGCACACCTGGCGTGATGTTACTTCCTCTCTAAGGTGTAGACTATCCGTGCGTATCTTGTCAATCTCTTTAAGGTGCAGGCTATCCGTGCACCCCTGGCACCATGTTACTTTCTCCTTAAGGTTTAGGATATCGGTGCATACCTTGCACCATAGTTTTTTTTTTTAAGTGTAGGTTATCTGTGCACGCCTAGCGCTATGTTACTTTTTTCCGTAAATTGTAGGATGTCCATGCACACATGGCACCATACTACTTTGTAGGGTGTAGGAAATGCATGTGCACCTGGTACCAAAGTACTTGGTAAGATATAGGATATCCATTCACACGTGGTACCAACATCATGTCCTCCCTGATCTTGTCGCCGATAAAAAACAAAACCAAACAGCAGCATCGTTTTTTATCAGTACTTTTTCAGCAGAGAATTCGGACGTATCTTGAGAAGGAAGCCCCAAAGCAAACCACGCTGTCTGTAACGTTGGTTCATTCATTGTTAGTCGTGGCCAGGCCATCACTTAGGGTCTTTTCAGGATTGTCAGCAAGCCAAGATAAGGAAGTCCTGTCACATCTTTACAATCATTCACACTCACGTGTATGCCATACATTCATTCTGTCCACCCACGCACGCACGCACGCACGCACGCACGCACGCACGCACGCACGTACGCACGCACGCACGCACGCACGCACGCACGCACGCACGCACGCACGCACGCACACACACACACACACACACACACACATATATATGCACACTCTATTTTTCTTTTTCTTTTTTTTCACTTGCACCCGAAGTCATCATCTTACCAATGCAAAGCAACGCTCAATGGTAGTGTTGGTTACGAAACATGTTGTCATCACAAAATACTTGTTTGGCTGATAGTTTTTAATTAGATGAAATTTCTGTTACTGTATTGGTACTAAGATTCAAGGCGTCCATCGCGATGAAAAAAAAATGACACACATTTGGTTATAACACAGTACATGCACTTGCAACAACTCAGTTAAGGACATAGTCTTATTTTTCACTGTTACTATTCTAATGATTTACAGGAACGTAATGTTTTGGGATTTGTCTTAACTTCTGCTTGCAGGCTGAGCACATGGATCAGCCGTAGCAAATTCAGCAGGGAATTGGGGGGGGGGGGGGGGGGGGGGGGGGGAGGGGGGGGGGGGGGGGGGGGGGGGTGGTGTAAAATCCTACCCAGATTGGGTTAGAGCAGAATAATGAATAATGCTCTCCCTTTCCGTACACTTCCGGTTTTTAAACTGCTCTCTCTCTCTCTCTCTCTCTCTCTCTCTCTCTCTCTCTCTCTTCTTTCTCTCTCTCTCTCTCGCTTTCTCTCTCTCTTCTCTTTCTCTCTCTCTCTCTCTCTTTCTCTCTCTCTCTCTCTCTCTCTCTTTCTCTTTCTCTCTCTCTCTCTCTTTCTCTCTCTCTCTCTCTCTCTCTCTCTCTCTTCCTCTCTCTCTCTTCTCTCTCTCCTCTGTCTCCACTTTAACCGGGTGTAATCAGGTGTTTTTATAACTCATTTTGCTGTCTTTCGTCAAACTCTTGCATTTCTTCTCAACCCACGAAGGGTGACGGAGTTATTACCCCTATATTAGCACCCGATGTAGATATTATTGATGCACACATTTTTTGTGAGCATGGTTGTGAGTATGGATGTTATGATCATGATCGTGTGTACGACGTAATGTATGATAATAATTTGGTGACAGAACGTAATGATAGAGTAATAAAGGTTATAAATGCTATTGAAAGCCATGATAATTTGACTCATAGTCTAAGTGTATATAATCAATGTGTTGAAGAAAAAGTGTTGACCATGAATGGCTCGAAACTTGATATGATAGTGACTGATAAAAAGGATGTCTGCGAAGTGAAATGGATAGGAGGGACAGTAAAGATACGGTTGCGGTGTTTGTTGAACAAACATGCAAGAGATGTTACTGATGCTACTGAGTGTGGGAAAGGTCTAAAGGAAAGTGGGGGTAGGCATATTGGTAAGGAATACATTGACATTGGTGCTTGTTATCATGATGACAACAGCAATGTATTTGTACAGATGGTCAGCAAGCTAATGCCCCTAGTGATTCAGATAACCATTCTGATAGCAGTGGTTCAAATGATGATGGCAATACTGGTGAAAGTAATGATTTTAGTAATGAGAATAATGACAATAATAGAGAAAGTACAGAAAAAGAAGATGATAATCTTGACAATGAGGCAGCGAAGCAGATTACCTTTATGCTATTAATGGAGAAATGCCAGATAGATGCCTGAAGTGTGTTGCTCTCAACGTGTGTGGTTTCCTGTCCAAGCTTGCTTTTCCTGATTTTGTGGACTTTATTAACAGGTATGATGTTGTCTGCATCTCAGAAAGTAACTTGCTGATGTTGATACTGTTGAAATTGATGGATATACTGCGTTTTATAAAAATAGAAGCAAATATAAAAGAAAATCTGGAGGTATACTAGTATTAATAAAAGACTGTTTTGTTCAGCATGTCACTGTCTTTGAAGAAAAACGATTTAAAAATACCATTAGTGCTGAGTCTGCAGGTAGCTATAAGTTTGTGGATTTTGATATGTGTCAAAGTGCATTGTTTTTTGCTTTTTGTGACTCCATTTTTGAAAGAAAGTTTTGTGTTGTGTTGCTTATATTGAACCAGAGGGATCACCTTACTTTAATAGAAATGTTTATAATGACTTACAAGATACAATTCTGAATATTGGTATTGATAGCATTTGTCTGTTAGGGGACTTGAACTCAAGATCGGGACGCTAAATGAATTGTTGGTCAATAATTTGTTTGCTGATTGCGTTCTTGATAGAGATTATAACTTTCCTGTTAGGTCATCTGAAGATAGACAGACAAACAATATGGGACATGAATTAATAAGCTTTTGCAAAGCATGTCAGCTTATTATCATGAATGATAGATCTGGTAGAGATTATGGTAAAGGTAAACTGACTTGTAAAAATGCATCTGTAGTGGATTACGCTGTAGTTTCTTATGATTTATTTGATAGTGTTGTAGATTTTAGTGTGGATGATTTTAATGAATTATTTTCAGATGTTCATTGCCCTATTACCATAAAGTTTTGCAATTGCATCAAGGGGGAGAACACAGAAAACAGCGCCGATTTCGCATGCTGACGATGCCAATTCATGCTATGTAAGATGGAATAATGCTTTGAAAGCAACTTTTGTTGATGACTTAGATGTTACAAAAATTACATCAATAGAGACTGAGCTAGATGACTTGCTTACAAACCCAGATAATATTACTGTAAACAATGTAAATAATATTGTGGGCAGAGTTAATGATATATTACTTGAAAGTGCAAATGCACTAAACATGATAAAAAAGAGGAGGAAAGGTGCCAAACCAACTAAAAAGAAAAAGAAGGATAAACCATGGTTTAATGAAATTTGTAAAGTTAAAAGAAACAATTTTTGCCGTTGTAGGAGAAGATGTTTACTTATGAAAAATGATTTATTTTTAAAGGCGGAAAGGGTACGTGCAGCAAAATCATATAAGAAAACAGCTAAAAAAGAAATGAGAAAATATAACCACGAAATGGCTAAACAGCTACGTCAATTACAGTCTAAAGATCCAAAGGCTTATTGGACTATCTTAAATGGACAGAAGAGAAAATCCAACCGTAATCAACCCAGCTGCCATGCTTTCTTTGAATTTTTAAAAATATGAATGTGGATGATGTAGAAGATGCTGACGAAGTTCTGGAAAATGTGTCCTTTAATGACACCAGTTATACCTTTTGGATAATTTAATCACCGAAAATGAAGTAATGCATTGCATTAAAAAGTTAAAGAAAAACAAAGCCAGTGGACTAGATAATATTGCAAATGAATTTCTGAAAAACTCGGCGGTGAAAATGCTAAGATTATATGTCAAATTGTTTAACCTTATATTAATTACTGGTAAAGTACCAACTGATTGGGCGCTTGGGGTTATACATCCTATATTCAAAAACAAAGGATGTGTCTTAGACCCTGGTAATTACCGTGGGATAACTATACTATCCTGTTTTGGAAAACTGTTTACAAGTATTTTGAATGAACGTTTAAAGATGTTTATTGAAACATTCGATTTGATTGTATTGAACAAGCAGGCTTTCGGAATAATTTCTCAACACTTGATCACTTGTTTACCTTATATGGCCTGATTGATATTCTGTTGTTTTAAGAAGAAGCGTCTATACTGTGCTTTTCTGGATTATGAAAAGGCATTCGACAAAGTTAATCGATCGTTTCTGTGCATAAATTGATAAATAGTGGTATTAGTAGCAAAATATTAAAAGTTATACAAAATATGTATTCTCAAGCCAAGTCATGTGTATCTGCCAATGGTGATTATTCTGATTTTTTCTGTTCCAATGTTGGTTGTAAGACAAGGAGAAAACTTGTCACCTGTATTGTTTGCCTTGTTTTTAAATGATATGAAAGAATTTATGTCTAGCGACATGGCTGGCCTTGTGACTGTCGCAAAAGAAGCAATTGAAATAGGCATAGGCGAATCAGATGTTGACATTTTGTTGAATTTATTTCTCTTATTATATGCAATGACACTGTGATCTTTTCAGAAACTCCGTTTGGACTACAGAAAGGTTTAAAGTCTATTAAAGAATATTGTGATAAATGGAAATTGAAACTAAATGCAAACAAATGTAAAGTTGTTATTTTTTCTAAAGGTAAGGTTAGACGTTTTCCTGATTTTCTTATAGGTACAGAAAAACTAGAGGTCGTCCATGATTTCTTGTATCTAGGGTTGAGGCTGATTATAATAACGAATGAATGTTGCTCAACGTGAACTGTTTGACCGAGCCTCTCGAGCAATGTTTGCTTTGATGAGGAAAGCTAATTATTGATGCTCCCTGCAGACCTAGTGATGGATTTATTTGATAAAACTGTATTACCAATTCTTACATATGGATGTGAAATTTGGGGATTTGACATGAATGATCTTGTCCAAAGATTACAGTTAAAATTTTATAAGCTGGTTCTAAAACTACGACAGTCGACACCTTCTTTCATGGTTTTCGGTGAAACGGGAAATTCCCCTTACCGGTCATTGTTAAATCCAGAATGTTATCATTTTGGTTTAACCTTGTATCTAACCACCATAGTTATAAATTATCTTTCTTGTGTATAAATGTCTTCTCAGAATGTATGAATTAAATGTACATGAAAACAATATATATCAATACATCCATACATTATTAAATGAAATTGGTTTGAGTAATTTCTGGCTAAATCAGAACACACTTAATGTACATCCATTATGGTTTAAAGAGAAAGTAAAAAGATGCCTTAAAGATAGTTTCATACATACCTGGTACACGCATGTTGACAATGATGAATTATATATCAACTATAGAATGTTTAAAACATCATTTGGTGTTGATCCATACTATCTAGTTTTACCACAGAATTACATGGTTACTCTACTAAAATTTAGAACAACAAATAATAATCTGCCTGTAAATAAGCTACGCTATGCTGGCACACCTAGATGTGAAAGAATTTTGTGACAAATGTGCTATGCATGATATTGCAGATGAATTTCATTATTTGTTCGTGTGTCCTTTTTTTGATGCAGAAAGAAAAAAATACCTCCCGCGATACTTCTTTGTACGGCCGAATGTTGTTAAATTCAACATTTTGTTTGCATCAAAAAACAGAAACTCTTAATCAAACTAAAGAATTATATTACAGTTATAAATAGATTTTTTCAATAATTCATATAACTAAATTAAACATTACACAAAGTTTGCACTTTGTATAGGAAAAACTGTCTATGAAATTTTCATTTATGCTTAATATTGTTTGCGTCGTTTGCTCGTTTATTTTGCTACTTGGTTATGGATATCACTCTGTTCTGATGTGGATTATTCTTTTTGTGTGAATATTGTCTTATATTTCCGTGCCCCATGTGGGTATGAATAAAATAATTGCCTTGCTTGCCTTGCCTTGCTGTCACGTTTTGCTCTGCTGCCCTGGGTTTTTAATGATCTTTCTTCCTTCTTCATAACCTTCGGCTCGTCCTCAGCATCTTCATCTCTTTCTTCCACGACACGCCAGTGACTTGAGGAGGATAATGACGCCCCTAAACAGCTTTTCTTCCTGCCCTTAGCATCGCTTTTTCCCCTTTTCTCTTGTTCCCCATGTGTTCTGTCTTTCGTCCTCTCTTTCTTTAGCATCTAAACGGACAAAAACTGGACTGTCTAAAGCGGCGAGCAATGTGGACGTATCGCTTGAACAAACTCTTGTTTGACTGGTCGCATGCTCTCCATTTGTCCCTCGAGCTTCGAAGAAGCTGCTCCATTCGCCACCGTCGTTCTAACGAAGCTGTCACTACTCTCACTGGTTCTTCGTCCAGCTCACACTTGGTTACAGCATTCTTTTGTAGCCCTTTGAATGTAGTTCCAGAAAATCCATACAGCGCTGCACAACGTGTTCTCAGAGCCTCTTTCCATGCCTGTTTTTCTATCTTTTTCTTTCATGACCTTTTGTCCCCTTTCGCCGACTCCCTGGCTAACAAACAAACAAACAAAAAAACTATGTTTCAATCTCTCTCTCTCTCTTCAGATCGCTTGAAGAGAAGGCATCAGCGTGTGTCTCAGAAGCATTAATTTGCCCACACCTTTTCTACATTTTGGATCTTCTGCTGACATCAGCACTCACAGGGTCCCTATTTTAGGGCCAAAATCATACGGTCACTGTTCTTCTTCCACCCGGAAGAAAATGGTCAATGCTAGGCTCATGTGGAAACTCGAAACCGATGGCCTTTTGGCGAAAGAACAGTGTGGTTTCCGTAAACATCGGTCTACAGTTGATCATTTGATTCGTCTGGAATCTACACTTCGGAATGCCTTTCTGAACAAACAGCATGCTGTGGCAATTTTTTTCGACTTGGAGAAGGCCTACGATACTACCTGGAAGTCGGGGATACTTCATGATCTCCACGATCTGGGTTTTCGAGGTCATCTTCCGCTTTTTATTCAAAATTTTTGGCAGAACGACAGTTTCAGGTCCGGGTTGGCACCACTCTCTCTGATGTCCACGAGCAGGAGTTGGGTGTTCCACAGGGGAGCATACTGTCTCCTGCCCTCTTTAGCATCAAGATTAATAACATTGTTCAATCAGTTCAGCAGGGTTCAGACTGCTCATTGTTTGTGGATGATTTTGCTGTCTACGCAACTGGAAGCCTGTACCCGAGTGTCCAGCGCAGGCTCCAGCTTTGCGTAGATAAAATCCATCGGTGGGCAGATGAAAACGGTTTCACCTTTTCCCCAACAAAGACGCAGTGTATTCACTTCCATCATTTCCGTCAGTTTTTTCCAGATCCTGAACTTCAAGTAGGGAAATCTCCCATTCCAGCTGTTAAAGAGGCCAAATTTCTGGGAGTCATTTTTGACCAAAAACTTAACTTTCTCAGCCATATTAAAAACCTCAAAACTGCTTGCCAGAAAGCACTGAATATTCTGCGGGTCGTAGCGCACACCGACTGGGGCGCTGATAAGAAAACTTTGTTGCACCTCTACAGAGCCCTGGTCCGTTCTAAACTGGACTACGGTTGTGCTGTGTACGGCTCCGTCAGATCATCTTACCTCAAACTCTTGGACCCTATCCACCATCAAGGGCTTCGTCTCTGTCTTGGAGCGTTCCGCACCACCCCTGTGTACAGCCTGTACGCAGAGGCGGATGAACCTTCATTGTCCAACCGCAGGCTGAAACTGTCTTTGAATTATTATATCCGACTGTTCTCAGAACCGCAGAATCCTGCCTATGACTGTGTCTTTGACCCTCCGTTCCAAAGTAAGTTTGAAAACAACCCTAAATGTATTCCGCCGTTTGGTCTTCGTATGCAGCCTCACGTGCGGAATGCAGGTCTAGACCTAGGTGTAGTATCTGATTTTTCCAAGTTTCCGGATCAACCACCGTGGACCTTTTTCACACCAGAGATTCGTTTCGATCTTGCAGCTTTTCGCAAAGAGTCTACCAGCTCTCTGGCGTACAAGGCATTGTATGCTGAGCTCTGTTTGAAATTTCCATCCTGTCAAAAAGTTTTCACTGACGGTTCCAAGTCTGAAGATGGAGTGGCCTGTGCAGCCTACTGCCCTGGGGCTCCTTCTCAGATACTGTTGGAACATATTCATTCAGATGCTTCTGTCTATTCTGCTGAACTTACTGCTCTAGTTTTGGCTTTGAAGATAATCTCACATTCTTCAAAGAGGGACTTTCTGGTTCTGTCGGATTCGCTGTCAGCTTTGGAGGCCATAGCTGGCCGCAACCTTCAGCATCCAGAACTTTTACTTTTTTTGAACTTTTTAGTAAGTTGAAGGCGGACGGTTACAACAATACTCTTGCTTGGGTTCCTGGTCATGTTGGCATCGGCGGGAACGAAATGGTTGATCGTTTAGCCAAGAACGCCACAAGAGAGAAACTGTCCAACACTTATATCCCCTGCTCAGATGTGAAACCCAAAATTAACGATTATGTGAGAGACCTCTGGCAGAAGGATTGGAACACACAGACGAATAACAAACTCTTTCAGATCCGTCCAAACCTTAAGGACTTCCTCCCATCTACGTCGGGTGGTCGTAAAGAGGAAACGGTTCTGTGCCGGCTGCACACCGGCCATTCGTATTTTACCCATGCTTACCTTTTAAAGAGTGAAGAAGCTCCGTGGTGCATTCCATGTCATGCGCCACTCTCAATGAAACATGTTCTTTTAGAGTGTTGGGACTTGCACGATGTGAGACACAAACATTTTACAGCGGAGTCCATGAAGATCCTGTTCAGGGATGTCCCGCCTGACGTGATCCTTGAGTTTTTGAGAGAGATTAACATTTTTCATCTGATTTAAGATTTTACGGCAGAAAGATTTTTAACAAAGTTTCTGGTGCGTTTGTAGACGATGTCATTTAACGAGATGTGTGAAAGTTGGTTTTTTTTTTCATGACTGGTGAGTTGATTTTAACGTGGTGACAGCCCTGATGTGGCCCTCTGCGGTCGGCTGGGCTATAAGCAACATTATCTTATCTTATCTTCCACCCGGAACCCAGGTCCTTTTCTCGGTTTGCCACGCAGACTTGACCCGAAGCTTTACAGCTCATCTTGAACCATGCCTTCCAACAGGCGTTCAAACCATCACCCATCAATGTGACGGCCACACATGATGGCATGCGCGCGCGCGCGCGTGTGTGTATGTGTTATCTTTTGAGATACACGTGCTTTTTGCTTTCGTTTGTTGAGAAACTCGGGTAAAATCGCCTTATCAAGACCATCGTAGCATACAGGGCATACAGCAACAGGAGCAACGTCAAAAACACCACTGATAGCAGCAGCAGCAGCAGCAGCAGCAGTTGTAGTAGTGGTAGTAGTGGCGGCGGCGGCAGTGGCAGAAGCAGCTGCACTAGCAGCAATAGCAGTACTGGTAGTAGTAGCACCTGTAGCAGCAGCAGCAGCAGCAGCAGCAGCAACAATAGTACGTAGTACTAGAAGAAGGAACGGTACTGTATAAACAGACATAAAAAAGAGCCTTGTTACAGATGCACACACTCAACAAGATCGATGGCGCAGTCAGATGGTATTAAATACGCCTAATGACTCGTGAATGCCTTGTTACACATGCACACACTCAACAAGGTCGATGGCACAGTCAGATGGTATTAAATACGCCTAATGACTTGTGAATGCCTTGTTACAGATGCACACACTCAACAAGGTCGATGGCACAGTCAGATGGTATTAAATACGCCTAATGACTCGTGAATGCCTTGTTACAGATGCACACACTCAACAAGGTCGATGGCGCAGTCAGATGGTATTAAATACGCCTAATGACTCGTGAATGCCTTGTTACAGATGCACACACTCAACACACATGTTTCCTTGTTAACAACTTTAATTCCTTTAATATGCTCATTAGAGCGAATCATTAATGACGGAACCTCAGCACAAATTAG
>CM031600.1:93316861-93336861 GCA_018398815.1 Conus ventricosus
CTTCGCCATTGTGAAGAATGACGACGGTAACTTTAAGTTTTTCAACGTCTAAGTTTTGCCAGCTAATTAGAATTCCTTTTAGAAGGACGTCACTAACGCCCACAACCCCATCCCCCCCCTCATCTTTTAAGACAGAAATTTCAAATATCATTGTGAACGCATCTCCTAATTTCATTTGCGGAATGAACTGTAATTTTGTAGAAGCATCCTTTAAAACCGTTTCTCTTCTGTGGAGGATGTACTGTTTATTTTCCCATACGCTTTATTTCAATCTCTTTCCGACTATTATCGTCTGGCATAAGACTTACATGTAAAGGGCCAGAGTTGAATGCTTTTCTAAAACTTTTTTGACGGCTAAAAAATGTAAATGGGCTTATGAATTCAAATTTTATTTCCCATTCTAAATATGGTTCCAAGTGCCATTTGAGGTAAGGTTTTCGAACTATTTTATATTCATACTGGCCAACATTATTTGCTTCTAGATTGCGCAGCTGTTCTAGTTTAGGAAACTTTTTGCTGTCGCCAACCTCTTTGCGTTTATAATCACCATCTTTAGTGTACTCAAAACCATACAAAGTGCCTATCTCACCGTTCTGTTCAAAGTCCCCAACGTCTGCAAAGGGCTTTTAATTCTAAGGTTATACACCTCACAGGCGTCGATGTAACTCCCGTTCTTCTGGCCCCCGCGACATTTTTTAGTACAGTTTATTATTTTATTTCCAAAACAATGTGCAGGTTATCACATTTTACGGCTTTCCCTGTTTTGTCTGCAATTTTTATATTAAATGATCCGAAACCCTCCCACAAACTAATCTCTTAAACTGTAAATTAGGGAATTGTATAATTTCATAATCGCAATATGCAGCTTTCCCTTGACGGAAGAGCTCTTAAAACAGTTGAGGGCCTTCCATCATGTAAGTTTTCATCAGTGCTCAGCTCATCCAAATGAACATAGAGTAATGAATGTAATGCAAGATCGAGCGGATTTTCCTCCCTCATAAGTAGTTTCGTCTGGTGTAACTCTAAAACTAAGAAAGTCCCGATTGTCAGTTGCAAAGCCTAACATTTTAGCTAGCTCTCCACCAAAATAGTAACCTACTTCTTTTTTTTCGGGTTTGAATGCCAACATTGTTGTCAAATTTGTCATTGTTAAGTTAGAGTAATGTCAAAGTTACTCATTGCTTCTTTTAGTGAGCAAAACCCGTAATAACCATCAGGAAATGGTTAACTGGCTAACTAAGTTTCCTCTATGTCATATTTTTGAATCTTATTATTCTTCTTTGATTCACTTATATTAAACCATACAACTTTGTAAAATATTTCATGAAGCGCAACCATTCTGCTTCCGCAATTGTTATCAATAGCATGTTCTAAAAACGAAGGACGGTCTTGAGTTGTTATTGTTACAAACATTTTTTTAAACGAAATAAAAATGAGCGCGTTTAAATATACTGATGCAAAATATTCTGTTGGGCCGCACTACAATCTTAAAAATATAGCAACTGACACCCTTGACATTTCTGTGACTCAGTCTGATGCCTTTCAAGTAAAGGTGAGTACTCCATTAAGCAGATATTTTAACCCTCCTATTAAAAAAGACTACATCCCAAAAGTGTGGTTCAGTCATCCGATGCAGTTTTATCAGAACCAGTTAAACTTTGCTGTGTTTTGTGCATCAACTGGGTGTGGAGTATCGTATGCTGATCATTTAAATCATCCAGATCCTTTGGTGAGGTCAGTGTACAGATTTCATTTTTATTACACCTTCAGACGTATTTTGACTGAACTGCAAGCACCATTACCAAATGACAAAACGTTTAATCCATTCAGCAACAGAATAGACATGAAGGCTTTTGAAAGGATTTGTAACGAATTCAATATTAATGTTAAGACAGACTTTAGACAAAAGTTGGACCGCAATCATGGCTTAGGCACCCCTTATTTTTGGGGCGTGCGCAGAAAGTATAACTATGACTGGGATCCTCCTTATACATCTTTCTCTTCAGGCACGACTGTTCACCTCGGGTCCATAGAGCAAGAGCATAAAACAGCGTGGACAACATTTATTTTAGGCACTTCTAAGGGCCTAACTAGAGCGGAATAGAACGAATAAACGACTCTATTCGTACTTACGTTTGGTGTTTGCTAGGTTCGCAAGCACAAACGAGATCGAGCATAACTGATCCTTCTACTGGCTTTGATGCACAAAAACAATACTTAGCAAATTTAGAGGACGCCATTAATTTTACAGTTGATTTACCTTCAAGTATTAAAAGGTACCAACATGTTTTACAATACGCAAGATCGAAAGTAGACTTTGCTGTTGGCACTGGTTTATACATGCTACCTTCTGACCTCAGACTCCAGGTAGGAACAATAATAAACTACAACAATGAAATCCTTGTGGCAGGCAATGAACAGAAGGTCGGAAAAAACGACATAAATTCTGAGCCAGCAATATTACAAACAATAAAAAAACAAGATGACCCCCCAAGATTAAGTCATCCAATCCCCGTGGCCCAAAGTCCAAAGACCGTTGAAGAAGTCAAAAAAAGTAATGACCATGAATATGAAAAGACAGCGCTAGTTGTTGGATTAACTTGCCTAGGATTACTTGGTCTTTATCTTACTAAATAGTAACCCAACTATTAAGAGAACTAATGCCCATAAGTGCTCGGCCATAAAGCCAACTACTTTGCTTGCAGTAGACAAAAGCCAGCTAACGATACTCCCTAATATACCAGGTAAAGAGTCTATAGCTTTACCGGCTAATTTTTTTTAATAAACTCGCAAGATGATCAAGTTGTTTTTTTACCCATGATTTATCAGGCGGCGATGGAGGTGATGGTGATGGAGGCACTGAACTTTGCCCTCCACCACCGCCTGTAATAGCCACCACCAGTGTACTTATTGCAAATCCTAAGGCCGTTATAACGCTTGCTAATGTGACACCTTGCTCTCTAAACGTGTTTTTATTCTTTCTGCTAGCGTTGCGTCTTCATATAAAAATTTTTCGATAGTTTCTCTTATTCTGTTCACTTGAGTTCGTAATTGGTCTCGGTTAGTAGTCATCACTTCTAGTCTTGATGATCTTTGTATTTCAAGATCTTTTAGTCTTTGTTTTATTCTTTCTTTAACCTTAGGTCCTAAGTTGGCGTCGTCAGCCTCAGCAAGTTTTTCTTTTTCTTTTTCTATACGCTCCTCTAGTTCAGTCAGTTTTGCTAAATTGTTTAATAATTCCCCTTTGATGGTTCTTAAAAGACGATCAAGGGCTAATAATTCTCTCATAGGTAGCGGTGGATCGTGTATTGTTTTTAATGCTGTTTCTTCTTCTTCAGTGGCCTTTGCTTCTATTGCATTTATTATTCTGTCTGCTGTTTGACTTAAATCTTTATGTGGCATGTTTTGCATTTGGTTATCTGTTGGGAGTTCTTGTTGTATGTTTTGAAATTTAGCAACTTCGTCCGGATCTAATTTTGGTTTAGTAAAGCCAAGGCGATCCCGCTCGCTCGCACTGAGCCTTTGTCTAATTGTATCTGCGCCTACAAACCTTGAAGGGTTTCGTTTATGCGTAAGCTGAATAAGTTCTCCTTTGTCGTTTTTCACATACAAATGGTTATCTTTTAGTTTAAAATCATCAGGTATATAGTTTGGGGTTGTTCTAGTTCTAAACTTTGGTATAATGCTCTAGCCTTACTTTCTGTTAATTTACGCCTTTGCTCCCCTTCGACTAATTCATCATGCAATGAGAGCCCTGAGTGATGCCGCTCCCAAGGGGAATCACTCATGTCGTCTCCAAGATCAGGAATACCATAATCTTCTTCATCTTCAATGCCTGCCATGTTTTAAATAATTAACTTTTTATTTTGTTTTATAAAAATGTCAGAAGTATATGGCTCGATTCTCAACCCGCATAGAAAACTGAAAGAGCCCCATGCCGCGCAGGGAAATAAACGGAATATTACTGTTCCAAATAATCCATCTACTATTGATGCAGATCAAATTCTTACTGTCAGATTTCCAGACCTAGGAGCGGATGAAGTGATTGTGCCAGGCTCTGTGCGTCTTACTTTCAAAATAGAACTCGCTTCAACAACAGACCCAAACAGAACAGTTGTCCAGAATTTGGGACGGGCAATCGTTAAGAAAATTTCTGTAAAACTTGAGGGGCAAGAAGTATTTTCTTTACACAATGCAGACATATTTTAACCTATTCTGATCTATGGCTAACCGAGAATGAAAGGGCTGATCTTGCGTTTCAAGGAATCGAAAATGATGATGGACTAAAACACAGAATAGACGCCGGAAATGCTAACCCAGACGGCAAAAAGCATTTAGCTGTAAATTTTGCGTATGGAAATCGCTTTTCCATTCCCTTAGATTTTGAGTTGTTAAAAGCGCATGCGCCATACTTTCAAAGAGCATTAGAAGACAGATTGTCATATGAACTAACTTTTAATGAATACAAACGTGTTATCAGATCATCAGACACCGAAGCAAAGTACAGCATTTCTGACATCTCGTTAGAGTTTGACATCGTTAGCAACCCTAACTTAGCAAGGCTGATTGAGCAACAATATCAGTCAGAATTAGCAATATATTACGAAAGAGTGCATCATCATTCAACATATCCCAAAAGCAGGGCAGACACTATATGGAATTTTAGTTTTAGTACCAAAGCAAGATCGCTTAAAGGTATTTTATTGCTGTGTGAAGATGAAGAACCGTTCAAAAGACAAACTGAAAAGTTTATTAATCCTAAAATAACGAAAGTACAATGTTCGATTGAGGGTAGTCCTAACCAAATCTACGCTAGCGGGCTTAAACCTTATCACCATTTTGACGAAATAAGAAAACTGTTTGGAGGCGGGAGTGTAGAAATCCAACAGTAGACCTTGTGTCTAAAGATCTGCACCTTCACAATGTTAGACTCGATGATTATTTAACAACGAAATACGGCTTATGGATTGACCTAAGGGTGACAGAGGATAATCAGTTACATGGAAGCGGAGAGAGGTTACAGACGTAATAAACATTCAAATTGATAAAGAAAAAGAGAGTGATAAACCACTTAATGCGCATTTGTTTTTAATATATGATGCGCAGCTGAATATTCGGAAAAGCAGATTAAAAAGTATAGTATACTAAATTATTTTTTCATTTTTAAAAAAGCATGCCTATTCAAATTATCCAAGAGTACCTGAAGAAGAGATAGTAGGCGACTCTGCTGCTATTGTAGGCAACATCGACTCTAAGGTCGTCTCTGCTGCTGTAGAAACACCCTGAAGTAAAAACCTTCAGATTAACAAACATTACACAAATGCAACAAAAACTAGAGCAGGACCTTTCAAAATACAGCAAAGCCAAACGAAGGTATTCTGCTGCCTTTAATGCTGTTACCTATGTTAATACTGGAGCATCAACTATAAGCGCTGCATCAGCAGGAACGAGTGTTGGTCTCTTAGCAACGGGCATAGGCGCACCCGCAGCTTTACCTCTAGGTGGTTTGTCTTTAGCTCTTGGCCTGTGTTCATTAGCTGTAGGTGCTGCTAGCAAAAAAATAAAAACTAAACTCCAAAAGCACACAGCTATGGTTCAACTAATAACAGCTAAACTTAGTTCCTTCAATCTGATAATAAATAAAGCACTAGCTGACTCAAACATCACGGATGAAGAATTTAGTCGTTTACAGGCTGATTTAATGACTACAAAAGACAAAAGTTTGATCTTCAAAGAAAGGCAAGGACAAGTTTTTCTCAACAGCCAGACACCGATCAGATAAAAAAGGAATGTTTAAAAAAAGTAGACGAGACATTAAACTCTGTTCTAAACAGCTCACGTTAACAACACCAAAGGGTGTTTATACTTTAGTTTATGAGTCTAAGCACAAAAAGACCGTTGATATTGATTAATCATTTTTTTGATTTAAATAAATATTTTTAGTTAGAAAAGAAACTCAGCATGGATAAGATATATGAAGGACCGGACGAATTGTTTGAAGGAATGCTTAAGGAAGAAGATTTATCAAGAGCACTTAATGATATTGATTTAGAAGTCATTGATTCAGCAAGCGTACGGGCAAGTGTTGCTCATGCTATTTCTCAAGTTCCAGGTAAACTGACAATAGACCCGCCAGTTAAAGTAATGTTAGCTGTTTTAATCGACTATGTAACAATAAATGAAGAAAATCTAGAAGTCTGGGTCTCAACTAAACAACAGACTATTCTTTCTCATAATGACTTAACACCCGGTTGGGCAGACGAACTGCTTACACAGTTTGATGTGGCCGCTGAAGAAGCCAAAATGAGAGGCTCTGGTTGGTCAGAGGGCGAAGTCAGATTAATCAGATCAGATTAAAACAGGCTAAGTATGCACCGATTGTTGGCAAGGCTTACATTCCGCTGCCTCCGGCATTACTTGCAAAAAGAGCAGTTCTAAACATAAAGAATACAGACAACAAATGTTTTATGTGGTGTGTTCTCGCAAGGCTGCATCACGTCCGCAAAAACGCAGACAGAGTGTCTAACTATTGGGATTACATTAATGATCTTAACTTCGATGGAATATCCTTTCCTGTTAGCGTAGATCAAATTGATCAGTTTGAAGAACAAAACAAACCAATAACTGTTAATATCTACACATGGGATGAGGAAACAAATCTACAGCCCATTAAAGTGTCTAAGAACAGCCCAACGATTGGCGAGCCAGACAAAAATCATGTTGACTTACTACTGATGTTTTCACCAGCGGGGCTACCACATTACATATTGATACGCACAATGAGTAGATTATTGCGGCATACTTCAAAGCAAGGACTTAAGCAAGAATTCTGTAGAAAATGTTTAACAAGAATTCCATCTGTGCAAGCCGCGAGTGAACATATAAAACATTGTATTAACCCAGTTGACTGTAATACAGAACTAATTACGCCCCCACCTGGATCTAAAGTTAGTTTTAAGAACTGGAAACGGATGCAAAATTCCCCATATGTTGTTTACGCAGACTTCGAATCACTCATTGTTCCTTATGAGGGCCAACCTCACAGAAACTTCCAAAACAGCCTTTGTGAGTAATCATCAGATTTGTTCATTTGCTTTCATTGTTGTTAGGTCGGATGGCGCTCATTCAACGCCAGAATTATACAGAGGACCAAATGCGGCTAGAAGATTTTTACAGCGCATGCAGCAAGTGCGTAATGATTGTTCTAATAATCTGAATTTATCTGAAATCATAATGACGCCTGAAGATCAACAACAGTATGACTCAGCCACACATTGTTGGATTTGTGGTTTAGACCTCTCATTAGACGCAGCGAATCCAACAGTAAGAGACCATGATCACATTAGTGGAAAGTTAGAGGAGCAGCACACAGTAAATGCAATCTTCAACTAAAGTTTGAACCAAAGACATGGAAGCTGCCTATATTCTTTCATAACTTGTGAGGTTACGACTCTCATCTTATAATGAAAGCAGTAGACAACGCCTTCAGGGTGTCATGTATTGCACAGTCATCAGAAAAGTACATGTGTTTCACTTTAAATAACATGTCTTTTTATGACTCTATGCAGCACATGATGGGATCATTAGAGTCACTAGCTATGTCCTTAAAGTCCTGCCCAATAACAGAAGAATATTTTGACCCAACTCTCGTTAGAAAGGGTGTTTACCCTTATGAATACATGAACAGTTGGGAAAGGTTTGACGAAGATACACTTCCTCCTAAATGTGCGTTCTTTTCTAGTCTTAGAGGAAAGGAAATCAGTGATTCCGATTACCAGCATGCTCAAGAGGCGTGGCAGAAGTTAGATTGTAAAACGATGGGAGACTATCATGATTCATACTTGATGGCAGATGTATGTTTGTTGGCGGACGTCTTTGAAAATTATAGAAAGACCTGCATGAAACATTACAGCCTGGATCCCGCGCATTACATTTCTGCGCCTGGGATGAGCTGGGACGCTTTCTTAAAGTTTACATGGAGTACAGATTGATTTATTGTCTGACCTACCAATGATTCAGATGATTGAAAACGGATTGCGTGGAGGAATTAGTATGGCGTCGCATCATTACTGTAAAGCAAACAACAAATACCTAGATGATTATGATCCAAGTAAAAGGTCTAACTATCTCATGTATTTAGATGCAAACATCTGTATGGTTGGGCTATGGCGCAATCACTTCCATTACGTAACTTTAAAATGTACACAGATAATACGAATAATATTCAAAAAGCATTAAAGTGGTTGAGCAGTTTGATGCCGGGTCAACAGCGTGGATACATTCTAGAAGTTGACTTAGAATATCCTCAGGAACTCCATGACCTGCATAATGACTATCCGTTAGCAGCAGAAAGTCTAAAGATGGCAAAAACAGAACCGCCTAAACTTGTGCCTAATCTTCGCGGCAAAAAAAAATTATGTCTGTCATTACAGACTTCTACAATTTTATTTAAGACACGGTTTGAAGTTGACAGCTGTTCATCGTATAATTGCTTTTGATCAAGAACAGTTCATGAAACCATACATCATGAAGAACACTGATCTCAGAACTAAATCCACAGATGCTTCAGAAAAAGACTTTTTCAAGCTGATGAACAACAGCTGTTTCGGAAAGACTATGAGAAATCCGCACAAGCGTAAAGATGTTAGATTGGCCACCAGAGAAAACGAGGCAATTAAGCTGACTTCAAAACCAAATTATCAGGACTTCAGAAGATTTCATGATCAGCTTTTTGGCATAATGATGAAAAAAAAGAAAGTCAAATTGGATAAGCCCGTTTTTATTGGGTTTACTGTTTTAGAATTATCAAAGCTTTTGATGTTAGAATTTCTTTATGACTACTTTAAGCCCCTATATCCTGAGTCCAGAGTGCTTTACACAGATACAGATAGTTTTGTTATAGATATCCCTACTGAAGACATCTATAAAGACATGGAAATAGAAGTAGCTAAAGGGCATGCAGGATGGTACGACACATCCGATTACCCTAAAGATTCGCCTTTGCATTCAATTACTAATAAGAAGGTTTTAGGAAAGATGAAAGATGAATTATCTGGAAAGGTGATTAAGGAGTTTATTGGTTTAAGGTCGAAAATGTACAGTATTTCGAGCCAGGAGAAAACCATTTAAGAAAGCAAAAGGAATATCTCGCAGTGTTGTGCAGTCGAGCATATCGCATGACAACTACAAAGAAGCATTGTTTGACAATAAGACTTTCATCATGACAACGTAAAACTGCGATCTAATCTACATGAGATCAACACAACTGTTGTAACAAAGAAGTCATTAGATAGAACAAACACAAAACGAGTATTTGTTAATCCAGGTTTTCATATGCAATCGGGCATTGGAGAACAGCATAATTATATACATTCTTCGGGTTCATATTTTTCCTTAACTTTATCTATAAGATCAATCATATCATCCTCCAATTCAGACAAATTTTTTTCTCACGTTTGCTTGATGTGCACAGACTTTTTTTTATTATTTCAAGATATTCTTTCCCCATGTTTGATAATCAAAATTTGGGATTTTGGGTTGTAGGTGATCTTGATGCATTGCCATGTGCTGATGAATCCTCGCAAATGTTGCACTAATAGCAGAACTCAAATCAAATAATTCTTCTATTAATTCCAAGGTCTTTTCCTTTATCATTCTTGTTTCATTCTGTGCTTCCTTCTGAGCCTCCATTTTAGACTTAAATATATTTATGTAAATTAATTAAAGCGGAACTGTGTCTGGTGGAATTATCTGCAGTTCTTCCTTCACAAAAGATCTTTGAGGAGCCGGTTGTTTTGTTGTGTCAGTTTCTCGTAAATAATACACGGGCGGATTCATTTTTACAATTCGTTTTATTTCATATGGGTCAACACTCCAAACTGGATCGGTTGCCCTGATGCGAGTGTCCCCTTCTGCTTCCCCCGGTAAATAAAGGTACCTTACTTTTAAACCAAACGGTAATAGTTTGCTGGTTGTACTGGAGTCCCCTTCAACAGCATTTATTGTTTGTTTTTTGATTGCTTGTACTGGTTTTAGACCTGTTAATTTAAATTCTTCATTATTCATTGCACGTAGAACTGAGGGCAGTCTTCTAACCCATTCTGTGTTGCGAGAATTGTCAATAAGCTCTCTGTGATACTGGTAGGAGAAAAGTCTTTCAGCTAACTGTTTGTTAAAGTTTTCAACTAAAGCCTGTGATCTGTGAACTCCCGGAATGCCTCTTTTAATGGTAACTCTATGTTTTAACAATAATTGATTCACTTGGCCTTTAAATTCTTTTCCATCATCGACTTGAATCATGCGAGGATAAGTTTAGCGGGCCTCGTTGGTATATCAGTTGTATGGCAACAGCAACAGCAGAAGCACTCTTTTGTGTGTTAATGGTTCCGCATCTTTGTATCTTGAAGCTACGTCAATGACTGTAAGTGCTTACTTAAATCTTTTTCGTCTAATCGTATCATGGGGTAAATATAGAAGATCCATTTGATGGGTGTCGTTTGGCGTTGTATTCACAAAGTGTGGTCTCTGTATTCGTTTAGGCGCTGGTAAATAAATTTGCCAAATCGCTTGTTTAGATAACCATTCCTTTGCTGTTTGTTCACTGACTCCCGCTGCTTGGCTTAGCTTTTTGATTGCTGTTATTCCCTTCCAATATCCTTTTGGCGAATAATAGATTTTTGTTCATTTTTTATTCAGCCAATATTATGCGCAACAAAATACACAACGGTCATACCAAAGACAATAAACACGATTTCTTGCATCTTTTGTTTTTCTGATGGCTGATAAAAGTTGCTGAATTTTGGTGGGGCAATGTCTCGATTGGTTTGCCCGTTACTAAATGATACTCTTTTATTGCTTGATCAACATCTTTAAATGTGTAAGCTGCATGCCCCTGTTTTTTCAGTTTGTTATTAATAAAATCTAACTGCTCAATTCTCTGCTTTTCATAGTGATCTTGTGCTGCGGCTAGTTGCTCCACAGCTTTGTTATGTCTTTTTCTCTCGCCGTCATCCCGTAGTTTACTAAATGCGTAATTACTTCCGCTAAAAGCAAGCGCATTAACCACTGCGCCACCTATCATCATTACGAGTGAAGCCATTTTTTATAAATGTTTTTTTCTTTTACATATTTATATTCTCTGGAATTATATCTTGCTTAACTAGAAAATCTTTCATAGCGAACGAAGCTGCAATAATAGCAATCAGCTTTGCTGAATCCTCAAAGTCTAGCTTGCCAAGATCTGCTGGTTTTATTTTTAACAGGCTTTTACCAAGCATCGTGTATCCTACACTTAGGCCCCCAATAACAGCAGAATGGTATACGAGGTTGGCGATAGTTTTTTTCGGTGCTCATTTTTTAAAAATAAAATAATTATAATAATAAAAAACATGAACAGCGATAATCTGCTAGAGCTACAGAGCGGCCTAAACCGTCTTGGACTTACAAATGAAGAAGTTGATGACCAAGCTATTATGCCCAAAAGGAGAGGCTGTATTCTTTGGCAGCATGTGGAAAAACAAAACAGTTCCTCGGAACTGAATTCAGCATAGAACAGATTCAACAGATGTCGCCACAAGACATTATAAAGTATCATAACAGGTTGAAGCGCAACTGGGATCAAGAATGGTAAAAAGTGTCGGGCAAACGGTTCTTACTTTGTACACTAAACTAGTTAGTAGATTTGCTCCCATTGATTCTGAACAAGACTTATGTATGATTTAACGCAGGATCCAGTTTTAACAAAGTCATTAGAGTCTCTAGGATGTGATCTGTATTACAGATTTGGAACATTATTGTCACCGCTAATCATGGGATTAATTACTTTTTAATCATATAGATTTTATTTCCCTTCAAAATGACCGAGCCAGAAAATCAGCAGAATCAGAAAACATTGAACCCAGTGAAGAAAGTGACCAGTGAGAAGCATCCTGGACGTGTTGAAGCAGGAAAAAGAGTAGCAGAGTGGAACAAACAACAAAAATTAAAATTACAATCACAGAATATAACTCATCATGAAAACATAACGCCGCCAACGCCAGAACAAGTTGATTCAATGCCAGCTATAAAAACTCCATGTGATTCAAGGCCTACAGCACCAAAGTCTTCATGGAATATTGAACTTAAAACTGTTGCCATTTTTGGCGCCCTTGCTGCTGCTGGGGGCGGTTATTACGGTTATAAAATATATAAACAATGGCAACAAAAACAAAAGCAGTCAAAACAACCTGAACCACTAAATACAGAAGACAAAAGCATGCCAGAACCGCCAACAACAAAAGATCGTTTTGATCCATTTAAAATGTAATAATATTTTTAAGAACTTAATTTTAAATTTTTTGATAAAAATAGATCATGGCGTATTATAAAATGATGGAGTCAATAAATAAAGACATGGAGTCTATAAAGACATTTCCATAGACCAGAATTGTAATCAATGCGGTTGCTTAGGATGTAAGAACTTCATTAAGATCTATGCTAACCGATCTTGTGCAGAAGGCGCTAAGCAAAACATCCTAAGCGATGACGCGTTTTTTGAGGCGTGTGTGTACTATATTAGACATCTACTATTTAAGACAAAAACATAGATTGTATTGTTTTTTTGACAATAATAAGATAACTTGAATAAGAACTTGGTTGTACTTAGAGGATGACTTAGTTATGATCTTGAGGTGACTTAAGTAAGAACTTGAGGTGACTTGATCAAGAACTTAATTAAGAACTTGAGGTGACTTAAGTAGAAACTTAGAGGAACTTAATTAAGAACTGATTAAAAACTTGATTAAGAACTTAATTTAAGAACTTGAGGTGACTTAAGTAGAAACTTAGAGGAACTTAATTAAGAACTTGATTAAAAACTTGATTAAGAACTTAATTAAGAACTTTATTAAAAACTTGGGTGACTTGATTAAGAACTTAATTAAGAACTTGGGTGACTTGGGGTGGGAGTGTGTGTGGTGTACACAGAGCTTTATTATTTGTCATGTGTAACACCACTTGGTGCAAGACGGTGCTTGCGTTTTTGTGATTCATTGGCTCTTTTGTTGCAGGTTCAAAGCAGCCACCAGGTGCATTTAACAAAAGCCTGATTGAATAAAACAAGACAATTGTATAAAGTACACCCAGCGGCCGTCTAAGACAGCCTTTAAGCAGGTGAATAGGTGAAACGTTGAAGCAGCCAAACCACAACAGCAAAAGGCATGGGGCAGGAGTGAGAATGCCAGCAAGTAGGCCAACCGTTCACGCGCGTGAACGGTCCTATTTTTAGGCTGTGCTTTGGCATAGAGGAGGGCTTTGTAGGTCAATCGGCAGAGTCTGCCGATTGGCCTAGTTTTGTTGGTTTTGCACTATTTTTAAGTCCACGTCATGTGTTTGTGGCGTTCACTGAGAGCCTTGCAGAGCAGTTGTCGGAGGGCAGTTAGCGAACGTGCTACACCCACTATAATTAGCCAGTAACAACACCGGCCCTGTCTGGGCCCAGCCCGAGTCGTGTTCCGTGTCGTCTGCTTTGCCGTTTGTGTCACAAACACCACAAGGTGGAGAAGTTTTCTAAACTACTAGGTAGTACAACCTGTCACTGAACATTTGGAGCTTTTTGAATAGAATCATTTCTTCAAAAGTTAAAAGCTTTTCAAAGTTAACAACATCTCTTTCAAATATATCGGCTAATCTCTGTCTTAAATTAACAAGCTTTCAAGGTGCTTGTGTAGTTCATCAATTAGTAGTTCTCGTTTTTCTTTCTCCTCACCTTCCAAAAAAGCAATACTTCTCTTTGGCTTAAGAGGTAAAGAACTGGGCCCGCCTGATTTTCTTTTGTTTAGATACTCTGCCATACAGTTGTAGTAAAACACATTATCACCTATAGTAAGAAGTTGTTTCTCTGTGAACAAAACACAACCATCTCCATTGGAAGTCGTCGCTAAACTAGTTGGAGGGCGCTGATTCAAGATCATGTCCGGTCACATGGTATTGCACTTGCCAACTCATAAGACCCAACACCCCAAATTTAAGTT
Organism: Conus ventricosus; assembly: GCA_018398815.1. NCBI lineage: Eukaryota > Metazoa > Mollusca > Gastropoda > Neogastropoda > Conidae > Conus > Conus ventricosus. The sequence goes on from CM031600.1 coordinate 93,330,871, forward strand.
ATCAGGTGTCGACCTATGACGGGTCTCTGCAGTATTCGGATAGTGCGGAGTCCTTAGGCAGGTCGACAATTAGCAATTAAAGGCTTACCTGCTCCACCGTTTGTATATGGGGTGCGTTCAGCGGCTGCTGCTTTTCCCCTACGTTACACTATGGGGTATGTTCAGCCACTGCTGCTTTCCCTACGTTACTCTCTGAAAGTTTAATAAATTAGTATTGAAAACGGATAACCCTACACAGTAATGTTTGTTTGTAGAAAATCGTTATTTTTTTGGTTACTTGTCAGAGAACTATAAAATGCAGCTTCTAGGTCACTTTCGCCCGAAAACTGGTTGAGGGCGAAAGTGAGTTAGAAGCTGCATTTTATAGTTCTCTCGTGGGTATTGTATGGGAAGAAGTGAGGGTGGGGTTCTTGAAGTGACCATGTTGAATCAAGTACATCGATGTATGTTAAGTGCATCTGCCTGACAACTCAGGTGCTGCTTTTCACTTGGTTTCAGCCCTGATATGGCCTACGTTATCTCAGCGTAAATTTAAGTATATAACGCGTATAACTCTTTAGACATATCCTGTTCCTCGGCTTATTCAACACATCTATTCCAATCCCATTTCTCGCTGACTTTGTCCCCAATAATTCATTTTCTTATATATATATCTGACTAGGAATTATATGTTAGTGAGTTTCCCTCCCTATTGGAGATTGTCTCCCCCTTCGAGACTATAAGCTTGCTGAAGGCTCATTTTGAGAAGCATTTATTTTATTTTTCCCCATTCACCCACTCAAGCACATACTGTTAGTTAGGCAGAATTATCTACCACTGCAGATATGTACGCTTATCTCCCCCTATTTCTTCAATCTGAGACATAAGAGCAAGCTTTGTTTATAATTCAATATATATATATATATTATATATATATATATATATATATATATATATATATATATATATATTTGTCTTTCATTCCTTTTTTCCCTTCCGTATCCGATCACCACCCCTCTCCCTCCCCACTTTCCTCCCCTCCCCACTTTCTTCACTGCGTGGTGACGGCCCTGGCTGGGTCCTGTGAGGTCTGGTGGGGCTGTGGTACCACTGATACCTCAACCCACTTCTGCCCTGCTTCAGATCCTCACGGGATTTCTGACACTCATCACAACGCTATTGTTTCCTTCCCTCTGACTCTACTTGCATTCTTTCGCACCTAGATAGCTGTACATTTCAAACAATGTCCCTTCCCACTTCCTACTTTTCATTCCAAAAGTTCCACCCTCGCTCCCCCCCCCCCCCCCTCCTTCTGTACAACGGCTCCTTGATTTTCTCAAGAGACCCCTTCACTTTATTGTGTAAACATATGGGCATACTATCGGGATTGAGCGCACTGCCTCCAGCTTCGGTTTCTATTGAGCGAAAATGTGGCAGTTTCCCCATTGCGACAGGTTTCTGTCCATAGTTCATTGTATTTTAAATTCGGGCACCTGCAGTTTCTCGCCAGTGTGTTTGGACTTTAACCCTTCTAAGCCCGCCCTTACTGCCTTGCATGATTCGTGTTCCCATTTCCCCTGTCTTTTAATTCACATGTAGTCTTTTCCCACTACACCCCAGAGCATTTCCACCTTTGATTCTTCTCTAACTGCAAACATTCCTTTGACGCACCGCTGCCCTGTCCTGTCCTTCCCCACGAGCTGAGTGTCCAGCCATTCCCACTCAGCCCCTGTACCTTTCTGTCCGACCATTCCCACTCAGCCCCTGTACCTTTCTGTCCGGCCATTCCCACTCAGCCCCTGTACCTTTCTGTCCGGCCATTCCCACTCAGCCCCTGTACCTTTCTGTCCGGCCATTCCCACTCAGCCCCTGTACCTTTCTGTCCGGCCATTCCCACTCAGCCCCTGTACCTTTCTGTCCGGCCATTCCCACTCAGCCCCTGTACCTTTCTGTCCGGCCATTCCCACTCAGCCCTGTACCTTTCTGTCCGGCCATTCCCACTCAGCCCCTGTACCTTTCTGTCCGGCCATTCCCACTCAGCCCCTGTACCTTTCTGTCCGGCCATTCCCACTCAGCCCTGTACCTTTCTGTCGGTGCTGGCTCTGTCCAACGTCCCCCTTCCCGCTCCGTCCATCATCACTTTTATGCCGTTCTTCTACCGTCCATTTTTTTTAATCATCTTCAAACATCCCACCCCCTCCAGTCCATGATCCATCAATGTCTTCTCCGTTCTTCTGTCGATCGTCGTTCTCATTTTCTCCTCCCGTCCATCATCAGTCTTTCTCATGTTCGTCACTTCTTGTCCCGATTCTGATTTGTCATATTACATGTTTTCCTCTTTTCATTTTGTCATATTACATGTTTTCCTCTTTTCATTTTGTCATATCACATGTTTTCCTCTTTTCATTTTGTTTTCAATTTGTCATTCTTAAGTTCTCCTCCTGTTCTACAGTTATCATTCTCACGTGTTTTTTTGGTTTTCTACATCGTATCCAGCATTCATAGTTCTGTCTATCGCGTCATCTCATTCCGTCTGTTATTAATGTGATGCTCTCATACATTCATGGAGTCCGCCGTTCTCACGCTTTCCCTTCTTTTGACTTTTCTAATCCATCTTTCGTTCATTCAGAGTCACTTCACTCTTCTGAACACCATTCATCATTCTTGTCATCCCAACTTCTGTCCGTCTTTCTCGCATTGTTTTGTTCATCAATCTCACGTTCTGTCAGTCCATCAATCATCAGTCTTACGTTCTCCTTTTCTTCTCCAGTCCATCAATCATTTTCACGTTTTCTTCTCACACAGCCCCCCCCCCCCCCCCCCCCCCCCCCATCACGAATCTCAAGTTCTCCTCCAGTTATCCAATCTATCAATCAGCAAACTTGCATTCCCCTCTTGTCCTCTCTATCAGCCATCAATCTCACGCTCTCCTCTTCTTCTCCCGTCCACCCGCCATCAATCTCACATTGTCATTGTTCTATCGTCCATGATTTATTTCCTCCGTTCTCCTCTTGCGCATGTAATGATTTTCTCTCTCGAATTTACGTTATTTTCCTTTGCAAGTTGGTAAACTGTTTTCAGTCTTGCATTTGACCTAGTTCTCATGCTTATATCGGGATGACAGTTTCATTCGCATTTGTATCATATATTCATTGTCATGTTCACACCCCTTCAAATGGGGCTTTGGCCTTTTTGAATAAGATTATGTTCTGTTCCTCTTGACTTATCATTCATCATTCACCACTTTGACATTTTTCTCCTCTCAGCACATACATAATTCATTTTCTCGTTTTACTCGGCACGGTTCTTCATGTTGACGGTCTACCACCAGTCATTCACTACGTTCACATTATCGTTTGTTCACGTTATAACTGACTTTTTGTGTTTCCCCCTCTTTTCAGCTAGTCGATCATGCATTGCTCGTACTTTACCCTTTTGCCGTCCCATTCTCTTCATGTCCATTTATCATGTTCACATTCTCCTCCCGTTTGTCGTTCATCACTTTCACGCTCACTGCTCTGCCATCATTCCATGGGCAGCTGTTCTGTTCTTCTCTGCCGTCGATCATTAATCCTTTTTACGTTTCCGCCCGCAGTTCATTATTTTCACTTTTCACGTTCTCCTATTGTCCTGTAGGATTTGGTATACATGATAAGAGACACAAAGATACACAATGAAGATCTATGGAAGCAAGCAGGACAGGAACCAGTGGCCAAGCAGATTCTGCGGAGGAAGTGGGGCTGGACTGGACACACTCTCAGGAAGCATGGAACCCGCAGGGGAAAAGGAAGAGAGGCCGACCTCGCAGCAGCTGGAGGCGAGACACTGAAGCAGAGATAAAGAGGCAGGGGACCAACTGGACAGCCCAGAACCGAGTGCGATGGCGGAGTGTTGTCGATGGCCTATGCTCACCCTTGAGCTATGGGCCTAAGTAAAGTAAGTGATAAGAGATACAGGATGTGAGATACAGGATGTACTGGGTATTGATAAAAGGTATGACATGGGTACAAGATATGAAATAGAGACAGAGTATGGCATGGATACGAGGTATGGTGCGCATTGATACAGCGTATGTTGGACAAGGATACAGTGTTTGGTGGATACGGACACAGGCTATGATATGGATGCGGGGTATTATCCACATGGGTGTGGGAAATGACATGAATAGGGCGTATGCCATGTGAACAGGGCAACACAACATGTGACATAGATACAGGGGATGGTGAACTTGGATACAAGGTGTGGTGGAAATGAATACATGATTTGATTTAGATTCTGGTGGGCGTGCATATGAGTTGTCGTGAAGGTGGATGCTAGATGTGGTGGGCATGGACACAGGGTATGTAGACATGGTTACAGGGATGTGGTGGACATGGATACAAGGTACAGAGGACACGGATGCAATGTGAGTGGTTATGGGTACCGGGTATGGTTGACATGGGCACAAGATGTAGTGAACATCAATGCAAGATATGTTGGGCATAGAGACAAGATATGTCGACACAAGATGTAGTGAACATCAATGCAAATATGTGGCATAGACAAGATATGTCGACACAAGAGTATGAACATCAATGCAAGATATGTGGCATAGAGACAAGATATGTCGACACAAGATGTAGTGAACATCAATGCAAGATATGTTGGGCATAGAGACAAGATATGTCGACACAAGATGTAGTGAACATCAATGCAAGATATGTTGGGCATAGAGACAAGATATGTCGACACAAGATGTAGTGAACATCAATGCAAGATATGTTGGGCATAGAGACAAGATATGTCGACACAAGATGTAGTGAACATCAATGCAAGATATGTTGGGCATAGAGACAAGATATGTCGACACAAGATGTAGTGAACATCAATGCAAGATATGTTGGGCATAGAGACAAGATATGTCGACACAAGATGTAGTGAACATCAATGCAAGATATGTTGGGCATAGAGACAAGATATGTCGACACAAGATGTAGTGAACATCAATGCAAGATATGTTGGCATAGAGACAAGATATGTCGACACAAGATGTAGTGAACATCAATGCAAGATATGTTGGGCATAGAGACAAGATATGTCGACACAAGATGTAGTGAACATCAATGCAAGATATGTTGGGCATAGAGACAAGATATGTCGACACAAGATGTAGTGAACATCAATGCAAGATATGTTGGGCATAGAGACAAGATATGTCGACACAAGATGTAGTGAACATCAATGCAAGATATGTTGGGCATAGAGACAAGATATGTCGACACAAGATGTAGTGAACATCAATGCAAGATATGTTGGGCATAGAGACAAGATATGTCGACACAAGATGTAGTGAACATCAATGCAAGATATGTTGGGCATAGAGACAAGAATGTCGACACAAGATGTAGTGAACATCAATGCAAGATATGTTGGGCATAGAGACAAGATATGTCGACACAAGATGTAGTGAACATCAATGCAAGATATGTTGGGCATAGAGACAAGATATGTCGACACAAGATGTAGTGAACATCAATGCAAGATATGTTGGGCATAGAGACAAGATATGTCGACACAAGATGTAGTGAACATCAATGCAAGATATGTTGGGCATAGAGACAAGATATGTCGACACAAGATGTAGTGAACATCAATGCAAGATATGTTGGGCATAGAGACAAGATATGTCGACACAAGATGTAGTGAACATCAATGCAAGATATGTTGGCATAGAGACAAGATATTTTCGACACAAGATGTAGTGAACATCAATGCAAGATATGTTGGGCATAGAGACAAGATATGTCGACACAAGATGTAGTGAACACCAATGCAAGAAAATGTTGGGCATAGAGACAAGATATGTCGACACAAGATGTAGTGAACATCAATGCAAGATATGTTGGGCATAGAGACAAGATATTCGACACAAGATGTAGTGAACATCAATGCAAGATATGTTGGGCATAGAGACAATATATGTCGACACAAGATGTAGTGAACATCAATGCAAGATATGTTGGGCATAGAGAC
>CM031600.1:93341861-93354361 GCA_018398815.1 Conus ventricosus
ATGACGTAGACAGGCATGGCGAACATGGATGTCGGTTGTGGTCAAAATGGACCCCTTATATCAAATGGACACGGATATTGGAGGCATGGATACAGGGTTTGAGGTGGATACGGGGTATGACACAATGATACAGGATGTAGCAGACACAGACAAGGGATATGATATCGACACAAGATAGAGTATGATATTCATACAGGCTGTGGCGGACTTGCATACAAGATACGGTGGACTTAACGTTTCTCAAAGCGTCAGTCTGGTGGATTTCAAATCCCATTTCGGACAACATTCGATCATTTTCTCTGCAGATTGTCAAAGCAACCGTTTCCTGAGGTGACATGTTTTGTTACCGGCTCACCTCCCCATCTTTGGATCTTCCGGTTCCTCCCTAACTCCGTGGCCGGTCACGGGGGTGCTGCACTCTGTAGATGTGCGCCGGTAACTCCTTCCTGATCTGTCTGTGCACCGGTAACTCCTTCCTGATCTGTCTGTGCACCGGTAACTCCTTCCTGATCTGTCTGTGCACCGGTTAATCCTGCCTGATCTGTCTGTGCACCCTGCCTGATCTGTCTGTGCACCCTGCCTGATCTGTCTGTGCACCGGTTAGTCCTGCCTGTTCTGTCTGTGCACCGGTTAGTCCTGCCTGATCTGTCTGTGCACCCTGCCTGATCTGTCTGTGCACCCTGCCTGATCTGTCTGTGCACCGGTTAGTCCTGCCTGATCTTCCGACACTTTGATGAGACATTGCCTGCTTATCTTTCCAACACACTTGTCACTTATCAACCTCTCGCACTCTCCGCTCTAGCAGTGACAGACTTCTCAAGCTTCCGCATGAAACTGAAATCCTTTGGCCCAACGTTCTTTCAGTTATCAAGCCCCCCTTGTCTGGAACTCCTCCCCTCCCAGCTCCGCTCTTCACAGACTCTCTCTGCGTTCAAATCTGGTCTCAAAACGCATCTCTTTCAGAAGTCTTTTTGTCTTTCTTCATAGCGTACGAGTTAATGCGTGTTTCCCATGCATTCTCCATCCTTTCGCTCTTGTATGTGCACGCGCGCTTCCGTGCCTGAATGCTTTTGTGCTTTTGCGTGTGTGGTTCGTGTGTGTGCGTTTACGCGCGTGGGTTTTGTTGCTTTGTGTTGAGTTTGCCTTTGTGTGTGTGTGTGGGGGGGTGGGGGTGGGTGCTCCCTTCTGCATGTTTTATATTGTATCCCGTGCAGTGTTCACGAAATTGGAGGGGGTGGGGATGGGGTTGGTTCTTTCTTCTATTCCCAAATTCTTGTTGAGCGTTGTTCATATAAGGGTCGTGTGTGTGTGTGTGTGTGTGGGGGGGGGGGGGGGGGGGAAGGATAGAGTGGGGGGGGGGGGGGGGGGTGTGGCTTGTGCATCTGTTTTAGTGCTTGCTTTGTGACCTATTGTTTTGATGCCTTTTTCCCAATATTGTGCAATGTTAATGGAAACTTTTATTTTTCCTGTATTGTAAAGCGCTCTGAGGATGAGTCTTCTCTCATCGAAGAGCGCTATATAAGCTCGATTTATTATTATTATTATTATCTGTCTGTGCACCGGTTACTCCTGCCTGTTCTGTCTGTGCACTGGTTAGTCCTGCCTGTTCTGTCTGTGCACCCTGCCTGTTCTGTCTGTGCACCGGTTAGTCCTCCCTGATCTGTCTGTGCACGGTTAGTCCTGCCTGTTCTGTCTGTGCACTGGTTAGTCCTGCCTGTTCTGTCTGTGCACCCAGCCTGTTCTGTCTGTGCACCCTGCCTGATCTGTCTGTGCACTGGTTCGTCCTGCCTGATCTGTCTGTGCCCCCTGCCTGTTCTGTCTGTGCACCGATTTGTCCTGCCTGATTGTTGTGCACCCTCCCTGTTCTGTCTGTGCACCGGTTTAGTCCTGCCTGTTCTGTCAGTGCACCCTGCCTGTTCTGTCTGTCCCACCGGTTACTCCTGCCTGATCTGTCTGTGCACTGGTTAGTCCTGCCTGATCTGTCTGTGCACCTGCCTGTTCTGTCTGTGCACCCTGCCGGATCTGTCTGTGCACTGGTTAGTAGTCCCTGATCTGTCTGTGCACCCTGCCTGTTCTGTCTGTGAACCGGTTAGTCCTGCCTGATCTGTCTGTGCACCGGTTAGTCCTGCCTGTTCTGTCTGTGCACTGGTTAGTCCTCCCTGTTCTGTCTGTGCCCCCTGCCTGTTCTGTCTGTGCACCGGTTAGTCCTGCCTGATCTGTCTGTGCACCCTGCCTGATCTGTCTGTGCACCCTGCCTGTTCTGTCTGTGCACCGGTTAGTCCTGCCTGATCTGTCTGTGCATCGGTTAGTCTTGCCTGTTCTGTCTGTGCACCGGTTAGTCCTGCCTGATCTGTCTGTGCACCCTGCCTGTTCTGTCTGTGCACCTGCCTGATCTGTCTGTGCACCCTTCCTTCTCTGTCTGTGCACCGGTTAGTCCTGCCTGTTCTGTCTGTGCACCCTGCCTATTCTGTCTGTGCACTGGTTAGTCCTTCCTGATCTGTCTGTGGCACCCTGCCTGATCTGTCTGTGCACCCTGCCTGATCTGTCTGTGCACCCTGCCTGTTCTGTGTGTGCACCGGTTAGTACTGCCTGATCTGTCTGTGCACTGGTTAGTCCTGCCTGTTCTGTCTGTGCACCCTGCCTGATCTGTCTGTGCACCATTTTAGTTCTGCTGATCTGTCTGTGCACCGGTTAGTCCTGCCTGATCTGTCTGTGCACTGGTTAGTCCTGCCTGTTCTGTCTGTGCACCCTGCCTGATCTGTCTGTGCACCGGTAACTCCTTCCTGATCTGTCTGTGCACCGGTTAGTCCTGCCTGATTCTGTCTGTGCACCCTGCCTGATCTGTCTGTGCACCGTTAGTCCTGCCTGTTCTGTCTGTACACCGGTTAGTCCTTCCTGATGTGACTGTGCACCCTGCCTGATCTGTCTGTGCACCGGTTAGTCCTGCCTGATCTGTCTGTGCACTGGTTAGTCCTGCCTGTTCTGTCTGTGCACCTGCCTGTTCTGTCTGTGCACTGGTTAGTCCTGCCTGTTCTGTCTGTGCACCCTGCCTGTTCTGTCTGTGCACCCTGCCTGTTCTGTGTGTGCACCCTGCCTGTTCTGTCTGTGCATCGGTTAGCCCTGCCTGTTCTGTCTGTGCACCCTGCCTGTTTTGTCTGTGAACCGGTTAGCCCTGCCTGATCTGTCTGTGCACCGGTTAGTCCTGCCTGTTCTGTCTGTGCACTGGTTAGTCCTGCCTGTTCTGTCTGTGCACCCTCCCTGTTCTGTCTGTGCCCCGGTTAGTCCTGCCTGATCTGTCTGTGCACCCTGCCTGATCTGTCTGTGCACCCTGCCTGTTCTGTCTGTGCACGGTTAGTCCTGCCTGATCTGTCTGTGCATCGGTTAGTCTTCCCTGTTCTGTCTGTGCCCCGGTTAGTCCTGCCTGATCTGTCTGTGCACCCTGCCTGTTCTGTCTGTGCACCTGCCTGATCTGTCTGTGCACCCTTCCTTCTCTGTCTGTGCACGGTTAGTCCTGCCTGTTCTGTCTGTGCACCCTGCCTATTCTGTCTGTGCACTGGTTAGTCCTGCCTGTTCTGTCTGTGCACCCTGCCTATTCTGTCTGTGCACTGGTTAGTCCTGCCTGATCTGTCTGTGCACCCTGACTTATCTGTCTGTGCCCCCTGCTGCTCTGTCTGTGCACTGGTTAGTCCTTCCTGATCTGTCTGTGCACCCTGCCTGATCTGTCTGTGCACCCTGCTGTTTCTGTCTGTGCACCTGCCTTTCTGTCTGTGCACTGGTTAGTACTGCCTGATCTGTCTGTGCACTGGTTAGTCCTGCCTGTTCTGTCTGTGCCCCCTGCCTGATCTGTCTGTGCACCAGTTATTTCTGCCTGATCTGTCTGTGCACCGGTTAGTCCTGCCTGATCTGTCTGTGCACTGGTTAGTCCTGCCTGTTCTGTCTGTGCACCCTGCCTGATCTGTCTGTGCACCGGTAACTCCTTCCTGATCTGTCTGTGCACCGGTTAGTCCTGCCTGATCTGTCTGTGCACCTGCCTGATCTGTCTGTGCACCGTTAGTCCTGCCTGTTCTGTCTGTGCACCGGTTAGTCCTTCCTGATGTGTCTGTGCACCTGCCTGTTCTGTCTGTGCACCCTGCCTGTTCTGTCTGTGCACTGGTTAGTCCTGCTGTTCTGTCTGTGCACCCTGCCTGTTCTGTCTGTGCACTGGTTAGTCCTGCCTGTTCTGTCTGTGCACCCTGCCTGTTCTGTCTGTGCACCCTTCCTGTTCTGTGTGTGCACCCTGCCTGTTCTGTCTGTGCATCGGTTAGTCCTGCCTGTTCTGTCTGTGTACCCTGCTGTACTGTCTGTGTACCCTGCCTGTTTTGTCTGTGCATCCTGCCTGTTCTGTCTGTGCACCCTGCCTGTTCTGTCTGTGCACCGGTTAGTCCTGCCTGTTCTGTCTGTGCACCCTGCCGGGATCTGTCAGTGCATGGTTAGTCCTGCCTGATCTGTCTGTGCAGCCTGCCTGTTCTGTCTGTGCACCCTGCCTATTCTGTCTGTGCATCCTGCCTGTTCTGTCTGTGCACCCTGCCTGTTCTGTCTGTGCACCCTGCCTGATCTGTCAGTGAAATGGTTAGTCCTGCCTGATCTGTCTGTGCAGCCTGCCTGTTCTGTCTGTGCACCCTGCCTGTTCTGTCTGTGCACCGGTTAGTCCTGCCTGATCTGTCTGTGCACGGTTAGTCCTGCCTGATCTGTCTGTGCACCCAGCCTGTTCTGTCTGTGCACCCTGCCTGATCTGTCTGTGCACTGGTTCGTCCTGCCTGATCTGTCTGTGCACCCTGCCTGTTCTGTCTGTGCACCGATTTGTCCTGCCTGATCTGTCTGTGCACCCTCCCTGTTCTGTCTGTGCACCGGTTAGTCCTGCCTGTTCTGTCAGTGCACCCTGCTGTTCTGTCTGTGCACCGGTTACTCCTGCTGATCTGTCTGTGCACTGGTTAGTCCTGCCTGATCTGTCTGTGCACCCTGCCTGTTCTGTCTGTGCACCCTGCCGGATCTGTCTGTGCACTGGTTAGTAGTGCCTGATCTGTCTGTGCACCCTGCCTGTTCTGTCTGTGAACCGGATAGTCCTGCCTGATCTGTCTGTGCACCCTGCCTGATCTGTCTCTGCACCTGCCTGTTCTGTCTGTGCACCGGTTAGTCCTGCCTGTTCTGTCTGTGAAACCGGTTAGTCCTCCCTGTTGTGTCGGTGCACCCTGCCTGTTTTGTCTGTGCACCGGTTAGTCCTGCCTGATCTGTCTGTGCCCCCTGCTGATCTGTCTGTGCACCCTGCCTGATCTGTCTGTGCACCTGTTAGTCCTGCCTGCTCTGTCTGTGCACCGGTTGTCCTGCCTGATCTGTCTGTGCACCCTGCCTGTTCCGTCTGTGCCCCCTGCTGTTCTGTTTGTGCATTCTGCCTGTTCTGTCTGTGCAGCGGTTAGTCCTCCCTGTTCTGTCTGTGCACCCTGCCTGTTCTGTCTGTGCACCGGTTAGTCCTGCCTGATCAGTCTTTGCACCTGTTAGTCCTGTCTGATCTGTCTGTGCACCCTGCCTGATCTGTCTGTGCACGGTTAGTCCTGCCTGATCTGTCTGTGCACCCTGCCTGATCTGTCTGTGCACCGATTAGTCCTGCCTGATCTGTCTGTGCAGCGGTTAGTATGCCTGTTCTGTCTGTGCACCCTGCCTGATCTGTCTGTGCACCGGTAAGTCCTGCCTGATCTGTCTGTGCACCGGTTAGTCCTGCCTGTTCTTTCTGTGCGCCATGCCTGATCTGTCTGTGCACGGTTAGTCCTGCCTGATCTGTCTGTGCACCGTTAGTCCTGCCTGATCTGTCTGTGCACCCTGCCTGATCTGTCTGTGCACCGGTTAGTCCTGCCTGATCTGTCTGTGCCCCGGTTAGTCCTGCCTGATCTGTCTGTGCACCCTGCCTGATCTGTCTGTGCACCCTTCCTGATCTGTCTGTGCACCCTGCCTGATCTGTCTGTGCACCCGGGCCTGATCTGTCTGTGCACCCTGCCTGATCTGTCTGTGCCCCCTGCCTGATCTGTCTGTGCACCGGGTAGTCCTGCCTGATCTGTCTGTGCACCCTGCCTGATCTGTCTGTGCACCCTGACTGATCTGTCTGTGCACCGGTTAGCCCCGCCTGTTCTGTCTGTGCCCCGGTTAGTCCTGTCTGTTCTGTCTGTGCACCCTGCCTGATCTGTCTGTGCACCGGTTTGTCCTGCCTGTTCGGTCTGTGCACCCTGCCTGATCTGTCTGTGCACCCTGCCTGATCTGTCTGTGCACCGTTACTCCTGCCTGTTGTGTCTGTGCACCGGTTAGTCCTGCCTGTTGTGTCTGTGCACGGTTACTCCTGCCTGTTGTGTCTGTGCAGCGGTTACTCCTGCCTGTTGTGTCTGTGCACCGGTTACTCCTGCCTGTTGTGTCTGTGCACCGGTTACCCCTGCTGTTGTGTCTGTGCACCGGTTACTCCTGCCTGTTGTGCCTGTGCACCGGTTACTCCTGCCTGTTGTGTCTGTGCACCGGTTACTCCTGCCTGTTGTGTCTGTGCACGGTTAGTCCTGCCTGTTGTGTCTGTGCACCCTGCCTGATCTGTCTGTGCACCGGTTAGTCCTGCCTGTTCGGTCTGTGCACCCTGCTGATCTGTCTGTGCACCCTGCCTGATCTGTCTGTGCTCTGGTTAGTCCTGCCTGATCTGTCTGTGCACCCTGCCTGTTATGTCTGTGCACCCTGCCTGATCTGTCTGTGCACTGGTTAGACCTGCCTGATCTGTCTGTGCACCCTGCCTGATCTGTCTGTGCACCGGTTAGTCCTGCCTGATCTGTCTGTGCACCTGCCTGTTATGTCTGTGCACCCTGCCTGATCTGTCTGTGCACCCTGCCTGATCTGTCTGTGCACCCTGCCTGATCTGTCTGTGCACTGATTAGTCCTGCCTGTTCTGTCTGTGCCCCCTGCCTGTTCTGTCTGTGCACCCTGCCTGTTCTGTCTGTGAACGGTTAGTCCTGCCTGTTCTGTCTGTGCACCGGTTAGTCCTGCCTGATCTGTCTGTGCACCGGTTAGTCCTGCCTGATCTGTCTGTGCACCCTTCCTGATCTGTCTGTGCACCGGTTAGTCCTGCTGTTCTGTCTGTGCACCCTGCCTGTTCTGTCTGTGAACAGGTTAGTCCTGCCTGATCTGTCTGTGAAACCCTGCCTGATCTGTCTGTGCACCCTGCCTGTTCTGTCTGTGCACTCGTTAGTCCTGCCTGTTCTGTCTGTGCACCGGTTAGTCCTGCCTGATCTGTCTGTGCACCCTGCCTGTTCTGCCTGTGAAACCCTGCCTGTTCTGTCTGTGCACCGGTTAGTCCTGCCTGATCTGTCTGTGCACCGGTTAGTCCTGCCTGATCTGTCTGTGCACCCTGCCTGATCTGTCTGTGCACCCTGCCTGTTCTGTCTGTGCACCGGTTAGTCCTGCCTGATCTGTCAGTGCACTGGTTACTCCTGACTGTTCTGTCTGTGCACCCTTCCTGCTCTGTCTGTGCACTGGTTACTCCTGACTGTTCTGTCTCTGCACCCTTCCTGCTCTGCCTGTGCACCCTTCCTGCTCTGTCTGTGCACTCTTCCTGCTCTGTCTGTGCACCCTTCCTGCTTGTCTGTGCACCATTCCTGCTCTGTCTGTGCACCTTCTGCTGTGTCTGTGCCCCCTTTCCCTGTTCTGCCCGTGCTCTGATTAGTCCTGCCTGTGCTCCGGTTAGTCCTGCCTGCTCTGTCTGTGCACCCTTCTCGCTCTGTCTGTGCACCCTTCCTGCTCTGTCTGTGCACTGGTTTCTCCTGACTGTTCTGTCTGTGCACCCTTCCTGCTCTGTCTGTGCACCCTCCTGCTCTGTCTGTGCACTTTTCCTGCTCTGTCTGTGCACTCTGTGCACGGTTAGTCCTGCCTGATCTGTCAGTGCACCCTTCCTGCTCTGTCTGTGCACCCTTCCTGCTCTGTCTGTGCACCCTTCCTGCTCTGTCTGTACACTGGGTTACTCCTGCCTGTTCTGTCTGTGCACCCTTCCTGCTCTGTCTGTGCACCCTTCCTGCTCTGTCTGTGCATGGTTACTCCTGCCTGTTGTGTCTGTGCACCCTTCCTGCTCTGTCTGTGCACCCTTCCTGCTATGTCTGTGCACCCTTCCTGCTATGTCTGTGCACTGGTTACTCCTGCCTGTTGTGTCTGTGCACCCTTCCTGCTCTGTCTGTGCACCCTTCCTGCTCTGTCTGTGCACTGGTTACTCCTGCCTGTTGTTTCTGTGCACCCTTCCTGCTCTGTCTGTGCACCCTTCCTGCTCTGTCTGTGCACCCTTCCTGCTCTGTCTGTGCACTGGTTACTCCTGCCTGTTCTGTCTGTGCACTGGTTACTCCTGCCTGTTGTGTCTGTGCACCGGTTACTCCTGCCTGTTGTGTCTGTGCACCGTTAGTCCTGTCTGTTCTGTCTGTGCACTGGTTACTCCTGCCTGTTGTGTCTGTGCACCGGTTACTCCTGCCTGTTGTGTCTGTGCACCGGTTAGTCCTGCCTGTTGTGTCTGTGCACGGTTACTCCTGCCTGTTGTGTCTGTGCACCGGTTACTCCTGCCTGTTGTGTCTGTGGCACCGGTTACTCCTGCCTGTTGTGTCTGTGCACCGGTTACTCCTGCCTGTTGTGCCTGTGCACCGGTTACTCCTGCCTGTTGTGTCTGTGCACCGGTTACTCCTGCCTGTTGTGTCTGTGCACCGGTTTTACTCCTGCCTGTTGTGTCTGTGCACGGTTACTCCTGCCTGTTGTGTCTGTGCCCCGGTTACCCTGCCTGTTGTGTCTGTGCACCCTGCCTGTTTGTCTGTGCACCGGTTACTCCTGCCTGTTGTGTCTGTGCACCGGTTACTCCTGCCTGTTGTGTCTGTGCACCGGTTACTCCTGCCTGTTGTGTCTGTGCACCGGTTACCCCTGCCTGTTCTGTCTGTGCACCCTGCCTGTTCTGTCTGTGCACCGGTTACCTCTGCCTGTTCTGTCTGTGCACCGGTTACCTCTGCCTGTTCTGTCTGTGCACCCTGCCTGTTCTGTCTGTGCACCGGTTACCTCTGCCTGTCTGTCTGTGCACGGTTACCTCTGCCTGTTCTGTCTGTGCACTGGTTACCTCTGCCTGTTGTGTCTGTACCCCGGTTACCCCTGCCTGTTCTGTCTGTGCACTGGTTACCTCTGCCTGTCTGTCTGTGCACTGGTTACCTCTGCCTGTTCTGTCTATACACCGGTTCCCCCAGCCTGTTGTGTCTGTGCACTGGTTACCTCTGCCTGTTCTGTCTGTGCACTGGTTACCCCTGCCTGTTTTGTCTGTGCACTGGTTACCCCTGCCTGTTCTGTCTGTGCACTGGTTACCTCTGCCTGTTCTGTCTGTGCACTGGTTACCCCTGCTTGTTCTGTCTGTGCACTGGTTACCTCTGCCTGTTCTGTCTGTGCACTTGTTACCCTGCCTGTTGTGTCTGTGCACTGGTTACTCCTGCCTGTTGTGTCTGTGCACTGGTTACTCCTGCCTGTTGTGTCTGTGCACTGGTTACCCCTGCCTGTTCTGTCTGTGCACTGGTTACTCCTGCCTGTTGTGTCTGTGCACTGGTTACTCCTGCCTGTTCTGTCTGTGCACTGGTTACTCCTCCCTGTTGTGTCTGTGCACTGGTTACCCCTGCCTGTTGTGTCTGTGCACTGGTTACCCCTGCCTGTTGTGTCTGTGCACTGGTTACCCCTGCCTGTTCTGTCTGTGCACTGGTTACCCTGCCTGTTCTGTCTGTGCACCCTCCCTGTTCTGTCTGTGCACTGGTTACTCCTGCCTGTTGTGTCTGTGCACTGGTTACTCCTGCCTGTTCTGTCTGTGCACTGGTTACTCCTGCCTGTTCTGTCTGTGCACTGGTTACCCTGCCTGTTGTGTCTGTGCACCCTGCCTGTTCTGTCTGTGCACTGGTTACCCTCCCTGTTCTGTCTGTGCACTGGTTACCCCTGCCTGTTCTGTCTGTGCACTGGTTACTCTGCTGTTGTGTCTGTGCACCGGTTACTACTGCCTGTTGTGTCTGTGCACTGGTTACTCCTGCCTGTTGTGTCTGTGCACGGGTTTCCCCTGCCTGTTCTGTCTGTGCACCCTGCCTGTTCTGTCTGTGCACTGGTTACCCTGCCTGTTGTGTCTGTGCACTGGTTACCCCTGCCTGTTCTGTCTGTGCACCCTGCCTGTTCTGTCTGTGCACTGGTTCCCCCTGCCTGTTGTGTCTGTGCACTGGTTACTCCTGCCTGTTGGTCTGTGCACTGGTTACCCCTGCCTGTTGTGTCTGTGCACTGGTTACCCCTGCCTGTTGTGTCTGTGCACTGGTTCCCCCTGCCTGTTCTGTCTGTGCACCCTGCCTGTTCTGTCGGCTGTGTATCAAAGCTTGGATCTCTGTCCGTGGTTTCCCGTGCATTCAGCAATGTTGTCAGTCCACCGTTGATTCTCTCTTATCCTCGATCCCCCCTTCTTCAACAATTTCCTGGAGGATTGTTTCAGCCAGGCTGTCGGGGGTTCGTTACATGGCCTTCCAATCGGAATTGTCTTTTTGTGTGTGGAAATGATGTCAGCAGATCTTCACGTGGTGGGAATGGATGCATTGCTTGATGGTTTGACTGTGTGTGTGTGTGTGAGGAAACTATTCCGCACTGTGTTCCACCTCCTCCCCTCACCCCCCCCCCCCTCCTCCTAACCCAGGATCGGGGGTCAACGAAGTGGATTTGGGAGCCACGCTGACGTTGAGTCGCTGGGGCGACGAAGTCGCCACTTTCGCGGGTGACGCTGTGGTTTGTTTAGCAATGACGTACCTTGTTGTGTTCCGTCCTTGCTGAAGAGGGGGGCCATTTCGGCTCCTCAATCATTTCTGCGACGCTTGATGTGCGAAAATGCTTTGCCACAAGTCGCCCAGAGTCTAACGCTTCCATTGTGCTATGTTTTCCTCTCAAAACGGCACCGACCGTCTTTCTTCCGATTCTGTTTGTTGAGGTATCTTCCAGCATAACATCCGCTAGCCCATACCCCCCCCACGTCCCCCCCCCTTCCAAGACCGTTGAAACTTGATGTCTAGTTTTAGTGCAAAATCAAATCGCTTTTTCGTCAGCTGCCTTTTTGCCATACTGGAAGTAGAGGGGCACACTGCGATTCCCCTGTGTAAGGCATCCCCACCAAACTTTGAATGAAGAGATCGTGCTGGATGTGTAATACAAAGATCACACGAAACCTCACTTAAAACAAGTTTTATCGGCTTCGTACTTAAGGATGATCTCTCTCTCTCTCTCCCTCTCCCTCTCTCTCTCTCTCTCTCTTTCTCTCTCTCGCGCGCGCGCGCGCGCGCACGCGCACACACAAGCCACACGCACACGCACACGCACACACACCACACACACACACACACACACACGGAAGTAACAAAGTCGATCAAAATGACGCGCGCACACACACACACACACACACACACACACACACACACACACACACACACGCACGCACGCACATACACACACACTACTACCACCACCACCACCACTATCACCAACACCCCCCATATTACACTACACCAAACGCTGATAACGCTGACGCCCAAGCCTACCTTATCTTGGATCTGTCTTTGATTCATACGAAACTGGGTGAGTGGTAAACCAGCTGATCACTGAACGCTCCGCAACATATTGTAACACTGTCATTTTGCGTGTGTCAGACAGCCACATCGTGTTCATGATCCCCTGAACGCTCCGCAATATATTGCAAACCTGTCATTTTGTGTGTGTCAGACAGCCACGTCGTGTTCATGATCCCCTGAACGCTCCGCAACATATTGCAACACCTGTCATTTTGTGTGTGTCAGACAGCCACATCGTGTTCATGATCCCCTGAACGCTCCGCAATATATTGCAACACCTGTCATTTTGTGTGTGTCAGATAGCCACATCGTGTTCACGATCCCTGAATGCTCCGCAACATGTTGCAACACCTGTCATTTTGTGTGTGTCAGACAGCCACATCGTGTTCACGATCCCTGAATGCTCCGCAACATGTTGCAACACCTGTCATTTTGTGTGTGTGTCAGACAGCCACATCGTGTTCATGATCCCTGAACGCTCCGCAACATATTGCAACACCTGTCATTTTGTGTGTGTCAGACAGCCACATCGTGTTCATGATCACATGAATGATGGCAGACTACTCGTATAGTTTACGTTCGATTTATTATAATGATAACAGCGACTTTGTTGTTGTTGCCACTTTAGAAAGTACACACTTAACGTAAATGATTATTCGAGTAAACGCCTTTTACACCCATTTTGATTATATGCAAGATTGTTCTCGTTTGCGCTGCTTGCGGTTGAGTCGACCTGGTGTAACCAGCTAGAATCCTTTCATTCTCGGAACGTCGCTGGTCACTCTCCAAACTTCGTTTCTCCGTCCTGTTTTCTTCCTGCTGAGAATCAAAGTTGCATCGGATTAGAAAACGCAT
>CM031600.1:93359361-93389361 GCA_018398815.1 Conus ventricosus
CGGGATGACACATTGAGGAGAAAATGGTGCTGACTGGATGACACATTGAGTAAAATGTATGGGATAATAGTGCTATCTGAACAACACACGTAGGATAATGTATGGAAAATAGTGCTATGTGAACAACACACGTAGGATAATGTAGGGAAAACAGTGCTATCTGAACAACACACGTAGGATAATGTAGGTAAAACAGTGCTATCTGAACAACACACGTAGGTTAATGTATGGAAAACAGTGCTATGTGAACAACACACGTAGGATAATGTAGGTAAAACAGTGCTATCTGAACAACACACGTAGGATAATGTCGGACAGAATAGTGTTGACTGACAGACACATGTAGGAAAATGTAGGAACATATAGTGTTATCTGAACGACGCACGGAGGAAAATATGACGGAAAGTAGTGCTATCTGAACATCCACGCTGTTGGTTCGGATGAGGAATTTGCACAGGCCCTCGATGCCAGGCGCCTGAAACTCAACCTGCCACGAGCAAACGAAACTGAAGATTGGGAGAAACTGGATGCAAAAATCGTCCAAAGACTCGATGCACTGATAGGGAAAAGCACCCTGGAACACAAACTAGCCACATATGGGGACATTGTGTATGCCACATGTAGAGACGCCTATGGAGTAAAACTACCCAAAGAGAAAACACCTCCAAAGAAATCCAGACGCCAAGAAAAGATGGACAAGATCAGAGTCCAAAAGAACAACCTTAAGAAGCAAATGAAGACCGCACTGCCAGCTGAAAAACAAGGCTTGGAAAAACTGTGGGAAGACCTGAAAGAAAAACACAGCGCCCTCAGCAAAGCGGAATCTGCGAGGAAGAGGAAGAGCAAAAAGAAGAAGACACAAGAGCGCTTCTTCAGAGACCCCTTCCAGTTTGCCAGAACACTGTTTGAGCAGCCAAAATCTGGGACCCTAAGTGTGGACAAAGGAGTTCTTGAGCAGCATCTGAGGAAAACATACTCTGACTCACAGAGCAAAGCACCACTCGACATTCAAGGTCTGGTGTGGCCAACCAACCCTGAGGAACAGTTCAATGGCAAGCCTCCAACGTTGGCGGAAATCAAGAAGGTGGTCGACAAAGCCAGAGCCAAATCATCACCAGGGCCAAACGGAATACCTTACCAGCTTTACAAGAAATGTCCCAAGGTGCTGGAGTGGCTCCACAGGCTGCTGCGATCGGCTTGGAGAAACCAGAAGATCAGCGGCCAGTGGATGACGGCAGATGGTGTGTACATCCCCAAAGAGCAAAACTCAAGTGACATCAGCCAGTTCAGGCCAATATCACTATTGAACGTCGAAGGGAAAATCTTCTTCTCTGTCATGGCAGCAAGGCTGACCAAGTACCTGATGGAAAACAAGTACTTGGATATGTCAGTCCAGAAAGGTGGCATCCCAGGCGTGGCTGGCTGTGTAGAACACGCCACAATGATCTGGGACGCAATCCAAAAAGCAAAAACAGAAAAGAGAGACCTGGACGTAGTGTGGCTTGATCTGGCAAACGCATATGGATCTGTGCCCCATGAGATGATACAGTTGGCTCTTGAGATGTACCATGTGCCAAAGAACATCCGCGACATGCTCAAGAAGTACTTCAATGGGTTCTCAATGCGGTTCTCTACCAAGGAGTACACAACTGATTGGATCAACTTGGAAGTGGGCATTGCAATGGGTTGTGCAATTTCTCCGATACTGTTCGTGCTGGCAATGGAACTCATCTTGAAAGCAGCAACAAACAACGCGAGACAAACAGACCTTGGCGATGGATACAAGATGCCTCCTCTCAAGGCCTTCATGGATGACACTACAGTGATTTCATCCAGAGAAGACGAGACACGTCATGTGCTGGAGAGGCTGGACGACATAGTTGCCTCATCCAGAATGAAGTTCAAGCCAAAGAAATCACGGAGTCTCTCACTGAGGAAAGGAAAAGTGGCCGAATCTGTGGTCTTCAGTGTTGCCAACCAGGCCATTCCAACAGTCACAGAAGAACCAGTCAAGAGCCTTGGAAGATGGTATGATGATACGCTGAAAGACACACAAAGAGCAAAAGAAACCAAGCAGATGGCGGAAGAAGGCTTGGAGACCATTGACCAGTGTGGGCTCCCAGGCAAATACAAGGTCTGGTGTCTGCAGTTCATGCTGATACCAAAGCTCCTATGGCCTCTGATGATATACGACATCTGCACCAGCACAGTGGAGGCAATGGAAGCCAAAATCAACAAGTTCACAAGGAAATGGCTTGGTGTCCCACCCTGTCTGACTGACATCGCACTATACTGTCGCCAAGCAAAGCTCAAACTACCACTGAAATCCATCCTGGAGGAATACAAAGCAGGGAAGATCAGACTTCAAAGCATGCTGGAGGACTCAGGAGACAAGGTGGTAGAAGCAATCAAGCCCCAGCTGAAGACAGGCAGAAAATGGAAAGTTCAAGAGGCGATGGATTCTGCAAAAGAAAGTCTCAAGATCAGAGAAATAACAGGACACACACAGACCAACAGACAAGGACTGGGGGTGACCAAAACTGAATGGTGGTCAAAGGCCAAAGGAAAAGCCAAAAGAGACATGATGATTCAGGAGATGAGAAAAGAAGAAGACCAAAAAAGACTCCAAAAAGCAGTCCAGCAGAGCCAGCAAGGGCAATGGACAACGTGGGAGAATGCACTCCAAAGAAGTCTAACTTGGAATGACATTTGGCACATGGCCCCTTCAGGATCAGCTTCATTCTCAGATCTGCATATGACCTTCTGCCCTCAAATGCAAACCTGGTGAAGTGGGGGAAAACAGACGATCCTGCATGCCCCCTCTGCCATGAAAAGCAAACAGTGGAGCATGTTCTAAGCTCATGTAAAGTAGCCCTGGCTAAAGGAAGGTACACATGGAGGCACAACCAAGTGCTCAAAGAGATTGTGCAAGTAGTCTGGGCTAGTACCAACACCACAAAAGGGAGCATCAGGACTCCAAAAGCACCCGCAACATTCTTCACGGCAGGAGGCAGCAAATCATGGCCAAGAACAACAGTGCCACTCGAAACATGCAGGCAGAGTCTGCTGGATGGGGCAGATGACTGGGAGTGCACTGCAGACCTCCCAGAATGGAAGAGTCACCCAGAGATCATCAGCAAGAGTGGCATGAGACCAGACATAGTAGTCCACTCTAAGTCAACCAAGCAGCTGATCATGATCGAGCTCACGGTGCCATATGAGAACAGAATGGAGGCAGCTCAAATCTACAAGACTGAAAAGTATGCTGATCTGGCAAACAGCCTGAGGAGAGAAGGCTATCAGGTCAAAGTCCTCACTGCAGAAATTGGAGCTAGGGGATTTGTAGGAACGTCTGCATACAGCCTCATGAAACAGCTCTCAGTTGCAGGGAAGGAAAAAACCAGAGCCCTGAAAGCAATGGCAGAAGCGGCAGAGAGGTGTTCAAGCTGGATCTGGTCAAGGCGGAACAAAAGTGAACTTCATAAGGCTTAATTTCCCTACAAATATCAGGTGTCCCTGTGGCTCAGTGGTTAAAGCGCGAGTCATTAAGTAGAAAATGAGCATGTCCAGAGGGTCATGGGTTCGAATCCCAGCCATGGCTCGTCCCAAGATGGGGAAAAAAAAAAAGGGGGCAGCAGAGGGACATCCGGAGTCATGAACCGGGTGTGGCCCAACCCCCTAGAGTGTCAGGAGATAAGGGCCGAAACACTTGCTTGAAGGGGGCTTCTCTTCTGAGGACTCTCTGCTGCCACGCTCTCCACGAGTTTCTTTCTACTGAACGACACATATAGAAAAAAAGTAGTGCTATCTGAACGACACATATAGAAAAAATTAGTGTTATGTGAACGACACATATAGAAAAAAGTAGTGTTATCTGAACGACACATATGGGAAAAAGTAGTGCTATCTGAACGACACGTATAGAAAAAAGTAGTGCTATCTGAACGACACATATAGAAAAAAGTAGTGTTATCTGAACGATACATATAGAAAAAAGTAGTGCTATCTGAACGACACATATAGAAAAACGTAGTGCTATCTGAACGACACATGTAAGAAAAAAGTAGTGCTATCTGAACGACACATATAGAAAAACGTAGTGCTATCTGAACGACATGTAGGAAAAAGTAGTGCTATCTGAACGACACGTATAGGAAAAAGTAGTGCTATCTGAACGACACATGTAGGAAAAAGTAGTGCTATCTGAACGACACATGTAGGAAAAAGTAGTGCTATCTGAACGACACAAATAGGAAAAAGTAGTGTTATCTGAACGACACATATAGGAAAAAGTAGTGCTATCTGAACGACACACATAGGAAAAGATGAGAAAAAGTAGTGCTATCTGAACGACACATGTAGTAAAATATGAGAAAAAAAAGTAGTGCTATCTGAACGACACATGTAAGAAAAAGTAGTGCTATCTGAACGACACGTGTAGCAAAAAAAAAAAAAAAAAAGAAAGAAAGAAAAAAAGGAGCCACCAGAACGGCATTGAGTCATACCTCTCAGGTGAGCCATGACGTAGACACTCCTCTCTCTTACTGCTGGGTGCTCATTGTTCGCTGGCCGGAATTACGCGCAGCAATAAATTCTCTTTCACTCCTACCGCCCTGCCCCCTCCCGTGCGGTAAGTATAGCGTGGTCTGTGTATATAAAGACCGACGGACGTGAGGTCCGCTTACTTGCCGAGCCCATTGGAACCCCTTTTACCATAGCGTCTTGATATCTTTGGAAATCCACGGGAGAGAATGACGAAACGTGAGTGCGTTATAGTAATAATAATAATAATAATAATAATAGTAATGATAATGCAAGCAGTCTCTGTGTTCAGGTAATTAACGTTTATTCAATTTAACGCCACGTATTCGTGTAACAGTAATGATGATGGTGGTGGCCATTATGATGACGATAATGATGATGATAATGATTGTAACAACAATAATAATAACAGTAATGATAATAATGATAATGATAATAAATTATGTAGTAATGACAATAACAGTAATGATAAAAATGATGATGGTGACACTTACCTAGCGCAGTTCCCACCTCTATGTAAAAGTTGAATTACTTTGAAGAAATGAGGTTAATGGTACATTAGAGATGCAGCCTACATGCGCTTGTTTAAATGCCAGAAGCAAACAAATAAATCACCAATGTAAGTCATCAAAAGTAGAGAACAAAAGAGAAAAAACAACAACAACAAAACTACTTAAAAAGATGCTACATCACAGGCACATAACATTAACCGGCTCAGATGAAATGACACCAATATACGAAAAGAGTACAGATGTTGTATGAATGAAAATGGGTGATGACTTTTGTACATGCGTTTTAATGAATGTAGTGAAAGTGATGAGGATGGTGTGGTTGGTTTGTGTTTTACTGAAAGAGATGTTCCAATGCTTTCTTAAATTAATGTAGTTTTTGATGTGACAGGGCAAACAGTTTTTTTTTTTTTGGAAAATGAGTGCCGTTGTCTTGGGGCTTAAAAGAATTCTTTTGTATTGAACTGGCAAAAGATACTGCTTTAATGTGACTTTCGTAGAATTTTTTTTTCTACATGGTACACGTGATATGCAAATACTGATAACGATGACAATGGCACAGCCAGCGTTAGGTAAGTACCCAAGGTCTGACCAGCGTTTTAGGCTAATGCGTAGGTCAGACAGCAGCTGCCGCGAGACACTCTTCTTAAAATTCTCTTATCTTAGTTATGAATTTAATTATCCATCAGCTTCATATGCGCAGTGGGGTCTCGAAACTCGTTGCGATTGGTGGTAGCATGTATGGCCTAGTCCGCACGCAGTGACACCGCCTTGATAAAACTGAAACTGAAGTTGAATACAACACTAAACAGTTTTCCGAAACACGCGCTTGTTCTTACTGCAAACAGACAAGAGACAGCGATGACTAGAGTAGACAGCCAAGAGAAAGGGGGGGGGGGGGGGGGGGGGGGGAAATGAATAACGTCACCCAGGTAACCAAGACGGCGTACGTCTTTGATTCAAGCTTGTTTATTACCATTCACGGGGTTTTCTTTCTTTCTTTTTCCTTCTTTATCTTTATCTTTCTTTTCTTTTTTCCTTCTTTATCTTTTCTTTTTTTTTTCCTTCTTTATCTTTATCTTTTCTTTTCTTTTTTCTTTCTTTCTTTCTTTCTTTCTGTCCTCTCCTCCAAACGTGAAGGTGGAGGTCAGAGAGCTAGTTTTTCAGTTGAATTGATTGAACCGACTCAAGACGCGATCAAACTTGTCTGAACGACTGCCTCCGTGACTGTGTTGTCTGCCAATTTCTCCTTGTTGGTTCCCTCCGGGGGGTTGCGACCTTGTGGTCGGAGGGTTTGCGTGGTCCAGTGATCCTTTAGGCTATGCTGACGGGGGCATCAATACTTGGGAGATAGGCTGGTTTTTTCACACTGCTTGTAGGCCTGAGAGGTGAAGATGCTGTATGGCCTAAGCGAAACGTGGTAAGAAGTTGATGCCCCTGGTAGGGCTTCCCATGTCAGATAGGCTAAGGGTGAGGATCCTGACTAAGAGTAACCCGCCTTTCTCCTTTTCTTGTTTTCTGCCTTTCTTTGGCCTTTTCTATCTTCGTCTCCTCTTCAAGTCTTCTTTTCCACACTCCTTTTCTCTCTGTGGTCTCCTTAAGATCCGCCGTGTTTGCCGTGCGGTGCGACCTGTGTCGGAGGGGAATGAGATCCTGGTGATTGAGAGGGCCAGCGCTCTCAACACATCACTTTGGCTCGGACCTCTCCTAGACAGGAAGTACACTTTGGCCCGGGTGTACTAATCGGCTCCCCTTCTTGGGGCTGGGTCAAGACAGACAGTTCCCCTACTGGCCAAGTTAACCCCTGCAGTGCTCAGCTCTCTGTCCCCGGGAGTTGAGCATGATCAGGGGGGATAGGGTTGGTAGTTTCTGTTTGTCGTATATCTCTCCCGAAGCCTGGAAGGGGTCAAGACATTGGTTTCTTGGCCCTGGCCCCTTAGTTGGACTCCAAGGTGGGTGGGTAAGGGAGAGATGAAATAAAATAAAAATACATTATGGTTTTTTCAAAAACAATCCCCCCAAAAAAGAGGAAGGCTGCATCCCCTATTTCAGGGAATTTTGATTCCGATAGTGATTCCGATATGGAGGTACGACAGAGAACAGGATTCTGGGCTTCCTGGCTCGTGATGGAAGGGACGGAGCAGGAAAGACCCCTTTCAGCTCTGAGCCCTTTCGCCATACAGAAGGGCTTTCAAGCTTTAGCAGGTGACCCTCGGTCCATCAAGAGGTTGAGGAATGGTTCATTTCTTATTCAATGCAAGTCACACAAACAATCTGAACAGCTGCTGAAAGCAACTAAACTAGTGGACAGGGAGATCAGGGTAACTCCCACAAAACAGCTAAATTCATCTAAAGGCGTGATTCGCTGCCGGGATTTATCAGGAGTCTCAGAGGCAGAAAATCAAACGGAGCTGGCATCCCAGGGTGTGACGGAGGTGCGCAGGGTGACTGTCAAGAAGGGTGCAGAAAGAGTGGCCACCAACACCTCTTTCTGACATTCTGCAACCCTGTGCTGCCTCCGGTCATCAAAGTCGGCTACCTGATTGTCCGGGTTCAGTTGTACGTTCCGTCCCCGTTGAGGTGCTTCCGATGCCAGAAGTTTGGCCATGTCAGAGACCGTTGTTCTGGGCAGGAGGTGTGTGGTATTTGCTGCAAGGCAACCCATGATGGGCCGTGTAAAGATCCGGCACATTGTGCAAACTGCGGTGGCGACCATCCCTCCTCTTCACGGAATTGTCCTCTGTGGATTCAGGAATCTGCAATACAAAGGGTTAAGACAGAAAAGAAGATCTCCTTTTTTGAAGCCCGCAAGCAGGTTGTGGGCAGTCAGTCGCCGACAGCTTCTTCGTATGCTTCGGCCGTAAAGAAAGTTCCAACAGTTCCAACTCGGTCAGTCTGCTGTCAGACTGATAACTTTACGTTTTCGAAGACATTGCAAGGAAAAACTGTCAGCTCTGGTGGAAGCAGGTCCACCACCTTCCAAACCAAAGTGACTGCCCTGGTGGAGGCAAAAAATCCGCCACCCCTCAGACTGCCCAGCAGTCTACAACATCTGCTGCTGGGCAGATTAAAAAACCAGCACCCTCCCTCGAACTCCTCTGTCCAGTGCCCGTGCGGGCAAGGGAGTTCAACCTAGTGTGGAGATGGTGGAGTTGAGGAAAAAAACCTCCACCGTCCCCCAAACCCAGACCTACTTCACCTGTTGGCAAGTCTGCCAGCAGGTCTGCAGATAGTCCAGTGAAATTAAGCAACAAATTTACAGCTTTAGCAGCAGATGTTGAGGAGGAGATGACCTGATCTCTCTCCTTTTCGCCCTCTGCACCATGGATAATACAATATTCCATTGGAATATCCGTGGTCTAAATTCCAACTTCGAGGAGCTGCAGCTTCTGTGTCAGTCTCTAAAACCTTCTGTCGTGGCTCTTCAAGAAACTCAAATTCAAAGCCAGAAGACCTTTACTCTTTCTGGCTTTAATATTCTTTCGAAACCTGCACAACCATCCACGTTGGGACTGTCGGGCGGTGTTGCCCTTCTCCTACACAAAACTTTGTTGTATAGTCCTGTCACTCTGTCTACCTCCCTTCAGGCTGTAGCTGCGAGAGTCACTCTCCACAAGACTGTGACAATTGTTCTCTTTATCTCTCACCTTCTGTCCCGGTTTGTCGTCAGGACCTTGTCAGTCTGATAGAGGAACTCCCTCGACCTTTTTTGCTGTTGGGTGACTTTAACGGTCACAACCCTCTTTGGGGTAGTACCGGTTCGTCATCCAGAGGTCTGCTGATTGAGGATGTCCTTTCGGATTTGGATTTGTGTTGTCTGAACGACGGATCTGCAACTTACCTCCATTCTTCCACAGGTTCACTTTCGTGTTTAGATTTGTCGGTTTGTGACCCTCGCTGGTCCTGGACTATGAGTGGTCTGTCCATGACGATCTGCACGGAAGTGACCATTTCCCTGTCCTTCTACAACCTGTAATAACTGAACACGTCTCTGTCTCTCAGCATTTAAATTATAAGAAAGCAAACTGGGATCTATTTGCAGCCACTGTTTCTAAGGAGTTCCAGGACACTGATTTTTTTCAGAGTCCTGACCCAGCTGAATCACTGACTAACACTATGATTAAATGTGCTAAGACCTGTATTCCAGTGTCTTCCAATAAACTTCAAATGCCAAAAACACCCTGGTTCGATTCAGAATGCCAACAACTTTCCAAAGTTAGAAATCGGGCTCAGCGTCAGGTATACCAACGACCTTCGGGTCCCAACGCTCGAGCCCATCAAAAACTCCGTGCCAAATCGAGACACACTTTTAAAATCAGTAAACGTCGGTCCTGGAGAAGCTTCTGCTCCAGGCTGACATCAAAAACTTCTAAGAAAAAAGTGTGGAACATCATTAAGAAAATCAAAGGGAAGAACACCTGTCCCAATATGAACCATCTCAAGTTTTCGGATTCTTTAATAACAGAGAAGAAAGCAGTTGCTAATCTGCTTGCTTCTACCATTGAAAAGAATTCCTCCTCTTCTAATAAATCAGTCACTTTTGTCAAAAACAAAGCCCTAAAAGAAAAATCACCCTGCAACTTTTCATCCGACAACATGGAAGACTACAATCTTCCTTTCACATTAAACGAGCTGAAATCTGCCTTACTCTCTTGCAGCGATTCCTCTCCAGGTATAGATGACATTCATTATCAACTATTGAAACATCTTCCGCAAGAAGGTCTGAACATCCTGTTACAGGTATACAACCATGTGTGGACTACAGGTTGCTTTCCACCCTCTTGGCGGAAAGCCCTCATTATTCCCATCCCC
This sequence comes from Conus ventricosus, assembly GCA_018398815.1. Lineage (NCBI taxonomy): Eukaryota > Metazoa > Mollusca > Gastropoda > Neogastropoda > Conidae > Conus > Conus ventricosus. The sequence continues at coordinate 93,369,225 of CM031600.1, forward strand.
AAACCTGGAAAAGATCTTTCTAATCCATCTAATTACCGTCCCATAGCTTTGACCAGCTGTGTCTGTAAATTGATGGAAAAAATGGTCAATGCTAGGCTCATGTGGAAACTCGAAACCGATGGCCTTTTGGCGAAAGAACAGTGTGGTTTCCGCAAGCATCGGATTACAGTTGACCATTTGATTCGTCTGGAATCTACACTTAGGAACGCCTTTTGAACAAACAGCATGCAGTGGCAATTTTCTTTGATTTGGAGAAGGCCTACGATACCACCTGGAAGTCGGGGATACTTCATGATCTCCACGATCTGGGTTTTCGAGGTCATCTTCCGCTTTTTATTCAAAATTTTTTGGCAGAACGACAGTTTCAGGTCCGGGTTGGCACCACTCTCTCTGATGTCCACGAGCAGGAGTTGGGTGTTCCACAGGGGAGCATACTGTCTCCTGCCCTCTTTAGTATTAAAATCAACAACATTGTTCAATCAGTTCAGCAGGGTTCAGACTGCTCATTGTTTGTGGATGATTTCGCTATCTACGCAACTGGAAGCCTGTACCCGAGTGTCCAGCGCAGGCTCCAGCTTTGCGTAGATAAAATCCATCGATGGGCGGATGAAAACGGTTTCACCTTTTCTCCAACAAAGACGCAATGTATTCACTTCCATAATTTCCGTCAGTTTTTCCCAGATCCTGAACTTCAAGGAGGGAAATCTCCCATTCCAGCTGTTACAGAGGCCAAATTTCTGGGAGTCATTTTTGACCAGAAACTCAACTTTCTCAGCCACATCAAAAACCTCAAAACTTCTTGCCAGAAAGCTCTGAATATTCTGCGGGTCGTAGCGCACACCGACTGGGGCGCTGATAAGAAAACTTTGCTGCACCTCTACAGAGCCCTGGTCCGTTCCAAACTGGACTATGGTTGTGCTGTCTACGGCTCCGCAAGACCCTCTTACCTCAAACTTTTGGACCCTATCCACCATCAAGGGCTTCGTCTCTGTCTTGGAGCGTTCCGCACCACCCCTGTGTACAGCCTGTATGCAGAGGGGGCGAACCTTCATTGTCCAACCGCAGGCTGAAACTGTCTTTAAATTATTATATCCGACTGTTCTCAGAACCGCAGAATCCTGCCTATGACTGTGTCTTTGACCCTCCATTCCAAAGTAAGTTTGAAAACAACCCTAACTGTATTCCGCCGTTTGGTCTTCGTATGCAGCCTCACGTGCGGAATGCAGGTCTAAACCTGGGAGTAGTTTCGATTTTTCCAAGTTTCCGGATGAACCTCCGTGGACCTTTTTCACACCAGAGATTCGTTTCGATCTTGCAGCTTTTCGCAAAGAGTCTACCAGCTCTCTGGCGTACAAGGCATTGTATGCTGACCTCTGTTCGAAATTCCCATCCTATCAAAAAGTTTTCACTGACGGTTCCAAGTCTGAGGATGGAGTGGCCTGTGCAGCCTACTGCCCTGAGGCTCCTTCTCAGATACTGTTGGAACATATCCATTCCGATGCTTCTGTCTATTCTGCTGAACTTACTGCTCTGGTACTGGCTTTGAAGATAATCTCACATTCTTCAAAGAGGGACTTTCTGGTTCTGTCGGATTCGCTGTCAGCTTTGGAAGCCATAGCTGGCCGCAACCTTCAGCATCCAGAACTTTTGCATTTCTTTGAACTTTTTAGCAAGTTGAAAGCGGACGGTTACAACATTACTCTTGCTTGGGTTCCTGGTCATGTTGGCATTGGCGGGAACGAAATGGTTGATCGTTTAGCCAAGAACGCCACAAGAGAGAAACTGTCCAACATTTATATCCCCTGTTCAGATGTGAAAACCCAAAATTAACGATGATGTGAGAGACCTCTGGCAGGAGGATTGGAACACACAGACGAGTAACAAACTCTTTCAGATCCGTCCAAACCTTAAGGACTTCCTCCCATCCACGTCGGGAGGTCGTAAAGAGGAAACGGTTCTGTGCCGGCTGCACACCGGCCATTCGTATTTTACCCATGCTTACCTTTTAAAGAGTGAAGAAGCTCCGTGGTGCATTCCATGTCATGCGCCACTCACAATGAAACATGTTCTTTTAGAGTGTTGGGACTTGCACGATGTGAGACACAAACATTTTACAGCGGAGTCCATGAAGATCCTGTTCAGGGATGTCCCGCCTGATGTGATCCTTGAGTTTTTGAGAGAGATTAACATTTTTCATCTGATTTAAGATTTTACGGAAGAAAGATTTTTAACAAAGTTTCTGGTGCGTTTGTAGACGATGTCATTTAATGAGATGTATGAAAGTGTTTTTTTTTTTTTTTTTTGACTGGTGAGTTGATTTTAACGTGGTGACAGCCCTGATATGGCCCTTTACGGTCGGCTGGGCTCTAAGCAACATTATCGTATCTTATCTCCTTGTTGGTTATCGGTTATTTTCGCTGTTGCCCATTTTCGCTCTTTGTTTAGTGACTCAGTTTTACCTGCTGTGCTGTCTGTCACTCAGTGTCACCCTTCTCTGTTGTCACATGTTTCAGCTTTTTGTGCCTGTGACTTTTTTTCACCGTTTGTTCTGTCACTCATGGTTACTTTGTGTGCTGTTATTTATTTTCACTTTGTGTGCTGTTATTTATTTTCACTCTGTGTGCTGTTATTTATTTTCACTTTGTGTGCTGTTATTTATTTTCACTTTGTGTGCTGTTATTTATTTTCACTCTGTGTGCTGTTATTTATTTTCACTCTGTGTGCTGTTATTTATTTTCACTTTGTGTGCTGTTATTTATTTTCACTTTGTGTGCTGTTGTTTATTTTCACTCTGTGTGCTGTTATTTATTTTCACTCTGTGTGCTGTTATTTATTTTCACTTTGTGTGCTGTTATTTATTTTCACTTTGTGTGCTGTTATTTATTTTCACTTTGTGTGCTGTTATTTATTTTCACTTTGTGTGGTGTTATTTATTTTCACTTTGTGTGCTGTTATTTATTTTCACTTTGTGTGCTGTTATTCATATTCACTTTGTGTGCTGTTATTTATTTTCACTTTGTGTGCTGTTGTTTATTTTCACTCTGTGCGCTGTTATTTATTTTCACTCTGTGTGCTGTTATTTATTTTCACTTTGTGTGGTGTTATTTATTTTCACTTTGTGTGCTGTTATTTATTTTCACTTTGTGTGCTGTTATTTATTTTCACTTTGTGTGCTGTTATTTATTTTCACTTTGTGTGCTGTTATTTATTTTCACTTTGTGTGGTGTTATTCATTTTCACTTTGTGTGCTGTTATTTATTTTCACTTTGTGTGCTGTTATTTATTTTTTACTCTGTGTGCTGTTATTTATTTTCACTTTGTGTGCTGTTATTTATTTTCACTTTGTGTGCTGTTATTCATTTTCACTTTGTGTGCTGTTATTTATTTTCACTTTGTGTGGTGTTATTTATTTTCACTTTGTGTGCTGTTATTTATTTTCACTTTGTGTGCTGTTGTTTATTTTCACTCTGTGTGCTGTTGTTTATTTTCACTTTGTGTGCTGTTGTTTATTTTCACTTTGTATGCTGTTGTTTATTTTCACTTTGTATGCTGTTATTTATTTTCACTTTGTGTGCTGTTGTTTATTTTCACTTTGTGTGCTGTTGTTTATTTTCACTTTGTGTGCTGTGTTTATTTTCACTTTGTGTCTGTTGTTTATTTTCACTATGTGTGCTGTTATTTATTTTCACTTTGTGTGCTGTTGTTTATTTTCACTTTGTGTGCTGTTGTTTATTTTCACTTTGTGTGCTGTTATTTATTTTTACTCTGTGTGCTGTTATTTATTTTCACTTTGTGTGCTGTTATTTATTTTCACTTTGTGTGCTGTTATTTATTTTCACTCTGTGTGCTGTTATTTATTTTCACTTTGTGTGGTGTTATTTATTTTCAATTTGTGTGCTGTTGTTTATTTTCACTTTGTGTGCTGTTATTTAGTTTCACTTTGTGTGGCTGTTGTTTAGTTTCACTTTGTGTGCTGTCTGTAATGTTCATCTTTTGTGCTCCTCGCTTTTTCTCTCTCTGTGCTTCACTCATTTTTACCTTTAGTGCTGTCATCATCATCTCCTGTGCTTCACTCATCATCACACTGTACTGTCACGCTGTAACTCATCTTCACCTTCAATGCTGTCACTCATCTCCTGGGCTTCACTCATCTTCACCTTCAATGCTGTCACTCACCATTTCCTGTGCTGTCCCCTCGGGGGTTGCGACCATGTCGTGGTCGGGAGGGCTTGCGCGGTCCAGTGATCCCTTAGGCTTTGCTGACGGGGGCATCAATACTTGGGAGATAGGCTGGTTTTTCACACTGCTTGTAGGCCTGAGAGGTGAAGTTGCTGTATGGCCTAAGCGTAACGTGGTAAGGAGTTGATGCCCTGGTAGGGCTTCCCATGTCAGATAGACTAAGGGTGAGGATCCTGACTAAGAGTAACCCGCCTTTCTCCTTTTCTTTTTTTCTGCCTTCTTTATTTGGTCCTTTTCTATCTTCGTCTCCCCTTCAAGTCTTCTTTTCCACACTCCTTTTCTCTCTGTGGTCTCCTTAGATCCGCCGCGTTGGCCGTGCGGTGCGACCTGTGTCGGAGGGGAATGAGATCCTGGTGATTGAGAGGGCCAGCGCTCTCAACACATCACTTTGGCTCGGACCTCTCCTAGACAGGGAGTACACCTTGGCCCGGGTGTACTAATCAGCTCCCCTTCTTGGGGCTGGGTCAAAACAGGCATTTCTCCGGCTGGCCAAGGTAACCCCTGCAGTGCTCAGCTCTCTGTTCCCGGGAGTTGAGCATGATCAGGGGGGATAGGGTTGGTAGGTTTTTGTCTGTTGTATGTCTCTCCTGAAGCCTGGAAGGGGTCAAGACATTGGTTTCTTGGCCCTGGCCCCTTAGTTGGACTCCAGGTGGGTGGGTAAGGGAGAGATGAATCATAATACACTAAATATGGCTTTTTCCAAAAACATTCCCCCCAAAAGGAAGAGGAAGGCAGCATCCCCTATTTCAGGGGATTGTCAAACAGACAGTGATTCCGATACAGAAGTGAGACAGAAGACAGGTTTTTGGGCTTCCTGGCTCGTGATGGAGGGGACGGAGCAGGAAAGACCCCTTTCAGCTCTGAGCCCTTTTGCCATACAAAAGGGCTTTCAAGGTATAGCAGGTGACCCTCGGTCCATCAAGAGGTTGCGGAATGGCTCGTTCCTTATTGAATGTAAATCACAGAAACAATCTGAACAGCTGCTGAAGGCAACTAAATTTGTGGACAGGGAGATCAGGGTAACTCCCCCCCAAACGGGAAAATTTCCCTAAAAAAGGCGTGATTCGTTTCCGGGATTTATCGGGTGTCTCAGGGCCCCGGAAAACAAAAGGGGAGCTGGAACCCCCGGGTTGTGACGGAGGGGCGCAGGGGGGAACTGTAAAAAGGGTCCCAGAAAGGTGGCCCCCCCAACACCCCCCCCCCTTTTCGGCATTCTGAAACCCCTTTTCCCCCCGCCCCCGGGTTCATCAAAGCGGTCCTGAAGCCCCGGGTTCAGTTATATGTTCCGCCCCCCTTTGAGGTGCTTCAGGTGCCAGAAGGGGGGCCCATGTCAGGGACCGCTGTTCAGGGAAAAAGGGGAAAAACGGTGTTTGCGCAACAACCCATAAAGGGCCCGGTAAAAGATCCGGCACTTTGGGGCTAACTGCGGTGGCGCCCAAATTCCCCCCCTCTTTCACAAAACTGTCCTCTTTTTTTTTCCCAAAAAATCCGCATCCAACGAAAAAAAAATGAAAAAAAAATTTTTCCCCTTTTTTGAAGCCCGGAAAAAATTTTGTGGGCCCAGAGACGCCGACAGTTTTTCCTACGTTTTGGGCTGAAAAAGAAAATTCCCCAGTTTTACTCGGCCCATCGGCCCCCCCAACGTTTTTTTAAACTTTTTTAAAAGAATTGCAAGTAAGATCTTCAATCTGGGGGGAAGCAGGTCCACCCCCTTCCCAAACCCCAAAAAATTAAGGGCCCCTGGTGGAGGAAAAAAAATCCGCCCCCCCTTTCGGGGACTGCCCACACCCCTACAAAAACCTGCCTGGGAAATTTAAAAAAAACCAGCTACCCCCCCTGGGACCCCTCTGCCCCGTCCCCCGTGCGGGAAAGGAGTTCAACCTGGGTTGGGAGATGGTGGAGATGGGGAAAGAAACCCCCCCCTTCCCCCAAAACCCCAGACCCCCTTCACCTGTTGGCAATCTCCCAGCGGGCCCTGAAACCCCCAAACATCCCGGGTAAAAACAAAAAAAAACAAATTTCCCATTTAAATTGGCTGCAGACTTGAGGAGGAGATAAAACCTGATCTTTTCCCCTTTTTTCCCCTTCCCAACCATGGATAGTACAATTTTCCCATGAAAAACCGTGGACTAAATCCAAATTCGAGGGGGGCTGCAGTTTTTGTGTCAATCTCTAAAACCCTTCCCGTGTGGGTTTTCCCGGGAAACTCAAATTCAAAAACCGAAAAACCTTTACTCTTTCTGGTTTTAAAATTTCTTTCAAAACCGCACAACCCAAACAACTTTTTGGGACTGGGGGGCAGGGTGGCCCTTCTCCTCCCAAAAAACCCCTCCGGGGGGTTGCGCCTTTCGTGGTCGGGGGGTTTTTGCGTGGTCCATGACCCTTTTTAGGCTATCCCTAAAAGGGGGGCATAAATATTTGGGGAAGATAGGTTTGGTTTTTTTTCACACTGCTTGAACCCTGAGGGGTTTTGAAGATGCTGTTGGCCTAAGCGAAACGGGGTTTTAAGAATTTTGTGCCCCTGGTGGGGTTTCCCCATGCAGATGGGGTTTTAAAGGGTGAGGACCCTGACAAAGAGAAAACCCCCCTTTTCCCCTTTTCTTGTTTTCTCCCTTTCTTTGGCCCTTTTATCTTCGTCTCCCCCTTCAAGCCCTTTTTTTTCCACACCCTTTTCTCTCTGTGGTCCCCCTTTAAGATCCGCCGGGTTTTTTGCCTTGGGGTTGGGGACCTTTTGTCGGGGGGGAAAATGAATCCGGTGATTGTAAGGGCCGCGTTTCTAAAACAACCTTTTTACTTTGGCTCGGACCCTCCTAGACGGGGAAGTACATTTGGGCCCCCGGGTGTCCTAATGGGCCCCCCTTTTTGGGGGTGGGTCAAGAAAAGACAGTTCCCCTATGGCCAAGAAAAACCCCTGCAGTGCTCAGCTCTCGGCCCCCGGGAGTTGAGCATGATCAGGGGGGTTTAGGGTTGGTATTTTCTTTTTGCTATTCTCCCCCGAAGCCGGGAAAGGGGGGTCAAAACATTGGTTTCGGGGGGCCCCTGGCCCCTTAGTTGGACCCCAAAAGGGGGTTTGGGTAAGGGGAGTTTGAAATAAAAAAAAATACTTTATGGTTTTTTTTTAAAAAACAACCCCCCCAAAAAAAGAGGAAGGCTGCACCCCCAAAATTCGGGAAATTTTGGGATTCCGATATTTGTTTCCCAAATATGGAGGTCGACAGGGGACGGGTTTTCTGGGGCTTCCGGGTTTCGTGAAAAAAAGGGACGGAGCAGGAAAGCCCCCTTTTCGCTCTGACCCCTTTTCCCTCCAAAAAAAAGGGGCCCTTTCAAGTTTTTGAAAGGGTGCCCCCCGGCCCAAATCAAGAGGTTAAAGGAATGGTTCTTTTTCTTATTCCTGAAAAGTCCACAAAAAATTTGGGAACAGCTCTGAAAGCAACTAAACTAGGGACAGGGAATGGGGTAACTCCCCACAAACGCTAAATTCATTTTAAAGGGCGTGTTTCCCGCTCCCCGGGTTTTTAAATCAGGGGCCCCCTCGGCCCCGAAATCAAAACGGAGCGGGCCACCCCAAAGGGTGTGAGGGAGGTGCGCAGGGTGACTGTCAAAAAGGGGTTGCAAAAGAGGGGCCACCAACCCCCTCTTTCTGACCTTCGAAACCCTGTCTCCCCTCCGGTCATAAAAAGTGGGCTCCCCTGATTGTGGGTTCAGTTGTCCCGTTCCCCCCCCTTTGAGGTGTTTCCCGATGCCAGAAGTTTGGGCAGGGCAGGACCTTTGTTTTTGGGAAAGGAGGTGTGTGGTATTTGCTCCCAAGGAAAACCCATGAGGGGGCCGGGGAAAAAGAGGGGGCACATTGTGAAACTGCGGGGGCGACCCCCCCCCCTTTTCACGGAATTGTCCTCGGGGTTTCGGGAAAATCTGAAAATACAGGGGGTTTAAAGACGGGAAAAGAAAAACTCCTTTTTTGAAGCCCGAAGCGGGTTTTGGGGGCAGCCAGTCGCCGACAGTTTTCTTCGTTTGCTTCGGCCGAAAAGGGAAATTTCCCCAATTTTTTCCAAACCCGGGTCAGCTGCTGTCAACTGATAATTTTACGTTTTTCAAAGGAAAATTGAAGGGAAAAAAACTGCCCGTTTGGGTGGAAGGGGGGCCCCCCCCTTTCCAAAACCAAAGGGACTCCCCCGGGTTGGGGGCAAAAAAACCCCCCCCCACCCCCGGGGCCTGCCCAGCAGTCTACAACATCTGCTGCTGGGCAGATTAAAAAACCACACCCCCCCCCTCAAACCCTCCTCTGTCCAGTGCCCGTTCGGGAAAGGGGAGTTCCCCCTAGTGTGGGATGGGGAGTTGGGGAAAAAAACCTTTCCACCCCCCCCAAACCCAAACCTACTTCACCTTTTGGCAATCCCAGCAGGCCCTGCAGTGGGCCAGTGAATTAAAAACCCAAATTTACAGCTTTGCAGCAGATGTGGGGGAGGAAAAGACCTGATCTCTCTCCTTTTGCCCTTGCCCCATGGTTTAATACAATATTCCTTTGGGAAATTTTCCGTGGTCAAAATTTCCAACTTCGAGGAGCTGCAGTTTTCTGTGATCAGTCCTAAAACCTTCTGTCGTGGCTTTCAAGAAATTTCAAATTCAAACCAGAAGCCCTTTAAATTCTTTCTGGTTTAATATTCTTTCAAAACCTGCACAACCATCCCTTTGGGGGACGGTCGGGGGGTTTTCCCCCTTCTCCAACAAAAAAAATTTTTTGTATGGGCCCTTCCCTCTGTCTACCCCCTTCAGGCTGTAGCGGCGAGAGAAAACCTCCAAAAGACTGTGACAATCTGTTCTCTTTTCTCTCCCCTTCTGCCCCGGGTATGTCGTAGGACCTTTTTGGTCTGATAGGGGAAAACCCTCCCTCGCCCTTTTTTGCTTTTTTGGGTTTGTTTTTAAAACGGCCCACAACCCTTTTTGGGGGAAGTCCCGGGGTTTCGTCACCAGGGGTCTGCTAAATGAGGATGCCCTTTCGGGTTGGGGGTTTTGGGTTTGTTGTCTGAAGGGACGGATTGCAACTCCTCCATTCTTCCACGGGTTTCATTTTTCGTTTTTAGTTTTGGGTCGGTTTGGGGAACCCCTCCCCGGGTCCTGGACTAGAGGGGTTTCTGTCCAGGACGATCTCCCGGGGGGAAGTGACCTTTTCCCCTGCCCTTCTAAAAACCTGAAATAACTAAACCCGCCCTCTTTTCTCTCAGCTTTTAAAATTTAAGAAAGAAACTGGGATCTATTTGCGCCACTGTTTCAAAGGAGTTCCGGGGACATAAATTTTTTCAGAGTCCGGACCCAGCGAATATGATTTAACCAAATGTTAAAATTGTGCTAAAAACCTGAAATTCCAGTGTTTTTTCCAAAAAAACTTCAAATCCCAAAAACCCCCGGGTTTTCGATTCAGAATGCCAAAAACTTTCCAAATTTTAAAAAAAGGGGCTGGGGGCGGGGATACCAACGCCTTGGGGGCCCCAAACGCTCGACCCCAAACAAAAACTCCGTCCCAAAAATCGAGACACATTTTAAAAACCCCAGTAAACGTCGGGTTCCGGGGAAAAATGCTTCTGCCCGGGCTGAAACAAAAACTTCTAAGAAAAAAGTGTGGAAACATCATTAAAAAAACCCAAAGGGAAAAACCCACCTTTTCCCACTGTAAACCATCTAAAATTTTGGGTTTCTTTAATAACAAAAAGAAAGCATTTTCAAATCTGTTTTTCCCTTCTCCCATTGAAAAAAAATTTCCCTCCTTTTCCCAATAAATCAGTCCTTTTTTTTTCAAAAACAAAGCCCAAAAAGAAAAATCACCCTGAAAATTTTTCACCCGAAAACGGGGAAGATACAATCTTCCTTTCACTTTAAAACGACTGAAATCGGGCCTTACTCCCCCTTGCAGCGTTTCCCTCTCCAGGTATGATGACATTCTTTTCAACAAATTGAAACTTTCTTCCGCAAAAAGGGTCTGAACATCCTGTTACGGTATAAAACCCAAAGTGTGGACTACAGGGGGCTTTCCCCCCTCTTGGGGGAAAGCCCTCATTATTCCCCCCCCCCCAAACCGGGAAAAGACTTTCAAAACCATTTAAAAAACCGTCCCCTAGCTTTGACCCCTGTGAAAATTAAATTAAAGGGAAAAAAAAGGTAAATTTGCTAGGCTCATGGGGAAAAACTCAAAACCGAGGGCCCCTTTTGGCAAAAAACAGTGTGGTTTCCGCAAGCATCGGAGTACAGTTGCCCTTTTTTATTCTTTGGGGAATCACACGGGGAACCCTTTCAAAAACAAACAGCATGCCGGGAAATTTTTTCCTTTGATTTGGGGGAAGGCCTACGTACCCCCGGGAAAAAGTCGGGGATATTTCCCTTGATCCCCACAACTGGGTTTTCGAGGTCATCTTCCCGTTTTTTAAATTAAAAATTTTTTGGCAGAAACGACAGTTTCAGGTCGGGGGTTGGCACCACCCCTGATGTCCACGGCAGGGAAGGGTTTGGGGGTTTTTCCCCAGGGGGGCAAACGGGCTCCTGCCCTCTTTAGTAATTAAAAACAACAACATTGTGAAAAAACATTCGCAGGGTTCAGGGCCCGGGTCATTGTTTGGGGGGGATTTTTCGCTTTTTCCCAAAGCAACTGGGAAGCCTGTACCCGAGTTCCCCGCGCAAGCTCCAAACTTTTCAAGAATTTAAAACCAACGATGGGCGGGTGAAAACGGTTTTACCTTTTCTCCAAAAAAAGACGCAATGATTCACTTCCCTAAATTTTCCCTCAGTTTTTTCCCCAAACCTTAATTCAAGAAAAAAATCTCCCATTCCAGTGTTACAAGGGGGCCAAATTTTTGGAGTCATTTTTGACCAGAAACTCAAATTTCTCAGCCACAACAAAACCTCAAAAAAATTTTTGCCAGAAAGCTCTGAATTTCTGCGGGTTGTTTGGCAACCGACCCGGGGGGCTGATAAGAAAAATTTTGGTGCACCCTCTACAGAGGGCCCCGGTCCATTCCAAAAAAGGGGCTATGGTTTGCGTCTACGGTCCGCAAGACCCTCTTACCTCAAAATTTTGGACCCAAAACCCCCAACAAAGGGGGTTTGTCCTTTTCTTTGGGGCGTTTCCCCACCACCCCTGTGTACAGCTGGACGCCCGAGGCCGGGGGAAAATTTATTGTCCAACCCCCAGGCTGAAAAAATGTCTTTAAATTTTTATTCCCACTGTTCCCCCAGAACCGCAGAATTTCCTTTTGACTGTGTCTTTTACCCTCCATTCCAAAGTAAGTTTTAAAAAAAACCCTAACTGTATTCCGCCGTTTTTTTTCCCTTTGTAAAGCAGCCTCAAAGTGCGGAATTCAGGTCTAAACCCGGGAAGTAGTTTTTCCCCCCCTTTTTTCCCAAGGTTTTCCGGCTTTAACCTCCTGGACCTTTTTTTAAAAACCCGAGATTCGTTTTTGATCTTGGGGCCCTTTTTGCCCAAAAAGTTTTTCCCGCCCTCTTGGGGTACAAGGGGATTGAAAGCGACCTCTGTTCGAAAATTCCCCCATCCAAAACAAAAAGTTTTTTTACTGACGGGTTTAAGTCTGAGGAAGAGTGGCCGTGCAGCCTCCGCCCTGAGGCTCCTTTTCAGATACTGTTTGGAAAATATCCATTCCCCCTGCTTTTTGTCTATTCGCGAACTTACTGCTCCGGTTTCTGGCTTTGAAAATAATCCACATTCTTCAAAAAAGGGGTTTTTGGTTCCCGTTCCCCCCCCCCCCCCCCCCTTTTCGCTGCAGCTTGGAAGCCAAAGCGGCCGCAAACCCTTTTGCATCCAGAACTTTTGGGGATTTCTTTAAAAAATTTTTGCAAGTTGAAAGGGACGGTTACCCAAATTTCTCTTTGGCCCTTTGGGGTTTCCCGGCCCCCTTGGCATTGGGGGAAAGAAATGGTTGATCTTTAGCCAAGAACGCCCAAGAGAGGGAAAATGTCCAACATTTTATCCCCCGTTCCCCGAGTGAAACCCAAAAATTTAAAGATTATGTGGAAAAGACCCGGGGTGGAGGATTGGAACCCCCCAGGGCGAGTAACAAACTTTTCAGATCCCCCAAACCTTAAGACTTCCCCCCATCCACGCGGGAGGTCTAAAGAGGAAAGGTTCTGTGGGGGGCTGCACACCCGGGCCCTTTGGGAAATTTACCCCTTCCTTTCCTTTTAAAGAGTGAAAAAGCCCGTGGGCATTCCATGTCAGCGCCACCCCCAAAGAAAAATTTTTCTTTTTTTGTGGGTTTGGGAAATTGCACGAAGTGAGACACAAACATTTTTTCAGCGGGGTCCATGAAGATCCTTTTCGGGATGTCCCCGCCTGTGTGATCCTTGGTTTTTGAGGAGATTTAAAATTTTTTTATCTGATTTAAAAATTTTACGGAAAAAAGGGTTTTTATTTAAAAAAAGGGTTTTTGGTGCATTTGTAGACGATGTCTTTAATGAAAATGTATGGGAAAATGGGTTTTTTTTTTTTTTTTTTTTTCTTTTTTTTTTTATGACTGGTGAGTTGATTTTTAAAGTGGTGAAAACCCCTTTTTGGCCCCTTTTTTCCCGGTTTGGCTGGGGTCTTGCAAAAAAAACCCCATCATATCTTTTCCCAAAATAAAATTTGGGTTTTATAGCCGGGCGCTCTGTTAACCCCCCCCTTCAAGCTGGGAGCTGCGAGAGTCACTCTCCACCAAAACTGTGACATCTGTTCCCCCTTTTTCTTCCACCTTCTGTCCCCTTTGTTTTTCCGGACCTTGTCATCTGTTAGGGGAACTTTCCCCGACCTTTTTTGCTGTTGGGGGGACCCTTTAAAAGGGCACAATCCTCTTTGGGGTAGTGCCGGGGGACGCATCCAGGGTCTCCTAATTGGGAAAGTCCTTTTGGATTTGGATTTTTGTTGTCTGAACGAGGATCCCGCAACTTAACCCCCACTTTCCACGTTCAATTTTTTGTTTAGGGTTTGTCGGTTTTTTTTAAACCCCTCGCTGGTCCGGGGCTATGAGTGGTCTGGGCCCTGACATCCCACGGAAATACCATTTCCCTTTTCCCTTTTAAAAACCCTAATAACTGAACAAAGTCTCTGTCTCCACCCTCTAAATTATTTAAAAAAGCAAACTGGGATCTATTTGCCCGCCATGTTTTTTAAAAGGAAATTCCAGGACACTGATTTTCCCTTCCGAGTCGGACCCTGCGAATCTCTGACTAACACTGTTATCAAATGTGCTAAAGCCCGTATTCCCCTGGCTTTCCCATCAACTTCAAATGCCAAAAAAAACCCCGGTTTGATTCAGGGGCGCCAACCCAAAAATTTTCCCAAAAATTTGAAAAAGGGGTTTAGCGTCAGGTGTAAAACCCAAAGAACCCTTTGGGTCCCCCAAAGCTCGGCCCCTCAGAAAATCCGGCCAAAACGAGACAAAACTTTTAAAATCAGAAAACGTCCCGGGCCTGGAAACTTCTGCTCCAGGTGACATCGAAAACTTCCCCAAAAAAAAGTTTTTGGGAAAATCAATTTGAAAAAACAAAGGGGGAAAACACCAAACCCCCCCCTCATTTACTTAAACTTGGGGATGCTTGATCACTGGGCCAAAAAAGGCTGTTGCTAAAACTGGGTTTGGCCCCCCACCATCCAAAAGAACTACTTTGTCTTCAAATAAATCTGCAGTTTTTAAAAACAAAAAGATTAGGAGAAATTTTTCATTTCAATTTTTACATCAGGAAAACTCTGAAACCCCAAAAATCTTCCTTTTTTTAATCGTTTGAACTCAAATTAACTTTTTTCAAACCTCACTGATTCGCCCCTGGCTGGGTGAATTCATTATCGGGTTGTGAAACATTTTCCAGAAAGTGCTCCAGACTCTTCTCCCAAGGGTTTTTAAAAACCCTATCGGCCACAGGGCCCCTTTCCCCCCTCCTGGCGGGGAAAACCCTGTCAATTTTCCCCTTCAAAGCCGGAAAAGGGCCCTTTCCAACCCCCCTTCCCCCTAGCCCCCCCCCCCCCCCCCTGACCAGCTGCCTCTGGAAGTGAAAGGAAAAGGTTTGGGCAACCCCCCGCTGTGGTGGAAAACTGGGGAAAACCCATGCTTTTGGCCAGTGAAAAATGCGGTTTCCGGGGTAAACCCCTCGACGGTTTTTACCATCTAAACCCTCTGGGAAAACCCCCATCCCCAAAGCCCTTTTTTTAAAAAAGCAGCATGTGGTTGCTATCTTTTTCGCCCCGAAAAAGGCGTACGGCCCCCACGTGGGGAAAACAGGAAACCCCCCCATTGGGCCTGCAAAAGACTTTGGTTTTTCGGGGGTTTACCTGCCCTGTTTTATTCAGAACTTTTTAGCCCCATCGACAGTTCCCGGTGCGTGGTTTGGGACCCACTCTCTGACAACAAAGGGGAGGGTTGGGTGTTCCTCTGGGGGGATCCTTTTTTCCCCCGCCCTTTTTTAGCATTAAAACAATTTTACAAAATTTTTCCCAAACGGGAAGCCAGGGCACCCAAATCCCCTCTGTTTTTTTGACGACTTCGCGCTGTATGCAGTTGGACTTCTTTTCTCCAGCGTTTCAGCGTCGACTCCAAAATTTGTTTTCAACAGAAAACCCAAAATGGGGGAGGGGGAGGAAAAGGGGGTTAAATTTCCCCGTAAACCCAAAAAACCCGTCAATTCATTTCCCCAATTTTCGTCCGATTCCCTTTCTGATCCCAAATTCCCCTTTGGGCCCAAATCCCCCATTCCCCTTGTAAAAAAAAAGCCCAAAATTTCCCGGGGGTTATTTTTGACCAAAAACTCCAACTTTCTTAGCCCCCATCAAAAACCCCAAAACTTCTTTCCCGAAAGCTCTGAAAATTCTGGGGTGGTCCCTTTGCGCACACCCACTGGGGCGCTGAAAAAGGAAAAAATTTTCTGCCCCTAAAAGAGCCTTGGTTTCCCTTCCAAACTGGACTTGGTTGTGCGGGCTACGGTCCGCAAAAAATCGTCTTACCCAAACTTTGGAAACCCATCCACCATCAAGGGCTTTTGGCTCTGTCTTGGAGCATTTTCCCCACCACCCCTGTTTACAGCCTGAAAGCGGGGGGGGGGAAACCCCCCACTGTCCCAACCGCAGGCTTTAAAATGTCTCTAAATTAATTTTACCGACTGGTTCTCAAACCGCAGAATCCTGCCTATGACTGTGTCTTTGACCCTTTTCCCCTTCCAAAGTAAGTTTGAAAAAAACCCCAAATGGATTCCGCCGTTTGGTCTTTGTATGCAGCCTACGTGCCGGGAAAGCAGGTCAAAACCCCAGGAATTGTGTCTTTATTTTTTCCCAAATTTTTCCGGGTCAACCTCCGTGGACCTTTTTCAAAACCCGAAAATTTTGTTTTGAACTTTCAGCTTTTCGCCCAAAAGGGCTACCAGCTCTCTGGCTCAAGGCATTGTATTCTGACCTTTGGGTTTGAAATTTTCCCTCTTGTCAAAAATTTTCACTGACGGTTCCAAGTCTGAAGATGGATGGGCCTTTTTGCACCCTACTGCCCTGGGGCTCCCTTTTCAGATAAATGTTGGAACATATCCATTCAGATGCTTACCTTTTAAAGAGTGAAGAAGCTCCGTGGTGCATTCCATGTCATGCGCCACTCACCATGAAACATGTTCTTTTAGAGTGTTGGGACTTGCACGATGTGAGACACAAACATTTTACAGCGGAGTCCATGAAGATCCTGTTCAGGGATGTCCCGCCTGATGTGATCCTTGAGTTTTTGAGAGAGATTAACATCTTTCATCTGATTTAAGATTTTACGGAAGAAAGATTTTTAACAAAGTTTCTGGTGCGTTTCTAGACGATGTCATTTAACGAGATGTTTGAAAGGGTTTTTTTTTTATATGACTGGTGAGTTGATTTTAACGTGGTGACAGCCCTGATATGGCCCTTTGCGGTCGGCTGGGCTATAAGCAACATTATCTTATCTTATCCTGTGCTGTCACTCATCATTTCCTGTGCTTCACTCATTTTCACACTGTCACGCTGTAACTCATTTTCAGCTTCAGTGCTGTCACTCATCATCTCCTGTGCTTCACTCATCATCTCCTGTGCTTCACTCATCATCTCCTGTGCTTCACTCACCATCTCCTGTGCTTCACTCATCATCTCCTGTGCTTCACGTATCTCCTGTGCTTCACTCATCTCCTGTGCTGTCGCTCATCATCTCATGTGCTTCACTCATCATCTCCTGTGCTGTCGCTCATCATCTCATGTGCTTCACTCATCATCTCCTGTGCTGTCGCTCATCATCTCATGTGCTTCACTCATCATCTCCTGTGCTGTCGCTCATAATCTCATGTGCTTCACTCATCATCTGTGCTTCACTCATCATCTCCTGTGCTGTCGCTCATCATCTCATGTGCTTCACTCATCATCTCCTGTGCTTCACTCATCATCTCCTGTGCTGTCCCTCATCATCTCATGTGCTTCACTCATCATCTCCTGTGCTGTCGCTCATCATCTCCTGTGCTTCACTCATCATCTCATGTGCTTCACTCATCATTTCCTGTGCTCCACTCATCTTCACACTGTCACGCTGTAAACTCATTTTCACCTTCAGTGCTGTCACTCATCATCTCCTGTGCTTCATTCATCATCTCCTGTGCTTCACTCATCTCCTGTGCTTCACTCATCTTCACACTGTCACGCTGTAAACTCATTTTCACCTTCAGTGCTGTCACTCATCTCCTGTGCTGTCACTCATCATCTCCTGTGCTTCATTCATCATCTCCTGTTCTTCACTCATCTCCTGTTCTTCACTCATCATCTCCTGTTCTTCACTCATCTTCACACGGTCCTGCTGTAACTCGTTTTCACCTTCCGTGCTTCACTAGTTTTCATCAGTTCCTTCACCCAGTTTCACATGTGCTTTCTCGCTGTCTCTCATTGTTTCACTCTCTGTGCTGCCACCTATCTTCGCGTGCTGTCTCGCTGTCTCTCATTGTTTCACTCTCTGTGCTGCCACCTATCTTCGCGTGCTTTCTCGCTGTCTCATTGTTTCACTTTCTGTGCTGCCACCTATCTTCGCGTGCTTTCTCGCTGTCTCTCTTTTTTTCACTTTCTGTGCTGCCACGTATCTTCGGTGGACGCTGTCACTCATTTTCGCCTTCTCTCTTTCACTCATGTTCACCTTGTGTGCTGTCACTCATGTTCAGTTCTTGTCTTGTCACTCATTCACCTTCTGTTTTGTTCATTCGTTTGTTTTCCTGAAAGTGCCCGAAAACTGCCCGTATTTTCCTTGTACATTGGACAGGACGGACCGGAAGAGACTGTGCAGTGTTCACAGACAAAGCTTCGGTTTATTGTAGCGTGTCCCTTCACCGACGTTTTCTTTTTTTGTTGGAACAAGAAGTCACAAACTGAGGCGACAGACTACGGCATCTGTTTCGCTCTGTGGGAGAGCTCATCAGGCTCACTACGAGCTGCTGGTTGCCAGTTGACGGGCATCTGTTTCGCTCTGTGGGAGAGCTCATCAGGCTCACTACGAGCTGCTGGCTGCCAGTTGAAGTACCAGCCCTGGTTCTGGAACTTCTCATGCGAATTACACCGTAAAAAAAAAGGACGACAGAAGCGTTTTAACACTGGATGAACAGTCGGTATTCACAACCAGCAGTAAACAAACCACACAGTAAGAAAACAAAAAATGCTATAATTACAGCAAGAAAGCAGTAGTTCTTACTAATGAACAGTTATGGTAATTCGATATAGCTTGTTTGAAAACTCCAGATGACGTTTCTAAATTATGGGGGAAAACATTAGATATAAAGGCACCTACCATCTCCCCAAGCCTTGCTTTACCTGTGAAAAAAAAAAGGAAAAGCCTTATGGAACTAACAAAAGAAAAGTCTGAAGTATTTGCGGCGAGTTTCGCTTCTTCCACGGGCCAAGCCGAGCATTCGTCTTAGGTAGAACAAATTCGGAGAAAGCATTTTGAAGATAAACGCCCGGACTTTGAGCAGCTTCATGTAGAAAGCAACGCTTCACACATGAAAACACAAATTCCTCGTTGCAACAGCTGTATTTTCCCGTTAATCGTACAAGACCAGGTGAGGCTGCCGCAGGCTCAGAGTCTGTCTCCTGAACATAATCAAGCATCTTATAATAATAATAATAATAATGAATATTTCTATAGCGCAAATCCGAGATTAGCTCTAAGCGCTTTACAATACAAGGACTAACGAAAACACGCACGCACAAACGCGCACACGCGCGCACGCACACGCGCGCGCGCACACACGCACACGCACACGCACGCACACGCACACACACACACACACACACACACACACACACACGCCACGCACACACACACACACACACACACACACACACACACACACACACACACGCGCGCGCGCGCGCACACAAACCGCATACTCAGGCACGGGGAAGCAGATACTCACAGCACACACGGGAAAGCAGACACGCACAACCACTCACGCACACCTTCGCACACACGCACTCACACAAACTGACATCTGTGTATGACCGGGACTTTTGAATTATCAGCCGAAATAGACGGTAAAAAGATGAGTTTTTAGTTTCGTCTCTTCCAAGAGACTCGGTTATCAAAGCTGTTGGGAGTTCTTTCCAATGTGTGTTGGAAGGCTGGAATACTCACTCCCCCACGGATTGGAAGAGAGCTACTGTTACCCCAAATCCTTGAACAAGAACACCTGAAGCTCAGCCTTCTAGTTGCTGGCCTATTTCCTCAACACCTCACATTTGGAAAGTGTTTGAAAGAACAGAACATTTTCTTGAGTTTTGCCTTTACTTCAGGCTGGTTTTAGGCGAGGCAGAGGAGAAACAGACCGCGTTATTTTTCATTTATCATCACACTGGAAAGCAACAACAACCGAACTTGGCTCAACGTCAGTCGTTCTGTGCCACATTTACGGATGTTCACAGAGCCTTTTATTCAGCATGGCACACCAAATGACTGTACAAGGCCCGTGAAGAAGGTATACAGGGTCAGTAGTTTGTTTTTTTTTTTGAGGTTTTAAGAGTTCTTGTCGGACCGAACTGCTCGAGTTAATCTGCATGGGGGGGGGGGGGGGGGGAGGAGAGAGAGAGAGAGAGAGAGAGAGAGGAGAGAGAGAGAGAGAGAGGGAGGAAGCACGCGCGCGCGCGCGCACACCCACACACACACACACACACACACACACACACACACACACACACACACACACACACACACACACACACACGCTTACCCTTTCAAATATTTCTTTAATTAAGAAATGAGCTAGACTCGAGTGTACGCTTTCTCTCCGGCCATCGTTGTGCAAAACTGATGAAGAGATCTATTTCAAAGGATAAGAGGACACATGCTGTTCTCTTAAGCTATGACATGTTGGGCTGTCGATCAAAAACCTGGAATCATCACCAATAACGTTCATATTGCAGTGATTCCATAGCTAGTCATATCTTTCAGCAGCACATTTTCTCTCGTCTCAGTAGGATGTCTGTGCTTATTACACACACACACACACACACACACACACACACACACACACACACACACACACGCGCGCGCGTGCTCACACACGCACTCACACACACACGCACACACACACACTTGCGCGCGCTCGCGCGCGCGCACGCACACACACACACACACACACACACACACACACACACACACACACACACACACACACACACACGCACACACACACGCGCGCACACACTTTCAAAAAAATTAATGGAGCGAACAGTCTGAGTACTTGAAACTCCTCATGTTCTACTTTCACACTGGACATCTCTTTTTTTCTTTCTGCGTACGCAGGCTGATACTCCTGCGGACACTGCCTGAAAAGACAGGCAGTGGAGTTTTGTGTGTAGGACCGTTTTTGTTGTTGTTTTTTTGTTTTTTTAATCCCG
>CM031600.1:93394361-93399361 GCA_018398815.1 Conus ventricosus
GACAGACAGACAGACAGACAGACAGACAGAGGGGGGGGGGGGGGGGGGGGGGCGAATGAGACATAGACAGAGACTCAAAGAGAGAAGGGTTTATTTTGAATATACACGGGTGGAGCAAACTGTGACTGCGGTGGGTCTGATAACGACAGTCTTATCGCTGTCCTTATCATTCGATTCTGGTGTTGACAAATGCTTTGTGCTCTTGGCAGCAGTAGAGAAGTGTGCATCTTGCTGTGTATTCTTCCAAAGAAATGCACAGTCAGTGTCCTGCAGATTATGAAGCATCTCTTTTTCTCTTCAGCATCTATTTCTCATTCATTCATTCATTCATTCATTCATTCACTCATTCACTCATTCAGTAATTGGTTTCTTTCTCTTTCTTTCTTTATTTGTTTTCATGTATTGCTTGCTTTCTTTTCTCTTCTTTTTTTGTTTTTCTTCCTTCCTTCTTTCTCGTCATCTTTCTTTTGGTTTTCTTTCCACCCATCATTCGTTCTTCTATTTGTTTTTTAATGTGCACTCTCGCCTTTCGTTTCATCTTTCATTCTTGCTCTCTGTTCTGTTTTTATTCTTCCATTCTTTCTTCCTAAATTGTGCCTTTCTTTCTTCCCCCTGCTCCAATATGTTGTCTTTCGTTTCTTCGTTCATTATTCTCCTTTTCGTTGCTTCTTCCATTCTTTCTTTATTTCTGTTTTATTCAACCTCCATTTTCCCTTTCGTTTCTCCCTTCATTCTCACTTTATTATTTTCCTGTGCTCTCTCTTGCTTGTTTTCCTCTCATCTTATTTTTTTTCTCTTTTGTAACCCCCCCTCCCCCTCCCCCCCCCCCCCCCCCCCATCTTTCTGTCTGTCTTCTCTGTACCCTTATCCCCCATCTTCACGCCATGTGTGCACGTGTTTGCAGGTCAGGGCACTGTGGGAGAAAGGTCACGAGATGGCTTCCCATTCGCAGACTCACGAAAACCCGCGCCACTGGGATTCGAACCGCTGGCAAAAGGAGATGCAGGGCATGAGGGAGCAGTTGGCCCAGGCACTGGGCGTATCCGTCTCCGAGGTCAGTGGCCAACAGGGCTGGAGTTGTATGAAAGGAAAGGGTAAATTAGGCAGCGAGCAGGCCACATGCCACAAGTAGAATTTTGCACTTAAACACTACATACTCCATGTAAGCGTTTTGAGGCCTTCCATAAATTTGAGCCAGCATTTAACGTGAAAGTGATAAAAAGAACAACTCCCAACCAATCTTCCCCCACCCCCCTTTTTTTTTTGGGGGGGGGGGGGGGGGGGGGGAAGGGGGATTTCCCCGATGAAATCACAGTCTTCAAATGCATGACCTTCACCTTAGTTAACACACATTTCAGACCTTTGCACTCACCCGTGACCCAATCTTTGCGCCAGGTCGTTTCCCCGAAATAATTCCTTTCCTTTGATTGCAATCTGTCTGCTTGGAACCACCTGGCTTTGTGCCTTGATGGCCAAATGTAAGCAAATGAGGAGAATCGACTTTCAGACGCAACAAATCATTCTCAAAACAATCCAACTGCGCCAGTCTATAAATACTCGGACTCCTTAAGCAAGGCCGTGGCGCATTTATTTTGGTGTGCAGCGAAACAAGGACACAGGAAAAGAACGAACAAGTAGAGTCACTCTTGCCTTGTCTTCATGGAAGCAAGAGTTGCCGTACTTGTTTGTTCTTCAAAGTTCTATGGACGGCCGCTCGTTTCAAAATTTACGGGTCATGTTGTCTGTCCACGAAAGGAGTTAATTTGTTCATATAATTCAGCTTCTGCAAGAATAATTGTTTTGATGATATCTTATCAGCTGTGCGCTCGGGGATCTGATTCGTACATCGTCAAAGCATTTGGCAAAGCGATAACAAAAATGTCACAACGAAAAAGAAAAGAAAAAAAAAAAAAAAGAAAAAAAAGAAAAAGGAAGAACAAAAGTATCAACCTTCTCGACGAAATATTAGATCAATGATTTGTACATTCTCAAAGCATTGGGCAAGCAGATAAAAAAAAAAAATGTCACCATTAAAAAAGAAAGAAAAAAAAAAGTATCAACCTTCTCGAAGAAATATTATATAACTGATTTGTACGTGGTCAAAACATAAGGCAAGGAGATAACAAAAATGTCACCCAAAAATGACAAAAAGGGGAAAAAAAAAGAGGAAAAAAAAAGAGTCAACCTTCGGACCATCATGAACAATGTGCTGTGAAAAGTAATAATGATGCAGACCTCCCATCTGGTGAAAAGTAATAATGACGCAGTTCTCCCATCCGGTGAAAAGTAATAACGATGCAGGTTTCCCTTCTGGTGAAAAGTGATAATGATGCAGACCTCCCATACGGTGAAAAGTGATAATGATGCAGGTTTGCCATCCGGTGAAAAGTAATAATGATGCAGATCTGCCATCCGGTGAAAAGTAATAATGATGCAGATCTGCCATCCGGTGAAAAGTAATAATGATGCAGATCTGCCATCCGGTGAAAAGTAATAATGATGCAGACGTCCCATCTGGTGAAAAGTGATAATATTGCAGATCTGCCATCCGGTGAAAAGTAATAATGATGCAGATTTCCAATCCGGTAATCATCGACATTTTCTCCATGAGTTCACACGACAAGTTAACATGACTTTTAGGCTAACTACGTTCAGAGCCCAGTGTCGGTGTGTGTGTGTGTGTGTGTGTGTGTGTGTGTGTGTGTGTGTGTGTGTGTGTGTGTGTGTACGTGTGTGTGTGTGTGTGTGTGTGTGTGTGTGTGTGTGTGTGTGTGTGTGGCGCGCGCGCGTATGGTGTATGCGTATGTGTGTGTGCGTGTGTGTGTGTGCGTGTGTGTGTGTGTGTGCGTGTGTGTGTGTGTGTGTGTGTGTGTGTGTGTGTGTGTGTGTGAGAGAGAGAGAGAGAGAGAGAGAGAGAGAGAGAGAGAGAGAGAGAGAGAGAGAGAGAGAGACACGCACACACACACACACACACACACACACACACACACACACACACACAAAGCGGGCCCCAGGAGGTGGTCGTAATCCTCCACCACGGTCGAGTCAAAATTGCAGCACCTTGACCTCCTCACCCCCCCCCCCCCCCCGTCCTTTTCAGATCCAGGGCCTGAGGACGCCCTACCTGGAGCTGGGCAAGGAGACCCAGTTCTCCATGATGCGTCACAACGACTTCACCTACGACAGCTCCATGTTCGGGGGCAGCCTGGACCTCTCCACCGCCGCCACGCCCGTCTGGCCCTTCACCCTCGACTTCCCCCCAAACTCTAGCGTGTGCGCCCAGACCCACTGCCCCGAGCGGAGCTACCCCGGGGTGTGGGAGGTGCCCCTCCTCCGCCAGTACGGTTGGAAGGGCGTGCCCTGCTCCATGACCGACAGCTGCCCCTTGCCCGCCGGCGCCAGCGCCGAGGACGTCAGGCAGTTCCTGCGTCAGAACTTCCTGCGTCACTACAAGTCCAACCGCGCGCCGTTCATGATCTCGCTGCACGCCACCTGGTTCCGCAACGTGCCGGCAGTCTTCAGGGGCTGAAGGACTTCCTGCGGGAGGTCAACGCTGACCCCAACGTGTGGCAGGTGACCGTGAGTCAGATGCTGGACTGGGTGCGCCACCCCGTACCGCAAGACCGCCACCACGAGCTGCTGTCGTGGAAATCGTGTGCGTAGGGTTGTGTGGAGTTGAGGGGGTGGGGGTGGGGGTGGGGGTGGGGGTGGAGAGATTGTTGCAGACTGCTCGTTGCATCGTGTCGGCGTGAGTGAGTGCAAGGGTAGGTGGACTGTGTGTATGGGGTGTATGGATACTTGTCCGTATGATTGTGCCACAAGGTCGGGTGAATCTCTGACAATCCGCTTTTTGTTCAATCCATTGATGTTACAATAAAAAAAAATGAAAATGAAAATAACAACACGATACAATATTACAGGGTGCTGCACACTTCAGTACGACAGAACACGGCACAACACAAGCTTTCAGTTTCATCAAGGAGGTGTCATTGCGTGCGGGCTAGTCCACATACGCTACACCACCTCTGCTAAAAACTATGAGACCGCAGCGTGTAGGATTTTTAGCTAGGTGAATTAAATACGTCAGGACGGTCTGTACAGTAAAAAATATGACAAGGCTAGCTAAATAACGTAAGTGAAGAAATGAGTTAATAAAAAAGACACTCAGTGCAATGAGACATGATAAAATACTCTACATCACAAGACAATGACACGACAAAGTGCAACAGAACATAATGCAGCATTCAAGCGAAACAGAGTATACCAGTTTAAAAAAAAGGTGCATTTGACATACCTCACAACAATGTTTTGTTCGGATTGGTTTATATG
This sequence comes from Conus ventricosus, assembly GCA_018398815.1. Taxonomy (NCBI): domain Eukaryota; kingdom Metazoa; phylum Mollusca; class Gastropoda; order Neogastropoda; family Conidae; genus Conus; species Conus ventricosus. The sequence continues at coordinate 93,398,691 of CM031600.1, forward strand.
GGAGTCCGCATAATAAAACTTCAGACTTGCCGGCTAGCCTGACCCAAATACAGCTAGCCTGACCCAAATACAGCTAGCCTGACCCTAGTGCAGCCAGCCTGACCCAAATACAGCTAGCCTGACCCAGGTGCAGCCAGCCTGACCCTAGTGGAGCCAGCCTGACCCTAGTGCAGCCAGCCTGACCCTAGTGCAGCTAGCCTGACCCAAACACAGCTAGCCTGACCCAAATAAAGCTAGCCTGACCCAAGTGCAGCCAGCCTGACCCTAGTGCAGCCAGCCTGACCCTAGTGCAGCTAGCCTGACCCAAATACAGCTGGCCTGACCCAAGTGCAGCTAGCCTGACCCAAGTGCAGCCAGCCTGACCCAAATCCAGCCAGCGTGACCCAAATCCCAACAGCAAGCACACAGGGCACACAGAGGAACAGTTCTTCAGATGCCCTGCAGTTCTGTCAGGTATATGCCGAGGCTCGGGTGTCTGCGAATGTTTTCCCTGTCCATTCACACCCCCCCCCCTCTTTTGAAATCTGTTGTGGACTGGTCAGCTCTGGTCGTCTGAGTTAAAAGCAAACAAACAGCAAAGCTTTATTCAACATTGCCTATTGTTAGACGTTCGAGTTCACCAGAACAAGAGCTGATCAGACATGATCTATCGTCATATGTTTTGGTTGTAG
>CM031600.1:93404361-93411861 GCA_018398815.1 Conus ventricosus
CTGGATGACACGGGAAACGACTGAATGAAGCGCCAGCTGGCAGCTCTTCAGTCGGCACTACCCAGGTAGGCAGCCCGTTGTGTAGACGAGTGTTGATTGTAAAGCGCTTAGAGCTTGGCCTCTAGCCGAGAATAGGCGCTATATAAGTATTCATTATTATTATTATTATTACGTTCTAGGAGTCATACGAATGCACCGTTTCTAATGGATCTTAGCAGTTAAATGCACTGTCACTGATTTTCTTTTAAATTGAAAGGAAACTCCTTTGACATTCTGGTGGTTTTTAAACACAAAATAGCAGTTAAATGCACTATCACTGATTTTCTTTTAAATTGAATGGAAACTCCTTTGACATTCTGGTGGTTCTTCAACACAAAATGTTCGGTGCCTGTGCTGAATTATCACAAGCTCGCTCATATGGCGTGATGATGACTGACTGACGTGAATCTGTCGATGATTGACAGTCGTGAATCTGTCGATGATTGACAGTCGCGAATCTGTCGATGATTGACAGTCGCGAATCTGTCGATGATTGACAGTCGCGAATCTGTCGATGATTGACCGTCGGGAATCTGTTGATGATTGACCCGTCGTGAATCTGTCGATGATTGACAGTCGTGAATCTGTCGATGATTGACCGTCGTGAATCTGTCGATGATTGGCAGTCGTGAATCTGCATTTCACTGGTGATGCTAATCTCATGGAAGTCAGAGACAAGATCATCCTGTGGGCCAGAGACTTCAGACATCATTCCTCAGTCAGCATCAACCGAGCGAACAGACAGAGTGGAAGATTCAGACTGCTTCTGGAATCTTGGTGCCATTCGGAACAAGGTTTAGCTAAACAAAGGTTCGGCTAGTCCATGCCCGGCCATCAGAGCTGAATGCATACACATGCATCAGAAAGCAACGCATACCTAAAAAGGGAGGAATTTTACGACCTTAAATGTTGGGGGGGAGTGGGGGGGAGGGGGGGATTAATTGCACGCGACAGAATCGAAAGACGAAGAATGATGGGACAGTGGGTGGAGAGTGAGAGGCGGAGGGAGGGGGGGGGGGGAGTCGTGGAAAACGGGGAGGAGGAAGGAGGTATGGGGAGAAAGAGGCCGAAGCCAATCGCTCGACAAATCACTGCAACAAAGCCACAGACACCTGCGGTTTGACTCATTGAATATTGAAGAAAGCAAGAAAGTGTCCATGAATAGGAAAGTAAGAGGCGAGGAAGGGAACAGGCCTGAAGTAGAAGTGATAACAGAGAGAGAGAGAGAGAGAGAGAGAGAGAGAGAGAGAGAGAGAGAGAGAGAGAGAGGGAGAGAGAGGAGAGAGAGGAGAGAGAGAGGGAGAGAGAGAGAGAGAGAGAGAGAGAGAGAGAGAGAGAGAGAGAGAGAGAGAGAGAGTGAGACAGAGAGAGAGAGAGAGAGAGAGAGAGAGAGAGAGAGAGAGAGAGAGAGCACTGTAGATAACCTTTTCGTGAGACAAAAATGGAAAGCACAATACGCAAAATCAGGACATATGAACACAGCCCAAAGTACACACACACACACACACACACACACACACACACACACACATCGATGCGAAATCAATTAAGTTACATTGTCCATGGCCCAGTGAGCTGAGTAGGCCGTTACAAGGTCTCACAATGTTCTTTTTATCCTAGTGGTGTGTGTGTGTGTGTGAGAGAGAGAGAGAGAGAGGAGAGAGAGAGAGAGGAGAGAGAGAGGAGAGAGAGAGAGAGAGAGAGAGAGAGAAGAGAGAGAGAGAGAGAGAGAGAGAGAGAGAGAGAGAGAGAAGACACTTAAAAAACGACTACACATCTCCACAAATCATTTCCACTTGCACAAAACACTCCGTATCCATTCATTCTCAGAGGAAACTCAAAACATACTGCTCAATACAACCCCCACCAATATGACACAACAGACTTATAATGTTCATAATTATTGCATGCTGGGAGAAAGGCAGGGTGGGGTGGGGAGTGGGGGTGGGGGGGGGGGGGGGGGGGGCAAGGTTTTAAACAAGAGCATTACAAAGTGTTTGAAATGATGGTTAGGGGAGATTCCTATATCGCGTGGTTGAGTCTGGGAATGAGTTTCATCGAGTGGCGCTGGATCCGCTGGGTCTGAACAGGTCAAGTCTTGGAGCCGCGACATTGATTTAGAGAAGGGTCCTTGAGGAGTGAATGAAGCACCAGCCCATCAATGTTTCAGGTGTCTCTCCGTCATACTCGTGTGCAGGAAGAGTGGCGTTTTGTATTGTCGTCGGCAGCTTAAGAGACGAATGCTGAATAATTTACTGTCAGAGTACTGGAAGCTTGTTTTCTTTTTGTTTTGTTTTGTTTCAGGACCACATGAGCGCATGTTTATGCGGACCCAGCGATGGTATGTTTTGCACTATAGGAGTCCCGCAAGGTCGTCACGTAGTCTGTGTATGATTGAATATTAGCTTGGCAAAATAGATCTAGTTGCAAAGCGAGACGACTGCAGGCGGAAATCTAAACAAATCTTAAATAAATGTTAGCGAACCGCCCAGAGAACGTGGACAAACGAGTCACAAGACAAAACACAACGCGTTTCGACTTCTTAGGTCTTCGTCAGGTGATATTTTAACGAATAAAACAACGAAAATTCACTTAGCTTTGATCGCTTCAGATCGCTTAGGGTTCAGCGCAAGGAAGAAGGCCTTCTCTGGGCGGTTCGCTAACATTTATTTAAGATTTTGGCAAAATAGTTTTGGTGAGTGGAGATCGAGAAAGTGTTTGATTTTGGGGAGTTGATGGACTGTTGGTGGACTGTTGGTGGACTGTTGATGGACTGTTGATGGACTGTTGATGGACTGTTGATGGACTGTTGATGGACTGTTGATGGACTGTTGGTGGGACTGTTGATGGACTGTTGATGGACTGTTGGTGGACTGTTGATGGACTGTTGATGGACTGTTGGTGGACTGTTGATGGACTGTTGGTGGACTGTTGGTGGACTGTTGATGGACTGTTGGTGGACTGTTGATGGAATTCTTTTGCATCAGGGAAAAGTGGCGTTGGACATTGTTTTGCACGGTGGGGTAGAGGGGCCGGGGGGGGGGGGGGGGGGGGGGGGGGGAGGGGGGGGAGGCCTGAACTGACAATGACATCACTGCAGACTTCCAGAGTTCTGTAGAAGCGGGACGGGTGGGGGCTGTGACTCATCCTCCAACTTTTCATAACAGCTGGAGGGGGTGGAGGGCAAAGTTCATGTAGAAGCGGAAGAAGATGGGAGGGACGGGCGGGGGGGGGGGGGGGGGGGGGGTTAGTCTCATTTCTAAATTTTCAGAGGGGATGTTTTGTTAACTTCTTAGTACCCTGGAAAAAAAAGAGAAAGGAGGGGGAGACGGCGGGGGGACGCACCGTAACATGCCGTCCATGATTCTTTGGTTTCAAATACTGGAGGGAGAGGTGGCAGGGTAGAAGGCGCTCGGCACTCCACCCCAATAGTCTAAGGGGTGGAGGGAGAGGGGTGGCTGGACACTCCACCCCAACAGTCTAAAGGGGTGGAGGGAGGGGTGGCAGGGTAGAAGGCACTCGGCACTCCACCCCAACAGTCTAAAGGGGTGGAGGGAGGGGGGTGCAGGGTAGAAGGCACTCGGCACTCCACCCCAACAGTCTAAAGGGGTGGAGGGAGGGGTGGCAGGGTAGAAGGCACTCGGCACTCCACCCCAATAGTCTAAAGGGGTGGAGGGAGAGGGGTGGCAGGGTAGAAGGCACTCGGCACTCCACCCCCAATAGTCTAAAGGGGGGAGGGAGAGGGGTGGCAGGGTAGAAGGCACTCGGCACTCCACCCCAATAGTCTAAAGGGGTGGAGGGAGGGGTGGCAGGGTAGAAGGCACTCGGCACTCCACCCCAATAGTCTAAAGGGGTGGAGGGAGGGGTGGGTGGGCACTCCACCCCAATAGTCTAAAGGGGGTGGAGGGAGGGGGGTGGTCAGGGTATAAGGCGCTCGGCACTCCACCCCAACAGTCTAAAGGGGTGGAGGGAGGGGGGTGGCAGGGTAGAAGGCGCTCGGCACTCCACCCCAATAGTCTAAAGGGGTGGAGGGAGGGGTGGCAGGGTAGAAGGCACTCGGCACTCCACCCCAATAGTCTAAAGTGGTGGAGGGAGGGGTGGGTGGGCACTCCACCCCCAATAGTCTAAAGGGTGGAGGGAGGGGGGGGCAGGGTAGAAGGCGCTCGCACTCCACCCCAACAGTCTAAAGGGGTGGAGGGAGGGGGGTGGCAGGGTAGAAGGCACTCAGCACTCCACCCCAACAGTCTAAAGGGGTGGAGGGAGGGGGGTGGCAGAGTAGAAGGCACTCGGCACTCCACCCCAATAGTCTAAAGGGGTGGAGGGAGGGGGGTGGCAGGGTAGAAGGCACTCGGCACTCCACCCCAATAGTCTAAAGGGGTGGAGGGAGGGGGTGTGGCAGGGTAGAAGGCACTCGGCACTCCACCCCAATAGTCTAAAGGGTGGAGGGAGGGGGTGGCAGAGTAGAAGGCACTCGGCACTCCACCCCAATAGTCTAAAGGGGGTGGAGGGAGGGGGGTGGCAGGGTAGAAGGCACCGGCACTCCACCCCAACAGTCTAAAGGGGTGGAGGGAGAGGGGTGGCAGGGTAGAAGGCACTCGGCACCCACCCCAATAGTCTAAAGGGGTGGAGGGAGGGGGTGGCAGGGTAGAAGGCACTCGGCACTCCACCCAACAGTCTAAAGGGGTGGAGGGAGGGGGGTGGCAGGGTAGAAGGCACTCGGCACTCCACCCCAATAGTCTAAAGGGTGGAGGGAGGGGTGGCAGGTAGAAGGCACTCGGCACTCCACCCCAACAGTCTAAAGGGGTGGAGGGAGGGGGGTGGCAGGGTAGAAGGCACTCGGCACTCCACCCCAATAGTCTAAAGGGGTGGAGGGAGGGGGGTGGCTGGACACTCCATCCCAATAGTCTAAAGGGTGGGGGAGGGGTGGGTGGGCACTCCATCCCAATAGTCTAAAGGGTGGGAGGAGGGGTGGGTGGGCACTCCATCCCAATAGTCTAAAGGGGTGGAGGGAGGGGTGGGTGGGCACTCCACCCCAACAGTCTAAAGGGGTGGAGGGAGGGGGTGGCTGGACACTCCATCCCAATAGTCTAAAGGGGTGGAGGGAGGGGTGGGTGCGCACTCCATCCCAATAGTCTAAAGGGGTGGAGGGAGGGGTGGGTGGGCACTCCACCCCAACAGTCTAAAGGGGTGGAGGGAGGGGGGTGGCTGGACACTCCATCCCAATAGTCTAAAGGGGTGAGGGAGGGGTGGGTGCGCACTCCATCCCAATAGTCTAAAGGGGTGGAGGGAGGGGTGGGTGGGCACTCCATCCCAATAGTCTAAAGGGGTGGAGGGAGGGGGGTGGCTGGACACTCCATCCCAACGTCTAAAGGGTGGAGGGAGGGGTGGCAGGACACTCCATCCCAACAGTCTAAAGGGGTGGGAGGCAGAACTTTTTTCAGCTACCTCTGTCATTACTTTTATGGTTCTAGATCTCTTCTTCCCAGAAATCACGAACTGTTTTCATAGGATCATAGGCTGGTGTACTGTAAACTGCCCTGCTGCAACTTCTATGGCAAGACCTTTGGCTTGGAAACCAGATTCCTCAAGAGCTGGCAAGACTGGCATGTTCCTCAGTTTGTGAGATGAGTTTGCTCCAGTCTGCTTTTATATGGAGCGGTGAGGTTAGTCGGAAACGACTGACCCTGAGTGGAGTACAAACATCCTGTCTCAGGCCACTCTTTCTGGTGATTCCCGTCTTTTCCTGAAGGTCTGCTGCGCACTCCTTGTCACGGACTCAGGACATGCTCCACAGTTTCCTTGCTCTCACAAAGCGGACGCGCAGGGTCGTCTGATTTCCTCCAGTTCTTCAGATTTGCATTCGAAGGCAGGAGGCGGTCATATAGGTCATCTGAGCATAAACCCGGTCCTGCTTGGTGCCCAGTGTCATCTCTTATTCCAGCTGAGACTTAAACAGAGTGGCTTTTTCCCCATGTACTCCACTGACCTTGTTGGCACTGCTTGTTATTCTCTGAACATACTCTTCTTTACTTCAGCTTCTGTAACACTGTGTCTGCATTTGCTCTCCCTGTTGTGTGGGCCATCCCTTCCTTTCTGTTGATCCAGACCCTTGTCTGATGTTTATGTCCTGTCATTCAAGAAACAATTCAAGACGGCAGATCAGTTGCGTGGGGCGTAAGCAAACAATTTGGCAGTCACAGCGTAAACGACTTAATAACAGAGATGAGGAGTGAGAGAAGAAAGAAAACGACTTAATAACAGAGATGAGGAGTGAGAGAAAAAAAAAGGTAGGGTGAAGAGTCAAGTCAAGTCAAGTCAAGTCAAGTCAAGTCAAAATTATCTTTAGTGAGGGTTAAAGAATAAGCTTTCCAGCTTTTGCTTTTTGCATCCTGCCCTCAGAGGAAGGGGGGAGAGGGATGAACGGGGAGTGGGGTTGGTAGAGGCTAGAGATTGAGTGGCAGGGAGAGCATTTCAGGGTGAACATCAAACTTCACCGACGTGTTGGGGAATTGTCGCTTTCTGTTTTGTGTCCAGAACGATGTGTTAACAACGCCTGTGTAGTGTCGGCTTTCGTCTTCAGGGCCAAACTCCTCGGTAGTGCTGGGCTAGTTTACATGTTCACCAGTAAAATAATACACAGGGCACTGCCTAGAATTCTGTCAAATCCTCAACACCACGCAGGGAAAAATCACACCTGACTGCCTGAAAAGATCAGTGAATGGAAGAATAAAGACAAGGAATAAATAATTTAGAACTGAATGACAAAATATATGTGATCAATAATCGATATGAAAGGAATTATATGAGCCTGTGCTTATGGTTTAAGAAAAGAAATACAAGATTGATCAAAACGTACCAAGGCTAATTCTCCATTACTGGAGTCACACTAAACAAGAGATAGCAAAGTAAAGGATAACCGCCAGTTTGAATGGGAGAGCCTGAAGGCGGAAGTTGAGACCGGAAATACATGCTGGATTACTGAGCGGCCAGTTGAACGGACCAGATCAACTACAACACAAACATAACGAACACGTAGGGATGAAATTAATCACACGCCCGTCACTCCAAACGAATGCTGCCTACGACACCAAACCACCTCGCGCATATGCCAACACAGAGTACACAGAACACACCAGGAGACATGCCCACAAAAGGATGCTCCAAGCTTGCCTATAGAATCTCTTCTTCACACATGTTGACGGCAACAACAACTGGTGAAATGAACAAACACCAATTAACATTCACTCAAAACTGACACAGCGTTTTCGATTAAAAGAAAAAGAGTCAGACAAACATGGGGACGAATAGTAACAAGGACAGGTAATCTCGGTGTAATTGGTATCAAAGGAAATCTTACATGAGACGAACGATAAGCAGTAAATAACGTACAGCTGGGGTAGAGTTTTCTCCCATGGTGAAGTTAGTTAGATGCCCATTGCTCCAAATGCTGACGACACCAAA
>CM031600.1:93416861-93429361 GCA_018398815.1 Conus ventricosus
GAATGGATCCTCAAGCATAGGCTCAAAGATTGTCCCCTACATTTTATACTGTTTGCATAATGATTTTTAGTTTTTCAGCAACTTTTTTCCTCTCCACGCTCTCGTTTTGTTTCATTTACTATCCTTCGCTGGCTGCTTTGGGGGTGCTGTCGGATTCTTTTTTTAACCTTTGGTTGTGACAACACCACAGAATTATGGACTGTGGTGTGTCTCTATTCGACGCCAAGAGCACAGACACAGTCAGTCGTGTCTCCCTGATGAGTCCGTTCCAGCGGACGAAAGGCCTTGGAGCAGGCAACACTAATAGATCTGCCTTCAAGAGGGATTATGATGGTTCCCTCAGACAGCTAGTGAAGGGTTTCTCATATTTATAAAATATTCCCCATTTTCTTCATTTTTTTTTCTTTTCTTTTTTCTAAAAGTTCAAATCTTTGTCAAGTCATTATATAATGACTGAAGAATTGTTAGCCTGCACTTGTTTTCACCCACTACTTAATTGTTCAGCTATATATATATATATATATATATATATATGAGCAGGCGATATGAATGGATTCTGATTCTCAAGATGGATTACGATGGTTTCCATATGCTGGAAGTGAAAGAGTTTATAATTATATATATTTCCGTCATTTCCCACCCACCCCCTTTTCTATGTAAATCTTTGCCAAATCATTCATATAATGATGGAAGAATCGTCCGCCTGCACTTGTTTATGACAACACAGAGCACACAGAACAAACGAGGACATTTGGACTTATGGGCGTGCATTTGTTTACTTGTGGTAGCAAGAGTTACACTACTTATTTGTTGTTGAGTTCTTAAGAAATGAAAACAAGTTCTAGCCCTGTTAACACAAAAACCGTGGTTTAAGTTTTCACACACGTCTTCGTAGATACACTAATTCTATCTACTATAGAACGTCCTATTCGTTTTAGTGGTGCTAAAGACATTAGCGAAAGAACTTGACTGAAAAAAGGCCGGTATTCTCCCTTAGAGAAACTGACGAGTTTGGGAAAATAACTATGACATACAGGAAAAGAGCTTTGTAGACTTCTGGAAAGTCAAAAACAGGATTCAGAGCGGTTAGGGCCGAGAGAAGAGAACATAATTATAAAGAAACAGCTTGACGCTCAGAAAACACGGAGAAGCACTGTTCTGGGCGGAAATGGAGGCTGAGAAACTGACCCGAGGCTGAAACGGTCAGGAGAAGGAGGCAGGCCAGACCTGAAATGGATTCTGACCAAACAAACGAACTGAACCGGAGAGAACAGACCCCCCCCCCATGCCCCACCCCCCAAACTGCATGGAAAGCGACACCAGGTCTGAGTCAGGGGGCTGCAGGCGACATTTCGCAGTTAGACGTAAACTAGCAGTGTTTATTGAAGAGGCGGACTCAATCGATACATTCATCAGTCCGTTTGAATTGGTCGCCGAGAACGAAGGCTGGGCCCCGGGACGACTGGGAGGTGAATCTTGTTTGCCTTGGTGACAGGCTGGGGTGTGCTCACCCTGTCCACCCTGCCCAACTCCAAACAAAGGGATCGGAACAAAGCAAGCGAAAGGAAGCTGCCCAACTCCAAACAAAGGAATTGGGACAAAATATGCTGAAAGTTCCTGTTGCGGCACAAAATGTCACTAAGTGACATTTTGTACTGATGTAGCGTTACAAAATATTAGCCCTTGTATCCCCTAGGTGTCATTTGTGCCAGCACGTCATATATCCAGGTCTGCCATGGAACGTTTGTGAATGTATGAGTTGTTGTCGTGTGTGACTGGTCACGGTATTTTGCATTATCTGATCTAGATGTAACACGGTAGAGTAGAGAAGATCAGTATGCCTAAACCACAGTTAACAGCAAGGTAGAGTAGAGAAGATCAGTATGCCTAAACCACGGTTAACAGCAAGGTAGAGTAGAGAAGATCAGTATGCCTAAACCACAGTTAACAGCAAGGTAGGGTAGAACAGATCAGTATGCCTAAACCACGGTTAACAGCGAGGTAGAGTAGAGAAGATCAGTATGCCTAAACCACGGTTAACAGCAAGGCAGAGTAGAGAAGATCAGTATGCCTAAACCACGGTTAACGGCAGATTTGGATTCGACTGTATGCAGCAAACTAATTCAGCCATAAATGTCTGCACTTGATTGTTACAACATTACTTTGGCCGTCAACTTTAACTCTTATTTCAACCGAGTTCTTGCAAAGATACCATAGTCTCTTATAGGCGTGTCTCACGGATCACTGCTCCAGCCAATAGCAAGCAGGCATCATTGGAATTGTGGTGTTGGAATCAGAGCGGCTCCCAAATCCCTTCTGCGAGCGGAGGATGGCACCATGGTTGATGATGGGCTCGAGGACTGGAACTGACGTCCGTGGTGAGACTGTCACCGTGTCAGTGCTGGTGTGCAACTACTGACTGACAGATCAAGAAACGTAGGGGAAAAGAGCAAAGATGCGGGCCCGTGAACAAGGTCATACAGTGTCATCATCATCATCGTCGTGGACGTTGTCCATGGAGGGTGTTGTTGTCCTGTCAATGTGTTACAATTACTATTACGACTACTGTGACGAAGAGCGATATTATCGCTCTACTTCAACCGTTAATACTGCTGTTGCTGCTGCCACTCCTCAACCTACTGCTACTGCTGGCGCCGCCGCTGCTACTACTGCTACTACTACTGCCACCACCACCACACCACTACTACTACTACTGCTACTGCTATTACTACTACTACTACTACTACAGCAACTGTTGCTGCTGCTGCCGCCGCCGCTGCTGCTGCTACTACTACTACTACTACTACTGCTGCTGCTGCTGCTGCTACTTCTCCTGTTTCTGCCGCTGCTGCTGCTGCTGTTTCTGCTCCTTCCCTTCCTCCCCCTCCTCCTCGTTCTTCTACTACTGCTATCATTATTTCTGCTACTATAACTACGACTACGACTAATGCGACTATTATGATGTGACATTTGTATGATTACACTCTAGACATCCACTCACAGGCTTTTGTATGTTGAAGAATTCAGTGAGGGAATCTGAGTGTCTAGGAAACAGGAGTCGTTTGATCTGTGTTGCAGGTGCTTGGACACAAGTAGTCTGCTACATCGGACACGTCACTTATTCCCCCCCTCTCTCTCTCTATCTCTCTCTCTCTCTCTCTCTCTCTCTCTCTCTCACACACACACACACACACACACACACCACACACACACACACACACACACACGCGCGCGCGCGCACGCACACACACACACACACACACACACACAACACACAACACACACACACACACACACACACACACACTCACACACACACACACACACACACACACACACACACACACACACACTCACCCCTTTCTTTCACCCTCTCTCGCACACTGATACCACTAGTACTTTGGTTTATGCCTCTGTCCTCTATCAAAAAAAAAAAAAAGAAAGAAAGAAAGAAAGAAAAAGGAACTCCACTGTATCCGGCTTCCCCAAGTACTTTCTCAATCGACTTCAAAGAATCGAACACACAATGCTACTCGACTGGTCCCCCGATCCTCCCACGTTCAAACACGTAACGCCACTTACCCACGGGCTGTCGATCTCCTCCTGATTGGATCGATGCTCCACTTTCCACGCTCTCCTTAGCTGTCCTCTCTGACTGACGTTTGACCAGCGGTGTGAATTACTCCATATGAACACACCGGCTCGTTAACTGGCTTCTGTAATACTCGTTTCTTGCCCTCCTTGCTCACGTTACCAACAAAAACCAGCAGTGAAAGTGTTCTCTCTGTCTGTTTGGTATACATATGCTTCTCGATGCACTGTGAATGTATATGGCGAAGTCGGGGTGGCTTGGGTGGGGGTTAGGACGGGGGAGGAGGAGGGTGGGAAAGGAAGTTGTGGGGTGGGGTGGGTGGGGTTGGGGGTGAAGGGGATAACTAGGTAGGTACCGAATACGAAGTGAAACTTTCTCTCCATTTTACTTCGATATTCGTGCGCTTCGTTATCCCCCCCCCCTCCCCGCCATTTCATTCGAGTCTCTTTCCCTTTGTGGAATGATCGTACTTTCCCTCAGCTGAAATGTGAGAGCCTGGAGAAAGGGATGGGACGTGTATGCAATTCTTTGTTGGAAAGAAATATTGAAGACACAGTATAGACATTCATATCTAACTGGGCACAAAAAGACATTTATATCTGACTAGCTTGTTATAATAATTATGTGCATTGTCTTACATTTCATTCGATGGTTTCTATTTGAATAAATACACAGGCTTTTTTTTTTCCTTCTGTGTAAGATTTGTTGGGTGGTAGAGGTGGTGGTGATGGTAGTAATAGTGGTGGCATTGTTGTTGTTGTTTGTCACGGACAAAAAAATGAAACAACCTAACTTGGGGAGTCGCCAGTCAATTTGTTCGGACATAAGTCCAAACTCAAACATTCTAGGCGCCACGTAGACCGGGCCCGTGGTTCGGACCCGGCCAATTAAGCTTAGTGGAGAGGTTTCACCGAGACGGTCCGACCCACCCAGACTGACTAAGCCGTTTTGACCGACGCCTCGATGTCTAGCGAGACGAGTCGTAGAGCCGAGCTCAGGCTCATCTGGCCACTTTGTGGAACCAGCGTCATTGTTACTCAGACGTCGTGGAGCCTACCCAGACTCAGCTAGCCACTTTAGATTGACCAGTGTCCACGACTTAAGTCACACGGCGCCAATTAAGTAGGAAAGGGGGGAAGGTAGTGTGTGGTGGGGGGTGAAATCTAGCTAATCAATTAAATGACCAATTGACCACCACAGAGAGTAAGGTGTGTAGGCGTGACTGTCATGATGGGAACATCCAATGGAATTAGAGGGGATAACTTCGGGTGTCAGGGCGGTAAAAATACCGACCAATGGTACTCGCCCTTGTCGGACAGATCGTAACGAATAAGAAAGATGTGAGAGGGAGAGAACGGCAGAACGAGGGGAGAAACGAAGAGAGAAACAGAGAGAGGGAGAGGTTCTAGGTCTGCTTGAGAGAAAAGCAGAGAGATGAGGGAGGAGAGAAGAGAACCAAGTTGAGAGATTAGCATGAGATAGTCTGCAGAGGAAGGACTGAGGAGAGATGTGGAGAGAGAGAGAGAGTTGCTAATTTATGAAGAAGAAAAGAAAGAACAGAAAAAAGAAAAGAAAAGCAACCATGTCCATTTGATAAGAGCAGACTAGAAGAGAGAGAGAGAGAGAGAGAGTGCAATGCGTTAATGCAGGAAGAAAGAAAGGAGAACAGATCGATGTGATAGTCACTGTTCTACCCTAACCGGGGGTTCGACCTCATACCTGGCAGCGTCACTTCGCCAAGCAGAACCACAGACCAACGCCAACAGTCTCACCTGACCAGGCGCCATCAGACCAACACCAGTGCCGCAGTTGTGTCGTGTTGTGAAAGTGACAGTGAAAAGAAAAAGAAAAGAAAAGAAAAGACAGTGATTCGTGAATAGTTAAGATCACCTGGCCAGGTAAAGTAGAAATCTGTTTATACCCGGGTTAGTTAATGATGTTTTAGATAAATGATTTTGTGAAGTTCAGGAAAGAGAATGTTTTATTTCATTTGATTCCATATGCATTGATGTTTCGTTCTATGATCATGTGTAGTAAAGTTATAGACTTTACTAGTGGTTTGATGTGACGAATGCATGATATATGAATGAGATTGTAAGCAAGCTGTGAGTGTGTTTGGCTGTGCGCTAGTCCTTCCTCCACTGACATTACACCGAGGTTGACAATTTATTGGCGAGCTTGCCAGGATATTCTGGCCCATTTATTATAATTGTTCAACTTCTCAGAGAGGAAGCTGGGTGGGATTCAAGTATTGTAATCCTAAGACAAGGGGTTGTCTACTGTATGTTCCCAAGATAGTTAAATACTAGGCTTGGCATTGCTTCCAAGATAGTTAATACTAGGCTTGGCATTTCAGCCCCAGAGTACTCATTTCGCACAGATTGCCTATAATTCGCTCTCATAGTTGGGTCAGGCGCTGGGCGTCTTATAAAAACTAACTACGTTGTCCCAAGCTAATATTGTCATTCATAGGATTGTGCTATTACGTCACTCGTGTCGGTAACCACCAGTTTGGCTGTCGTAGTAATAAAATCTTGTTCAAAAAAAAAAAAAAGAAAAGAGATATAATGCGGAAAGAAAAGAACACCCCTATTGAACAACTTGTGAGCGTCGCTCGTGACCTAGGTTACTCAGGAGATGAGTTGCGTGCATTCGTTGAAAACCACAAAAGATGGAAAGAGACGAACGCGCGGAAAGACGACGCGTCGCAGTAGAAATAGCATTAGCAGAGCAGGAAAGGACTAAAACTAGCGAAACGCAGGAGACAGAAAGAATAAGGCAGGCGCAAGAGACAGAAAGAATGAGGCAGGAAACAGAAAGATTAAGGATTCAGGCTAATGATAATCAGGCTAGGGAAGAAACAGAAAGATTAAAGGTTCAATTAGAGCTAGAGAAAGTGAGAATGCAAAGGGAGACCACCGAGGATGGGAGTTCAGTTTCCAGTGACTCTGTGCGCAGCTATGCCCCCCGACCCAAGTTGCCAAAATTCTCGGAAGGAACCGATTCGATTGATGCATACATCAGTCGTTTCGAAACGTTTGCGACCAGTCAGGGTTGCCTCCAGAAGAGTGGGCAGTCATTTTGTCAGCGCTATTGACGGGTAAGGCATTGCAGATTTTCACTGCGTTACCAGCAGAACAACAGTCTGATTTTAGTGCTGTGAAGGAGTCTTTAATGAAGGGATTTGACCTCACAGAGGAGGGGTTCAGGAAGAAATTTCGTTCAGCTAAATTACAAGCAGGTGAGACGTACACTCAGTTTGGTGCACGTCTAGATCACTATTTTAAGAAATGGTTAGAGTTGAGGTACGAAGAAGGAGTTTGCTGAATTGAAAGAGCTAGTTATGAAAGAACAGATTTTGTCAGGTTGCGGCCCTGAGTTAACTATACATTTGAAAGAGAGACAGCCAGAGACAGCAGGGGAGTTTGTTGAAGTTCGCAGAGGTGTATAGAGAGGCACGTTTGGGCACTAAGGTGCAGGAGAAACAGGTGCTAGGCACAGGTGAGAAGAGTGCAAGGAGACTAGGGGAGTTTTCTGCAAAGTCTGCAAACCCAGTGGGTGGGGCAGAAGGAAGGGCAAAAGGACATTAGGTGTTTCATTTGTCACAGGAAGGGGACATGTGGCTAGGGATTGTCGCATGAGGTTCCAGAAGGCAGCAGCCTTGCAAGAGGTGGATAAGGGTCGTCAAGGGAAACGACCTGCAGTGGAACCAAAAGGGATTCAGTCTGAAGAGGGTGGAGTGCAGCCTATGGCTAGCACTGGACAGCAGTCAGTGTCAGGGATGGAGGGCACTAGGCTGAGTGGTTCGTTACCAGTGGAAGAAGGGTGGATTGGCCAGCAGAGGGTGAAAGTGTTACGAGACACTGGTTGTTCATGCGGGGTAGTACGAAAAAACGCTGGTCGAGAAAGGGGATTTGACAGGCAAATCCAGACCTGTACTCTAATCGATGGCACTGTGAGGGAGTTTCCAGTTGCTAAGATAGAAGTACGTACCCTTACTTCTCAGCGAGTTGTCTGCGTTGGTGATGGAGAAACCCCTTCACGATTTGATCATTGGAAATATTCCAGGGGCAAGGGATCCAGGGGATCCTGAGTTGTTGACTGCTACAGGGCAGCAGTTCAAACACGGAGCAAGAAGGAGGAAAAGGTTGTTAAACCGTTAGTTGTTCCAGGAAGGAAGTCGGGCATAGACGTGTCGCCTGATGAGTTTAGGGCAGCGCAGGAACAAGACCCTTCGCTCGTAAAGTCTTGGGAGTTGGCAAGAGGTGGAGAGAAACAGGAGGTTAGAGGAGGTGAGACAGAATTTCTTGTGAAAGGCGGGCTGTTGTACCGAGTGTTCACCAAGGGGAAGACAGGTAAGGTGACCACTCAGTTAGAGGTACCAGCATGTTATCGTGACACTGTCATGTCAGGGGGTCACGAGTCGCTCATGGCGAGTCATCTCGGCACCGGTTAAAACGGCTGACCGAGTCTTTGATGATTTTCATTGGCCAGGAGCAATGGCAGACATAAAACGTTTCTGCATGTCATGTGATGTGTGTCAAAGGTTAGCCACAAGAGGGGTGAAGAGGAAGGCTCCTCTTAAACATCCCCCTTTAATTGACACACCGTTCAGGAGAGTGGCTATTGATCTGATCGGCCCAATCTCGCCCTGTTCCAAAGGTGGGCACAGGTATGAGACGTGTAAGTTTGCAAAGGAAGGTTTGCAGGAGGCTAGGGTCGTTCAGAAGAAGCAGTATGACAGGAAGGTGAGGAAGCAATTCCTCAAGGTGGGAGATCAAGTCCTGTTACTGCTCCCACGGATCACAACAAGCTGCTGATGCATTGGAAGGGACCCTTCACCATCATTGAAAAGGTAGATCAGGACTACCGAATCGATGTGAATGGGGAATCAAAACTTTTCCATGCAAATCTACTCCGCAAATATATTCAGCGTGAGACTCAGCACATAGGCGCAGCAGCAATCATTGATGGAGGTGAAGGAGACCCAGCAGAAGAAGGGGAGTTTTGTTGCCTGAGTTTCCAGGAGAAGAGTCATACAGGGATGTGTCACTGTATGAAGGGCTAGACAGTAGGAGACAGGAGGAAGTTAGTGGGCTCCTAGAACAGTATAGGGCGTCCCTGACTGATAAACCAGGCAGGACAAACTCTAGAGACATGTACGGTGGAGTTAACATCACAGAAACCCGTACATGTGAAAGCCTACCCGATCCCATATGCCACCAAGCAAGTGATCGAGGAGGAGGTAGAAAAAATGTTGGACCTTGGGGTGATTGAACCGTCCAAATCATCATATAGTGCACCCGTCGTCTTAGTGAGGAAAAAGTCAGGTGAGCATCGATTCTGTGTCGACTATAGACGTCTGAACAGTGTCACCAAGGTCGATGCAGAGGTCATACCCAACATGGAAGACCTGTTCGCTCAGATCGCCACAAGCAAGAGCCAGTATTTCACCAGGATCGATCTGAGCAAGGGTTACTGGCAAATAGCCTTGAGTGAGGACTCAAAGGAAGTCACAGCATTTTCCACTCCTATGGGGCTATACCAGTGGCGAGTACTCCCTTTTGGGATGGTCAACGCACCTGCGGTCTTTTCTCGAATGATGAGGAAGCTATTGACGGGATTGAAGGTGTTGTGAATTTCATGGATGACATTCTGATAGCATCCGAGACATGGGAGGAGCATATGAGGCAGCTAGGAGCAGTCTTGGAGAGGTTGAGACAAGCCAATCTCACAGCCAGACCAACAAAGTGCCAGGTTGGCTTTCCAAGCCTGGAGTTCCTAGGTTTTGTTGTCGGAGGCGACACAAAGCAGCCGGAAAGAGGAAAGGTGGAGAAGATGATGAATTCAGAGAGACCAAAGACCAAAACAGAAGTCAGGAGTCTGCTAGGTTTTATTGGGTTCTATAGGGAGTTTGTCCCAAACTTTGCTGCAATCACGAGTCCTCTCAGTGATTTGGTCAAGGCAGGGAAACCGGCAGTGGTCGAGTGGTCAGACGCTGCAGAGCAAGCACTGCAGACAGTGTTGGAGAGACTAGGTTCCCGTCCCATCTTGAAGCTACCAGATATGTCCAAACCTTTCTGTTGCGGACAGATGCATCAGGTGGTGGGATAGGTGCAGTATGTTACAGGAGCATGAAGGGTCGAGTTCCTGTGAGATATGCTAGCAGGAAGTTGACAAAGTGTGAGGAAGGGTACGCAACGGTGGAGAAGGAGTGTTTAGCTGTTGTGTGGGCCGTGCAGAAGTTCCACAAATACTTGTATGGGAAAGAGTTCGTGATCGAGACGGATCATCAACCACTCAAATTCCTGCAGGAGGCGCAGTTGAAAAACAGCAGAGTGCTGCGTTGGGCAATGGCACTGCAGCCCTACAGGTACCGAGTGCAGTACATCCCAGGTCGACAGAATGTCGGAGCTGACTATTTAAGCCGTGTAGTCTAGCAAGCTGCAACTCAGAGGAAGTCAGTCATATCCGGGGTGCTTTGTTGATAATATGTGTTGATGACAGTTATGTTGATTGGATATGGGTTCATTCCCAGTTGGCTATGGTTCATATTTTTTTTTGTGTGAGACTTGTTCATATTTTCTTTGTGAGACTTGTTCATGTGGATGTAGTTATGCTTGGAGCATACAGTCGCTTGTGTAGTGATGCATTATTTGCAATAAGTGAGGATGGAGATTCCTCAGTGAAGTGTCATGGATCGCGATCATATTATATTGTGCTTTTCATAAGAATTGTGAAAAGGAGAGATGGCAAATCCGCAGGTAGGGGAATTGCATAAGTGCGCACAGAGGTCGTTATAAAATGAGTTGAAATAACGCAATAGCGCACGTCAATGATAAACTCATTGGAGTGGTATTCACTAATGATATAATTTATAATTTATAAACCGTTGTTGTAAAGTATTTTTTTAAACTTTGCACGTGTAGCTGTGTGTCAGCAAATTCGGTTGTTGTCCTTTTTTGTACCGTTGTTTTGAGACAATGCGGAGCATGGTCTTTTGCAAGGGGGAAATTGTCACGGACAAAAAAATGAAACAACCTAACTTGGGGAGTCGCCAGTCAATTTGTTCGGACATAAGTCCAAACTCAAACATTCTAGGCGCCACGTAGACCGGGCCCGTGGTTCGGACCCGGCCAATTAAGCTTAGTGGAGAGGTTTCACCGAGACGGTCCGACCCACCCAGACTGACTAAGCCGTTTTGACCGACGCCTCGATGTCTAGCGAGACGAGTCGTAGAGCCGAGCTCAGGCTCATCTGGCCACTTTGTGGAACCACGTCATTGTTACTCAGACGTCGTGGAGCCTACCCAGACTCAGCTAGCCACTTTAGATTGACCAGTGTCCACGACTTAAGTCACAACGGCGCCAATTAAGTAGGAAAGGGGGGAAGGTAGTGTGTGGTGGGGGTGAAATCTAGCTAATCAATTAAATGACCAATTGACCACCACAGAGAGTAAGGTGTGTAGGCGTGACTGTCATGATGGGAACATCCAATGGAATTAGAGGGGGATAACTTCGGGTGTCAGGGCGGTAAAAATACCGACCAATGGTACTCGCCCTTGTCGGACAGATCGTAACGAATAAGAAAGATGTGAGAGGGAGAGAACGGCAGAACGAGGGGGAGAACGAAGAGAGAAACAGAGAGAGGGAGAGGTTCTAGGTCTGCTTGAGAGAAAAGCAGAGAGATGAGGGGAGGAGAGAAGAGAACCAAGTTGAGAGATTAGCATGAGATAGTCTGCAGAGGAAGGACTGAGAGAGATGTGGAGAGAGAGAGAGAGTTGCTAATTTATGAAGAGAAAAGAAAGAAAAGAAAAAAGAAAAGAAAGCAACCATGTCCATTTGATAAGAGCAGACTAGAAGAGAGAGAGAGAGAGAGAGGAGTGCAATGCGTTAATGCAGGAAGAAAGAAAGGAGAACAGATCGATGTTGATAGTCACTGTTCTACCCTAACCGGGGGTTCGACCTCATACCTGGCAGCGTCACTTCGCCAAGCAGAACCACAGACCAACGCCACAGTCTCACCTGACCAGGCGCCATCAGACCAACACCAGTGCCGGCAGTTGTGTCGTGTTGTGAAAGTGACAGTGAAAAGAAAAGAAAAGAAAGAAAGAAAAGACAGTGATTCGTGAATAGTTAAGATCACCTGGCCAGGTAAAGTAGAAATCTGTTTATACCCGGGTTAGTTAATGATGTTTTAGATAAATGATTTTGTGAAGTTCAGGAAAGAGAGAATGTTTTATTTCATTTGATTCCATATGCATTGATGTTTCGTTCTATGATCATGTGTAGTAAAGTTATAGACTTTACTAGTGGTTTGATGTGACGAATGCATGATATATGAATGAGATTGTAAGCAAGCTGTGAGTGTGTTTGGGCTGTGCGCTAGTCCTTCCTCCACTGACATTACACCGAGGTTGACATTGTTATTATTATTATTATTGATATTCCTATTTCCCTTGTTGTCAAGTTCAAATTGTATACGTGTTATGTGTATGACTGACAAATCTGCCACTGCAGTATTGAAATCTCCAGCTCACTGTCCTCTTTCAGCGCATTTGTAAACATTGATTTTTTTATAAATAAAAAAAAATGCTTGGGAAAAAAGAAAGTTCTCTCTGTTTCCAAGCTCAGGCCGCATGGAGCAAAAGACTTCGCTCCGACTCTCCGATTCTCTCACTGTCTTCAAGACAGGCTTGAACACACTTGGGGCCGGGATAACTCAGTTGGTAGAGCGCCGGACTCATGATCCTGGGGTTGCCGGTTCGAATTTCGGTACAGGAGGATTTTTCCCTCGGAGTTAACATTGGTTCTGACTCCATTCCCCAGTTCTTCGAATGAGACTATAAATCGAGGTTCCGTGTGTGAACGCACGCACATCTTGTACACACGTCAAATCCCATCTCCAA
>CM031600.1:93436861-93454361 GCA_018398815.1 Conus ventricosus
TGCAATAAGTGCCAACCCTTTTTTGTCCTTCTATCCTGACTAATCTTAAATAAATGTTAGCGAACCGCCAAGAGAAACGTGGACAAACGAGTCACCAGACAAAACACGACGCGTTTCGACCTCTTAGGTCTTCTTCAGGCAAGACACAAACAAATAGGACAATGAAAATGAACGAATTTTTCATTGAGCTTAGATCTCTTCGGCGCAAGGTATCATTTTCATTCAACGCCTGCCTACCTTGCGTTGAGGAGATCTAAGCTAAGTGACAAATTCGTTCATTTTCATCGTCCTGTTTGTTTGTGTCTTGCCCGAAGAAGACCTAAGAGGTCGAAACGCGTCGTGTTTTGTCTTGTGACTCATTTGTCCACGTTTCTCTTGGCGGTTCGCTAACATTTATTTAAGATTTGACTAGATTTCCGCCTGCAGTCGTCTCACTTTGCAACTACTTCTATCCCGAATTAATTCTTTGAAATCTTTTGTGCTCATGAAAGGACATTATCCTTGCCAAGAGGTCGGCCTTCAAGAAGGTTCTGTTGGGATGACTGAGCCGCAACACAGCTGAAAGCTCCACGTAATATCGATTGAATTGACTTCTAATGTGGAAGTCGAGGGGAATCAGATGTCAAATGTCCACAAAAAACCAACAAAAAACAGTGACATACAGCATACCCGATTTTCCACTTTTTAAAAAAAAAATAAATCGACGTGAAGCATGTCATATTTCCTACTTTTTTTTTCCAGAGTGGTGTAACTTGTGTCCATTCTCGTCCATTTTTTTCTGAATGGTATGGCATGTAGCATGTCCACCTTTCTCTTTGAATTGGGTGACCTATAACTTGTCCAGTCTCCTATATTTCCCATTGCTGTTTACTTCAAGCTCTCGCTGGGATGATATGTGTCGGCGTCCTAAAGTGATTGAGATGGTGAGTTGTCAGCTCATTCTACTTAGATAGTGTCTATCACTTTTTCCCTCTTTGTAATAGCATGAATTCTGTATTCCAATAAACACAGTATTCTTTATCTAAAGTTATCGCTTTTCCTTGATATGAATACTCATATAGAATTCACATATACAATAATTTAAAATCGAATAAAATACTCGAAACCATTAAGAAAAATCTACTTCGAAAATGAACAGTTTTTCAAATTAATTTGTTTAGATTTCCGCTTGCAGTTGCTTCACTTTGCAACTAGATATGACTACGAAAAATCAAGACTACTTAATCAATGCACTCAATACACGTGAATAGATCATACAGCCAGAAAGGTCAGTTGGGCTAAGGTGTTTGACTGTTCTTTCTCTATACTTCTTTCTTTTTTTCTTTTTTTTTTTGTGCTCTCCCAACCTCTGCGCCACCTCAGAGGCAGTGCACCCACGCCGTTCATTCCGACACCCTGTCCACAGCCACAGCCCGGTCGGCCCCGCCGCAGCCCCGGCACCGGCAATCCACAAGGAGCAGTCAATATCAAGTCGTCAAGAGGCAACCCACCGGAGGAGACACTGCACTGCTGCCGAGTCACTTCGGTGGTGTTCAGTGGCGCCTGTTCTGATCTAACATACGCAGGACACCACCCACTAAGCCCCCTACTGACGACAATAATTGCTTAGTCGCGGAGACGGTGTGAGTGAGCTCTCCCCCCGGAGGGCGCCACCACGTCCGTCCAACGACAGCCCCCATGGACTCGCCGATACCGGTGACCCCGACGGAACCAAACCAAGGCCACAGACGTGGAGAGGACATCGAAATTGAGGTCACCATTAGAGCAGGGCACGAAGGGCCACAGAATTTGAGACATTTTTTTTATGTTGATCGATGAGAATGAGGATGATTAAGATGATGCTACGGATTTCCATTTCGGTTTGAGATTGCATGACAGGGCTGTACTCTACACTTCCTTTCATAATATATCCCGGCGTCAACCAGGCCCGAGAGATACAGCCACCTACAGTGTTGGTAAGGAAATTTGAGCAACACTCTCAGAAAGGCATCCATTAAGTGGATGAAACTCGACTGTGTGGTCCCAGTCTTCCCAAGTGAGTCCGCAGCAACTCAACTCTGGGTAGGAGCCGGTCGGGCAGAAAAACCCACATGACTTCTGATGGGATTCGAACCCACGACCTCCCAGCCGGGAGTCCGCGACGCTAACCACTTCGCCATCGCGGCTGGTTATACTTCTTTCTTTGTCTTTCACTCATTCTCTCTGTCTTCCTTTCTTCTATGACTTGACGTGACAATGGGGGTGTTGCATACCTACCTCATTATCATCAGTCGCTTTGTTCTGTGGCCTCCTTGCGAACAGGATTCTACTGGCCACCAGTTGTCTGGTCTGCATCTGTCGGAAACAGGACTCCATTGCCCACCATTTCTTTGTTATGTGGTTTAGGGAGGATGACTCTGTCGTCCTGCATCTGTTTGGTATGTGGTCTTTAATGACAGGATTCTATTGTCCTTTATCTGTTTGGTATGTGGTCTTTAATAACAGGGTTCTATTGTCCTTCATCTGTTTGGTATGTGGTCTTTAATAACAGGGTTCTGTTGTCCTTTATCTGTTTGGTATGTGGTCTTTAATAACAGGGTTCTATTGTCCTTTATCTGTTTAGTATGTGGTCTTTAATAACAGGGTTCTGTTGTCCTTTATCTGTTTGGTATGTGGTCTTTAATAACAGGGGTTCTATTGTCCTTCATCTGTTTGGTATGTGGTCTTTAATAACAGGGTTCTGTTGTCCTTTATCTGTTTGGTATGTGGTCTTTAATAACAGGGTTCTATTGTCCTTTATCTGTTTGGTATGTGGTCTTTAATAACAGGGGTTCTATTGTCCTTCATCTGTTTGGTATGTGGTCTTTAATAACAGGGTTCTATTGTCCTTTATCTGTTTGGTATGTGGTCTTTAATAACAGGGGTTCTATTGTCCTTCATCTGTTTGGTATGTGGTCTTTAATAACAGGGTTCTATTGTCCTTTATCTGTTTGATATGTGGTCTTTAATAACAGGGTTCTATTGTCCTTTATCTGTTTGGTATTTGGTCTTTAATACCAGGGTTCTATTGTCCTTCATCTGTTTGATCTTAGTCTTTACAAACATGATCTAGTTGCAAAGTGAGACGACTGCAGGCGGAAATTGAAACATTTGGTTTTTATTCAACGCCTGCCTACCTTGCGCTGAAGAGATCTAAGCTAAGTGACAAATTCGTTCATTTTCATTGTCCTATTTGTTTGTGTCTTGCCAGAAGAAGACCTAAGAGGTCGAAACGCCTCGTGTTTTGTCTTGTGACCCGTTTGTCCTACGTTTCTCTTGGCGGTTCGCTAACATTTATTTGAGATTTGTTTAGAAACATGGTTTTGTTATCCTTTATCCGTTTGGTCTGTAGCCTTCAGAAACAGAGCTCTATTGTTCTTCATTTGTTTTGTTTGTGGTGTTCAGACACATGGTTCTATAGCCTTCCATCTAACTGTACCGCTGACTTTAGACACAAGGTTAATACCATCCTTCGTTATGTGTGTGGTCTTTAGACGCAAATTTTATTGTACTCTTATCTTTGGTTCGTTATCTTCATCTATAGGATTTAATTGTCCTTCGTCTTTTTGGTCTATAGACCTTAGTCATGATTTTTTTTATTGTCTTCAGTCTATTAGTATTCGTGGAAGCGTGACACAAGGTTGGATTGTTCTCCATCAGTTTGGTCTCTAGTCTTCAAACATAGGGTTCCTTTCTCTCCCTCTGTTTACCCTAAAAACTTGAAAATCAAACGGTGCCAGTTAACACGCACTCACAAACTCTGTGGGACCACAGCACATGAAACAGTTTGACAGCACCTCGAGGAACCAGACTTACACTTGACTGATAAAATGTCACCGTTGAAATGGCAACCCTCCCTTCCTTCGCCCGCATTTCTCCTGAGCGCCACCACAGAAAGCGGAGGTTACTTTTCACATGCTCATTAATGTAATTGTTTTTTTTTTCTTCTGCTGTCAGCAGTTCTTTGCCAGTCAGTGTGTGTGTGAGAGCGTGGATCCTCAGCCAGCCATGAAACCAGCAGAAAGGAGAACGGTGTTCAATCCATGCTTTGATCATAAATGTGCCATCATCACTTGATGTCACGGAACATTGCTCTACACAACCAGTGAAGATCCATCCATGCGGATATATGCTGTACTTCTTACAAGTCTATTGGAGACACTGCATAACCCTACGAGAAACAAACGCATACAAAGGGAAGAAAGATGAAGTCGAGAGGAGTTGTTTTTTTTTCAGGAAGCCGACGTTTACATTCTTCATTCTGTAATTGCTTTCTGAGGCGAGGAAGGCAATTGGTACACGCTGTGCTAATAACTTCCTCCTCTCCCCATTACTTCCTGCGCGCGCCTGCCCTCCCCCCTCTCCCCTCTCCCCCCCCCCCCCCAACCGAATCACTATCACCGTTCTGCAGTCTGAGAGAGCGCCAGTCTTTGTGTCATTGGTCAGGCCTGCTGGGCTATTGATTGCTTGATTGGAAAATGGCTGAAATCTGACGTTGACAAATTGTGGTAGAAAGAAAACCGACACACTCACACTCCACGGTAGTTCTGGCAGAGAAACAGAGATACTCTTTAATGAACACACTCTCAGGAGAAGTTCAGATGCAGTGACAGCTGAAATTGTGTTGTGACTTGTGCTGGGATCACCAAAGGATAGTGGCATGCGTGACAGTACAGCAAAAAGATGTATGTTTGTACATGTCAGTGTGAATCCTATGTCAGAGGATGGGAGGTTGGTAGGGGTGGTGGCGGGGGGGGGGGGGGGGGGGGGGGGGGAGATAAAAGAAAAGTAAAGAGGGGACATAAGACAATGCTGGAGGGGAGTTTGTATGGGAGGATAATTTGAGCTTTATTTGTTTTGACGTTCTTTTATTGATTAATTAATTTATATTGTCTTTCTTGATTTCTTGATTTCTTTTTTCCAGATCACCAAAGTGAACACAATGAAGATATATGTATAATAACGCTACAACTTTTAGGATTTTGTTTTGTTGTTGTTGTTGTTGTTAATGTTTTTAAATACTGGTGTCGTCTTACTTGTGTTACGGAGAACCCATTCTAATGGTAATAAAAAAATACTTTGTTAGAGTGTTAAAGTCATGTTATTTTCCTTCAATTCAACACTCAAAATGATTCTTCATGGAGTTAGGAGAGAGGAAGAAGAAAACAAAAACCCATAAATTCAGATGAACGCACTCTCATAAAACAAAACCCCATAAATTCAGATGAACGCACTCTCAATAAATAAACAAGCCGAACACCACATGAAGGAAAGGGAAATGTGTCTGTTTTGCGCATGGACGATCTTTAAAGGTTGGCCGTGTCGGCATCACGTGGGAGCAGGAAGGAAGTGACAGACATTTGGTTTTAATGCGGGTGATACAGACGGAAATGTGTCTGTTTTGCGCATGGACGATCTTTAAAGGTTGGCCGTGTCGGCATCAGTAGAGAGCAGGAAGGAAGTGACAGACATTTGGTTTTAATGCGGGTGATACAGACGGAAATGTGTCTGTTTTGCGCATGGACGATCTTTAAAGGTTGACCGTGTCGGCATCACGTGGGAGCAGGAAGGAAGTGACAGACATTTGGTTTTAATGCGGGTGATACAGACGGAAATGTGTCTGTTGTGGTTCCGTGGACAGCCTGCGAAGTGTTGACAGAGTTGGCATTACTGGTGAGCAGGAAATGTCTGACATTTTGATTTTGATGTGAATGGTGCAGACGGAAATGTGTCCGTTGGGGACTGCTTGGACAGTCTGAGAGGTTTTGACAGTGTCAGCATCAATGGTGAGTAGGAAGTGTCTGATACTTGGCTGTTAATGCGGATAGCACAGGGGAGACAATTCTTTGACCTTGTGCACTATGGACAATCGTGTTGGTCATTTTTTTGATTTGGCATACCAGTTATTTGTCCGACATTTCTGATGGATGAGTAGAATGTGTGTGCCGCTTCATTACAAGGTGAGTCGATCTACCCAAAAGCTTTTAGCTGGCTGCACCTCTATTGTACATGAAGATTCTTTAATGTGTTTCTTTCACTGTACTGCCTATTAACGTGTAGTAATAAAGTAAGACAGATGATAGCGACAGATTTATAGGTTCCCAATACAGATCTCCGGCTTCCTGGTTATCTAACATGCGTCCATCCGTATGAATTTTCAGACAATCAGGTAATCATTGATTATTTGATCTTTCACTGATGCACTGAGGATGTTATCAGTGTCAGTTTATCTGAAGGAAGAATGGCTTACATCAAGGTGAGTTTACTGGATATGTCATGTTGGGCAAAGAAGAAGTGATATTTTAGACTGTACCACTTTCCCTCAGACTTCTGATTATTGGAGTAGATTGTTCAGGTATGGCCTCTAATCGACGTAAGACATTTTGTTCAGTTATTATACTGCGCCCAAAATCAGTGTTTGCTCAAAAATTCACTTCATTTTTCAGAGCTACTGTTAATTTATGATTTACGTAATAGATAATTTACGGGAATTCCTCTCTCTGTTCAAACGGTCCAGAGCTATTCATACGGTTGTCCAGGCGATCAATGTAGGTTTTTTAACAGCCATTTTATGTAGCC
This sequence comes from Conus ventricosus, assembly GCA_018398815.1. Lineage (NCBI taxonomy): Eukaryota > Metazoa > Mollusca > Gastropoda > Neogastropoda > Conidae > Conus > Conus ventricosus. The sequence goes on from CM031600.1 coordinate 93,443,459, forward strand.
TACGTTTATGTAAGTATGAAAATATGCATTGAAATACCGAGCCGTCAAATGATTACTGGTGGCTGATAGTTGACATAATTAAGCAAATATTTCTGCACTTTAGGCACTCATGTCTTCTTATCATTAATATCTAAACTTCAAGAATTGTTGAGGCTTTGCACCAGAGTGTCTTTTTCATTAATATGTAAACTTCAAGAATTGTTGAGGCTTTGGACCAGAGTGTCTTTTTCATTAATATGTAAACTTCAAGAATTGTTGAGGCTTTGCACCAGAGTGTCTTTTTCATTAATATGTAAACTTCAAGAATTGTTGAGGCTTTGCACCAGAGTGTCTTTTTCAGATGGGACACGAAAAAACAAACAAGCAAGCAAACTGTGAAATGAATGAAGTACGGAAATAAACACGTGCAGGTGAATACGTCATCAGTCGCTGTAAAAATGACTGAACACGTCCACACACACACACATGCATAAAGAGTGTATATGTATACTACGCTACGATTGGTACGATTGATATTGTATGTCCACCTTATTAATACTGCTCTTGCTGAGAGAGAGAGAGAGAGAGAGAGAGAGAGAGAGAGAGTATACAAACGAATATGAATATTTTAATTAGATTAGGCCATAGCCCCCATCTGAAGTGGGTTTTAACAATATCTGACAATCACAAAACTGACTGAAATAATGACAATGAGAGTAGAAATAGAACGGAATCGCAAACAGCTAATGTCAGACATAACAAATGAAACTTAATTCATACAGATACAGATTCATCTAAAAGCGTTGAGAAGTTAGAACGTCATATTGTTCTATTTTGCTCATACCATAAGTAAGTCGTCTCCAGATAACAAGGGTTTGTGAACGTAATTTGTTGAATATAATTCTCTCCACAAATCGTTAATATGAATTTCATTTTATTCACATAGATTACATAAACGGCATACTGCTCTAGAACCCCTTTCGTTATATCTGAACTGATGACAGGCAATCTTAAATACATCAGATCTAAGTTTTGTTACAGCACTTCTAACATCTGAATTGAAATATATGGTTCCACGTAGTCATTCGTCCTAAACATGACTTATTCTAAAAATCTGTCAGTACTCTGTATATGATCATGGCAGTCTTGCCATCTACAGTCAACCATTCTTTGAAGCATTTCAGTAATGCTGTGACATATTGAACGCAAAAACACGACTGTGACCCTAATGTAGCGTTGTTTAGGAATACACCACAGAATGACCGAACATGCGATCACACACTACAGCACAATAGACTGCACCACAGTTCAACGCAGAAGACCAATGCTGATCAGCATAATATCGGCACCACGTCCAGGAACTAGGAACAAGACAGTCCCTAGCAACGGACACAATAGATTGAAACAAAAAGGAAATTAATTAGGACACTCTTGTTGATCGATCCTCGCCCCTTTCGATGTGGCCGAAGCACGTGAAACAATTTCACAACCCGTCAGAGAACCTGGCTTTCACTTCACTGATAAAACAGCATCGTGGAAAGGAGAACTCTCCTTTCCCATGGCTGCCGTTCTCCAAAGCCGTCATGGCAACTGGAAGCGCGTTGCTTTTGCCCTTTCATCTGTGTATTCTGGTGATCACACTCCTGACATCAGCACTTCTGTGTCGGCCAGGGTGTGAAAGTGGATCTTCAGTCAGCTATGAACTCAGCAGAAAATGAAAACAATGTGCAGTCAGGCATGAAATGAGCAAAGAGGGGAACGGTGTTCAGTCGAGCTTTGATCACAGGGCCTCACGCCACTGAGCCGACCTCTGAGGACTAATGAACGGGCAGCCATCTTTTCCATTCAATTAGGACAACCAAGGAAGTACCTTACAAAGGCCTAATTTTTTCCATATCAGTACATACTCGTGGGAAACGGAGAGAGATGGAGAAATGTAATGTGAATGAGAGTAGGTATTGAAAATGCTTGGACCACGCTTGAAAGAGAAGTGCATATAAAACTTGATACGTTAATTGGTATGGTGAAATTTGTTATAATTAAGAGTTGATGTCATCAATGTAATGAACTGGTATAAATGTCTAAATGTTGTACCAGCCACTCTTGTACAGTTATAATAATAATAATAATAATGGTTTCTTATATAGCGCTTAATCAAACGAATTTCTCTAAGCGCTTTACAAAGTCATACTACATTCACCCTTCTCATATACAATAGTACACCCTACACCTAGCTACAAATACTATTACTACAATAACAAACAAAATCCTAATCCTACGAGTGTGACATTCACTTATTTTTCAAGTATCACTGCAAACACTTAATCCTATAACGTTCAGTCATACAACAAATACATGTAATGGAGAACATACACATACACTGCATTTGAAAAAGGCCTAGACGGCTATGAGTTAGGTTGTCTCCCCCCCCCCTCTCCATGTGGTGTGTCTGGGAGGATGTACACCTGGATCAGCCAGTACCTACACAACCGCTAAGCCCGAGTAAAGATTCAGGGCCAAAAGAGCAAGAAGAAGGTGCTGAGACAGGGAGTACCACAAGGAGGAGTCCTTTCGCCAACGCTGTTCCTCATCTTTATAGATGACATTGTCAGAGATCTGCCAAGAGGGGTCAGAGGAGCGATCTACGCAGATGACCTGGTGCTATGGTGCTCCGAAGAGTACACCACTACAGCACAGGTACGCCTCCAAACTGCGCTCAATAAGATCAGCGACTGGACCAAGGAATGGCTTGTCTCTGTCAACTCAAGCAAAACAACCTACACAGTCTTCAGCCTATCCAGCAAGAAGCAAGAGGCGAAGCTGACTCTGAACAGCCAAAGACTTGCAGAGGAACCCACACCTACCTACCTGGGAGTGACCTTTGACCGCAGGCTCACTTGGAAACAGCAGATCACCAGATGCTGTAGCAGGGCCAAGCTGAGACTGGCGATCGTGAGGAAACTTGCAGGAACGGACTGTGGGGCTGACGAACGTATCCTGAAGAGACTCTACACAGGGAGAGTCCGACCTGTAGTTGAGTACGGGACATCAGCATGGGCATCAGCTGCAAAGTCAAACCTTGACCATCTCAACAAAACACAGAACCAAGCTCAGCGTGTCATAACTGGCGCCATGAGATCCACCCCAATTCTGAAGATGGAGGAGACCACTGGGCTGCAGTAATTGGAGGACAGAAGGGCACAAAGATCCTCATCCAGGCAGCAAAATTCAAACGCCTTGAAAACCATCCAATGAACGACAGAATGAGCAGACCCACCAAGAGCCGGCTGAAAAGAGGCAGCTTCATCCACCAGTCAAGACGCCTTGAAAGACAGATCCCAGTCTTGATGGAACACGAAGCAAAGCCTATCGCGGCAAATGTCACCCACCCGTCTTGGAAGAGGCAGGTGTTCCCAACAGTCGTCACCAGCATTCCCGGAGTGGAGAAGAGAGGAACACAGTCAGACACCCAAAGGAAAGCCCTGGCCATGGAGTACATCTGCAACCAGTACCCCCAGGAAGACTGGACCCATGTCTTTACAGATGGCTCCGCCACAGAAGCAACGAGGGATGGTGGAGCTGGAATCTTCCTCCGATACAAAGACGGAGATGAAGAAATTGCAATCCCAACAGGAAAATACTCCACCAACTTCCGAGCTGAGCGAGAATCTCTCTGTGAGGCAGCCACAACAGTCTCGCAGAACTCCATAAGAACAACAGGGCAGGTGGTGGCGTTCTCAGACGCTCTCTCCGTGCTCCAAGCCCTCAAGAATTCCCGCTGCAAAGAACAGAACCATCTTACTTCAGCCCTTGTTGCCCTGAGTGCCAGAGTGGAGAAAGTGGTGATGCAATGGGTGCCAGCACACTGTGGTATCAGAGGCAACGAAAAAGCGGATATTCTGGCAAAAGATGGTGCACAGAAGGAGCAGGCCAACAACCTGGTGTCATATGATGAAATCAAGACAATCATCAAGGCACAGCAAGGAAATAATTGGCGCCTCCAGCACCCCAAACACAACCCAGAAGACAAATACCATTTGCTGGGACGACGGGAACAGGTCAAGATCTTCCGCCTGATGACTGGACACAATCGCCTGCACCACCACATGCACACAAAATTTGGCATTGGACAGAGTGGAGAGTGCCCTTGTGGTGAGAGACTAATGACGACAGACCACATCCTTCAAGACTGTATGACGCATGCAGCATCCAGAAGGAAGTACTGGCCAACACCGACAGCAGTGGAAGCCAAGTTGTACGGCACCCTGGAGGAGCTGCGGTGGACGGCAGCCTTCATCGAGGACACCGGGCTGCTCATCTAATGGGAAGCGAACGAGGAAGAAGGAAGAAGAAGTCTCCCCCCCTCCCCCCCCCCCTCACCCAGCAGTTCTCAGCACAAGCTTGAGGGTCGGAAGGTCGTGAGTTTGATTTCCATAATTTTCTCCAGAGATGCTTGCAATATGGACTTAAATGGACAGACTAAAGCCACTTATTTCAGTGTCATTCATTCCACGGACGCCTCTCTGAGAATATTGCTCTGATTTTCTGACCAACTCTGCAGGTGTATGTTGTCCCTGGTCTTGCTGACAAAGGATTGAATGATGAATGGAAGCGTAGAACACAGCCCTGGAAGATTGTCTGAGACCAGAATGGTCTCCATTATCATAGCATTGCATCTGAAAGCTGGGACGATTCTACGCTTTGCGACTCAATGTATTTCAGTGTCCATTCATTCACACCGACCGGCCTCTCTGAATAATTGCCCATGGGAGTTGGGGAAGGGCAGTGGAAGGGGAACCAGTGAGGAAGGCAGATATGGGAAGGAAGCGTGAGGAAGGAAAGATGTGGAGGACCAAGAGGAAGGGGAAGAATAGGAGGAGCCATGAGGGAGGGAGATAGTGAGGAAGGGAACCAGTGAGGAAGGGAGAGTAGGGAGGGAAGATAGTGAGGAGGGAGATAGTGAGGGAAGGGAAGATATAGGGCAAGGGAACCAGTGAGGAAGGAAGATAGTGAGAGGGAAGTAGTGAGGGAAGGGGAGTAGTGAGGGGAAGGGAAGCCAGTGAGGGGAAGGGGAGATAGTGAGGGGAAGGGAAGATAGTGAGGGGAAGGGAAGTAGTGAGGGAAGGGAAGCAGTGAGGGGAGGGAAGATTGAGGGAAGGGGAAGCCAGTGGGGGAAGGGGAAGATAGTGAGGGGAAGGGAAGCCAGTGAGGGAAGGGGAAGCCAGTGAGGGGAAGGGAAGATAGTGAGGGAAGGGGAAGCCAATGAGGGAAGGGGAAGATAGTGAGGGGAAGGGGAAGCCAGTGAGGGGAAGAGGAATCAGTGAGGGAAGGGGAAGCCAATGAGGGAAGGGAAGCCAATGAGGGAAGGGAAGCCAGTGAGGAGAAGGGAAGATAGTGAGGGGAAGGGGAAGCAGTGAGGGAAGGGGAAGCCAGTGAGGGAAGGGAAGCAGTGAGGGAAGGGAAGCCAATGAGGGGAAGGGGAAGCCAATGAGGGAAAGGGGAAGCAGTGAGGGAAGGAGAAGTAGTGAGGGAAGGGGAAGCCAATGAGGGAAAGGGGAAGCACAGTGAGGGGAAGGGGAAGCCAGTGAGGGGAAGGGAAAGCCAGTGAGGGGAAGGGGAAGCATGAAGGGAAGGGAAGACAGTGAGGAAGGAAAAGTGAGGGGAAGGGGAAGCCATGATGGGGAAGGGGAAGCTCAGTGAGGGGAAGGGGAAGCCATGAGGGGAGAAGGGGAAGCAACAGTGGGAAGGAGAAGCCATGTGAGGGGAAAGGGGGAAGCCAATGATGGGGAAGGGGAAGCCAGTGAGGGGAAGGGGAAGCCAGTGAGGGGAAGAGGAAAGCCAGTGAGGGGAAGGGAAAGCCAGTGAGGGGAAGGGGAAGCCAATGAGGGAAAGGGGAAGCCAGTGAGGGGAAGGGAAAGCCAGCGAGGGGAAGGGGAAGCCAGTGAGGGGAAGGGGAAGCCAGTGAGGGGAAGGGGAAGATAGCGAGGGGAAAGGGAAGCCAGTGAGGGGAAGGGGAAGATAGCGAGGGGAAGGGGAAGCCAGTGAGGGGAAGGGGAAGATAGCGAGGGGAAGGGGAAGCCAGTGAGGGGAAGGGGAAGATAGTGAGGGGAAGGGGAAGCCAGTGAGGGGAAGGGGAAGATAGTGAGGGGAAGGGGAAGATAGTGAGGGGAAGCGGAAGCCAGTGAGGGAAAGGGGAAGCCAGTGAGGGGAAGGGGAAGATAGTGAGGGGAAGGGGAAGCCAGTGAGGGGAAGGGGAAGCCAGTGAGGGAAAGGGGAAGCCAGTGAGGGGAAGCGGAAGCCAGTGAGGGGAAGGGGAAGCCAGTGAGTGGAAGGGGAAGCCAGTGAGGGGAAGGAGAAGCACCTGAGGGGGAAGGAGACGCCAGTGAGGGGAAGGGGAAGCTAGTGAGGGAAAGGGGAAGCCAGTGAGGGGAAGCGGAAGCCAGTGAGGGGAAGGGGAAGCCAGTGAGGGGAAGGGGAAGCCAGTGAGGGGAAAGAGAAGCACCTGAGGGGGAAGGAGACGCCAGTGAGGGGAAGGCGAAGCCGGTCAGGGGAAGGAGAAGCCAGTGAGGGAAGGAGAAGCCAGTGAGGGGGAAGGCGAAGCCAGTGAGCGGAAGGAGAAGCCAGTGAGGGGGAGGGGAAGGCAGTGAGGGGGAGGGGAAGCTAGTGAGGGGGAAGGAGAAGCCAGTGAGGGGGAAGGAGAAGCCAGTGAGGGGGAGGGGAAGGCAGTGAGGGGGAGGGGAAGGCAGTGAGGGGAAGGAGAAGCCAGTGAGGGGGAAGGCGAAGCCAGTGAGGGAAGGAGAAGCCAGTGAGGGGGAAGGCGAAGCCAGTGAGGGGAAGGAGAAGCCAGTGAGGGGGAAGGAGAAGCCAGTGAGGGGGAAGGCGAAGCCAGTGAGGGGAAGGAGAAGCCAGTGAGGGGGAGGGGAAGGCAGTGAGGGGGAAGGAGAAGCCAGTGAGGGGGAGGGGAAGGCAGTGAGGGGGAGGGGAAGCCAGTGAGGGGGAAGGAGAAGCCAGTGAGGGGGAGGGGAAGGCAGTGAGGGGAGGGGAAGCTAGTGAGGGAAGGAGAAGCCAGTGAGGGGGAAGGAGAAGCCGGTGAGGGGAAGGAGACGCCAGTGAGGAGAAGGAGAAGAGAGTGAGGGGAAGGAGAAGACAGTGAGGGGAAGGAGAAGACAGTGAGGGGGAAGGAGAAGCCAGTGAGGGGGAAGAGAAGACAGCGAGGGGAAGGAGAAGCCACTGAGGTAAAGGAGAAGCCAGTGAGGGGAAGGCGAACCCAGTGAGGGGGGAGGGGAAGCTATTGAGGGGAAGGTGAAGCTAGTGAGAGGGAACAGGAAGCCAGCGAGGGGAAGGAGAAGCCAGTGAGGGTAAAGGAGAAGCCAGTGAGGGGAAGGAGAAGCCAGTGAGGGAAAGGAGAAGCCAGTGAGGGGAAGGAGAAGCTAGTGAGGGAGAAGGAGAAGCCAGTGAGGGGAATGAGAAGCTAGTGAGGGGGAAGGAGAAGCCAGTGAGGCAAAGGGGAAGCCAGTGAGGTGAAGGAGAAGCCAGTGAGGGGAAGGAGAAGCCAGTGAGGGGAATCAGAAGCCAGTGAGGGGAATCAGAAGCCAGTGAGGGGAAGGAGAAGCCAGTGACGAAGAGAGGAGAAGGAGAAGCCAGTGAGGGGGAAGGAGAAGCCAGTGAGGGGAAGGAGAAGCCAGTGAGGGGAATCAGAAGCCAGTGAGGGGAATCAGAAGCCAGTGAGGGGAAGGAGACGCCAGTGAGGAAGAGAGGAGAAGGAGAAGCCAGTGAGGGGGAAGGAGAAGCCAGTGAGGGAGGGGGAAGCCAGTGAGGGGAAGGAGAAGGCAGTGAGGAAGAGAGGAGAAGGAGAAGCTGGTACAGAGACTGAAGTCGTTAAGGAGAAAGGGAAGCTGTTGAACGGAAGTGAAAGGCTAGTAAGGGGCAGCCAGTAAGGAGAAGGGGGCCAGTAAGCAGAAGGGAGCCAGTAAGGAGAAGGGAGAGCAAGTAATGGAAAGCTAGTAAGTAGGAGGGGGAGCAAGTAATGGCAAGCCAGTATGGAGAAGGGAGCCAGTAAGGAGAAGGGGGAGCAAGTAATGGAAAGCTAGTAAGTAGGAGGGGGAGCAAGTAATGGCAAGCCAGTATGGAGAAGGGAGCCAGTAAGGAGAAGGGGAGCAAGTAATGGAAAGCTAGTAAGTAGGAGGGGGAGCAAGTAATGGCAAGCCAGTAAGGAGAAGGGAGCCAGTAAGGAGAAGGGGGAGCAAGTAATGGAAAGCTAGTAAGTAGGAGGGGGAGCAAGTAATGGCAAGCCAGTATGGAGGAGGGGAAGCCAGTAAGGAGAAGGGGGGCCAGTAAGAAGAAGGAGAAGCCAGTAAGGAGTAGGGGAAGCCAGTAAGGAGAAGGCAAAACCGGTAAGGAGGAGAAGTAGCCAGTAACGGAAATGGAAAGTAATACTGAATCCAAGCCATACACAGCACACAGAGCGTGACAACAAACGAACATACAACCAAACAAGAAAGGAAGCAAGCAAAGAGAGAAACAACCAAACAGAACCTGTCACTGTTGAAGTTTCTCTTCGTGATGTAAGTAGCATGCTGAATATTTCATTCACGGTTTACAAACACACTTGCGGGGTGTCAGCTGCTGTTGTTTGTTGCTATAATCGAACCACGTTTCCATCTTTCTCCTCAACAGCACCCCCAGAGGATACAGATCGAAACCTGCCAGTAACAATTGTATGTGAGCATGCGCTTGCTTGTATGGTGTGTGTGTGTGTGTGTGTGTGTGTGTGTGTGTGTGTGTGTGTGTGTGTGTGTGTGTATGTGTGTGTGTGTGTGTGTGTGTGTGTGTGTGTGTGTGTGTGTGTGTGTGTGTGTGTGTGTGTGTGTGCGCGTATATTAGTGTGTGTGTGTGTGTGTGTGTGTGTGTGTGTGTGTGTGTGTGTGTGTGCGCGTGCGTGCGTGCGTGCGTGCGTGCGTGCGTGCGTGTGTGCGTGTATGTGTGTGTGTGTGTGTGTGTGTGTGTGTGTGTGTGTGTGTGTGTGTGCGCGTGCGTGCGTGCGCGCGTGCGTGCGTGTGTAGGCTCGTGAGCGCGCGCGTGCGCATTAGTGTGTGTATGTGTGTGTTTGTGTGTGTGTCCCACCTTCCTGTCTTTCCATCGTCCCGTCTGTGGACCCTGTGTGTGAACGTGTGTCCATTCCTTGTGTCATCGACCGTTGCTGCCGGACTTATCGATTGGTCGACTGCGCAAAACTATTGAAATGTGACGTTGACAAATGGAGACAGACACAAGAACAGTCATCCAGTTCTGCCCGAGAAACAGCGATACAAGTTAACGGGTCTGTCTGCACTGGAAAAAGGGCAATGGGGGAAATGACAGCAGAAATGTCAGACACAAAGGACGCGTCAAGGACCAGGTCGGCTGGCCAAGGACAGAAAAGGACCACGGTGTTCAGAAAGGTGATTGGTTTTCTTTTGTCGCTAGATGGGGAGTTGAAAACAGGACGAAATTAATGAACAGGTAACAGCAAGAAACAATCCAGCTCGAAAAGGGATGAAAGAAGAAAGAAAGGAAGGATGGAGCAGAGGTAATTCTATCTGGTGTATTTATTTGTTTTCATTTACCTGTTTAGTCATTTATTTATCTATTCATCCATTCGTTTATTTATCTATTTAGTTGTATACGTATTTATTTATTTATATATTCATTTGTAATTCTTTTATTATTCATTTATTTATCTATCTATTTGTTTATTTATTTGTCCCTTTCCATTTTCTCAATCTAATGGTTGCTTTATTTGTTCATTTCATTAATATAATAACACAAGTACATTAAACCATTACCTGCGTGCACATAGTTAACTCTAACTGTTGCTCCACTGTTTAAATAAGTAAAGATATGTATCTGTTGCCACTGAGACAACGGTTTAAAGACGTATAGAGACTTACGTTCCCATTCCTACATATGACACATGAGCAGCTAACCATTTTCTACAATTCATTTAGATTCGGAAGAAGACAGTGACATGGTGCTTGGAGGCAACAAATGTTGCAGTCATTGTTGCAATACCTGCTGCCCAGACCCATATCAACTGAGCTTGCCACATCTGATCAAAAAAAAATTATGATTTCTTCACTTCGAAGAAGCTGAAACCATTCTTGTTAGCTGTTAATTGACCAGACCATCAAGTACAGTCAAGTAACATTGTTGTCTTGGGAAGGAAAGAGAACTGTAGACGTTTGAGGTCGATACTGAAACACCAAACACCGTAGACAATCTCCGACTCAATAGTGACGTAGTGCAGGCCTGAAGATTTGTCTTTCTCAATGTGATGCAGACAAATGGTTTCCATCCTGTGCATCATCATAGAAATTCTGTAATGTCGTGGAGACAGCGCCATGTATATTTCTGAGAGACTGAAGCACCAACTGATAAAGTCATCTGCTGTGAATTTAAATAGTTCTGATTCAACAAGGATTCTACACTGTCTATGCTGTTCTTGAAATTTCAGTCTAGAAGGTCTATATGATCTACTGGCATAATCTGTCCGTATAAATTTCAGTCTGGAAGGTCTATATGATCTACTGGCATAATCTGTCCGTATGAATTTCAGTCTGGAAGGTCTATATGATCTACTGGCATAATCTGTGCGTATCTTTTTGTTCTGGATGTGATTTTATAACCCTGCTTCACAAAGTCAAGTGTTTGTTAGTCTTTACGCAAAGTGACTTATATAGGCTGTGTGAGAACACGTTGTGTTCATGCTGTAAGCTTACAATGTTTGCTTTCAACACTAACGCAATGAACCTACCGATAAAGCGACTGCAATAATCCAAATAATTCATGAACTAGATGCAGAGTGTTCAGATTGAAGAGGGGAACCCACTGAAACCCGTTCATGGTCACACACTGTGCGAATTCAAGTGATGGCAGAGGTCATGTT
>CM031600.1:93464361-93471861 GCA_018398815.1 Conus ventricosus
CTTTCTTCATCTGAAGCTATTCACATTCTGACAAGTTCAATCTGGAGCATAAGACAGAATCAGTACCTTGAAGATTCAGCTCGGAAGCACAGATGGGATGTGACTAAACCAACAAACACACACACACACACACACACACACACACACACACACACACACACACACAGAGAGAGAGAGAGAGAGAGAGAGAGAGAGAGAGAGAGAGAGAGAGAGAGAGAGAGAGAGAGAGAGAGATACAGAGACAGAGACAAAGACAGAGACAGAGACAGAGAGACAGACAGACAGACAAACAGACAGACAGACATGAGAGAGAGACAGAGACACAGAGAGAGACAGACAGACATGAGAGAGAGAGAGAGGGGAGAGAGAGAGAAGAGAGAGAGAGAGAGAGAGAGAAGAGAGAGAGAGAGAGAGAGAGGAGAGAGAGAGAGAGAGAGAACCATGCAAGGTTGGAAGCGGGTGTAGAGGGTGGAGATGCAGCAGGGGTCAGGGCGGACTTCTTGTCACCATCTTCTGATAACTAACATTCCATTTATCTTCTGGCTTGTCATCGTTCTTCTTTTTCCCTGTTGATCCTAAGTTGCCCGTCTCCTCCGATGGAGGTGATGAATCCCTAGGATTCTGCGCTAAAGGGTCAAAGTGTTGACCATGGCCGACCACAATGAAGAAGGTGGGGGTTCCATGGCTAACTCTGCGACCACCACCCTCCTCCCCACTCCCCTCTTCCTTCTGCTTGTCTGTCAGCAGCCCGACTGCGGATTTTCTCCCCCCCCCTCCCCCCCCCTCTCTCTCTCTCTCTGTGTAGACAGACAGACAGATGGACAGACAGACAGACAGACAGACATGAGAGAGAGAGAGAGGAGAGAAGAGAGAGAGACAGAATCAGAGAGACAGAGAGAGAGACAGACAGACATGAGAGAGAGAGAAAGAAAGAAAGAGAAAGAGAGAAAGAGAGACACAGGCTGAACAGAGAGAGAGAGAGAGAGAGAGAGAGAGAGAGAGAGAGAGAGAGAGAGAGAGAAGGGAGAGGAGAGAAGAGAGAGAGACAAAGACACAGGCTGAACAGAGAGAGAGAGAGAGAGAGAGAGAGAGAGAGAGAGGAGAGAGAGAGAGAGAGAGAGAGAGAGAGAGAGAGAGAGAGAGACTGTGTTTCCATTTATTTTGTCATCGATCAGTTCGGCTGATCTATTGACTGGTTGATTGAAAAGCCATAGAAATCTGACGTTGACAAATGGAGAGGGAAATAAACCGAGCTGCTCACCCTCCACGGCCGTTCTGAAAGAGAAACAAAGGCAACAGCCAAAGAACACACGGGCTGGAATCGGCAAGGTGCACGTGCAGCAGGAAGGTCCGTGACATGTGGCAGTACCACGGGAAAAGGGACCTGCCCCCAAATGGCAGAGCAGTAGAAATTGAGTCTTCGGACTTCTTCCGCAGAACAGACGGTGGGAAGAGGCGGAGGAGAGGATATAGGGAAAGAATCATTTTTGAAACAGGAACGAGAAAATGGTCCCAGAAAATTGAGATGGAAGATCGATGTTTTAAGTTTTCGCTCTGTCGTTCTGTCTTTTTACCTCCCTCATTTTCTTCCTCCCTTTCCTTATTTTTTTTCCCTTCTAAACCTTTCAGACAAGCAAACACAGAAAACAATCATAATGGATGTGAATTGCCACCTGTCTGTTCTTTTCATGAATCTGGTAATTAACATGGAATGATGTTGATTCAAGCAGTTTTTAGTTTACAGTAAAAACTGTTATGTAGCCTACAACAACTACTACAACTACAACAACGTGAGGTAACAATGAGACTGGATGCTTAAAAATGATAATGATGATGATTGTCGTCCTCATTAAATTACCGCGTGTTTCTGGTTTTGTGACTAGATGATTTACCAACTGACTAAGTAATTATTAACTAAATATCTAAATGAGTAAGTGAAAGGGCGATTGGCTGACGGACGAAAAGTTCCACAACACACAGACTACTCGATTTATCAATTAAAAGAACAACAACACACCCCCATTCCCCTCCCGTCCCCATCCTATGCTCATCCTGTTCCGTCCCCATCCTATGCTCATCCTGTTCCGTCCCCATCCTATGCTCATCCTGTTCCGTCCCCATCCTATGCTCATCCTGTTCCGACGTGGACAGAAACAAGGACAATGATGCCCACAACACCTCTGGATTGTTCAGGTAGCGGCTGGTACCAGCGGTTGAGGACAAAAAAGCAGCTCCACACAATGACAGCTTTAAGCAGACGGGCGAAGTCACGTGCAAGAGAGTGTGTGTCTGCCTGCATGTCCTGCACTGTTCCCGCCCCATAATGCCCCGCTTGCTTTCAATTAGGAAAAGTACACAGTATTGTCGTTTATCGGCAGCCACCATAGTGATCCACACTGGAGTAACGTCAGAGGTCTTCTTAACACTCAGAGAGTGAAAGTAGTTCCATGCAATCCTCTCCCTCTAATTAGGTCCCCCCCCCCCCCCTTGTCATCCTCACCCAGCCTGGCTCTGGCCCTTTGTTTGAGACCAGGAATCTATAGTACAGTAACGTGCGTCAGATTTAAAGAATGAATACAGTATATGCTACTAGTCTTCCTTACTGTCATAACCACAAAACACAGGTTTAAATGCTAAGGCGCAAATGTCGAGAACGGAACCACACCAGCAGACATAAAATTTCATGTTAAGTTTCATCCAGACAGGAAGGGCACAAAAGAGGCGAAGAACGATGAGAGCAGAGGAGGCAATAGGGTCAACAAGGTCACCCATACATGTAGAACAATCACATTGCTGTACTAATATTGCGGAGACTGTCACATGTACATGCAGGACAATCACATTGTACCAGAAGTGTGGAGACCATCGCCCGCAAACGTCGGAAAATCACACTGTTGATCTCAGATTGACACCATCGCTCTAAGATGAAGGAAAATCACATGTACCAATGGTGCGGAGGCCATCGCACACACATATAGAACAATCCTACTGTACCAATATTACGGAGACTATCGCTCGAAAATGTAGAACAATCACATCGCCATACCTGTATTGCAGAGAGCATCGCCAACGATTGTAGAGCAATCACATTGTAATACCAATATTGCGGAGGTCTTCGTCCGCTGAAGTAGGACAAATCACATTGCTGTACCAATATTTTGGAGACCATCGCCCGCAGATGTCGACAATCTCATTGTTGTACCAACACGGCAGAAACCACCGGCCGCACTTTGTTGTACCAGTGCTGTGTAGATTATTGCCCACAGATCAAGGACAGTCACGTTGTACACATATTGCGGAAAACATCGTCTTGAGAAGTGACTAGTCGGCATGAAAGACACACCTTGAATCAGTCTTTTTCACCTACTTTATGAGAGCACGCTGTGTATAGTAAGGACGTAAATGCCAGGCATTCAGATATGAAGCCGTTTTGGTGACACTGAAACTTAAGTGATGATCAGACACAAGCTGAAAGCTTACGATGATTCACTACTGACTCGGATAGCTGTGTTGTAAGCCTACATGATGAAGCTGGACCGACACACCCACATCTACTGCTGTATATCATGGGCCTCGTCATTGTCCACACACACACACACACACACACACACACACACACACACACACACACGCACGCACGCACGCACGCACGCACGCACGCACACGCACCACACACACACACACACACACACACACACACACACACACACACACACACACACACAAACACACACACGCACGCACGCACGCACGCACGCACACGCACCACACACACACATACACGCACGCACGCACGCACGCACGCACGCACGCACGCACGCACGCACACACACACACACACACACACACACACACACACACACACACACACACACACACACACACACACACACACACACGCTGTTGACAAAAATTGTTTTCTTAGCGTTTCTCCTTTCAGCTGATTTTGTGCTGCTGCACGTGGTTAAGCTGAATCCATACACGAGCAGTTGACCGAGTTCGTTCTTTTGATCTCATAACCCGATTTACAATCAAACTGGCGTCAGCAGAGCACCCCCCCCCCCCCCTTCCATTTTTCCAGGTGCCGATTTGGAAAGGAAACAACACACACACATCCCATTGTAAACCAGTCTTGTCAGGTGTACCACAGGGAACCGTTCTGGGGCCCTTGTTTTTCTTAATTTATATAAATGACACAAGTAGAAATCTCTCTCCTGGAACTACTATAAGGCTTTTTGCAGATGACAGCTTAGTATATAGAACAATCAGAAGCAAGAATGATACACGCATTCTACAAGAAGATCTAAACGCTTTACAAGAGTGGGAAAGAACTTGGAAAATGGAATTTCATCCCCAAAAGTGCCAAGTGTTGCGTATATGTAACAAACGCTCACCAGTTAGATTAGATTATTCTATCCATAATACTATTCTTAAAGAAACTAATGCTGCAAAATATTTAGGCGTGATTATAGATAGTCGTCTCAAATGGAAAGAACATTACAATTTAGTATGTAAGAAAGCAAATAACATCTTAGCTTTATCAATGACTGCCCCCAAAAGGTTAAAGACGACTGCTACAAAACACTGGTTAGACCAGTACTGGAATATGGTTGCTCAGTTTGGGATCCTTACCATCTAAAGGACATTGATAACCTCGAAAAGATTCAGAAGAGAGCAGCACGGTTCGTAACAGGGAACCACATCAGAGAAAAGGGGAATACTAGGAAGAACATGAGGAAATTAGAATGGAAACCCTTAGAAGAGAGAAGAGCTTTTATCAAACTTAACATCTTCTTCAAAGGCAGAGCTAAAGTAATTGATATTCCAATGGAACAACTAGTATTGAATAAAAGTAGCACCAGGAGTGGCGGTCAATGTTATACCATACCTGCATCAAATATTGACAGCCACTTACATTCTTTTTATCCCAGTTCTGTACGGCTGTGGAACTCACTGCCGGGTGCCATCAAGATTGCCACAAATGCAATCTCATTTAAAAAACAAATTGATTCGACAGTTTTGAGATCTGCATATTGACGATTTTCTATTTTTACTTTCCCAGATATTTTACTATTACCTGGGCCTGAATTTGGCCATTGCTTTTAACTTCTTGAATATCGAGTGCGACCCCTTGTTGCCAAATTTGCTCCAGGGGCCAACAGTCTGAGTCGCACTGTTTTATGTTATTTTATTTTACTTTTTAACATGCGCGCTGGTGACCTACTCGTTTTTGAGTGAACCAGTATTTTAGGAAGAAGAAGAAGAAGACACACACACACACACACACACACACGCACGCACGCACACACACACACACACACACACACACACACACACACACACACACAAGATCTATATGGGTAATCTACTCCTGATCCTGTCAGATCAGGAGAAGGTAACCCAGGTAAATCACGATGCATATCTTTCAGTATTTTATCTCTCAATATTGCGGACAGGTTTGAGCGA
Source organism: Conus ventricosus (assembly GCA_018398815.1). NCBI lineage: Eukaryota > Metazoa > Mollusca > Gastropoda > Neogastropoda > Conidae > Conus > Conus ventricosus. The sequence goes on from CM031600.1 coordinate 93,469,828, forward strand.
TGGAGTTGCCAAGGCATCCTCTGCAGGCGCTCTTAGATGAAGCGGGGCAGTCTACACGGCGTGTCCAGAGGGCGAATCAATTGGTTTCCCCGACGACAAATGGCTGCCTTTTGTTGCCGCCCTCGCTCTTGGGGTGGAAGGGGGGTGACACGCCAGTGCACTCCCCTGCTAAACTCCACTTCAAGGTATTTGCCGACTCTTCCTAATCAAATCCGTCTCGAGTAAACTAACAAGCACATCAGATTAAGGCCCTATAAGTGTGTACATAAAACATCGAATCTGTTTCAAGGGATCGATACGTTTAAAACGCCTGTCCATAGTAACGTTTGTCGTTAAACCGATCACGTGATAACGTAAGTCCCAGCCCTTTAATAATGACGCCGGAATCACGACTTTCACCACACAGGTCTGTGACGTAGGGCATTTGCATATTTTCGTCACGTGCTGAGTTCTTGAGCTCATACGGAGGACATGCACTTTGTGCGTGTGTGTGTGTGTGATGTCTCGTGGTCACCGCGTCAGGCGTTGTGTCTGTGCGTGGCTGCCAGACAGTTTGGGTGTCTGGCAATGTTGCAGACTTCCAGACTAACTGGACGTTCTTGGCCCAGCCGGTTGAAGTCCTGTCGGGTGCTTTGTTGTGCTTGTATCCTGTTCAAGCGACACTTGTCTTTATTGATCCTGCCTGTCAAAAGTGACTGATGTGTGGAGATGAAGCATGGACTGGCAAACCAAACAGTTACAGCTCCGTGACAGCTCTCTTGTGGGATAATGAAGTATGGATTTTCGGATAATTACGCCCTTGGCAACACGGGAAACCAACGTTCTGGACTGACAAACAAGAAATAGAGTGACGACCAAAAATTCACAGGAATAAATTGAAGCAGTGCCAACAACAATGAAGTATTGGTGTTTATATTTTTATAAGTTTTCTTTAAATGTTCATATTACTTAGATAAGGCAAAAATCGATCTTACCACCTGAAGGCTGAAGTAGGGAAACGTATGTTTATCATTATGTGTGTGTGTATGTGTGTGTGTGTGTGTGTGTGTGTGTGTGTGTGTGTGTGTGTGTGTGTGTGTGTGTGTGTGTGTGCGCGCGCGCGTGCGTGCGTGCGTGAAACGTTTACAGTCTACTGTTCTTCATTCAGAACTAGCTATTATCACATTTAGATCATTTGCACATTTACCAAAAGCTATGATCACTATGTGCAACATGTTCATTCGTATATCTTAGTAGTTTTTATAGTGCTAGTATTTGAGTTAGTATCCGCTTTAATGAGAAAACTTGATATACTTTCTCCATCAGAAAGTCATGTCGTATAATTGATTAATGTAATGCAGTGGAAAATTGGACTTAATATGTTGTTTGAGATCAATGATATAAAAAAACTTGACTACGTTCAGAAATAATATAACAACCTGACTAATATAACACAAATACGTATGAAAACATCCCTGACTACACAGAAAGTGTGTCAAAAGTAAAGTAAGAAAATATCCATGTCCTTTCCTTGAATGAATAAACACATAAGTATATAAACAGATATATAAATCCATAGATGTTTGAATAAATAAATAAGAAATTATCGATAGATACATATATGAAGAATTTTTAAAAACAAAAAAGCATACTATAAGTGACCATATAACTTTCAAGAAAGAATAAATTCCAATTTAGTCACACTGAATCGAATTTTAGTTTGTATTTTTTGTTTTAAACAAGTACGGGTCGGAATGTCCAAAGATGATTACATCTACACACACACACACACACACACACACACACACACACACACACACACACACACACACACACACACACACAATCATACACATACGCACACATGTCTATCAATTAGTCTATCTATCTATCTATCTATCTATCTATCTATCTATCTATCTATCTATCTATCTATCTATCTATCTATCCATCTATGGATGGATCTACATACCTGCTTGCCTACCTACCTATCTTTCAATCTATCTACCTACCTACCTATCTTTCTATCTATCTATATATCTAACTCCCCCCCCC
>CM031600.1:93476861-93481861 GCA_018398815.1 Conus ventricosus
ATCGTACATTGAAATAGAGGACAGACCATACACACATTACTGTACATTAATACAGAGGACAGGCCACACACCCATTATCGTGCATTGATACAGAGGACAGTGCACACACCCATTATTATACATTGATATAGAGGACAGACCACACCCCCATTATTGTACATTGATACAGAGAACAGACCACACACCCATTATTGTACATTGATACAGAGGACAGACCACACACCCATCACTGTACATAGATACAGAGGACAGTCCACACACCCATTATTGTACATTAATACAGAGGACAGGCCACACACCCATTATCATACATTGATACAGAGGACAGGCCACACACCCATTATTGTACATTGATACAGAGGACAGACCACACACCCATTATTGTACATTGATACAGAGGACAGACCACACACCCATTACTGTACATAGATACAGAGGACAGTCCACACACCCATTATTGTACATTAATACAGAGGACAGGCCACACACCCATTATCGTACACTGATGCAGAGGACAGGCCACACACCCATCACTGTACATAGATACAGAGGACAGGCCACACACCCATTACTGTACATAGATACAGAGGACAGGCCACACACCCATCACTGTACATAGATACAGAGGACAGGCCACACACCATTACTGTACATTGATACAGAGGACAGTCCACACACCCAATATTGTACATTGATTGGGAGGACAGTCCCACACACCCATTATTGTACATTGATATAGAGGACAGACCACACACCCATTATTGTACATTGATACAGAGGACAGTCCACACACCCATTACTGTACATAGATACAGAGGACAGACCACACACCCATTATTGTACATTGATAGGGAGGACAGTCCACACCCCCATTATTGTACATTGATACAGAGGACAGGCTACACACCATTATTACATTGATACAGAGGACAGGCCACACACCATTATTGTACATTGATAAGAGGACAGGCCACACACCCATTATTGTATATTGCTATAGAGGACAGTCCGCACGCCCATTATTGTACTTCTTATAGAGAACAGGCCACACACCCATTATTGTACATTGACATAGAGGACAGTCCGCTCACCCATTATTGTATCTTCTTATAGAGGACAGGCCACACAACCCATTATTGTATAATTGCTATAGAGGACAGTCCGCACGCCCATTATTGTATCTTCTTATAGAGGACAGGCCACACACCCATTATTGTACATTGATCCAGAGGACAGGCCACACACCCATTATTGTACATTGATACAGAGGACAGGCCACACACCCTTTATTGTATATTGCTATAGAGGACAGGCCACACACCCATTATTGTTAATTGATACGAGAGGACAGGCCACACACCCATTATTGTACATTGATACATAGGACAGGCCACACACCCATTGTTGTACATTGATACAGAGGACAGGCCACACACCCATTATTGTATCTTCTTATAGAGGACAGACCACATACCCAGTATTGTACATTGATATAGGGACAGACCACACCCATTATTGTACATTAATACAGAGGGCAGTCCATACACCCATTACTGTACATTGATATAGAGGACAGGCCACACACACATGATTGTACATTGATATAGAGGACAGGCCACACACCTATTATTGTGCATTGATATAGAGAACTGGCCACACATCTATTACTGTAAATTAATACAGAGGACAGGCCACACACCCATTATTGTACATTGACACAGAGAACAGGCCATACATCCATTATTGCACTTTGATATAGAGAACAATCAACACATCCATTATTGTATATTGCTATAGAGGACAGGCCACACACCTATTATTATATATTGATATAGAGGACACCCATTATAGTACATTGATACAGAGGACTGGCAACAGACCCACTATTGTACATTGATACAGAGGACAGGCCACACACCCATTATTGTATATTGATTTAGAGGACATACCATACACCCATTACTATACATTGATACCGAGGACAGACCATACACCCACTACTTTACATTGATACAGAGGACAGACCACACACCCATTACTGCACATTGATACAGAGGACAGACCACAAACCCATTACTGTGCATTAATTCAGAGGACAAGCCACATCCCATCATTGTACATTGCTTAGAGGACAGGCCACACACCCATTATTGTACCTTGATACAGAGAACAGGCCACACATCCATTACTGTACATTGATACAGAGGACAGGCCACACACGCATTATTGTACATTGATATAGAGAACAGGCCACACACCCATTATTGTATATTGCTATAGAGGACAGGCCACACACCCATTATTGTACATTGATACAGAGGACAGGCCACACATCCAATACTGTACATTGCTATAGAGGATAGGTCACGTACCCACTATTGTACATTGATATAGAGGATAGGCCACACACCCATTATTGTATATTCCTATTGAGGACAGGCCATACACCCATTACTGTACATTAATACAGAGGAAAGGTCACACGCCCATTATTGCATATTACTATAGAGGACAGGCCACACACACATTATTGTACATTGATATAGAGGACAGGCCACACACCTATTATTGTGCATTGATATAGAGAACTGGCCACACATCTATTACTGTACATTAATACAGAGGACAGGCCACACACCCATTTTTGTACATTGAGACAGAGAATAGGCCATACACCCATTATTGCACTTTGATATAGAGAACAATCAACACACCCATTATTGTATATTGCTATAGAGGACAGGCCACACACCTATTATTATATATTGATATAGAGGACACCCATTATAGTACATTGATACAGAGGACTGGTAACAGACCCACTATTGTACATTGATACAGAGGACAGGCCACACACCCATGATTGTATATTGATTTAGAGGACAGACCATACACCCATTACTATACATTGATACAGAGGACAGACCATACACCCATTACTATACATTGCTCTAGAGGACAGACCACACACCCATTACTGCACATTGATACAGAGGACAGACCACACACCCATTACTGTACATTGCTATAGAGGACAGGCCACACACCCATTACTGAACATTGCTATAGAGGACAGGCCACACATCCATTACTGTACATTGCTATAGAGGACAGGCCACACACCCATTATCATACATTGCTCTAGAGGACAGATCACACACCCATTACTGTACATTGCTATAGAGGACAGGCCACACATGATCATTACTGTACATTGCTATAGAGGACAGGCCACACATGATCATTACTGTACATTGCTATAGAGGACAGGCCACACATGATCATTACTGTTCATTGCTATAGAGGAAAGGACACACATCCATTACTGTACATTGCTATAGAGGAAAGGACACACATCCATTACTGTACATTGCTATAGAGGACAGGCCACACTTCCATTACTGTGCATTGATACAGAGGACAGATCACACACCCATTATTGTACATTGATACAGAGGACAGATCACACACCCATTATTGCACCTTGATATAGAGGACAGACCACACACCCACTGTACATTATTGTACACTGAAATAGAGGATTGATGTACAGATCAAACACCCATTATTATACATTGATAAAGGGGAATGAAGGACAGACCCTATACCTCTCATTGTACAGTGATTCAGAGTATCGATTAACCACATAGCTATTACTGTACATTGATGTAGAGATCTGATTGACAGACCACATTCCTATATTGTTTATGTCGGCCCCACAAGCATGCAGTTGATCCATGTTAAGACATAGTGCGTAATTGGATTCTTAATGCCTGATACACACAAACATACGCACGAATCAGAAATATTCTCTTCTAATCCACCCGATTTGACGTGGTCTGCAGTGTGATGCTTGAAAACAGCAGTGGTTGTACTGTCCACACAGGTCACAACCAGCAGAGCAGATCAGTCCAGTGTGATGGACCGATGCCTGGATTGCTTATGACACCGTGGAAGCGTCGCGACAGACCAGTGACAGTGCCCATGTGACAAGCTGCAAAAATCGTCGTGGTGGTTCGGGGTTAGTACAACACCAAAATAAAATATATTAAAAAAAGAGTAAGGAGATGCCGGTGTTGATAGCAACAGTGATTCCACGCACTCAAACTGAGTGAGTTATGACATACTCATACACTGCACGTTGTGGTATGTCCACGGAGGAGGCAGGCTCCCTCTGTGGGCCTATGCAGATGCAGATCAAAGAATAGCGTGAGTGGATTTCTTGGTGGATATACATTTCTGTGATACGATCAACACCCAGTGTAAGCTGTGACACGTGAATGAAACCACCCAGCCCTGACGAAGTTGTCCGACAGGATTTCACTTAATTGAGCACCATTGATTGATCCTCTGACCCGCCGTTCTCTGCTGATGCTCGTGCTGGATTCAGGCATTGCCCGTTGAGGAGACTGGCATTAGAGCTGGCTGGAACACGACCCTCCTGTGATGGAGGTGATAGCTGGTGAGAACCACCACCACCACCACCACCACCACCACCACCACCATCAGCAGCCTCAGTGGGGGGTCCTTCTCTGGACATTAGTGTTGTGATCAGAGTGGCATGCTTGGCTGACAGATCAAACCGATCCGACACAAACATGTCTACATCAGTCCGCTTTCTGTGGTGTGTGATTCATGTGTAGCGGGGCATGCCATGAGGTGAGGGTGATTCCAGACGGACAGGATGGGGAGCGTGTTCTGATGCTGTTGCAGGACGGATGATGTGTCCTGTGGAATGAGATCGATGGATGATGTTATCTACCTCTGTGAGATCAAGTGGTTGGTGAAATGAGACCGGCTGATAACGCTGCCGGTTTAAAGGGAATGAGATGATTGGTGAAATATCACGTGGTGATGTTGGCTGTTCTTGAGGACCAAATAGAGCGAGGGACAAGTATCAGGTAAAACACGATGCCATGGCACCACTGTCAGGACCACCTTTCGGCATGACACAGCGCACTGCCCACAGCCTGCTACAATACTATGGAGAAATGAAACGG
>CM031600.1:93491861-93501861 GCA_018398815.1 Conus ventricosus
ATGTGCGTGAAGACCTGACTTTGTGAAAGAACTCCACCAGTGTAAAACATTTCCTCTGTGAAAGCTGTGCAGCTATGGTTAAGTTCACTTCATCCTGGATTTTTAAATGTTGCTTCAATTTATCTTCCAAAAGGTCCTGATAATAAGAACACTGAATGGTTGAAAGGGCCAAATCAAAGGGATAAGTGGGTTATTGCGGGTAAATTTTAATGCAAAATGCCCCTTTCTGGGATAAGAGTTGTTCCTAATTTTAATAACCGTTTGTTAGATAACATAGCGGATTCTATTCTTACATACGAATAAGGGAAATATAACCGAAAATCCAGATAAAATCTAACCATAATCCCTCAGCCATTTTTTTAAAACTTTGTATCTCCATCATTGGTAGTCAACACAGTGTGGGAAACGGAGATGACTCTTTAGGATCAGATCATATTCCATTCATAATATCTTTAAATAACATAGCAGAAGAAGAAAAAACACAGTAATGTTTCCCAAAGTATAATTACAAGTGCAGATTGGCCCACTCTTCAAAGCCCATCCTTAAAAACATAGATTTAGAATTTTTCCCAACGAAGAAAATATAGCGATCAGTATGATAAATTCTGTAAATTTATCCTAACAGCACCCAGATAAATCGATCCCAAAAAAAAAACACAAATCTAAAAAACACAATGGAAATGTGTTGGTGGAACAAGAATGTGAACGCGCAAATAAAAAGAAAAAAGAAAGATTTAAGATATATTGAAAAAAAAGATCGCAGTAATCATGAAAAAATGAAAAAGACGTAAAGAAAGTGATGAGCTATAGAATATGCAAAATTGAAACATTGGAGTGATTTTCTGTAACTCTAAGAAAAAACATTGTAAGGATATGGAAAAGTAGGGGAAAACTGAAAGCATGAAAAATGGATTGACATCACCACAGTACCCCATACAAATAGATAACAATCTACCCACTGCTAAAGAAAAGCAAAAGTTTTTGTAAACTTATTCGCTGATGTCAGCCGTCCTGAGGGCCTAACAAACACGACCGAACTTACAGAAAAAGAAGAAAGAATATAACATATGATGATCCACCACCAGATAATACATTAAACATTAAGCTCCATAACGTACATGAAGTAAAAAAGCCATTAGAGCCATTCCAATAGGAAGCATGGGTTGGTTTAGATGCAATATCTAATCAGATGCAAAAGAATTTACCTGAAAATCTTGTAGTTTTTCTTCATGCCTGCTAAGAACTTGCGGAATAGTAGCGACTTGCCCAAAATAAAGGAAACAGACAATTGTTGTCCCAGTTCATAAACAAGGAAAGTCTTCTAGTGATCCTAAAAATTACAGACCTATACATTAACATCACACGTTGTAAACTATCAGAAAGAATTGTTTTGAATAGACTAGCACATTACTGTGAAAAAAATGACATCATTTCCCATTAATCAAACTGGCCCTTTTGAAAAAGGAGATCTACTACAGAAATATTAGTGAAAATATCAACAAATATAAAGAAACAATTTGCAAGACGTAAATGTGTCCTGGCTACATTTTTTGACATAACCAAGGCTTACAAACAATGTGGCATTCACCAGCTGTTAAACAAACTTAAAAATATGGACTATCAGGAAATGTATACAATTATGTTAAGTCTTTCTGAAAAATAGGGTAATACAAACAAGAGTAGGAAAAAAAAATTCCCCCCAGTAAAAACTTTGTCAATGGGAATCCCCCAAGGTCCCTGTTTGCCCCGCTTTTTTCCCCATTGCTATTGTATGATTTGCCAAATAAATTAAACTAAAAAGGTAGTTCCGTTCAATATGCAGACGACTTTGCATGTGGATGGAAGTAACCTTAAAAAGAAAACTCCACAGCGTGATATAAATTTTTATCAGAAAGATCTATCAAAAAGAACAAATAGGATGGCGGAATACATGAAGTTAAATGGATTAAAATTATCTATTAAAAAACAAATAAATTCTTTCAATAGAGGTAATAATCCAGAAAAACTGCCTGTTTTTACATTGGGCAAACACCTCTTAAATATGGACAGAAGTTAAATTCCTAGGAGTCCATTTTACATCTAAACTACATGGAACGCTCATATTGAATACTTAATTAACAAAGGCGAGAAAATAATAAATTTCCTTTAAAAATTTTCTCTAAAGAAAAATGGGACAGAGTTCAGCTACATTTTATAACTCTATGTAAATCTTTAATGAGGTCGAAAATAACATATGCCAAAAGTAATCTTTTGCGCTCCCCAAATACCTATTGAAAAAGCTTGAAAGTATTGAATGCAAGCATTGAAATTAGCACTTGGCCTTCCGGAGCATGCATCATCTTCTCGTACGTATTATGAAGCGCAGATGCTTCCCTTAGATGAATACAGAGAGTTAGCGGTTGTAAATTTGTTATCAAGAGTACAACTAATAAAACGCACATTAAAATCTGAAATAAAAAAGAGGTCAGATATTGAATTTTTCCTAAAAAGCCAAATCTATAGCTTCTCAAAAACACTGGGAACGTAAAACGCAAAAAGTATTACTGATTCCGGGGTTTTAATCGATAATTATGCCTATCCATAGACCGTTATTTTCTCCTATACCACCATGGGAGCTAATAAAGCACATTTTGAAAATTGAACATACCAATATGAAAAAAGATGAAACATAAACATTTAGCAAGCTATATCAAATGCCATTTTGAAAAGAACTATTCAAATTAAATTTTAAAATAAACACAGACGGTTCGTGCATTGATAAACAAGCAGGTTGTGCATTCTAATACCAGACTTTAAAAGTAGAGAAATCATTTTATATCGGAATTAACAAATCGATATTTTTCAGCAGAATTAACAGCGATACCCTGGCTTTAAATTACCTTTTAAACTTTTCCCAAAAAAAATATTTCAAAATTTTGTTCTGTGTTGATTCAAAATCAGCTCTTCAGCATTAAAATTTTCAACGCACACAAGACCTGAAATGATCATAGAGATAAGTTGTAAGATACACATGTTAAAATTTCAAAGGAACCCATGTAGCTTTTGTTGGGTTCCTTCACATTTTTCTTTTCAATTATAATGAAAAAGTAGACAGGGGAGCTAAACGTGAAGCCAAAAAAAGTTTTGATTCAGAACTGTTTGATTTCCCTTATCATACATGAACAGGTTAAACTTGGTAAGTCGCATATCTGGAAAGCTTTTGAATATAGTATGGTAGATCACGTAATAAAGAACAGTTTTGATATTTAAAAAAATCAAAGAGAATTTTAACTAATAGAAAATTACTCTCATTAATGCACAGGTGGAAACTTAATGCATTTAAAACAAAATATGTAAAGAACAATTTTGCGTATGTGAAACAAGATTACTCCATTCATATTGTTTCATGCAATGATATGAAAAAAATCATTCAGTATTTAAGCAAATACTGTGCAGCCATTTTTTTAGTCACCAGCTTTAACGTACGAATTCTTGTACACTTAGAACGCACCCCTATTGGAAAATACTTTTAAAAAAACTTTATTAACTTTATTTGCGGGGATTAAGAAAGGAAGGAGGGTGGGTGGGTGGATAAAATGGTCCGGGGGGGGGGGGGGGAGCAAAGATTTTTTGTTTTTTTTGTTTGTTTGTTTTTCTTTTTCTTTAATACTGTCACCGTTTTGACTTTAATTGATTAGTTAGTTGTTGGTTATAAGTAAATTTTTTTTCAAAGTTAACTTCTCTTAAGACATGTGTAAAGATATTCACACACTACACATCCAAAAACTCTCTCACTCACACACAAAAGGCACACACACACACAGGCACACACACACACACACACACACAAAACACACACACACACACACACACACCACACACACACCACACTCGCGTGCACGCGCACCCATACATATACACATACACACATTATTGCACGCTCGCAATTACTTTCCCTACACATTTACCTTTTTTTTTTTTTTTTTTTGGGCTAAATATCACGAATAGTGGATAGACGTTAAATGAAGGACACACACACACACACACCAAAACACACAAAACACACACACACCCCAACATACAGACACCACACCACACACACACACAACACACACGCACACACAACACCCACACACACACCCAACACACACACACACACACACGCAAAGCACGCACGCACCGCTCACGCAACACACACACACACGCACGCACGCACGCACGCACGCACGCACGCACGCACACACACACACACACACACACACACACACACACACACACACACACACACACACACACACACTACCGCGCACGTAAATAACGCAAACATACATGCACTCATTCACTCAGAGGAAAGAACGAACGAACGAACCAATCTTATTTTAAGAGGAGTGGACTAAGCATGAATGCTTTTTACATCCACCCTCCCACACACACACACACACACACACACACACACACAAAACACACACACACACACACACACACTCACACACACACACGCACGCACGCACCGCGCGCGCGGGGCACGCACGTACGCACGCACGCACGCACGCACCCACACACGCACACACACACACACACAAAACGAGAAAATGTGAAGAAAGAAGAAGAAGAAGAGAAGAGAGAGAGAGAGAGAAGAGAGAGAAGAGAGAGACGCTTTGACGCTTTGATGTTTTATTTCCTTCACGAAGTTACCATAAAAGGGAAGGGGGTTTCCCCACATAGTTTTAGAAATCGGATCATTCACAAATCATAACAAATGATAATCATGGTAGAAAACATACAGTCCCAAACAAATATTACAAAGTTTTTGCGTATTTAACGTTGCCGGCATCTTATACACGTTCATAAGGAGTGACAAAAATTAAACACAAAACGTAGCATATACTACTTCCCTTCCCTATCGCACCCCGCACCCGCACCCCTCCACCCCCACCGACCACCCTGTCCCCCTACTCGCCGTCTAACCCCCCCCCCCCCCCCCCCACCCCTCCACTCTTGCCTTTCCCATCCGACCCACCAATCCCTTCCTTTGACCCTCATTCTCTTGTCCTCCCCCCAATCCTAACTGACATCACGCCAAAGCAAAACATGAAACCAAAAAGAAACACACGCTCACACATACGCGTACGTCGCACAAACACCGCTCTCCCAGCTTGTCCCCCGCCACCCACCCCCCCTTCCCATCCCTCCCACCTCCCCCCCCCCCCCTTCATAATATAACTGTTCTCTCATTCCTCGCTCCGCCTCCTCACCCCCCCTCCCCTCTCCATCTTCCCACGCCCCCGAACCACCTGCCCTACCCCTCCCCCACGCCACCCAACCCTCTCAAACGCACGCACACTTAGCCTACAACATTCGGGCCATCCAATGACTACAGACTAGTTATTTAAAAGATCAGGTTCTAGTTCTATTTCTTATATTGATAACTTCCACTATATATTAGCAAAGGCAACAAGGTTGAATTATCAATTTTTTAAAAGATCCCCTTATACCATTTATTGTTGGGTGGATATGAAATCATATTAAAGGGGGAGTATTTTCGACGAATGTCTGAGAAAAGTTGACACTGGAAAAATAAAGGTATTTCATCTTCAACATTCCTGACCACACAATACACAATTGTGACTTCTCTATCCATACACCAGGGTTTTTGCAATACCTAAGCCGTGTACTCTTAATCTAAACCTTGTCCGTGCTTCCCTCATTCTTTTGTTTGTAATTAAAGTTAAATACGTCCCCTGGTTCAAACACAGATTTAAAAGAAAAAATACCATGACTATTAAACGCTAGTTTTAATCTCTGAGTGCCATTTTTGCTTGTATCATGATAAAACCCCGTCCTTGAATTCTGATATAAACCCCTCTTCAATTCTGACATTTTGGCATAGCCATACTATTTCCCAAAGCATTTTTCCCTTAAAATATTCTTGACTCTCGAAGCCCAGTTACAACTAACTGTTTCTAGCCGCATTAGCATCATCTCGTAACTTGTCTACATAAATTTTATTCACGGGATTTTAAAACCCAAACGGACCCCAGTACTTAACGCATTTTATTGCTGTTTTGACAGATAGCGGATATCTCCGTTTCTCCATAAACCATTTGTTGGAAGAGTGCAATGGAAGTCCCAAAAAACGCTTTATAGCAAAAGTAAAGAACTTTTTCTATTTCGTTACATCTTCCAGCCCCCAGATTTCAGCTGCAAAGTTAAGATGGGTTCAAATTTGAGGATCATTTTTCCCTAATGAAAGGGATCAATCGTACGTAATTCTTCGAAACGATCTCAGGATTTCCATCACTCCCCCGCTTACCTTTCTGACTCATTTTAAGCAAAGAAGCACTCGTACTTTATTTTTGGTAAATACCAAACCTAGGTATTTGTACAAATTTGTTATCTTTAATGCTTCACTTCCGTATGTCCACCTTTCCCTTTCTCCAAGGTAGCCTCCTTTACGAAAAACCATTACATTAGTTTTATCTAAATTAACCTCTATATGCAATCTATCTGCTTCTTTTTTTTTAGATTGTTTAGCTGATTTTGTAGGCCTATGACCGTTTCTGATAGTAAGATTACGTCATCTGCAAAGAGCAGCAGAAATAGCTCGATAGATCCTGGTACCATCTGAATCCCGTGCTTACCCTCCCTAATTAATTCTAGGGCCAATTCATTGATAAAAAAAAAGTAAACATTATCGGACTGAGTAAGCACCCTTGTTTTACGCCTCTCGGCAGTCGAAGAAGTCTGAATACGAATGTTTGTCTCTGACACAAGCTTTTACCGAGTTGTAGACACCTTTTAGAGCTTTATACAACTTTCCATCAACACCAGTTTTACGTAATACAGACCATAAAACGTTTCTCGTGAGAGAAATGATGATGTTAACAACAAGAACAACAACACTGATAATAATGATATTAATAATAATAATAATGATGATAATATATAATCATAGTAATAATAATAATAACAATAAAAATATGTAATACTAATAATAGTAATGAGAAGAAGAAGAAGAAGAAGAAGAAGAAGAAGAAGAAGAAGAAGAAGAAGAAGAATGAGAAGAAGAAGAAGAAGAAGTGAGCATAGGATTCAGGAGGAATCTGCCTGTCCATATTATAAGATGATCACAAGTGAAGCGCCTGTCGTCAATCCCCTGACCTATTCAAATCATACAGTCCTACCCGTTGTTGATGAAATATTTCAAATTCCCTCCTATAACCAAAAGCAGCATGGTTTAAGGGAATTCTCATTTTCTGCGGCGATAGTCTGGAATTCACTACGTGTCCAACCATGTCATGCTTTTTCCTTCTTGACTGTCAAGCTAGCACTTAAAAATGATCTGTTTGAACGTCAGTTGCAGAATCCGCCTGGAATATTACTAAATTGCTGCCCCCGTCACTTGCATACATTTGCTTCTGCACGAATGAGCTGTTCACCGTGTTACACACTAGGTGTCTTTATGTGTGTGACACTTCGTGAATTGTATGGTGTGTGTGTGTGTGTGTGTGTGTGTGTTTTGCGAGTGCATGTATATGCGTATCACCCAATCTATTCACGGTCACGTAACCCAGTCCCTCTGCATCGAGAACATATTAATTGTTATCTTACCTTGCACACCATAGAGGGTAAAAATAACAGAAGCAATGAAATCAGTATTTTAGGGGAAAAAAGTACACATATACAGAAAAACAATGTTCAAGCGCCAATAGTAAAATCGAATATTCGAGAAATATGGGACAGCACAGCCAATCATGATGCATTGAAGTATGACGTCTTCTGCATATACGTCATCTGGGAAAAACTAACGACCCTGGAAGCTAATCCCATTTAATGCAAATTTCAAACGCGCAGATGCGAACCGACAAACGGTACCAAATAAGATCGGTCTGTTTGTAACACAGGAGCATGCTGCAAAGCCGCTGATGAAGAACTTGTGAAAAGGTCATTTCCGAAGTTCCCTTCCTCACAACATTTTGAGTTTGCTATTGTCGAATCGCGACACCACCAGTTAATTGGAAATGAGCATTCTGTCCGTTATTTGGGAATGTAGACGTGGAGAGAGAGAGAGAGAGAGAGAGAGAGAGAGAGAGAGAGAGAGAAGAACGTTAAGCAATCATCAACAGACTGTGGTTATTCCCGTATTCATTACAATGAGTCTGAACCAGTCATGTCTACAACGAACGAGGACTGCGTGGACACACAGTTTTTACTTTCTGTTTGTCTGTCTGTCTCCCCCCCCCCCCCTCCTCTCTCTCTCTCTTGCTGTATGTTAAGATTTTATAAAAGGAATGTAACTCTCTACTCTCTCTCTCTCTCTCTCTGTCTCTGTCTCTGTCTCTCCCGCCCCCTCTCTCTCTTCGACAGGAGGATCGCTTATTCTATGTCTGTGTGTGCTGATTTTTTTTCTCTCTTCTTTGAAATTAATTTCTTTATTTATGTTTGTTGTTGCAATTGCTTTCTTCTTTTTTTTCCCTTTAAAGTCATCTACGCCTTAAATGTTAATGGATGAACAACTTATCAAGTTTTAATGCATTTGTGAAGATATGTGAGTTTGCTATAATTTTTGTTAGTCTTAGTCGCTAGTTATGCTTAGTAGTCGCTGGTCATGCTTAGTTAGTCCCTTAGTGGGGCAAGGGCCGGATGAAAAAAAGCATATGTTTGCTTATCTGTTACCCTTGGAAATAAAGATTATCATCATCATCATCATCATCATCATCATCATCATCATCATCACTCTCTCTCTCTCTCTCTCCTCTCCTCTCTCTCTCTCTCTCCCTCTCTCTCTCTCTCTCTCTCTCTCTCATCTCTCTCTCTCTCTCCTCTCTCCTGGGCGCGCGCGCCATCCCCGTATCTCACACTTCCCTCTCCTTCTCCCCCTTTCTTTCTGTCTCCCTCCCTATCTCTTTCTCTCCCTCCCATCTCTCTCTCTCTCTCTCTCCCCTCTCTCTCTCCTCTCTCTCTCTCTTTCTCTTTGTCTCTCTCTGTCTCTCTCCAAACATTCATGGTGTCAGAAGAGAGGAAGTGCCAATAAGGCAGCTAGATGGTACAATGATACTGATCCTTTTGAAGTGGTGGTCAAAACACATAATGCAGACGTTGAATCAATAGTCAGGGATAATCATTGCGACTTAGAACATTATGCGGTTGACTGAGTATCTATTATATACGGTCACAGTAAAAAGACATATAGCAGTGACAATAACTGTGATCAAGAACATGATGCTTTCAACCGCAGTATCCCTTATTCACTGTCAAAGTGAAAGGGGATCAAGCGGGCATCAGAGTGAGTAGAAATCACTGAACATTATCCTACTGCCCAATGAAACGTCGAATGATTTGCCACCATTAACCACAGTAACACATAATTACACCCCACCATTACCCACAAAAAACGCCAAATTGCATCCCACTATTATCCAGTGAAATGCTGAATGACATTCCTCCATTACCACACAGAAATGTCAAATGACATTCCTCCATTACCACACAGAAATGCCAAATGACATTCCTCCATTACCACACAGAAATGCCAAATGACATTCCTCCATTACCACACAGAAATGCCAAATGACATTCCTCCATTACCACACAGAAATGTCAAATGACATTCCTCCATTACCACACAGAAATGTCAAATGACATTCCTCCATTACCACACAGAAATGCCAAATGACATTCCTCCATTGCCCTCACAGAAATGTCAAATGACATTCCTACATTACCCTCATATAAATTCCAAATGACATTCCATCATCACTCACAAATGCCAAATGACATTCCATCATTACTCCCACAAATGCCAAATGACATTCCTCCATTACTCACACAAATGCCAAATGACATTCCTCCATTACTCATACAAATTCCAAATGACATTCCTCAGTTTCCCACGCAGATACCAAATGACATTCGTCCATTACGCAAACAAATGTCAAATGACATTCCCCCATTACCCACACAAATACCAAATGACATTCCTCCCATACTCACACAAATGCCAAATGACATTCCTCCCATA
>CM031600.1:93516861-93526861 GCA_018398815.1 Conus ventricosus
GGGGCTTGCTAGCACTTAAGTGCTTTGTATAGTACTAACTACTACTACTATAATAATATGTTGTTATCATTATTATCATTATGCTGCTGCTGCTGCTAATGATGATGATCATCATTATTATTGTTATTACGATAGTATTGTTAACCTTACCATGAACACACGCGCACCAACATCCCCGCACCACACACGCAAATGCACATTACACACAAGGGCAAGTAAAATATGTTTACACATGGAGTCCAAATTAAAGTTGGGACTATTTGCTACTTAAGCTGTGCAACCATTACATTCTTGTTCGTGCTTTTGTTTTAACTTTTTTTGCTGGTATGTATGACATTCTATGACGTTTGGTGTTCGTACGTGTTCAGATTTGTACACTTTTTTTGGTAGTTGTATTGTGTATACATCACAAACCTGAATCTGACAATTCATGGCACAGATTCTGGTGCTAACAAAAACTGGTCTAATTCTATTATTTTACACACTGATTTCGATTTTTTTGTCCAGACAATGTCGGCTACATTCTCCTTTTGAGACAAAAATTCTACCCTGACCAGGTGTTGTGTTGTCTAAGCAGCCCCCACCCTTACCAGAGACTCTAACAGTCATGTAATGGCTGGTCGTGTCCTGTTGAACAGTTTGAAAGCTGATGACGCTTGATATTGTTCTGAAGTCTCAATATATGTATTCTTGGCATTGAAGTTGATGTGTATTTGTGGTAGACTAGGATATAGGATATGCAAGAAAAACCCAAACAAAACAAAAAAACCACCACCACCCCTCCCCCCAAAAAAAAAATTAAAAAATCCTCAACTATACATAGGGCTGCCACGGTGGAGAGGTCAAAGATTTAAGGCTCCACTGAGCATGCCCCATGATTCTTCTGAGAGACAGTGAGAATCTTTATTGTTTCTCTTTCTTCTGTCTGGTTTATCATTTCTGTTCAAGCCGTATTTAACTCTTTGTTCTCTGCATCATCTTTTCTTTTAAGCTGCACTTTAAGCCTCCTCATACTTATTCGTTTACTCTCTGCAGTATGTTTGATTCTGCCTTGCTGGTATGTCTTGAGCTGGGGAACGATGGGAGTTTGGAGATGAGTTTGATGATGTTCTCTGCAAAATGTTGAACTCCACTCCGCTTGTACGTCAGGTGTGGCGGGACAAAGGGGACTTTGGAAGCGAAGGGTGAAGATGCTTGGCAGTGTGTTTAGATCTTTTAGCCAAGCTGGTACTTCCTGTATTGAGGGACAGTGGGAGTTTGGAGGCTGTGTCTGATAATGTTCTCTGCAGTATGTTTACATCTACCCTGATTATTTGTCCTGTACTTAGGACAATGCGAGTTTGGAGGCTGTGTCTGATAATGTTCTCTGCAGTATGTTTACATCCACCCTGATTATTTCTCCTGTACTTAGGACAATGGGAGTTTGGAGGCTGTGTCTGGCAATGTTCTCTGCAGTATGTTTACATCCACCCTGATTATTTCCTGTACTTAGGACAATGGGAGTTTGGAGGCTGTGTCTGATCATGTTCTCTGCAGTATGTTTACATCCACCCTGATTATTTCTCCTGTACTTGGGACAATGGGGGCGTGGAGGCTAAATTTGATGATGTTTTCTGAAGTATGTTTAGATTACCTTGCCCTTACTTTCTTGCGTTGAGGGGACCATTGAGTTTGGAGGTAACGTTTGATGATGTTCCTCGTAATGCAACTCTCCCTTTGGTCCAGACAGAAGGAGGTGTCAGTGGCGCACCTTGAGCATCCAAATGTTCGTGGAATGCCCTAGCTTTGTCCTAGCTTTGTCCTAGCTTTATCCTAGCTTTGTCTAGCCTTGTCCTAGCTTTGTCCTAGCTTTGTCCTATCCTTGTCCTAGCTTTGTCCTAGCTTTGTCCTAGCTTTGTCCTAGCCTTGTCCTAGCTTTGTCCCAGCTTTATCCTAGCTTTGTCCTAGCTTTGTCCCAGCTTTATCCTAGCTTTGTCCTAGCTTTATCCTAACTGTATCCTAGCTTTATCCTGGCTTTGTCCTAGCTTTATCTAGCTTGTCCTAGCTTTATCCTAGCTTTGTCCTAGCTTTATCCTAGCTTTGTCCTAGCTTTGTCTCAGTGCGGAGACCAGGCTCAAGGACATGGTCATTTTTTTTTCTCAAGCAGTGGAATTCCTCAAAAGAAAACTCCAGCTAAAGACGGAGGTTATCGGGCACTGGCTCAAACTAAAACCACGATACCACGCATCTACGCTTTCATGATGATGCAGTCCACAGAAATTCGATGTGGTGCTCGACCTTCGGAGACCCGCCGGGGAGGTCGGGAGCCGGGCCCTATGCCTCAAAGGGGCCAATCCCAAGCAGTCGGTGGTCGGACAAGGAAATTCCGCATGCCTATGCGAGGAAGAAGAAGACCTCATCCTCCTGCTGGTGCCAAGCAAACAATACTCACCCAGAATGCTCAACATTCTCCAGTGGAATGCAGAAGGGGTGCATAAGAAGAAACTTGGCCTGGCAGAAAGGTTGCAACAAGAAAATATTGATATTGCATGTGTCCAAGAGACACATTTGACCGTAAACCATCGCTTTCAAGTGAGGGGTTACGTAGACCATCAGGTTGGACCGTGAGGAAAGAAGCAAAGGAGGGGTGCTTGTCTTGGTGCGGAATTCCATCGCGCACAAGAACTCAAGATCAACACCAATCAACAGGCAGAGATCCAAGGGGTTGATATAGTCCTTAAAGAACACAACATCAGGATCTACAATGTCTATTGCCCTCAAGATCGTGATCTTTCCCTCACATACATGAACATCCAGAGACAACAACCTGTGTGGTGGTGGGAGATTTTAACAGTCACTCAGAGAGATGGGGCTATGAGGAGATGGACAAGAGAGGCGAAGAAGTTGAGGATTGGGAGATTGACACACACTTCATCTCATCAACCAAAAAGATGATGAACCCACCTTCTACTCTAGACGCTGGATGACCACGTCAACACCAGATCTAGCGTTCGTCACCAATCACTTGTTTGTCAGAACCAAAAGAACAGTCCTCAACCAGCTTGGAGGAAGTGACCACAAGCCGTAAAACTCTCTATCAACTCCAACTTGCAGGCTCCTCAAGCAAAGTGTTTTCCCGCTGGAATTATAAAAAGGCGGATTGGACTCTCTTCGAGACCCTCACAGACACATACACAAAGCAATCAACATCAGGCAGAAGGACTCAAACAAGATGGTTCAAGACTTCACAAAGGCCGTCTTGAAAGCTGCTACAGAATCCATCCCAAGAGGAGCACGCAAAAACTACAAGCCCTACTGGACAGAGGAACTTCCAGAATCTGGAAGATGCTGTTACGGAAGCCAGGGACCGAGCAGAAAAGCAGCCATCACTGGAGAACAACATAGCGCTGAAGGAAGTAACTGCCAGATACAAGCTGTCCTGCGCACAAGCTGCAAGGAAAAAGCTGGCAAGAGAAAACTGAAAGCCTGAATCTCGACAAGGATGGCAGCAAGCTGTGGAAACTGGCTAGAACCCTCAGTAACGAAACAACAAATCAGTCCAAAATAACAATACAAGAAAATGGAAATTACCTCTCTGGAAATAAAGCAGCAGACCACTTCATAGACGTCTATGAAAACATCAGCAATCTGGAAGTCCCTCCTGAACATAGAGCTGCAGTGCACAGGGCCCAAGGTGACCTTCATGAGAAAGAGCCCCAAGAGGAAGTCATGACCACAGCTTTCACAGAGAAAGAGCTGGAGGAAGCGTTGCAGAGCCTCAACCTGAAGAAGTCACCTGGGCCAGATGGAATCACCATTGAGATGATTCTGCATCTTGGGATGAAGAGCAAGGCAGTCCTTCTAACAATTTTTAACTCCAGCTGGAAGACAGGATCAGTACCACAGTGTTGGAGGGAAGCAGACATGATCCCCATTCACAAAAAGGGAAAGGACAAGTCGAAGGCTGACAGCTACAGACATCAGCCTTACAAGCTGCTTAGGAAAGCTGATGGAGAGACTTGTCAACACAAGGCTTGTCTGGCACCTTGAGGAGCATCAGCTGCTGAGCCCTGAACAGGCGGGCTTCCGCCAACACAGATCAACAGAAGACCAGATCATATTCATCACGCAAAGCATTGAGGACGCCTTCCAAGAAAAGAAGAACACGCTTGCTGTCTGGATTGACATGGAGAAGGCGTTCGACAAAGTCTGGAAGGACGGACTCAGGCTTAAACTACGGCGATGTGGTGTGTCTGTGAGGATGTACACCTGGATCAGCCAGTACCTACACAACCGCCAAGCCCGAGTAAAGATTCAGGGCCAAAAGAGCAAGAAGAAGGTGCTGAGACAGGGAGTACCACAAGGAGGAGTCCTTTCGCCAACGCTGTTCCTCATCTTTATAGATGACATTGTCAGAGATCTGCCAAGAGGGGGTCAGAGGAGCGATCTACGCAGATGACCTGGTGCTATGGTGCTCCGAAGAGTACACCACTACAGCACAGGTACGCCTCCAAACTGCGCTCAATAAGATCAGCGACTGGACCAAGGAATGGCTTGTTCTGTCAACTCAAGCAAAACAACCTACACAGTCTTCAGCCTATCCAGCAAGAAGCAAGAGGCGAAGCTGACTCTGAACAGCCAAAGACTTGCAGAGGAACCCACACCTACCTACCTGGGAGTGACCTTTGACCGCAGGCTCACTTGGAAACAGCAGATAACCAGATGCTGTAGCAGGGCCAAACTGAGACTGGCGATCATGAGGAAACTTGCAGGAACGGACTGGGGGGGGGGGGGGGGGGGGGGGCTGACGAACGTATCCTGAAGAGACTCTACACAGGAGAGTCCGACCTGTAGTTGAGTACGGGACATCAGCATGGGCATCAGCTGCAAAGTCAAACCTTGACCATCTCAACAAGATACAGAACCAAGCTCAGCGTGTCATAACTGGCGCCATGAGATCCACCCAATTCTGAAGATGGAGGAGACCACTGGGCTGCAGTCACTGGAGGACAGAAGGGACACAAAGATCTTCATCCAAGCAGCAAAATTCAAATGCCTTGAAAACCATCCAATGACCGACAGAATGAGCAGACCCACCAAGAGCCGGCTGAAAAGAGGCAGCTTCATCCACCAGTCAAGACGCCTTGAAAGACGAATCCCAGTCTTGATGGAACACGAAGCAAAGCCTATCGCGGCAAATGTCACCCACAACGTCTTGGAAGAGGCAGGTGTTCCCAACAGTCGTCACCGGCATTCCCGGAGTGGAGAAGAGAGGAACACAGTCAGACACCCAAAGGAAAGCCCTGGCATGGAGTACATCTGCAACCAGTACCCCAGGAAGACTGGACCCATGTCTTTACAGATGGCTCCGCCACAGAAGCAACGAGGGATGGTGGAGCTGGAATCTTCCTCCGATACAAAGACGGAGGTGAAGAAATTGCAATTCCAACAGGAAAACTACTCCACCAACTTCCGAGCTAAGCGAGAAGCTCTCTGTGAGGCAGCCACAACAGTCTCGCAGAACTCCATAGAACAACAGGGCAGGTGGTGGTGTTCTCAGACGCTTTCTCCGTACTCCAAGCCCTCAAGAATTCCCGCTGCAAAGAACAGACCATCTTACTTCAGCCCTTGTTGCCCTGAGTGCCAGAGTGGAGAAAGTGGTGATGCAATGGGTACCAGCACACTGTGGTATCAGATGCAACGAAAAAGCGGATATTCTGGCAAAAGACGGTGCACAGAAGGAGCAGGCCAACAACCTGGTGTCATACGATGGAATTAGGACAATCATCAAGGCACAGCAAGGAAATAAAGTGGCACCTCCAGCACCCCAAACACGACCAGAAGACAAATACCATTTGCTGGGACGACGGGAAAGGTCAAGATCTTCCGCCTGAGGACTGGACACAATCGCCTGCACCTCCACATGCACACAAAATTTGGCATTGGACAGAGTGGAGAGTGCCCTTGTGGTGAGGGACTAATGACAACAGACCACATCCTTCAAGACTGCATGACGCATGCAGCATCCAGAAGGAAGTACTGGCAACACCGACAGCAGTGGAAGCCAAGTTGTACGGCACCCTGGAGGAGCTGCGGTGGACGGCAGCCTTCATCGATGACACCGGGCTGCTCATCTAATGGGAAGCGAACGAGGAAGAAGAAGAAGAATTCTTTTCATGTCGTTGCAGTTGGTTTATCATCTGTCCAGTCTGTTTATTACTGCGCAATCTTCAAATGTGCGTCCAGTCAGATTGGGTTGGACAGTCGAAAAGTTGAGACCTATATGCGGAGTTTTTGCACACTTGACGAAAGTTAAAGGGGTGCTTAACTTCATGCTTTCCTGCGTTCCCGAGTTCCCGCTGGAACTTAAACTTGATTTCAATTCTTTCACTCCTTTCGAGTTATGGAGGACATCAAATCAACAAATAAGGATTGCAAGAACATGAATACAATATCTTTGTGGGTATTAAATGCGCAAACACACATCCAAAAGTGACATTTTTTAAAGAATGGACAATGGAAGCGTTTCATACAATTCTACAATTTGTAGAACAATATTGCAGTCTTCAAGAGCATGTTTCTGTAGACATCATTTTAGAGAAATGATGAACAAATCTCCTATTGCAATACTAAGAAGGCAAATACTGTTTCGCAGCATGTTACATTTTGGGCACTCAATCATGAAATGATAAGCATCATCAATAATTTTCGTATTGAACTCTTTACAAAGCCGCTCATGTCTTTCAAGATCTTATTCACTTCTCAATTCAGTGGGGGGTCTTCATGATCTTTACATCTAAATCTAATACGTTTTGGCCACATGTATGTCAAGAAGATTGTTGATATAAGGTTCTCTTCAAGATAAACTTTCACATTGTCAGTATTAAACATTTATATCTAATTTGTAAAGCTTCTCATCATTACTATGTTGTTATCTTGTAACGATTCTCGAATGTTCCTGCAAAGTGTATTCCCGTGAATAAAAGACAGGCTGTTGGGACCAAACTCAGGCATTCTGACTTCCAATGAGTATTTTTTTTACAAGTTCAGTGCAAAGGAAGTGTCCAACGCCTGTGGCGTGTAAGTCATTCAGAAAGCTGTACATCTGAGCAAAAGGTTTATTTCAGATACTTGTAGTATATTTTGTTAGACCAAAACGAATAATTTTACATTTGATCAAAACAGGGACTGGCCTGGATTGACGAGCCGCGCATGGAAGTAATTGTTTTATCTGTGAAATATCTCATGTAATTATGTAGTGAAGATGCAATAAACGTCTAATTGTTTTATCTGTGAAATACCCTCATGTAATTATGCAGTGAAGATGAAATGACAGTCTCAGAGCACGTGCCGGACCGGAAGTAAGATCTAAATTATGAAATAGAAAAGTACGTGACTTGAGTAGAACTATCAATTTTTTCACGACCAACTTTGGCTGTGTTCTGAATGGAGACAGACCTACACGGTAGGCTGTTACTGGTCATGCTCCGTCAAAATTATGTGTCCAGTTATGCTCCATCATAATTATGTGTCCAGTTATGCTCCGTCATAATTATGTGTCCAGTTATGCTCCGTCATGATTATGTGTCCAGTTATGCTCCGTCATAATTATGTATCCAGTTATGCTCCATCATAATTATGTGTCCAGTTATGCTCCGTCATAATCATGTGTCCAGTTATGCTCCGTCATAATTATGTGTCCAGTCATGCTCCGTCATAATTATGTGTCCAGTCATGCTCCGTCATAATTATGTGTCCAGTTATGCTCCGTCATAATTATGTGTCCACGTACGTAGCCTTTTTACCCGTGGGCCTGCCTGTTAATGTGGATGGAAAACAGAAACCACAATCAAAGAAGATCGAATTAAGAGAGGTCAACCTTGTTCCAATTGGAGGAAGGCGCGCGCGCGTGTGTGTGTGTGTGGAGGGGGAGGGGGGGGGGATCGCAAAGGTGAGGAAGTGTGTAGTGTGTGCTGGTTTGGCGTGTGGGTAAGCGTCTGATCCGAAGATTTCTTCTCTCTCTTTTTTTGTTTGTTTGTTAATTGATGCTATTACGATGTACAAATGATTAATGAGAAATTTGATGTGTCATTCTGCTGAAGTGACGACTGGAATCTTGGCACTGTCTTTTGTGTGCTATATTATCTATACTGACTTCCATAAAAAACGCGAAAACAAAACAAGCTGAAGGTTGGGGGTGAATTTTATTGGTCACAATTGTACAGAGTGGAAGCGAGAATTCAACGTGATTTGATTCATTACACCGGTAATGTGTGAAAATGTCATCAGCATATGTCTTTTGTGTGGAAAATCCAAGGTCACGTGCCAAACCAGCTTGAAGTCCTAATACCGTGTGTGGCCACCATTTGCGTTGACAACTGCTTGACACCTGCGGCTCATTGAGTGGACCAGGTGGTTGATGCGTCCCCTTGGCACACCAGCCCACACATGGACGATGGCCTGGTGAAGATGAGCCGCTGTTGCTGGTCGTGGACGCAGGAGGTCCAACCGTCTGCCAAGTTCATCCCAAAAAGTTCTATTGGGTTTAAATCGGACTGAGGGCTGGCCAGGGCAGCACATTGACGTTGTTATGCTGAAGAAATTGCGGGTGGCCCTGCGGTGTGTGGTCTTGCATTATCCTGTTGGAATGTCCAGTTTGGGTGTTGCGCAAAAAAAGGATCGACATGGGGTCTGAGCACCTGGTTGATGTAGCGCTGTGCATTGACACCTGTCCGCGACCAGGACCAATGTTCTGAAAGATGACTGGTCCTATGGCGTGATTAATGCCAATTGCACCCCATATCATAACGTTCGGGCCTCCCCAGGGGGTCCGCTCTACCACACAGGAGTCAGCATAGCGTTCACCAGGTCGACGCCATATTCTGACACGACCGTCAGCCATGTTAATACAAAAAACGGCTCTCATCTGAGAACAGTATGCGTCCCCACTGCTGCCTGTCCCAGTTGATTCGGGCTTGTGCCCACTGCAGCCTGTCCTGCCGGTGTCTTGGTGTCAGTACCGGACCTCTGTGAGGACGCCTACATGCCAGCCCGTTCTCCTGAAGATGCCGCTGCATAGTGTTGAGGCTGATTCGTTGCTGGAGATTCCCAGGCACCTGTCGAGCAGTGTTAGCGGCTGTTTGCCGCCTGTCCCGCAGATGGGTTCGAACAAGATGGCGATCCTCTCTTTGTGTGGTGACCCAAGGGACGATCATCAGTGGTACCAGTGACTCGCTTGCGGTGCTGCAGACGATAGATGGTTGAGATGTGGACGTTAAAGATGTTGGCGACCTGCCTGTCATCCACACCAGCCACCAGATGGCCTGGGGCACGATTGCGTTCCTCTGCTCGTAGTCTTGGCATCTTTGTAGCGCTCAGACGGCCAGTCGTTACCTGAACCTTGTAGCGCGGCTTTATAAAGGCTGCATGCCTGCGTACTTGTCGCTGGTTAACTTTGCTCTGCATGGTGTGCACGTGCCTCACATGCAGCAACCAGTTTGCCATTTTTGTTGACCCCCCAATGCCGGGAATGATGTGTTGCTCACACAATTTTTTCACTGCACGTGAGTCTTGGACCCAAACAACTTGCCACAATGGTTCAATATTGTATATTCACCCCTTTTCACCCGAAAAATAGCCTTTCAAATTTTGGCGTTTTTTTATGGAAGTCAGAAAATATTGTTGATAACATTGAGGCCGTTGTAAGATGATTGATTGCTTATAAAAATTGGAATCAAAGCATCATTAAGAAATTCAACTCCCCCCCCCCCCCCACCTCTCCCTCTCCCTCTCTCTCTCTCTCTCTCTCTCTCTCTCTCTCTCTCTCTCCCTTTCTATTTATCTCTCCCTCTCTCTCCCCCCCTCTCTCTCTCTCTCTCCTCGCTGGTACGCTGGCGCGCGCGCACACACACACACACACGCACACACACACACGCGCGCACGCACGCACGCACGCACGCACGCACGCACGCACGCACGCACACACACACACACACACACACACACACCACACACACATACA
>CM031600.1:93536861-93539361 GCA_018398815.1 Conus ventricosus
AGCAGAAGAGAGGGAGAGAGGAGAGAGAGAGAGAGAGGACAGAAAGAGAGAGAGAGGGGAGAGAGAGAGAGGGGGAGGAAGGAGAGAGGAGAGAGAGAGGAAAGAGGGGGGTCGGCAGTGTGGACAAAGACGAGTCAGTAATGAACTTTCTGAAACAACCTGCAGCATTGTAGCCACAGGGGAGGCGCCATACACCACCTACAATGGTCAAATGCAACAACACACACACACACACCCGTTTCGCACTCATGCAGCAGGCACGCACGCAACACACAACACGAGCGGTATGCACAACACCAATATGCATTTTTACCCGAGTTGAAAACCCTTTACAGCTATTTTTTTTTTTCAAAATTGATGAAGACTTGTCCCTAGACTCAGCTGCTCTTCTATCACAGTGACCGAGACCATAGATGCAGAATATAAGGCTAAGATGAGGGATGGAGAAAGCTTATGGTTAAAGCTTTTAGGCAAAGTAAGAAGGACAGCATTTCATTCCGAGAAATAGAATTGAAGCTGTGTTTTCTGTCATTCCTGTCTGCTGTACCTCTTGTTCTTGCTGTCTCAGAGGAGAGGAACCACATGGTTATACATTTCAGATCATGTTCGGGCTTTAGTTTTGTTTGTTTTGTTTTGTTTTGTTTCTCTCCGTCGTGTTAACTGTTGTATGACAGTTTGCGACTGCAAGCAACAATTTGCAGTGAGATTCAATATTCACAGACGAAATTGGAACTGACTTCCCATTGTATGACACATCCGAAAGAAATCCAATAAACAAGGAACAGTAGTCATCAGAGAATTGGTCATAAAGAAAAACAAATCAAAATGTCTGTGTTCAATTGACCAGTCCTGCAACTTAATTAAAAATAAGTTAAACTACAACAATACTTAACAGTGGAAAATAAACACTTGCAGACAGAGAGTTTTTGACGGAAAAGGGTGATCTTCAAAAATTGTTTCCGGCAGGTGGTATTCCCTTATGTATATGATATCTGAGGAATAAACTTGTTGAAACCTCAGTGTTTTATTCTGTCTTTAGGTATAAATCCGCTTCTTGGCGCTGTATTTTGTACGTTTATTTGTACTTTGGCCGTTGGCCAGAACATACTTTTCACCTCCCCTTCGTACTGTTGGCTGGTGTTTCCCAGCACAGTGGTGTTGGACTGGTCGGAGTGACTATTGTGGCCTTGGGGCACCAGCTAATTTAAAACAGACGTTGACGTCAGTCAGAACAGATCTCAGTCGAGGCAGCGTGGGTGTTGGGTAATCGCTCCGTCTGTACACACATGACATGAACACAGATCGGAGTCATCATCAGTGTGCCACACACGCCCCTCTCCCTGCTCTACGATCTCGATTTCTACCCTCCGTCCCATGCTCGCTACATTTACCCCCCCCCCCTTCACCCCCCCTCCCCTCGCTGTCTCTTTCTCCCCACTGTCTCTTCCCCCTCTCTCCCCAACTCCATTTCCTCTTCTGCCCCCCCCCCCCCCCCTCCACACACACACACCTCTCTCTCTGGCAGAGTTTAAAGATACGTTAACTGCGTTCCATATGTAAAACTGGCATAGTAACTTGGAAGAAAGTGACAAGTATGAGTTTTATTCACTCATTTAAAGATCCTTTTCAAGCTGAGAATTTTCTCACAACAATTTCTTGTAAGCGTTTTAGAGATGTGTTTGCTCGGTTTCGAACGAAAAGCCCGGAGTTTAAAGCAAGAAAAGATGGTTCATGTACGCGGAAAGTGATTTGATGTGTCCATCCTGCTCAAAACAAATTGAAGACGAAGAACACTTCGTTTTTAGATGCCCAGAGTATATTAAATTTAGAAATGATTGTTCTGCCTTTTAAGTCCTTTTTCGGCCGAACTCAAAACCTCTTTGGTATTTCATCCTCTGAAAATGTAGATTCGTAAACTCTTTTGCTAAGTTTGTGTCGGAAGCTTTTCGATTTAGAGAGAGAAAAAAACGTAATATGTAGGTTGTGTTTAATCATGATTATGCCACGAGCGGTTTATTGTGATGAGAATTATTATTGTTTTGATGAATGTCTTTTTCTTCATTTTCTAGTTATAGTATTGTTCAACTGTGTTCTTTTGTGTGGGAAATAGGCAAACACACATGCACATGTATATTTGTTGTTTTAAAACACACACACACACCCACACACACACACACACACACACACACACACACACACACACACACACACACACACACGTACGCACGCGCGCGCCACACACACACACACACACACACACACACACACACACACACACACACACACACACACACACACACACACACACACACACACCACACATACGCACGCACGCACGCACGCACGCACGCACGCACGCACGCACACACTCGCGCACGCGCGCACACACACACACACACACACACACACACACAACACACACACACACACACACACACACACACGCACGCACCTACGCATCTTTTTGACTCGGATTTCCATTGTTGGCAGAGTTTGGCAA
>CM031600.1:93546861-93551861 GCA_018398815.1 Conus ventricosus
ACTCCCCCCAATCCCCCAGAAAAATAAAAAAGGGAGAAAAAAAAGGGGGAAAAATAATTTAGAATGGCCAGGTTAAAAAATTAAATTAAACCCAAGGAGAAAAGGGGCCCTCAAAAACAATATTTCTTTTTTACAATTTTTCGAAAACAAAAAAAAATTTGGGGAAAAAGCAAACCCAAACCCGGGAAAAACAACAAAAAACAAAAAACAAACAGCCCCACGAAACGGATCTTTTAACCCGTACCCGTGGGTGACCCCGAAGGGGGGCCGGGAAAAAGGGGACTCTCCCAAAAAAACCCCTGTCCTTTCCGAGAGGACAGGGGGCGAAGATGGGGAAACCCAAAAGGGAACGTTTGTCCCTCTCCAAAAGGGGCCACGGCGGGAAATTTTGAAAGAACTGACTGATTTTCGATGAAAAAGGTAAAAAAACCGGGACTGGAGCAGGCGCCCCCCCCAGGGGCAAGTCTTTTCCGCCCGAGTAAAAGGACCCAACCTCCCTCAGAAAAGGGGGCCCCAAACAAAGGCCAGGCTGGTCACAGAGTAAAGCATACCCCAAAACTAATAGAAACGAAGCACGTGCACAGGTAAAAAACGGGCGAGGGGCCCGGGATAAAACCAAAAAAAAAATTCGAGAGAAAGGTACCCCCAAACCCGTAAAACTTGCAGGAAAAAACCCGGGGGGAAAAAAAGGGGGGGAAAAAAAAAACAAACCGAAGTTTAGCTGAACTAAACCAAGGGCAACCCCCCAAAAAAACCCAAAAAAAAAGACAACAGGGAAAAAAAAAAAAAAAAACCCCCCGGGGGGGGGGCCCCCCCGGGGGGGAACCAAAAACCCCCCAAAATGGGGTTTTTAAAAAAACCCCCCTTTTTGGGTTTAAAAGGGGCCCCCAAAAGGGTTTTGGGGAAGAACCCAAACCCCCCTTTTTCCCAAAGGGGTTTTTAAAAAATTTTAAAAAAAAGGGGGGGGAAAAAAAAAAACCCCCCCTTTTTTAAACCCCAAAACCCCCAAAAAATTCCAAAAACCCCCCCCCCCCAAAAAAAAAAACCCCTTTTTTCCCCCCCCCCCCCTTTTTCCCCCCCCCCCCCTCCCCCCCAAAAAAACCCCCCTTTTTTTTCCCCCTTTTCCCCCCCCCCCCCCCTTTTCCCCCCCCTTTTTAAAACCCCCCCAAACCCCTTTCCCCCGGGGGTTTTTTCCCCCCCCAAAAAACCCCCCCCCCCCCCTTTTTTCCCCCCCCTTCCCCCCCTTTTTCCCCCCAAACCCTTTTTGCCCCCCCCCTTTAAAAACCCCCCCAATTTTCCCCCAAAAACCAAAGGGGGGGAAAAAAAATTTTTTCCCCCCCCCCCCCCCCCCCCCCCCCCCCCCCCCGGGGGCCCCCCCCCCCCTTTTCCCCCCCCGGGTTTTTTGGGGGCCCCCCCCCCCCCCCAACCCCCTTTTTTCCCCCCCCCTTTCCCCCTTTCCCCCGGGCCCCCCCCGGGTTTTTTTTTTCCTTGGGGGGGCCCCCCCCTCCCCCCCCCCCCCCTTTTTTCCCCCCCCCCCCCCCCAAAAAACCCCCCCCCCCCCCCCCCTTTCCCCCCCCCCCCCCCCCCCTTTTTTTCCCCCCCCCCCCCCCCCCCTTTTTTTTTTTTTTTTAGGCCCCCCTTCCCCAAACCCCCCCTTTTTTCCCCCCCCCCTTTTTATTTGGGGGGGCCCCCCCCCCCCCAAAAAAATTTTTTTTCCCCCCCCTTCCCCCCCCCCCCCCGGGGGGCCCCAAAATTTTTTTTCCCTTTTTCCCCCCCCCCCCCCCCCCCCCCACCCCCCCCCGAAAGGGGGTTAAAAAACCCCCCCCCCCCCCCGGGGAAAAAAACCCCCCCCCCCCTTCCCCCCCCCCCCTTCCCCCCCAAAAACCCCCCCCCCCCTTTTTTTTCCCCCCCCCCCCCCCCCCCCCCAAAAAAACCCCCCCCCCCCCGGGTTTCCCCCCCCCCCCCCCCCTTAAAAAAACCCCCCTTTCCCCCCCACCCCCTTTTTTTTTTCCCCCCCCCCCCCTTTTTTTTTTTTTCCCCCGGGCCCCCCCCCCCTTTTTCCCCCCCCCCCCTTCCCCCCCTTTTTCCCCCCCCCCCCCCCCCCCAAACCCCCCCCCTTTTCCCAAAAAAACGTTTCCCCCCCCCCCCCCCCCCTTTTTTTCCCCCCCCCCCCCAAATCCCCCCCCTTTTCCCCCCCGGGCAAACCCCCCAACCCCCCAAAAAAAAACCCCCCCCCCCCCTTTTTTTCCCCCCCCCCCCCCCCCCCCGCCCCCCCTTCCCTTTTCCCCAATTTTTCCCCCCGGGCCCCAAAAAACCCCCCCCCACCCCCCCCCCCCCCAAAAACCCCCCCCCTTTTTTAAACCCCCCCCCCCCCCCCCAAAAAAAAATTTTTCCCCCCTTTTTTTTTAAAAATTTTCCCCCCCCCCCCCCAAACCCCCTAAAATTTTTCCCCCCCCCTTTTCCCCCCCCCCCCCCCCCCCAACCCCCCCCCCCTTAAACCCCCCCCCCCCCCCCCCCCCCCCCCTCCCAACCCCCCTCCCCCCCCTTTTTCCCCCCCCCCCCCCCCCCCCCCCCCTTTACCCCCTTCCCAAAACCCCCCCCCCTTTTCCCCCCCCCCGCCCCCCCCCCTTCCCCCCCCCCCCCCCTTTTCCCCCCCCCTCTTCCCCCCCCGGGCCCCCCCAAAAACCCCCCCCGGCCCCCCCCCCCCCCCCCCCCCCCCCCCCCACCCCCCCCGGAACCCCCCTCTTCCCCCCCTTTTTTTCCCCCCCCCCCCCTTTCCCCCAAAACCCCCCCCCCCCTTTTTAAACCCCCCCCCCCCCCCCCCCCCCACCCCCCCCTTTTTTTCCCGAAAACCCCCCCCCCCCCCCCCCACCCTTCCCCCCGGGGGGCCCCCCCCCCACCCCCCCTTTTCCCCCCTTTTTTTTTTTTTGGGGGGTTTCCCCCCGAATTTTTTTTTTTTAAAACCCCCCCCGGATTTCCCCCCCCCCCCTTTCCCCCCCCCCCTTTTTGGGGGCCCCCCCCGGGGCCCCCCGGGCCCCCCCCCCCCCTTTAAAAAACCCCCCCCCTTTTTTTCCCCCCCCCTTTTTTTTTAACCCCCCCTTTTTTCCCCCCCCCCCCCCCCTTTTTCCCCCCCCCCCCCCCTTTTTTCCCCCGCCCCCCCCCCCCAAATTTAAAAAAATTTTCCCCCAAAAAAAAAACCCCCCCCCCCCCCAAAAAAAAAAATTTTTTTCCCCCTTTTTTTTTTGGGGGGGGGGGGGCCCCCCCCCCCCCCCCCCCCCCCCTTTTTTTCCCCCCCCCCCCCCCCCCCCCCCCCCCCCCCCCCCCCCCCCCCCCCCACCCCCCCCCCCCCCCCCCCCTTTTTTTCCCCCCCCCCCCACCCCCCCCCCACCCTTTTTTCCCCCCCCCCCCCCCCCCCCCCCCCCCCCCCCCCCCCCTTCCCCCCCCGGGCCCCCCCCCCCCCACCCCCCCCTTTTTTTTGGGGCCCCCCTTTTTAAAAAAGGCCCCCCCCCCCCCCCCCCCCCCCCCCCTTTTTTGGGGGGGGTTTAAAAAAAAAAAACCCCCCCCAAAAAAAAACCCCCCCCCCCCCTTTTTTGGGGTTTTTCCCCCCCCCCCCCCTTTTTCCCCCCCCCCCCCCCGGGGGGTTTTTGGGGGGGGGGTTTTGGGGGGGGGTGGGGGGGTTTGGGTTTTGGGGGGGGGGTTTGGGGGGTTTTTTTGGGGGGGTTTTTTTTTTTTTCCCCCAAAAAAAAGGGGTTTTTTTTTGGGGGGGTTTTTGGGGGGGGGGGGGGGGGGGGGTTTTTTTTTTCCCCCCCCAAAAAAAAATTTTTCCCCCCCCCCCCCCCGGGGGGTTTGGGGGGGGGGGGGTGGGGGGGGGAAAGGGCCCCAAAAATTTTTTTTGGGGGGGGGCCCCCCCCAAAACCCCCCCCCCCAAAAATTTAAATTTAAAAAAAAATTCCAAAAAAAAAAAAGGGGGAAAAAAAAAAAACCCCAAGGGGAAAAAAAAAAAAAGGGGGGGGGGGGGGGGGGAAAAAAAAACCCCAAAAAAAAAAAAAAAGGGGGGGGGAAAAAAAAAAAAAAAAGGGGGGGGGGGGAAAAGGAAAACCCCCTTTAAAAATATAAAAAAAAAAAATTTTTGGGGGGCCCCCCCCTTTTAAATTCCAATTTTTTTTGGGGGGGTTGGGGGGGGGGTTTGGGGGGGGGTTTTTTTTTGGGGGGGGGGGGGCCCCCCCTTTTTTTTTTTTCATGGGGGGGGGGGGGGGGGGTTTTTTTGGGGTTTGGGGGGGTTTTGGGGGCCCCCGGGGGGGCCCCCCCTTTTTTTTTTGGGGGGGGGCCCCCAAAAACCCCCCCCCCCCGGGGTTTGGGTTTGGGGGGGTTTTTGGGGGGGGGTGGGGGGGGGGGGGGGGGGGAAAAAAAAAAAGAAAAGGGGGGGAAAAAAAAGGAAAAAAAAAACCCCCCAAAAAAAAACCCCAAAAATTTTTTGTTTTTTTTAAAAAAAAGTTGGTTTTTTCCCCCCCCCCAAAAAAAAAAGGTTCCCCGGGGAAAAAAAAAAATTAAATTTTTTAAAAAAAAAATTTTTTTTAAAAAAAAAACCCCCCAAATTTTTTGTTTTTAAAAAAAAAAAAACTCGGAAAAGGAAAATTAAAAAAAAAAACCCCAAAAATTTTTCCCCCCCCCAAAAAAAAATTTTTTTTTTTAAAAAAAAAAAAACAAAAAAGGTTGGGGGGAAAAAAATTTTTTTTTGGGAAAAAAACGGGGGAAAAAATTTTGGGGGGGGGGCCCCCCCCTTTTTTTTTTTTTTCCCCTTTTTTTTTTGTTTTTCCCCCTTTTCCCCCCCCTTTCCCCCCCCCCCCCCCTTTTTTTTTTCCCTTTTTTTAAAAAAACCCCCCCCAAAAAAAAAAAATTTTTTTCCTTTTTTTTGGGAAAAATTTTTTCCCCAAACCCCCCTAAAACCCCCCCTCCCCCCCCCCTCACCCTCTGCAACCACCTCCCCTTTTCCGCACTCC
>CM031600.1:93559361-93564361 GCA_018398815.1 Conus ventricosus
AAAAAATGGTATTTTGGGGTTCCCCAAAAAAAACCTTAAACTCGAGGGGCCAAACCCACAAGTCTGATTTTAAAAATTGAAGAAGTCATAATTGGGGGCGAAACAGTAAAGAATTTCCCACACCCAAATGATTACGTTCAAATTTATTTCCACCTCCATTGAAACGTGCACAGTGGTAATCTGTTGGATGGGGAAACTTTTTGGCAGGCAAATTTTGGGAACCTTTTTTCAATGGGCCAATTTTAGGCGGTATCTTTATACTTAAGGAAAAAGAAATTGGCAGAAATATGAAAATAAAGGGTGGGGTCCTTTCGGTCGGACGGTCCTACGAAAGGGTTTTTGTGAAGTGTGTGTGTCGGGGGGGGGGGTTGTGGGGGGTTTATCTCATGTCATACGTTTCCTGAAATTTAAAAAAGTGAACTTGTTAATTGTCTTATTGTGTTTTTAGAGCTAAAAAGCCATCTTGTCGAATAGTATAAGTACTGTTATAGTCCAATGTTTTTCCGTAAAATTCATGTCGAGTAAGTTGCGCAATAGCTTCCTTTTTTACTTTTGCTCCCCCATTCCCCCCCCCCCCCACCTCCCCCCCCTCCCCACCCCCCCCCCCCTTTTTTTTTTTTTTTTTTTCCCCCTCGTCCTTGTCTTTGTCCAGTGTTCCTTTCCCTCCTCATCCCTGTCTCTCTCTCTCTCTTTTTTCTGTTCCCCCCCCTTTTCTCTCCTTTTTTCCTTCTCTCTTTTTTTCCTTTCCCCTCTCTCTCTCTCTCTCTCGTCGCTCTTTCTTCCCCCCCCTCTCTCTTTCTCCTCCCCCCCCCCTTTTCTCCTTCTTTCTCTCTGTGTTTCTTTGGACTCTCCCTTTTTTCTCTCTTCTTCTCTCCCTCTCTCTTTCCCCTCTCTCTTCTCTCTCTCCCCTCTCTTCCCTTTTTGTCTTTGTCCTTGGTTTCTCTTTCCCCCCCACCTCTAGTCCTCTCTCTTCCCCTCAATTTTTTCCCCACCCCCACCCCCCCCCATTCCCTCTCTTTTTCTTCCTTATCCGTACCCCCCCTACCCCAATCCCCACTATCCCCAACCACAAACACCCCCCCCCACCCCCCTCCCCGTTCCCCCTCCTTTTTGTTATTTTCTACCCTTGTCCCCGACCCCCACCCCACCCCACTTTTTTCCCCCCTTTCCCCCTTTCCCCCCCCCCCCTCCTCTCTCTCTCCTTCTTGCATTGGTTTGTGTTTTTGGAAAAACGTGAAGTTTAAAAGGAGGAACTGGATGAGCCTAGCGCACACTGAACTGTTTTTTCTTGACTGTTTTCAAATGGTCACATTTCACACTCTCCCTGAGAAGCCTGGGGCAAAGCTCGAGTTTTAATTTGATTTTACCCTTTTGTGGAGAAAATGAAGAATTGTTTTTACCTTTATATATTATAAATTTTTATAAAAATAAATATATATATATATATTATAAAATTTTATTTTTATATAAAAATATATTAATCTTTTTTGTGTTGTGTGTTTTGTGTGGGTGAAGAAGATAACTACAAAACAAATTATACTGCAGCGGACGACGACGATGATATGAAGATATGGGTTATAATATCACTGATTACTCCCCTTTCGACCAAAAGAGGAGGTCATGTTGTGGGTATTTTTGTCTCCACAGCGAAGGGGTGCAGTCGTTGAAGAAAAAACTCCCTGTGTTTGGGGAGAGGCCACGAGCTGGGCAATTTCCCCCTCTCATCATTTTAAAACGAGGCGGACGGGGCAAAGAGAGAGAGGAGACGGGAAGGGTCAAAGGGCCCCGACCCCTGTAACCCCCCTCTTATCACCTGCCCCCCGCAGGCCCGCTGCGGGGCAGGAAATGACAAGACAGACAGATGGGGCGACCCACAAAACGGGAGGGGAGGCTTGGGGTGCCCCCGCCCCCCCTCCCCACCCCCCCCCCCCCCCCCCCAGCCATCCACTCTCTCCCTATGACAATCCCCCCTTTGGGGGATTAGTGAAAACCCACTTCCCTCACCCCCCGCCCTTTTACAACGGGGCACCCCCCCCCTTGGTTCCCTGGCTCCCCCCGTTATCTCGCTGAAAGGCTCTTACCCAAACAGCTTCCCCCGGGGTGGATCACGCAACAGGGGGGGGGGGTTAATTTTATTTGAAGGGGGTCCACATGTTGGGCTCACGCCGGAGCCACAATGTGGGCCCAACCCACCATTGTTGGGGATTGTGAGACACAAGGTCATCCCTCAATTAAGGCCTACCTACCCTTGTTTTGCTTGGTGAGGACACGGGGCATCACACAATTGGGCTACCTATCATTGTTTTGCATTGGTGGGGACAAGGGGCCGGAAATTTTACGGGGGTTTATCTTCCCGGGTGTGGCGCAAGTGATGTGGTTCAACAAACCTTTTTTTTTTAGTGTTTTTTATCTTGAGGCGCCCGTGTACGTGCCCAATGGGTCACCTGTGGGGAAGCGTTATGGGTTGGTACACACGCCTGACAAAATTTTTGGTGAAAACTGAAACTTTTCACTGGTGAACGTACAGGATGTGGGTTTGTGATGGTTTTTAATTAACACTTTGGGGGTCAAGACTTAGGGTGCGTACAGTGCATAATTTGCCGGGCCGGGGTGAAGTACGAGGTGACTGTGACCTGGCTGTGTCACCCCCACCTACAGACAAATTGTGGGTTTGGATTACTTTGTCCACGGGCCTACAGTGATAAAAAATTGATGGTTGGATACTAGCTCGTGTCACACAGATCATACAGTGACAAGTGAATTGAGCGGATGGTTATACTGACGTGTGTGACACGAACCATAACGTGACAAATGAACTCAGTGGATGGTTATACTGACGTGTATGACACGAACTATACACTGACACATGAACTCAGTGGATGGTAAAACTGACGTGTGTGACACGAATTATACAGTGACACATGAACTGAGTGGTTGGATCGGTTTGTGTGTAAAAGATCACGCGGTGATAAATAAACTGAGTGGTTGGATATTGACTCGTGTGACAAAACATACCGTGACAATTGAAGTAAGTGCATTGGATACTGCCTTGCCTGGCACAGACATTACAGGTACAATTAAACTGAATTCGTTGGATACTGGCTTTGTGTGACACAGACTATGCAAAGACAAAACTGAGAGGCGTGTATAATACGAATCATAGTGGGACCAACACACTCTGTGGCTGGACACTGCCGTGTTTGACACAGACGTATGGTCTGATCTGAGTAATCTGAGTGGCTCATTACTGGTCTGTGTGACACAAATCATACAGGGACACATCGATTGGTTGGATACTGGCTTATGTGACGCAGACCATACAGTTACTCATAAATTGAGTGGTTGCGTACTGGTTTTTGTGACACAGACGATCCAGCAACAAATACGCAGAATGGCTGCATACAAGCTTGTGTGACACAGACCATACAGTAACAAAGTGAATGTTGGCATGCTGGCTTGTGTGACACAGACCATACAGTAACAAAGTGAATGTTGGCATGCCGGCTTATGTGACACAGACCATACAGTAGCAAAGTGAATGTTGGCATGCTGGCTTGTGTGACACAGATCACGGAGTGACAAAGTAGGCTGTATGCGAAACAGAACATACAGTAGCAAATGAATTGAATACCATGACAAATAAACCGAGCGGTTGGATACTGGCTTTATGTGAAACAGACTATACAGTAGCAAATAAATTGAATGGCTGCATACTTTTTTTTCTCATACCTGCATACTTTTTTTCCTCTCATACAGACCTTACAGTGACATACAAACTGAGTGGTTGAATAGTGGCTTGTGTGACACGGACCATACAATGACAGATAAAATGAGT
The DNA here is from genome assembly GCA_018398815.1 of Conus ventricosus. NCBI lineage: Eukaryota > Metazoa > Mollusca > Gastropoda > Neogastropoda > Conidae > Conus > Conus ventricosus. The sequence goes on from CM031600.1 coordinate 93,563,197, forward strand.
GGTAAAAAACTACCTCGTGTGACACACAGTAAAGACCTTCAGTTTGACGAAGAATCTTGCGTGGTTTGACGGTTTTATGACGTACAACTCTACTTTGCTAAATGACTACCGTTTTAATGATTATGCTTCAGACGGAATCCAACGCTTTTTTCTTCAAACCCTTGAAGTCATTTGTAACACGCTGATAGGAACACGTGAGCAGTAATAATGAAGACTTGATGATATCGTACACATTTGGAGGAAGAGTACGTTCGGAATCGCAGTGGAAGAGAAAAGTGATGACAGGTTTACCCTAATGGATTCGGAGTTTAATTCATAGAGAACCATCCTGAACGGGAGATTCCATATGTGCGTTACAGGCATCTCCCTGTCAGTAACTTTTACTCAGAAATCTGAACATAAATTCTGCGCCAGCGTGCGTATTTGCACTCATCTTCAATGACTGTTTCCTCAAAACTATAAAAACAAAGGATGCGTATTCCTCTTACGTCAAGCTGCAGGTTGTAAACGAATGACTGTGAAAGTAGAGTCTAGAACGGTGTCTTCGTACTCCTTCACACAAAGTCGGAACTGCCCAATGAATCTACGTCCTTTTAGCTCCAGTCTCCCAGCGCTGTGCAGACAATATACACACTGCGTGTCAAAGCGTGTAAGTTGGTCCAGAGGTTCTGTCCAGGGTATTGGAGAACCTTCCCGATCACCAGTCACCAAGGAAACATCATGGCAGTGTGAGCTACCCTGGCGATCCTAAAGGCGACTGTCCGTAGAACATTGAACTATGAATAAAACATAGGGGAATGCCAGGATGATGCTGACAGAGCCTTGTGTCAACAGATCCTTCAGTCAGGCAGTGAGGGATAGAGGCTGTCACGACCAAGAGATACCAGAGACACTCCATCGTGTAGCGAGGGAACATTCTTATCTATAGTTTGATCACACTAAGAGATACCAGAGACACTCTATCGTGTAGGGAGGGAACATTCCTATCTACAGTTTGATCACACTAAGAGATACCAGAGACACTCTATTGTGTAGCGAGGGAACATTCCTACTATAGTTTGATCACACTAAGAGATACCAGAGACACTCTATTGTGTAGCGAGGGAAACATTCCTATCTATAGTTTGACCAAACTAAGAGATATTGTCTTGCGTAGGGAAAGAGC
>CM031600.1:93569361-93574361 GCA_018398815.1 Conus ventricosus
TCATGTTATCACAAGCATATCTTAATACATTCAGCTAATTCTGAAGGTCGCTTGGTGTAGTAGACAGCAATGAGACATCACCAACAAGCAGCAAATGATTCGGTGATACCTGGAAGTAACTAACTCCATGTTTACTCTTTTCATTCAAATGGTTTGCTAACTGTTTTATGAAAACTGAAAATAACGCAAGACTTTAGAACAGATCCCTTTCTGATTCCAATCGGTGTTTCACACGTATAGGAAAGTTCTTGGTTCGCTTGGATACAGTAAATAAAGAATGATGTATAGCCTTGAATGAGGCTATAAATATGTCTGTCACGCCCTGTGGTTTAATACATAGCGAAAGTTTATAATGTCGAACAGAATCAAGGGCCTTTTTAATGTCTGCAAAAGCGACGTACAGTTCCATATCTTTTTTTAAAATTATTATTCATGGAGTTCTTAACAGCGGCATATAAAGTAAATATCTGGTCGTCTCTGTCGATTATTTTTTTTCTGGAATCCTGCACGGCATTCTGAAATTATATTTTTGCTTTCTTGCCGCGTGTACAGTCTGGCATTTAGTATTTTGAAGGAAAAAAAAAACGCTCTTGAAAGGATTAAACTATTCGTCTATACTAATGTCATTCATGATTTTTGTGGGTCTGTTTTCATATCTCATATTTCTACTAGGGCTCCAGTCTGAGGGATCATCGGTTTCCTCGGTTAATACTTCTAATGACTGTTTTCTAGAAGCTTATTTTCCATCCTTACTAAGTATTCATATTTCTTTCACGCATGAACATATACTACTCTGGCTTCTTCAACCCGAGTCTTAACTTCTTTCTGAGTGAAGGATTTCTTATGTAATGCATGGAATATTTTTTTTCTTAGTTTCTTTCTTGACTTTGCAGCATTTGACGTCATACCATCCTGTCCTTTCTTTTCTGTTGGTGCCACTGCGTTTCAGCATGCATTTGCTCGATTCCGTTTAACATTGTACAACTGTTTCCACACAGCTGTCTGTGTCCTTTTCCAAGTTATTTGTTGGAGTTTTTTTGTTGATGACGTTTTCTTTTCTGCTTAGATTTTGAACTAAACATGGATCTCATAACATTGAGAAATTATGTCAATCTGATGATTTTGTTGTATGTTGATGATGCTATTTTATGATATAACAGAAAAAACAACTGATTTTATAGCTTTGAATGCATTACATAATTCTTGTACATTATGGAAACTCGAAGTAAATGATACTAGAATTAGAGTGATCATGTTTTATTGCATTGATGATTTAGGCCTACTTGATATTTTCACATATGAGAACGAAACGCTTAAAAATGTCAGTTCTTTCAGATATCTTGGGCTTGAATTTTCTAAACTAGAAACTTTTACAAAGGAAAGGAAAACATGACAAGAGTTTTCATTCGGTGTGTGTGTGTGTGTGTGTGTGTGTGTGTGTGTGTGTGTGTGTGTGTCTGTGTGTGTCTGTGTGTGTGTGTGTGTGTGTGTGTGTGTGTGTGTGTCTGTGTGTGTCTGTGTGTGTGTGTCTGTGTGGTGTGTGTGTGTGTGTGTGTGTCTGTGTGTGTGTGTGTGTGTGTCTGTGTGTGTGTGTGTGTGTGTGTGTGTGTGTGTGTGTGTGTGTGTGTGTGTGTGTCTGTGTGTGTCTGTGTGTGTGTGTCTGTGTGTGTGTGTGTGTGTGTGTGTGTGTGTGTGTGTGTGTGTGTCTGTGTGTGCGTGTCTGTGTGTGTGTGTGCGCGCGCGCGCGCGCGCACGCGAGTTAATGCGCACTCGCGTGCGAGTATCTGTGCACGTTTTCGTGAGGTGTGGTGATATAGCGAGTGACATGGCTTTCTAGCGTGAAGATGTGGCTGTGGATGTTTTATGCAGTGACTGTAAAGTGTTGCTTCATTTCACACTTCATAGTCAGTCAGGGTAGTCGGTGAAAGCCTGTCACAGCAACCAATAGGGCTTTTCTCTGTGTGTGTATATATATGCATGCGTGTGTGTGTGTGTGTGTGTGTGTGTGTGTGTGGTGTGTGAGAGAGAGAGAGAGAGAGAGAGAGAGAGAGAGAGAGAGAGAGAGAGAGAGAGAACTTGTAAACAAATGAGCACATGCGTTTATGGGGAAAAAATGATACGTGCCTTGCCCTATATGCAGAAGTTGAATATATCAAGTCCATGCATATTCAATACATTCCCTCCATTCCTTACTCCATCTGTCTCTCTGTCTCTCCCCCCATCTCTCTCTCTCTCTCTCTCTCTCTCCTCTCTCTCTTCTTCTTCTTCTTCTTCTTCTTCTCTCTGTCCCTCTGTCTCTGTCTCTGTCCCTCTGTCTCTGTCTCTGTCTCTCTGTCTGTCTGTCTCTCTCTGTCTCTCCCCCTCTCTCTCTCTGTCTCTCCCCTCTCTCTCTCTCTCTCTCTCTCTCTCTCTCTCTCTCTCTCTCTCATTCTCCGTTTCTTTGTCTCTCTCGCTCTGTCTTTCTCTGTCTCTCTCTGTCTCTCTGTCTGTCTGTCTGTCTGTCCCTCCGCCCCCCCCCTCTCTCTCTCTCTCTCTCTCTCTCTCTCTCTCTCTCTCTGTCTCGCTCCCTTTCATTTTTTTTTTCGCGAAATTTGCACTCGCCTCCTTGAAAGCGAGAGCGGCATGAAATGTTTACGAATGCCTACATTATACCCTCGGCACCAAAGATCCCCCCCTCTCTCTCTCTCTCTCTCTCTCTCTCTCTCTCTCTCTCTCTCTCTGTACCGCTCTGTCTGTCTCGCTCTGTGTTTCTCTGTCTCCCTCGCTCTGTTTTTCTCTGTCTCTCTCTGTCTCTCTGTCTGTCTGTCCCTGTCTCTGTCCCTCTGTCTCTCTCTCTCTCTCTCCTCTCTCTCTCTCTCTCTCTCTCTCTCTCTCTCTCTCTCTCTCTCTCTCTCTCTTTCATTTTTTTTTCTCGCGAAATTTGCACTCGTCTCCTTGTCGGCGAGAGCGGCATGAATGTTTACCAATGCCTACATTATACCCTCGACACCAAAGACTCTCTCTCTCTCTCTCTCTCTCTCTCTCTCTCTCTCTCTCTCCTTTCCCCTTTTCACTCTCTCTCTAGCTAATGACATTACCTGCACATCAGGAGTTAGACAAGAGATGCTTTCAACCCTGTCGTTTTCTCTCTCTCTTTAGAAACAAATTGGCGATAGCATCAATCAATACCAGTCGACACGGCGCCGTGTGTTTCACTGATGTCTTTGAATTATTTATTTGACTGATGGCCAATAATGTCATTGTGATGCCAGATACGGTGATGGGTTTACAGACATGGATGAATGGCTGGCATCGTGCCGCTACCTCTCGGCAGATCCAAGGGAACAGGCAGGAGGGAAAGTGGTTTCAGAGCGTCTGTCAAGGGTGGCGGTGTAGGTGGCAGCAAAGGCGATGAACCAACCAATGGTGTTGCAATACGTGTTGTTGTTTATGTTCATGGGAACATTCTTCTGTGTTCGTTTGAGCTTCTTCTTCTTCTCCTTCTTCGTCTTCTTCTGCGTACGCAGGCAATCAACTCCTGCGGACACCCCCTGTATAGGAAGTGGAGTTTTGTGTGTATGACCGTTTTTTTTTAATCCCGCCATTAAGGCAGCCATACTGCAACTTCGGGGGAAGGTGCATGCTATATGTAACGTGTCATCCATACCAACGGCCAAACTAGCCTTCTCTTCCGAAAGTTGGTGATGGATTTTACGTGCGTGCGTTCACACACAGAACCTCGGTTTATAGTCTCATTCGAAGGACTGTATGGGACATGGAGTCAAAACCAATGTTAACTCCGAGGGAAAAATCCCTCTGTACCGAAACGGCCCGGCGGAGATTCGAACCCGCAACCCCAAGATTACGAGTCCGGCGCTCTACCACTGAGCTATTCCGGCCCCCAGTTTGAGCTTCACTGCTGTAGGCAAGAATCTTGCTAGTCGAGCGAAAATGTCTTAAGACTGAAACTGACCGACGTCTTACCGAGAATAGCTGAAACACAACATGGGGCGATGTAATAGTGACTTAATACACAATACAAGACAGATAAATGTCGATGAAGATCTTCTTATGGTGTCACAAACTGAAGATGCGAAGCATGCCCCCCCCCCCCCCCCCCTCTCCCCCCCTCCCCAAACATTACACTCCACATGGCTGTCAGCAGAGGAATTGCGGGGTCTTCCTTTATCGACATCGGTGACAGACATTACTGACACCCGTTACAATCTGTTTTGTCGCGAGCTTGAAAAATGTTTGAGATGATAATTATCTCCCTTTTATTCATTCAACACGTTGTCTGATTCTCAGATGCAGTCAGTAACGCGTATGGGTATGAAAGATGTGGTTAGACAGTCGTGTTTGCCGTTGGCTGTTGGTTCATTTATTTGCTTTGAAGACAGTCTGGAATCGGGAAGCGAACTTTGAACGGCGCCCTTTGCAGTGAAAGAAATCGTTTTCCAGTAAACTCCGTCACTGATTTTCATTTACACCCCCTCCTTCCTCATTTCCTCCCTACCATTCCTCCCCCCCCCCCCCCCCGCCCCATTTCTCTCCCCAATCTCTTTTGTCTTACTTCTTTCAATCATCTATGTTTATGATCACCCCCCCCCCCCCCCCATTCACACACCTCTCTCCCCCATAATGCTCACACGCGCTGTGTGGCAGGACTTTTAACATTCTTCTTCTTCTTCTTCTTCTTCTTCTTCTTCTTCTTCTTCTTCTTCTTCTCCTCCTCCTCCTCCTCCTCCTCCTCCTCCTCCTCCTCTGTACTCCTCCTCCTCCTCCTCTTTTCTTCTTCTTCTTCTTCTTCTTCCTTCTCCTCCTTCTCTTCCTCCTCTTCTTCGTCTTCCCTCTCTTCGTCTTCTTCTTCTTCTTCTTCTTCTTCTTCTTCTTCTTCTTCTTCTTCTTCTTCTTCTTCTTCTTCGAATTCTTCGATTTTTTCTTCTTCGAATTCTTCTTCTTATTCTTCTTCGAATTCTTCTTCTTCGAATTCTTCTTCTATGTTTACACGTAGAAGTGAC
>CM031600.1:93586861-93599361 GCA_018398815.1 Conus ventricosus
GTCTCTTCTTGTTCATGTATGCCGAGAGGTAAACTGCTTTTTCATGCTCTCTGCCGCTCTTTCACACAACAATTAAAAACATCTAATGCCTCGTCTACATTAATATCAATCAGACTAATTGCCCCTTGCATACCGCTCTTGCATTTCATTAGAAAAAATCGCATTTTTAAACAAATCAACATGATCTTCATTCCAGACAAATTTCTCAATCGTACAGCGCCTGTTGTTTACTTGTGTACAGTTCTTGTCATGACATGAGACGGTGAGGTTCAGTTCCACAGGCATATGATCAGACTCAATTTTCTCAGATACACACATCTCACACCAATCAGAAATGATCGAAAAACATGTCAAAGGACATCAAAAAATAGTCGTTAACGCTGCTCCATTATCACATATGTATGTGTAGCGACCTTGAAGGTCGCCCTTACACACGCCGTTTAAAATGCACAGTTTCAGAGCAATACACAGATTGAGAAGTTAGTTTCCCATAATTATTTAGCACAGTATCTTCAGAGTTTCGAACATGAACTGGTCCACTTTTATGTTGATCATCATACACAGATATGTTTTCTTCAAAATCATAAGAAAAGTTTGAAACTCTGCTATTCAGGTCACCGCCAACAATCACATACATTTCATCTTTAATAAAAGTAAGCAATCACACAAAAATTCTTCAAGCAAAGAAACTCCATTTTCCTTATCAAAATGAGAGTAATATGGAGAGCCTCTGGAGGAATATATGCGCACACATACATAACATGTTTCATTGTGCCAAGTAAGGATTTATCAATAATAAAGGCATAAAACAAATCCGATGCAACCTCCACTACTTTAACTAGGGACAGATATCTTTTTTCACCAGGCCCCCAGTCACCGGAACGCCTTCCACGTGCCGTGAACTTTAAAGCAGGTTTACAGTACACATTGTATCCAGCAAACATAGGCGAATGAAAAACATCAACAAATGTTTCAACAAAACATACGAAATCAAAACTAGAAACGTATGAAATAAAATCGTTATTATTCATTTTCGAAAGTAATCCATTTATATTCAAATGAAGGAATGAAATAGATTTCAGTTTATTATGAATGTCAACGTGACACGAATCTTGATTTCCAGTAGGATGGACATTTCCAGAAAACACACCAACGTCTGTATGTTCATATTTTCAACTGCCTCTGGGATGACCGAGTTTTCACCAGAGTCAAAAACCATTCTATTTCCAGCTTCACGTGCTGACGTAGTTGAACACAGGGTTGGCACAGTCGGTGTCGATTCTGTATGGGTTCCTTTTCGTAGTGCGGACACATTACTATTTAAATTAAAGGACCGGCCCCAAATTCCTATCTCAGTTCAACGAGTCTGTCGTCAATCCCTACAGTGTAACGCTTGCCGTCGACGAGGAGGTAGTTGAAGATCATGGTCGCGCGTTTGCCGTCATTCCTAGCTTTTTGAGATGGGGAGTCAACCTTTTCCTCACATCACGCACTTTAGTGGAGAAGTCCTCACCTATGAAAATATTGCTGCCTTTCAGTTTGCGCTTTGACTTCAGGATCTCCACCTTCTGTTTGTAGAAGACACACCTTGCGATCACTGGGAGTCCTGCGGTTGTTGAGTCGATGAACCCTGTCAAATTCGATGTCTGAGACAACTCCAATTTATCTGTAGCAAGGTCTTTCAACGTGTTTTCACAATCTGCAGGGGTCTCACTTCTGCGCGAGGTAATCCATAAAAATCAGATTGTTTCTCTTGGATCTCCCCTCGAGATCATCAGTTTTGTTTTCCAAGTCCTCAATTTTTCTCGTCAGGTCCAGGTTTTGCTGCTGCAGGCTGCTGACTTGCTCCGGAGATTCCCCAGTTCCCCCTGCATGATAACGTACTCCTCGCGCAGGGCGTGCAGATCTGCTTCACCTCATCTAGCTTGGCGTCAAACTTCCGCTCCATGGAGTTTACTTGCACATAAACGTCGGCAAGCGAAAGTTCTTTCCCTGGTAAACTGGAGGGCTCGTCTAGGGGATGGCCAGGTCTCTCCATGCTGGGTCTACGACTTGCTGTTCCTCCGCTGGCCAGTCGGGTCTGCCTCATGTCTTGGTCTGGGATGGGTTTGGCCTGGGTTGGTCTCAACGTTCCACACTGGAGGAGAAAACCTCCCAGAACAAATACGAGAGGAGCAGGCCTAACATCGCACCGTCTGCTCTGCGCCTTAACTTTATCATGGCGACCCGCATAACAAGTTTCTGCCTCGCTCGTTTGAACATAAAAACACTGAAATACTAAGCAGAAACTGCCACATATGCCTGAATCCGTACTTCCAGACGGCATAGTTCTTCACGAAGTACTTGACCAAATCTGGAGATGTAGCTCGTTCTTATACCATCAAAATAGACTTATAATCCGGAGAGCATTGGATGTGCGATTCGGTACCAACACCCAACTCACATCCCCCACAGAGAGAGAGAGAGAGAGAGAGAGAGAGAGAGAAGAGAGAGATCGAGAGGAGAGAGAGAGAGAGAGGAGGGAGAGAGAGTGGGGAGTGAGAGGAGAGAAGGCAGAGAGACAGCAGACAGACAGACAGACAGACAGACAGACAGACTGAGATAGAGAGAGAGACAGACAGACATATAGATTTCACACACTCGCGCGCGCGCGCGCGCGCGCGCACACACACACACACACACACACACACACACACACACACACACACCACACACACACACACACACACACACACCATATGCAATAAATGTTTAGACATCCCCTTCACCCCTCCCCCCCCCCCCCCCCCCCTCTCCCCGCCCTAAACTAATACATACCAATGTGACGGACGTATTTCGTCCAGTCCCAATTTTGGGGACACGTTTGACCGGAACAGGTAAACCGGTAAAACCGGTTGACTGTTTACCTGACAGCTACTCAACCTGGTCTTGTGTTAGTCGGATGAGCAAGGATTTCCCTTCAGTTTCCGAAGAGCTACCGGCCAAGCAAACATTTGAGAGAGCGAAGGGAGACTGAAGGTGTGTCCTCGCTGGCAGTCAGGTGTCGAGGAATCCCCCGTGTCCGACCTGGAACTGACTGCCATCCGGGTGTGGGGTGCACCCCGTGCCCAGTCACTGTCCCTACCCCGTGGGGGTATGGAGAGGCTGACCGAGTGGTCAGTAGACATTGTATGTGCATTGCCATCCGGGTGTGGGGTGCAGCCCATGCCCAGCCGCCGTCCCTACCCGTGGGGGTATGGAGAGGCTGACCGAGTGGTCAGTAGACATTGTATGTGCATTGCCATCCGGATGTGGGGTGCACCCCGTGCCCAGCCACTGTCCCTACCCCGTGGGGGTATGGAGAGGCTGACCGAGTGGTCAGTAGACATTGTGTGTGCATTGCCATCCGGGTGTGGGGTGCAGTCCGTGCCCAGCCGCCGTCTCTACCCCGTGGGATATGGAGAAGCTGTCCGTGAGGTCAGCAACGAGCTAGCGTATCAAAGGGCTTCAGAGTTCGTCGGGACGACGTCTTGCGTTTTTTCTGTTGTGTGGGAGTCCCTGGAAGGACTCCACAAACTACTTACGTGAGCGGTTTCTGAACTGTGTGAGGACTGTGTGACTAGGTCCAGATGCGGCCAAGTGCATGGACTATTTGTGGTGACACTGCTGTGGGCGCCAGCTTGCTTTGATGTGACAATATAGTATCTAGTGTGGTTGTACGCCCTTTGGTGGTGGCGAGAAATTTATGCTGTGCCTGTTGATCATGCTTGTTATGTAATATGTATTTGTTATAATTTGATGGTTCAAGCAGCAAAAGAAAAAAAAAAACACAGCAAACTTAATCTGTTGCCTGGCTATCTATGTTCGTGTGGTGTGGGGGTGTGTAGGGCAATGTCGTGCACCGCACACCAACAGTAACACCAGTAACTGGAAATAATTCAGGGTCACTTCCTTGAAGCACGAGGAAGGCAACGAATGGTCATCTAGCATGTCTGAGAAAGACACTGACATGAAGATGTCTACATACAAAATACCGTCCACATATTTCTTCTTTTTTTTTTTCTTTCTTTTCTTTTTTTTTTTTTTTTGATCACGTGCTCCTGTCTCTGACCCTACCATACAGAAAAGACATCTGTTTGTCTGCCTTTTTGTCTGTCTGTCTATCTGTCTGTCTGTCTGTCTCTGCCGTGTCTTGTCTCTCTCTCTCTGTGTTATACAAACGGGCATTGCAAGCAGGACGTCATGGGTATGTAACTGTTTCACTGTAGGACCAAATGTAGCCTCCATTTGTGTTTGCGTTTGCGTTGTTGTTGTTGTTGTTGTTTACTTTTCACGTCTTCCGTTTCAGTACAGAAGCCTTTCATTACAAAAGGTTAAAAAAGCGCCAGAAAAAAACTAACCTTTCAATAAGGAAATGACAGACGAGTCGATGAAGAAAATTATAGTAGCCAAGCAGTTCTATCCAATGTGGAAAACGACAAAGATCAATGTAATACGGGAAATGGCCATTAAGTGTGGAAAATAACATTAAGACTACCCGTCTAATGTGGAAATAACAGACAAGACACACCATCCAATATAGTCGATGACAGTCGAAAGAATTTATCCAGTGTGAACAAAAACAGGCACAACAATGTGTGAACAATGGCAGACAATCTATTCAATATGGACAGTAGCAGACAAAGTAATCCATTTAATGCGGTAAATGACAATCAAGATAATCCATCTAATCCATGTAAAAATAGGCAAACAAAACGTGTCATTAAAATGGCAAACAAGACGTATCATTGAACGAGGTCGATCACCGAGACATCAGTCCATCGAATGTAGCCAGTGACTATCAAACCAACCTGTGCAATGCCGACAATGACAGACAAAAATTCATCCATAATGGACAACGACAGTCAAAACAATCCATTCAATGTCGACAATGACAGACAACAATTCATCCATTATGGACAATGACAGTCAAAACAATCCATTCAATGTCGACAATGACAGACAACAATTCATCCATTGTGGACAACGACAGTCAAACAATCCATTCAATGTCGACAATGACAGACAACAATTCATCCATTATGGACAATGACAGTCAAAACAATCCATTCAATGTCGACAATGACAGACAACAATTCATCCATTATGGACAATGACAGTCAAAACAATCCATTCAATGTTTGACAATGACAGAGAACAATTCATCCATTATGGACAACGACAGTCAAAACAATTCATTTAATGTCGACAATGACAGACAACAATTCATCCATTATGGACAATGACAGACAAAACATTCCATTCAATGTCGACAATGACAGACAACAATTCATCCATTATGGACAATGACAGACAAAACAACCTGTGCAATGTTGACAATGACAGACAACAATTCATCCACTATGGACCATGACAGTCAAAACAACCTGTGCAATGTCGACAATGACAGACAACAATTCATCCATTATGGACAATGACAGTCAATACAATCCATTCAATGTCGACAATGACAGACAACAGTTCATCCATTATGGACAATGACAGTCAAAACAATCCATTCAATGTCGACAATGACAGACAACAATTCATCCATTATGGACAATGACAGTCAATACAATTCATTCAATGTCGACAATGACAGACAACAATTCATCCATTATGGACAATGACAGTCAGCATAATCCATTCAATGTCGACAATGACAGACAATAATTCATCCATTATGGACAATGACAGTCAAAACAATCCATTCAATGTCGACAATGACAGACAATTCATCCATTATGGACAATGACAGTCAAAACAATCCATTTAATGTCGACAATGACAGACAACAATTCATCCATTATGGACAATGACAGTCAAAACAATCCATTCAATGTCGACAATGACAAACAACAATTGTTTCATTAGGGACAATGACAGTCAACAATTCATCCATTATGGACAATGACAGTCAACAATTCATCCATTATGGACAATGACAGACAACAATCCATCCATATTGGACAATGACAGTCAAAACAATCTATTCAATGTCGACAATGACAGACAACAATTCATGCATATTGGACAATGACAGTCAAAACAATCCATTCAATGTCGACAATGACAGACATCAATTCATCCATTATGGACAATGACAGTCAAAACAATCCATTCAATGTCGACAATGACAGACAACAATTCATCCATTATGGACAATGACAGTCAAAACAATGCATTCAATGTCGACAATGACAGACAACAATTCATGCATATTGAACAATGACAGTCAAAACAATCCATTCAATGTCGACAAAGACAGACAACAATTCATCCAATATGGACAGTGACAGTCAAAACATTCCATTCAATGTCAACACCCACACCCACATACCCGTCTCTCTCCCTCCTCTCAGCAGGTATCTCACTGCGGTCTGTGTCAGGCAGAACAACAATGCTGCATTATGAGGGGCTCTGTTTTCTGGTTTATCGACCCCAGAACACTCACCCCCTGCGGCGAAAACCTTTTTAATTTGTGGGTACCGGACCTACAGGTAGAATGGTCAACTTCATGATGGGCGCCATGCCATGTTGGGACTAACCCATACCCCTCAGGATGAATTTCTTTCAAAAATTGAAACTGAAAAACTTGGAGCGACTGTGGTACTGTGTTTTAAAAGACCTTTCCGCGGGCGCGACTGGTTTGTCATTCTGTTTTCACTGTGTAAAAACACCACAGACGTTTGTAGACATTTTTGACAACAAAGGTAACATCGATCAGTGACACACTTGTTTCTGTTGTCGCTCTGCCGGGAACAGTTGGGGACAGGATGTACCGTGGTCTGCTTACACAGTCTCTCACTCAGCAGTCTGTGGAAGAAGTTTAGGCGCTGGGGCAAAAACCCGTGACTGCAACCTCCTTCCTGTGTGGTAGTCTACTGTCTGTTTTATCATTCATTTTTTAAATAATTATTTTTCCTTAATAAAATATAATGATAAATAAATTAACATAATAAATAAAGTTAAAATATCGATTATACATCAGAGCTACAACCACGTATCTCTATACATAAACCAGTTCAAGATACATGGTTGTGGTTCTGATGTGGGTGGCGGAGCGCGGCGGCAGCGGGCGGATGTTGCATTGTTGCCACATATTGTTGGTGTTGTCAGTGGCTCTCTGTGTGGTCTGTTGAGGTTCCTTCCCCTTCAAACCTGCAGGTTGTACGTCCATTGTTAAAGAAGCCTTCCTTGGAGCCGAGTAGTTTGAAAAAAACTACAGACCTAGGTCTGGTTTGTCCTTTTTGTCTAAATGTACGAAAGAGGTAGTCATGTCTTGGTTTCTTTCACATGAGGAACAAAACCACCTTTTAAATTTTTAATTCCCAGTCGATCTGCGGACAAAAGGAATCCACAGAACTAAAACATCACTTTGGAAGATCGATGACAACTCTATTTTTTTGTAGCTTCGATGTCATCAGTGTATCTAGTCTTCCATTGTTAGAGCTCAGTACAGTGCAGCCTTTGACACATTGATTGCTCTGTCCTCCGCCATAAGCTTCAACACTTTTTTGTTTTGCATTCACGACCTGCTCTTTCCTCGCAGAAGTCCTACTTGACTGACTGTACCCAGACAGTTAGCATCAATGGCCCATTCTCCGTGGCGTCTGTACTCTCATGTCATATTCATCAGGGTTCCGTGCTAGGGCCCATTCTTGTGGATTCTATGCTTGTCCTATGCAGGGGGCGTGTTGTCTCATCTGAGAGTTTTGCTGATTTGATGCTTGGCTTCATCAGTCGGCCTATCTGTCACGCTGAGAGTTTTGCTGATATGATGCTTTGCTTCATCAGTCGGCCTCTGTGTCACGCTGCGAGTTTTGCTGATATGATGCTTGGCTTCATCAGGCGGCGCATCTGTCACGCTGAGAGTTTTGCTGATATGATGCTTGGCTTCATCAGGCGGCCTCTCTGTCATCCTGATACTGCAGACATTGGAATGCACTGCAGACGTTAAATCTGAATAACCGAACACAGACTGTAGCTAAAAATTGACGAGACTGCAGTGTTATTGGTATGTCCGATGCTAGGGACTAAATCATCTTTCACACTAGATAACAGTCAGCAACTCTTCTTTCGCCTTCTACCTTCTGTCTGCAGTCTTGATGTCATTCTAAACCAAAGCCATTCTTTCCCCAAACACATGCCTTTAGCATGTGTAGATCCGCCTGTCTTGGGCTCCACAGGATAAGGTATGTTCATCACTATCTCCTCTTAACTGATGCTACCAAGAATCTGTTGTGTCTTTATTCTTTCCACACTAGATTTTTGTAACTCTTTCTTGCCGGCTTTCTCAAGTACCTTCTCAAGAGACTTCAAAGAATCCAAACCACAGCTGCTTGACTGGTCCACAGATTCTCCAAAATAGACGTTGTCACTCCGCATCTGCACTGTCTGCATGGGTCGCCGATATCAGATAGACCCGACCTACAACTGTCCACTCTTTCCTTTACTGTCACGTCTGGTTCTGCGCCCGACCTACAACTGTCCACTCTTTCCTTTACTGTCACGTCTGGTTCTGCGCCCGACCTACAACTGTCCACTCTTTCCTTTATTGTCACGTCTGGTTCTGCGCCCGACCTACAACTGTCCACTCTTTCCTTTACTGTCACGTCTGGTTCTGCGCCCGACCTACAACTGTCCACTCTTTCCTTTACTGTCACGTCTGGTTCTGCGCCCGACCTACAACTGTCCACTCTTTCCTTTACTGTCACGTCTGGTTCTGCGCCCGACCTACAACTGTCCACTCTTTCCTTTACTGTCACGTCTGGTTCTGCGCCCGACCTACAACTGTCCACTCTTTCCTTTACTGTCACGTCTGGTTCTGCGCCCGACCTACAACTGTGCACTCTTTCCTTTACTGTCACGTCTGGTTCTGCGCCCGACCTACAACTGTCCACTCTTTCCTTTACTGTCACGTCTGGTTCTGCGCCCGACCTACAACTGTCCACTCTTTCCTTTACTGTCACGTCTGGTTCTGCGCCCGACCTACAACTGTCCACTCTTTCCTTTACTGTCACGTCTGGTTCTGCGCCCGACCTACAACTGTCCACTCTTTCCTTTACTGTCACGTCTGGTTCTGCGCCCGACCTACAACTGTCCACTCTTTCCTTTACTGTCACGTCTGGTTCTGCGCCCGACCTACAACTGTCCACTCTTTCCTTTACTGTCACGTCTGGTTCTGCGCCCGACCTACAACTGTGCACTCTTTCCTTTACTGTCACGTCTGGTTCTGCGCCCGACCTACAACTGTCCACTCTTTCCTTTACTGTCACGTCTGGTTCTGCGCCCGACCTACAACTGTCCACTCTTTCCTTTACTGTCACGTCTGGTTCTGCGCCCGACCTACAACTGTCCACTCTTTCCTTTACTGTCACGTCTGGTTCTGCGCCCGACCTACAACTGTCCACTCTTTCCTTTACTGTCACGTCTGGTTCTGCGCCCGACCTACAACTGTCCACTCTTTCCTTTACTGTCACGTCTGGTTCTGCGCCCGACCTACAACTGTCCACTCTTTCCTTTACTGTCACGTCTGGTTCTGCGCCCGACCTACAACTGTCCACTCTTTCCTTTACTGTCACGTCTGGTTCTGCGCCCGACCTACAACTGTCCACTCTTTCCTTTACTGTCACGTCTGGTTCTGCGCCCGACCTACAACTGTCCACTCTTTCCTTTACTGTCACGTCTGGTTCTGCGCCCGACCTACAACTGTCCACTCTTTCCTTTACTGTCACGTCTGGTTCTGCGCCCGGTTTTCGATCTCAGTTAGTTCCCATCTTCCCCTCTGCTTAGCTGCGCTCTCTCTTTGATACCCCTGTGATGGCCCATGTTCAAGACAGAAGTCCTCTTTCCATTCCATATGGAACCAACTTCCGCTGTCTCAGTTCAGTTCAGTTCAGTGGTTTATTTAATGTCTTTTCATCGCCCAAAAAAAAAAGACAAAAAACTCCACGCTTAATTTATCATCCACGTGAGTACTTTCAATCCACATCTGATATGTGCATGCTTACATAAGTGAAATACCCTAGTATTGATCTATATAAAAATTTTGCAACCGGTGACTGCGAAATAACCATGGCAATTTCAGCAACATGGGAACCATATAAGACAGTACTAACATTGCCAAAGTTTGTCATCTCGATACCTTTCTCCTGATAGAGTGTGGTCAACACTGAGCATTCAAACAAAAGATGATGTACAGAAATGTTTTCTCTGCAGACACAAGTAATACCATGAGAATATTTAGTGTTCCAAGTATTCAACCTTAACTTATGAATTAATCTGACAATGTGCCGGGGACACGATGGTAAACTAGACATTTTTTCACTTAAATTCTTCTTATGTATATATTTTTTCCATGATTTGGATTAATTCACAAGCGGATAAATCTAAGGGACTGTTTAATAAATATTCAGCATTTCTGTTTGCTCCTTCTTTTGCAAGACTGTCTGCTATTTCATTCCACTTTATACCACAGTGAGATGGGACCCAACAAAAATCAATTCCGCTGTCTCTCAGACGCTTAGGTTCTCTCTCTGCATCCAAGACAGGCTTAAAGGCGCATCCCATCCGTTATACACAGTATATGTGTAATGCTTGTTAGATTAAAGGGTGACTTGTGAGGAATATGTGTATACACGTGGATGCCCTATGCAGATGTGAAATCCATGGGAAGGAAAAACTGAGATCGAGTATCTTAAAGTGACCTTGTGAAGCCGTGAGTTTTAATGCAATGTGTTTTGTCCTGTGATCTGCTTGTCTGGGTTGTTTCTCGGAACCAGTAACTTTTCGTTTTAAAATTTGCTTCAGTTTCCGCCTTAATTCACCTCGCTTTGAAACTAAGCCATGGCTGATTTCTAGAACTTGTGCTGAACAAATACCTGCTATCATTAATATGATGATAACTGCCTGCAAGCGGAAATTGTCATTTCAACAAAATCGTCACATCATACAATCAGATTTAAAATCAATGTGTGAAAACAACGTTGCATCTGTTGAGAGGTCAGCATTTTCACAGGGGATGCAGGGTTACACGAGTCATATACAACGAACCAAAATATGAGCGGCAGGAACTGGTATGTAAGATGAAGACCGAAGGCCGAGGCTTTCTTGTCTTGCAATCTGTCCTTTCATGCGTACATCGTCACGTACACGTCATTGATATTGGTAGGTCAACGAAAACAGAAAGAATCAAACAATTACAAAACACTAAAGCGATGATTATAATACCGACAGATTGTGGCTGAGTAATGTGGAGAGAGAGAGAGAGAGAGAGAGAGAGAGGAGAGAGAGAGAGAGAGAGAGAGAGAGAGAGAGAGAGAGAGAGAGACATACAGATAGACAGACAGACACACAAACACACACAGACACACAGAGAAAGACACACAGACAGACTCAGACACACAGACACACAGACAGATACACAGACAGACCGGACTCGGTAAGCTTACTCGAACTCCCCACAGAGCGTCTCGATGACAAAAAAATAAAATAAAAAAAAATAAGCGCGTGCAACGAACGAGTGACGTCATGTCACCCAACGTGGCCAGGCCTGGGCATCAGCGAGAAAAAGAGCAGCCAGCACAGCCTGGCAGCTTCCTCCCCCAATAAACCCACAACCTGCCTCACCACACACACGTCCACCCGCGCTGGAAAGGGGGAGACTAGCCCTGGGGGGATTCACGGGTCGCCGCCAGACGCTCGCCACTCTTCAACTGTGGCAGAAGTCATGTTTCAGAGTCTGCTCACACTGCGACACCCTACAAGCTTTCAGAGCCTAATCTGGAATATTTCCACCATACACCATTGATTTGTAAGAGTGTGCGCGAAACTTCTCACGCCAAGGTATCGCGAAGTCGTAGGAGCTGAAGTTGAATTCTGACGTAATCTCTCGTGCTGTATCGCGCGCAGTCTCGCGCGCCCTCCGAGCCTTATCTGTAAGAGTTTGTTTACTCCCTAACTACAGCATTGATCTTGAGCTTGATCTTGATTTTTTGGGGTCGTGTTGGGTGTGAAAGTTAGTTGGCGAAGCGTTGACGGGAACCTTGGAAGTACATCAGTGTGTGATGGTGTGAAGTTATTGGACATCAGTGTTTTGGTCTAGCTGTTAAACGTGTAGATACATCAGCCGTGGAAATGTGACCATTCAAAAGCACGGCGCCGTCAATCAATCTTCTGCCAGGGTGCTTTCTGTGTTCGTGGCCACATTGCGTCACGGTGTCCCTGGCTTGAGTTTGGTGTCGAAATTCGTTCATTGCCTTCGTGATTATTTTCCTGGAAAACTGCCATCAACGTTAGTGAAGTGTTTTGTGAAAAAAGACAGTGAGTAATGCGACACTTGTGGTGAGTCTGGCTGCAATCGACCGCACAGGAAGGAAATCTCTGCTTCATTTCGCTGGATAGGACCAGATAGCTTTTTTTCATACTATATTTCTGAGAGGGTTGTCTTAGCATAAAATGGCATACAGGCATGAACAAAA
>CM031600.1:93609361-93611861 GCA_018398815.1 Conus ventricosus
AGCCTGCTTACAGTTTCACCCAACCTTCGAGGAGGTCATCTCATGTCCATGGCCGGTGTACACAGTAAGCCCTATGTGCCAGAGACATGATGACACATGTGCATTGTACAGAGGAGGAGGGAAAAAAATCTCCGCTCCTTCCAATGAAGCCTTCTTCCTTTGAAGGCAGCGCAAGGCATGTCATTCCTGTGGAATAACCCTCTCAGCAACATCATGAGACCAGGCCACCTCCCCCTGCCACCTGCACGCCACTTGTCAGGCTCTGACCTTGTGCCTGTCAGTTTACAAGACAACATCAAACACGACTCGGACTTGGCATCGGTCAGAAAACTGTTGTTCTTCATCTCGTGAACTGAGCGAACCAAAAAACGGTCTTCCAAGCTATGGACAAAGACAGTGGCGGAGGAGGAGGAGGAGGAGGAGGAGGAGGGGAGAGATCGAAGCCTCCACATCGGGAGGGCAGTGGGGGCAGCAGTGGGACTAGTGGCGTGTCTAGCGGCGCCATGTCGGATACGTCATCCACCAGTAGCGAGCAGAGGCGGCAGCCGACGGGCGGAAACGTGGGGAGCCACCTGGTGGCGCTGTGTGAGAGAGGGGAGTGGCTGGCCGTGGAACAACGCCTGAGAGCTCTGGTGGAGACAGCAGGGCCCAGTGCCTTTAAGGCTGAGCCTGAGGTGGTATCCCCTGCTGACTGCGGGATGATACGATGCGATTCAGTGCAGTGCAATGCGATACAATGCAATACAATTCAATACAGTACGTACAATACGATACGATACAAAACAATGCAACGCAATGCAATGCAATGCAATGCAATGCAATGCAATGCAATGCAATGCAATGCAATTCAATGCAATGCAATACAATTAAATTCATTGGAATGCAATGCAATACAATGCAATGCAATGCAATTAAATTCAATGCAATGCAATGCAATGCAATTCAATGCAATGCAATACAATTCAATGCAATACAATGCAATGCAATGCAATACAATACAATGCAATGCAATGCAATACAATTCAATTCAATGGAATGCAATACAATGCAATACAATACAATGCAATGCAATGCTATTCAATACAATGCATTACAATACAATGCATTACAATACAATACAATACAATGCAATACAATACAATTCATTGCAATACAATACAATTCACTGCAATACAATGCAATGCAATACAATGCACTACAATACAATACAATACAATACAATACAATACAATGCAATGCAATGTAATACAATTCAATACAATACAATGCAATGCAATGCAATACAATACAATAAAACTTCAATACAATAAAAGCACAATGCAACAACATACAATACAACAAAACACAATGCACATATAACGCAACAAAACACAATACGATAGAATGTAATGCCGCACAACAGAATGTGGTATATTAATTATAATGGAGTACAATACTTACAGTGCAATGCAATACAATACACACACTACGATGCCGTGCAGTGCAATGTATCATGGTACGTTGCAGTACAACAGCACAATACATGTGATACATTATATCGCAAAACAACAATGCAACCCAGTGCAGTACGACACATGATGCTACAAGGCAATGGACTCAATACAATGTACAATACAGTACAGTACAGTACACTATGAAAAGATACAGCAGCGTACAATACAGTACGAGACGTTGCTCCTCCGTGAACAAAACTTTGGTAAAATCCAATATAACACACATGATACAGAGCAACGCCCTACAATACAATGCAATAGATTTCAATACAGTGCCATGCAATGCATCGTAATTCAGTACAATACGATGCAGTACAAACCCAGTTACACAACGCAGCACGACAAAGCACAGGAAGGCAAAGAGCAATGCAACTCAAAATATCACAACACAACCCAAGACAACACAACCGAACCCAGGGTAATGCAACACAGCCACACAACCCAAGGCAACACAACACAGCACAAGGCAACACAACACAGCACAAGGCAACACAACACAGCACAAGGCAACACAACACAGCACAAGGCAACACAACACAGCACAAGGCAACACAACACAACCCAAGGCAACACAGCACAGCACAAGGCAACACAACACAGCACAAGGCAACACAACACAGCACAAGGCAACACAACACAACCCAAGGCAACACAACACAACCCAAGGCAACACAACACAACCCAAGGCAACACAGCACAACCCAAAGCAACACACCACAACCCAAAGCAACACAGCACGTGCAACACAACACAGCACAAGGCAATACAACACAGCACAAGGCAACACAACACAGCACAAGGCAACACAACACAGCACAAGGCAACACAACACAGCACAAGGCAACACAACACAGCACAAGGCAACACAGCACAACCCAAAGCAACACAACACAACCCAAGGCAACACAGCACAACCCAAAGCAACACAACACAGCACAAGGCAACACAACACAGCACAAGGCAACACAACACAACACAACCCAAGGCAACACAACACAACCCAAGGC
>CM031600.1:93619361-93624361 GCA_018398815.1 Conus ventricosus
ATAACGGCTGATGTATGATGAGGGATGTATGATGCATGATAAATGATGACTAATGTATAATGGCTGATGTATGATGACTGATGTATGACGCATAATGAATGATGACTGATGTATACTGGCTGATGTATGATTGGTGGTGTATGATGCGTGATGAATGACGACTGATGTATAACGGCTGATGTATGATGACGGATGTATGATGACTGATGTATGATGCATGATGACTGACGACTGATGTATAGTGAATGACTGATGTATGGCTACTGATGTATGTATCTGATGTATGATGTATAATGAATGATGGCTAATGTACATAAACTCATGCATCATGTATGTTGCATGATGACCGATGTATGATGACCGATGTATGATGACCGATGTATGATGCATGAGGTATGACGTGTTGCAGCACGGCATCACCCCCCTCATGGTGGCGGTAAAGGAGAACAGGACGGTGATTGTGGAGAAGCTTCTGGAACTTGGCGCCCCCATCAACGAACAGGCCAAGGTACGTCAAACATCATCAAAAACAACAACAACAACAAAATATAGAGGAAATATAGGAAAGGGGAAAGAAAAAAAAATCCCTAAAAGACAGTAAATGAATAAAAGATAAATGGGAAAAAATGCATAAAGAGAAAACTGGCGAAGTTGAGAACTCGTTGTGGATGATTACGATCTCAATGGTGTTTCACGCTCATGTCGATTCGTGAAGTGTATTTGTTGCGTCTTGCTCTCTTCTTTCTTGTCTTTGGTCCTCTAACACTTCTTTCACTTTATTTCTTTCTATTCAAACTTGTCCGTGACTTTGTCAGTGTGTTTCTTACTTCCTTTCATATTTGGTGTGCATTTTCTTTTTTCTTTTCTTTTCTTTTTTTCTCTCTCCCCATATTGTGTTTCCGTCTGCCCTGTTTGCGCCAGGTCTTTAGAGAACAATCCATCATAGCAACAGTAGTTATGTTTCAATCAGACTGGATATCTTCCTCTCCCCCCATCACCCCACCCCCACCCCTCCTCTCCTCCTCCTGCTACTCCCCTCCACACTTCTTCCCCCATCACCCCCTTCCCTCCTTACTCTCAACAGCCTGCGGTTAGAACTTTACAACCACACACACACACACACACACACACACACACACACACACACACACACACACACACACACACACACACACACACACACCACAGCAAGCACACACGCACGCACACGTACATGCACACACACACACACACACAACACACACACACACACACACACACACACACACACACACACACACACACACACACACACACACGCACACACACGCACACACACACACACCTTCCCGTGTGGCAAGTTTTGAGGACCAAACCTTGCTCCAGCCAGATAAGAAACAGACGGACAAACCCCATTTGGTGAGGTTCCACCGACTTCAGAGCAGATCACAAACCCTCAAGCAAATGTCTCAGTCCAAACAACGATCGTATAACCCCGTTGTGACGAAGACGGAGGAGTAAACTAAGTGACTTTGGCTGTCACGGCAGCCCACGATACAGATCAATGCGTGGAAGGGTATCGACTGGCTGCAGGTTTGGATCACCGCCGATGGGTGCGTCTTTCTACCGGAATACCCAGCATGGCGTCACTTCCTGCCCGTTTTCACCGGGCTAGCAACGCTGCATTGTTTGTTGACACGCTGTAGTTATAAACAAGCCGACGGGGTTCAGGTGCCGAGCATTAAATGGCAGTGCCAGGCGTCGTTTGTGTCTGGACAGGCAGACCGTGGGTCAACCAAAATGATCTCCAAGCTGGCATAACTGCTAAAACAAATGACAATGAGAACAAGCACAGTTTTTAGAAAGGCGAGTAATGTCAACTTTGCGTGCAATAGAATACACACGTAAAAATAGTAAATCCGTTCATTGAAACCACATTCTTCTGATGATGGAAAGAGATTATCTCACCATAAACAGCAGCAAAGCACTTATGACGATCAATCATGACGGATTAACCACGGTTTTAACAAGTCATATGTCATCGAAATCAAAGGTGTAATTACGCGCGCACGTGTGTGTGTGTGTGTGTGGTGTGTGTGTGTGTGTGTGTGTGTGTGTGTGTGTGTGTGTGTTTGTTTGTGTGTGTGTGTGTGTGTGTGTGTGTGTGTGTGTGTGTGTGTGTCTGTGTGTCTGTGTGTGTGTGTGTGTGTGTGTGTGTGTGTGTGTGTTGTGTCTGTGTGTGTGTGTGTGTGTCTGTGTGTGTCTGTGTGTGTCTGTGTCTGTGTCCACGTACGCACGTATGCACGCACGCACATAAGTTTCAAGTTTAAGTAATCATTTGTCCCTAATTAGGGCATACTGGATAGCAGTTCAATTATCATTAATTAGCAATACAAAAAAAAGCAGAAGCTCATGTATTTACACGGGTCTGGCATGGACGTGCAAAAACAAAAATTATACCATGACAATCAAAAAATATATTAGCAAACGATAACTCAGAAACTGTTAGGTAATTTTAGTGAAATGGATACATTTACAGCTTAGACATTTCCCAACTGACAAGAATCAGCTAAAATTAAACACTGATTTGGGGCAGTATGTATTTCTTTCTAAGATCCGAAGATTTTTGACCTTGCTGGTTAAAATGGAATTCTTCTCGAAAAGTCGAAAAGCATACATGTTACATTTTTTAAATTCAATTTTCACGGGGAGTTCTATTCCATCTACCTAACTCCGTTTCAAATTTATGGCAACTATATCGAAGACGACATCGGGGACATCAACTTCTCCGTCGAAAACGAATTCATGATAATTCCATAGTTTTCTGTTCTTGCCCATAACATTACTTAAAATTTCTATTCAAAGACATGCTGTGCTTCGCTCAAATTTAATTTACTACTCACGCGTACAATTATCTTGAGGAGCTAACGCCACATTGTTACAAAGTGCATCTTTGGAAGAGGAAAGTTATCCATCCCAGACAAGACCAGTATCGATTTTAATCTTACCGATGTGATCAATCCAGGGTAAATTATACATATTGTTAACATGTAGATAATGAAGAACAGAATACAACTGCATAATTATGTTGACGAGAAGGATAATGATAATGATAATAGCAATAATAATGATAATGATAATGATAAGAACAATTATAATAATGATAATAACAGTTATTATTATCATAATTATAGTAATAGTAATAGCAAATAATACTAATAATGATGAAAATAGTTTGAAATAATGATAACAAAAATGATATCAAAGTGATGATGATGATGATGATGATGATAACAACAACAAAAATGATAAAAATAATAATGATAATTATTATCATTATTATATTGATAATAATATAATAAGAAGAATAGTAACAATAATTATGATAACAATAGTAATAACAAAAATGTAATAATAACAATAATAATGATGATGATGATAATAATAATAATAATAATAATAATGATAATGATAATAATAATAATAATAATAATAATAATAATTTAAAAAAAAATAATGATAATAATAATAGTAATAATGCTGATGATGAGGTGATAATGATGATGATGATGACAATGACGGTGATGACGATGATGATGATGATGATCATCATCATCATCATCATCATCATCACCATCATCATCATCATCACCATCATCATCACCAATAGTATTCATATAGCGCAGTTCCAGTTGAAACTACTCATTGCGCTTTCATGCACCATTCAGACCTCCATCCATTCATATACAGCAACTGTCTTACTACAGAACTTAGTCTGTGAACACAATCCAGAGAAAGCATTATTCACAATACTTGGTTGAAAAGATAAGTGTTTAGCGGTGCTTCAAAAAACAGACAAGGTGTGCATGTATTGTAAGGCGGGAGGCAGTGAGTTCCAAACAGTTGGGGCAGGAAAACTGAAGGAGCGCCCAATAAAACGATTGTAAAACTCGCTTTGCCGTCCTCAGGAGCGGCTAACTGAAGTAACGGAGAGTACGTAATGACTGGCATGCACAGAGAATTACCTGAGATCACCGTATGCCAAAAGAGTATCATCCTCCAACGAACAATTACAGAAATAGTAAACAGACCAGTTTCCCCATACGGTATAGTTGTCATTGTGCTTCAGCGTAATCTAAACCAATATTTCAAAACATGTGCACATTTTTTAGAGACTCAAACTTTCGTAACCCTTGATTTCACAACCATAGAGTAAAAACAGTAAATATTGTTCTTTGCAAATCTGAAGTAATACCTATAGATAGATCTTGACATCTGGCAGCCTGAATTAAACTAAACAGTGCCTTTTGTGCTTGCCTTTGCAGTTTTTTTTCCTTCGTAAAAGTTTGCATTGTTAGAAAATTCAAGTGCACGGTGTTTAACAGAACGCCAGTTTCTATCATTTTGTTCCCATAGATAAAAATACCACGTGCATTGTTTCTGCGATGGAATACCATTACTTCAGTTTTAATGTCATTTACCTCGAGCTTTCAGAACCTTTTATTATATTGTAATGCATTCAAAGCTCATTGTATGCCAGGTTTTGTGTTTGATAATAAGATAGCAGGATCCGCATTAGCAAAATCATTGAGTTGACATAATTTCTTAAAATCATAGCATCCATATTTATGTCCAGTCCTGAGCATAAGCAATGTTTATTAACCAGTCACTGCTCTAAATTATTACTAAACAATGAAAACAGAAAGGGAGATAAACCTTCTTCTTGTCGCACACCTCGACAAATTTCAAGGTATTTTAATTTATGACCGTTAACAAACACACACGATTCTATATTGTGGTCCATAGTGCTAAGAACGTTATGTATCTTACCATTTGCCCTGTTTTCCAAACTGCACGTCACATAGCCTGTAGCCAGACTGAATCAGAAGCTTTCCTGTAAAATTGAAAATGAAATGAAGCAGGGAACGGTAAACAATAAACAAGTAGGGTAACTCTCGCTCCCATAAGAAAACCTAACACAGAGTAACTTTTTATTCAAGACTGGCACAGCCTTTTAAACT
>CM031600.1:93634361-93649361 GCA_018398815.1 Conus ventricosus
CAATACATTAGAATATAAAATAAAAGAGAACAATCTCAAACAAACGATAGATAAAGAGGAAATCAACATACTAAACACAGCTACAATACCATTCTACATTTTTAAGGCACGGTTACAGCCTCTTTACGTGGTAGAGAGAGAGAGAGGAGGAGAGAGAGAGAGAGAGAGAGAGAGAGAGAGCACATGAGGCAAGCCTAGTGTATTATGAAATTTTACAATATTTGTCTTTGTTTTTTTTTATATATATTTATATTATATATATATATACATATACACACATATGCATATGTACATACATACACATATATACACATACACACATACATATATACACATCCACACATACTTATACATATACATATACATTACACACACATATTACATTACATACATTACATACATCATATACATACATACATACATACATACACATATACACACATACACACATATATCTATATATACATATACATATATACATATCATAATATTATACATATACACATACACATACATATATACACACATATATTACATATATTATACACATACATATACACACATAATGTACATACACACACATATATACATACATACATATACATACATATATTGAAGGTTCTGTATTATATCCAAAGGGGCTGTTTTAGGCGGGTTGTAACAGTTTTAGGGTACTATAATATGCTTGTACACGTATAATGTACAATGTCATAATCATTCGTAATTCATTCTGAGCCTGCGAACATCGGCGTATATGGGTGCCATTTGGAAAGGAAATCATTATATACAAATTTTTTTCGAGCAATGTATTCTTCAGTTTTATATCTGTATTTCAGCTTATTAAGAAAAACTTGAAGTCTGGGTGATTTCTGTTCTGTTCTACACTGATATAATAGTGTTTTGCAAATAATACAATAAATAAATACATGGTCTATATGTATATCTTTATCAAATCCAACTATGGCTAATGGTTCAGTTATCTGCAAATTAAATGCACACATACATTTTTCATTCATCAAAACCACCAGCGTTTCCCAAAAACGTTGTTTGACCGTACAATACCAAAACATATGTGTAATACTGTCCTTAACAGAGGTACAGAAAGTACAAACATCATTGTTCAGTGTACCCATTTTTTTTCAGCACAACATTAGTACCAAGACATCTGTGCATTATTCGTAACTGTAACCATTTCATTTTTATGTCAGAAATTTTACTCAGATAAAGAAAACAGTTTTTCCAGTCATTTTCAACGTTCAGTTTTATATCCCAGTTCGTACAGATTTTCGGGTGTGTATGATTATCTATAAAAATGTCATAATATAATCTTGACCCTTTACAAACTGACGTTAACTTTTTGTAACATACATGCATATTTAAACATTCATTTGTATTTTCAACTTTGATTTTTGTTTTTTGTAATATTTCAGTAATAGCTGCTTTAATGCCAGAAAAAAGTGACAAAATTAATGTTTACATCATACTTTTGTTTAAACTGTTCGTAAGAAATAAACTGGCCATTGTCCAGCAAAAAATGAGCAATGCAATATATGCCCTTGTTGATCCATGCTTTTCCCGAAATTAGTTTTCCGACTTGCATTCTGTTTGTATAAAAGACTGGTTCCGCAAGGAGTTCATAAGATGTCTTACAGTTAACTTTGTAGAAAAATGTTTGTACGCCATAAATACCTCTGTCCAAAATACATTTGATTTACAGAAGGAAGAAAGTATTTTTGGTCCATATTTCTCAATATCGCTTTAAAAGTGGAAAGTTAGATATTGTAATAGTTTTCCATTTGTGGTGTGTAGTCTGAACTTTTTGCGCACCCGTCAATTTTAGGGAAGACGCAAACGTTTTTAATTCTGGTAGTCCAAGACCACCGTTTTGGATACTTTTGTGAGCAGTTTTTCTATTTATTTGTCTGGCTTTTTATTCCACACAAATTTGTACAGTAATTTTGTAAAGTCTGAAAGAAAGTGTCAGGTGGGTTAGGTAGTAATATCCACTATAGATGAGTTTTGATAAAATAAGCAATTTTAAATTGCCACTCTGCCCAAAGGAGGTTAGTTGTCTTCTCACCCAATCTTGAACAAATGTTTCACGTCCGCTAACTTTTCAGAATAATTAATATTGCACAGTTTTGCAAATCGTTGGTAAACCATATTCCAAGAATTTGAATTTTTGTGGGTTCACTCCATACCTAAATGGTCCATGTAACGAACAGCAGAATTTTTACAGTCCCCAACCAAACGGCGCTAGTTTTTCGGATTCATTATAACCCGATATTCGACCAAACATTTCCAGTACGTTTATACATGTTTCAAATGATTTTAGAATCCGGGAGGATTAGTGTCATGCGTTTCTGTAGGTTTTACTTTTGGTTTTATGACTCAACTGCTCGAAGATACACCAGGTTATTCTGCTTTGAATTGTGCAAAGGGTTTAAGCATCAGTCTGGTGTAATCTGTCACCGCTTCTGCTCGCACCAATTTGCTTTTGATCGCTTCTTATTATACGTGTATAGAGACAAATCAGTACATCTGCTTTGACTCCTCATCAACATGAGGAATGGATTTCAGCGTGAAGTAATTGATGTCTAAATATTCGTTTTCTGACTAGTTCCGAAGCGGTATCTAAAGCACCAAAGTATTTCAATGTTTGTTTTGTATATTTGGAAAGCTTAGGATACTGTGACCCTTTCCACACTTTGGGGAAAATTCTTTCAAAGTTATCTGTCCAATGGCCTTCTCACGATCTGTTATATTCTAATGATGTAAGAGAACTAATACACCCATATAGTAATATTGTTCTTTCACCTTTCAAAACAGTACAGCCTGTTAGATTGAAATCATGCCTAAATATTTTTTCAACAGCTTAAAAGTATCTATTGAACACATAAACGAATTCTGCAGAAACAGCTTGTTGGCTCATATCTTTAATATTTGGAAAAAACAATCAACAAACAGCGTTTGGAAACACAATCAAAATGTTTGAAAATACAGTCTGTAATCAATGTCAAGTCAAGGCAAGTCAAGTCAAGAACACTTTATTATCTCCAAAGAGAAATTAAGAGTGGCCATAGAAACATGACCATGGATCTATATTGAACAAATCACAAATCACACCCACCCATCCACTCACCCACCTACTCACACACACAGAATGATATATATACACGCATATATGCAAACAAGCTTTCTGAACCGGATCTTACTGGAAGTTCAGTTTCGATTCAGGAGTTTGATGGAATTGGGAACGAAACTGTTTTTAGGTCTATTTGTTTTGAATTTTGGAATTTGGAATCTTCGTCCAGATAGAAGATCACTGGGTTTTTTTTTTTTGTTTTTTGTTTTTTTGAAGGAACATGAGAACTGTCGACAGCAATGTTCACAACTTTTTGTGTGACACGACATTCATACAATTTATCTAACTGTTCTTGTTTTTCGCTAATAATCTTTCCACATGTATTCACCAATCTGTTTAAAATGCTTTTTGTTTTTCACGCTAAGATTTCCAAAACAGCATAAAAGCCAAAGGACAGCACTGATTCTACAATACACCGATAAAACATATTCATGATGTCATTTTTAATAGCAAGAGTCCGAAATTGCTGAAGACAGTATATTCCAGATTGGCATTCATTTGTTTTTAAAAGATAAATTGAGTATTTGCATTAAAATTCAGCTTATCATCTAAAATAGTACCCAGGTACTTATATTTACTCACACTTTCCCCTTTGGTGTTTTCCATACACAAGTGAGGGACAGGAGCTGGGTGTCTTCGAAAATCAATTACCATCTCCTTCGTCTCACTAACATTCAAATCTAGACAGTTCTTTTCGCACCATGTACAAAAACATTCGACCTCTTGAAAGTAAATGGTATCTGAATTTGACAGGTCTTCTAAAGCAGAGTCATCTGAGTACTTTATGACAGGAGTGACAGAAGTACCAGTACAATCATTTGCATAAAGAGTAAAGAGTGCAGGAGAGGGAACGGTGCCTTGAGGTGCACCAGTAAATGTGGTTCTTGCTAATGAATATTTCCCTCAAAGCGCATGCACTTTAATCTGTTGACTAAAGAGTTTACAACCCATAAAATCAATTTTGCGTTGACCAATGTTTAGACACAATTATAATCAACAATAAGTGGTGGAAAGTACAGTCGACAATCAATGTTTGAAAATATAATCAATAAACAACGTTCGGAAATACAAGAACAGCCAATGTTTGAAAAGACAGCCAACGAAGGCAGCCTTTGCATGGCTTTTTTTTTTTTTTAAAGACCATACATTTAAGCAAAGAAATGGTTCCCGTTGTCGTTCAGTTAATGAAGAGACTGAAATGAAGACAAAGCAGGGTAAGTGTACAAACAAAACTGTCTATCTATAGCTTTTTTTTTGGTCCTACCTAAACGTCCAGCTGTCCTGGGGGAAGGCTCTGTGTTTGTTTTTGCTTTTCGTATCGGTATGTTTGTGTTTGTTAAATAGTTCGTTTCTTTGTTTTTGGCTCTCCTGGGGCATGTCTGACTGATCAGTCCCAGAAGGTGCGAAGTTCTCTCTCCTCTCTCTCTCTCTCTCTCTCTCTCTCTCTCTCTCTCCTCTCTCTCTCTCTCTCTTCTCTGCGCCAAGCCCAGAAGATCACTTCCCTCGCAGCACAGTCTGCTGTTTTTGTTTTTCTTTGGCGATCCTTGGCCATGCCCAGATGGCCGGTTGTCCTTGGGGAGAAGCCCGCTGTTTTGTTTCTCCACAGGAGTCGAGAGTTTCCCTTGGAGGTTCACCGTCGTCGAGCAGAGGTCTTGGAGAGCAGGGCTTTTTTGTTTGTTTGTTTTTAAATTGGTGTGGCCCAAATTACCGCGCAGAGCCCTTTTTCAGATCTCGTCACGCTCATGGAGGAAATACGCATCAGATCCTAAACAGGTCAGATCATATCCCCCTCCCCCGTAAGAAAGAAGAAGAAGAGGAAGAAGAAAGAAAGAAAGAAAGAAAGAAAGAAAGTAACAAACAACGTTAGGAAATCTTGCGTGGTAGCTTAGCTATGACACTTTTATAGCAGATGAAAAAGATATATCTGAAGGTGCGAATGGGACCCAGAGAAACAGTCTTCAACAGCCAAACCAATCAGCCAGGAGCAGTCTGGCACCACCCTTGGAAGCCTGCGTTGCATTTACACACGATGCACACGATGCACGCACAAGGTATTCCACAAAGACGTCAAGGGACATAACTGCCCCCTGGTAGATGCTCTTGTGT
Source organism: Conus ventricosus (assembly GCA_018398815.1). Taxonomy (NCBI): domain Eukaryota; kingdom Metazoa; phylum Mollusca; class Gastropoda; order Neogastropoda; family Conidae; genus Conus; species Conus ventricosus. The sequence goes on from CM031600.1 coordinate 93,639,613, forward strand.
GACCACCAAACGCGACACAACGAAACCTTCATGAAAGCACCTCAGTCCATATTTCACGACTGCAGAACCCACCGGCGGAAGACCTCACCATTAAGCGAACTGCTACTCGCATCTTGCTGTTGCTGACAGGTGACCTCGTTATCTAATATATAAATGGCAAATTCTGTGTGTGTGTGTGTGTGTGTGTGTGTGTGTGTACGCTATAGACTCTAAAACGGCTCAACTGCTTGTAATGAAATTTGGCAGGTACGTCTGTTGTGACCCGAGGATGGTTTTGGGCTACTCTCGAAAAAAATAAAACCGTTAAAAACCGTTAAAAAGCTGTTATAACGGTTTCAAAGACATCTTTTTCCTCTGCTTTTCTTCAGAGAGCCGTTGTGACATTCCACAGGTACAGGACTACTTCTCTAAAATTTGATCCGTTACTTGGCAGTTAAAAAAACATTATTTATAACAGTTAAAAACCGTTAAAAACACCAAACCCCACACACACAAAAATTAAAAAACTGTTTAAAATCCGATCTTCTTGAAATTTAGCAGGTACGTCTGTTGTGACCCGAGGACGGTTTTGGGCTAATCTCTAAAAAAAAAATAAAACCGTTAAAAAACCGTTAAAAAGCTGTTATAACGGTTTCAAAGACATCTTTTTCCTCTGCTTTTCATCAAATAGCCGTTGTGACATAACACAGGTACAGGGCTGCTTCTCAAAAATTAGAACCGTTATTTGGCAGTTATAAAACGTTATTTATAACAGTTAAAACCCGTTAAAAACACCAAACCCTATAAAAAACTGTTTAAAACCCGATCTTCCGAGGTTGGCGGCCACGAGAGTCATCGGATCGCCACCAAACTTGACAAAAGCCTACAGGAACATCCAGCGGGTAACATAGGGTCTTAGACAGTCATTATGGCCATTAAATTTGACCGTTAAGAACCGTTCTTTTCAAAATTTAGGCTGCTCTTGATAAAATTCGTTATACATGTGCAGTTTTAAACGCTGAAAAATGATATACAACTTTTACGAACCGAAATCTAAAACTGACCGTTAAAAACGTTATTTTATAGATTTAGAGTATTCTTGAAGAAATTCGATATACATGTGGAGTTTTAAACGCTAAACAATGATATACAATTTTTAAGATCGGAAAGTTAACATTGACCCTTAAAAACCGTTATTTTATAAATTTACAATGTTCTTGATAACATTTCGTATGCAAGTACAGTTTGAAGCGCTGAACAATGTTATGGAAATTTTATGAACCAAAACTTAACATTGACCGTTAAAAACCTTTATTTTCTAAATTTACACCGTTATTGATAAAATTCGGTATGCATATGTCCAGTAACGGTAAGTAATTCTGCAACATGGATGGAACAGGGTAGGGGATGAAAAGGGAAGAATGAGAGGCCCAGAAAAATGATTGTACCGTGCAAAGCCTGATACACTATTTTTACATTAGACACAGACCCGTTGATTAACTCAAGCAAAACCTAAGTAAACTACTTCTGCACGAAGTCTATGTGTGTTAAAGCGCGCGCCTCTGTGAAAACACACACACACGCGCGCGCGCGCGCGCGCGCGCGCGCGCACGCAACACACATTTATCATCATAATTTGTCATCACATTACACTATCACGGCCATCTCTTCACCGTATTTCCAAGCAATAGCTAGGCACACGCCACCCACCCACCCGCACATTTACACACACACACGCGCGCGTGCACACACACACACACACACACACACACACACACACACACGCACGCACGCACGCACACGCACACACACACACACTCACTTATATTTACCTACAGACGCACATACACACTCACACACACACACACACACACACACACACACACTCTCTCTCTCTCTCTCTCTCTCTCTCTCTCTCTCTCTCTGTCTTTATTCTCTCTCGCACACACTCACACTCACTCACATATACATACAGAGGCACACACACACACACACACACACACACACACACACACACACACACACACACACACACACTCCATTATTCCATTGCCTCCCCTATCACCATAAATGTCCTTCTGTTCACTGACATAATCATACCACCCACACCACTCCATTAGCCTTGTCGCCGGGTTTTTGGTTTTTTCGTTTTTCTGTTTCACTTGTTTACTTTGATGTTGTCTGTACGATGGGCTGACCGTGTCTGAAGATATATTTAGGTCTAAATGTCTGTCATGACATTGGGATTGTTATGGCCGTCTGTTGCGATGGCATTTTACTATCATGCAGGATGATTGACAAGCTCTCTCTCCTTCCTTCCTTTCTTTCCTCCCATCTCTCTCTCTCTCTCTCTCTCTCTCTCTCTCTCTCTCTCTCTCTCTCTCTCTCTCTCCGACAGAAAATTGACTCTGTGCAGCATACAAAATCGTCCGGTTCACATTGCAGAAATCAATGAATCTCATATGCCACAATTGAAAAGTTTGATATTTACACTTTCATGCCCTCTTCCTCCTTCCCATTCAGTGCCTCTCATCACCCACCTCCACCCCCACCCCCCGAATCCCTCAGGCGTTCACCCACCACCCCCCTCCTTTGATCCTGGTCTTGTCCCTTTTTTTGGTTTTCAAACGAAGATCCTGGCCCGGTTATAACAATTAACAAATGGTTTGTCCGCACTCGTGTTCTCCCATTGCCGCTCTATATTTTATGGCATCTCTATAGAACAGAGAATCAGTCCTGCCCTTGGTGTTTTCAATGTTCAAGCCGACGGCAAAATCGGCCCGAGTGAAACTAAAGTGCTGAACAATTAGTCAGCGGGGGGATCAAGTGCTGGCTAAACAATTCCGTACTCATTAAAGCGGTGACCTTTATAAAAGATTGAAAAAACAAACAAACAAAAAAACAATGTGGGATGGAAGATGACGGGTGTGCGGGAATGGGACAAACAATGGGAATGAACAAGAGGTGGGGTCAAATTGTCAGTACAAACCCCTTCACAAACTACATAATTATGGGGACCATTTAAGTTCGTCTTGAGAGCAGCACCATTTGTCTTGCCCACCCAGAGCTGACTTTCATCCGCTGCATCGGACTCATCAGTGAAACCCAGCTGATTGTCTTTGTCCTTCCATGGCACCAAATGGAGATATGCCACCTATAAACTTGTGACATTTGAATGGATTCCTTTAGGGGGGGGGGGGTTGTTTTCGCATGGGAGGAAGGATTGATCTGCTTTCCGGGAGTTTTGGTTACGCGGAAAGGCTTCTCGTCTCTTTCATCTGTTGGACCCAGCAGCAAGCCTGATGCGCTCTTAACAGAGTGAAACAGCTGCAACCCGCTGGTCTTGCTGACCTCCACTTCCAAGACAGAAGAGAGATGCAAGACACTCACTGGAAACGTTTCCTTGTTTAAGCCCTTTCCATCCTACATACATGTTCATTATTTTAAGAAAGGAGCATATTCTTAGGCGGATTTGAACGCTTACTCCACTCTTCCTATGGAAATGAAGGCATCTTGGTCGGGATCGATTATCGTTTCTATTTCTGAATACCCTGGTTCGTCTTGTGAGTCTCTTAAGCATGTGGAGCAGTGCTGAGTGTTTAAACTTGAATTTTTGTTTTAATATAGACATATACGGCAGCCGTTTCCCGTGTGAACTTAAAGGGGTACTCACCCCTAAATAGCATGTTTGGGTTGTTCAAAAGTATGATCGAGCGTGTTTCGATGTACGTGTTACTTTTCTTCTAGAACTCACTTCTATCCGTGTTTCGGGCCGTGCAAGTAGCCAAATCGTGACTCGCCACGGAGATTGCCGAGCACAGTACGGAAAGAGACGAGAGTCGGGATTCCGCAAGTGACGTATCAATGCCAAGACTACCGTGAATGAAAGACATGTCCCTAAAAGCTTTCGCTATGAGGACGTAAAACTCAACTATTTTCCGGCGATAATGGCGAGATGTTCCCAGCTACGAGTCAAGTTCCAACGAAGAGGACATCGAACGTGAAATTTTCACTTAAGTGTATGGAGTTCAGCCGTACCTACAGCTCCTTGTACAGTACCACCTCCCTCGCCATCAGACGCTTGTGTTTCTTTCCGGGCAGTTCGACATTTTACGGGTTGACCATATTATGTACAGGTACACACACACGCACGACACAGATAGTACATGATATAAACATGCACACACATACATCTGTTTACACACACACACACACACACACACACACACACACACACACACACACACACACATTACCGTAGTATGTAAATAACTTTAAAATGATTATGTGATAAACCACATTTCTTTCAGTTGTTTAGATCTATCAGATAATGCCTTTTCCTTTGAACAGGAGTTTGTCAGCTACTGCATCATCACAGTAATTCTCTTCCTGCTGTAGAAATCTTTTCATATAGCTGTTCACTTTCAGTCCCCCCCCCCCCCCCCCACAAACACACACACACACACACACACACTTTTTTTTTACATTCCTCATTTTCAATCTCACTCTCTCCACTTAAATTCTGAAGTTCCACAATGACAATTAGAATCTGAGGGGTCTTTTACAATATATTGCAGTCAAAGATTCTGGCTGTTATAGTAAAAACTGATGCAGATCTAAGCAGCAGATCTAAGCTCATTATTCTCTTACCAGGCAGTGTGTAGCACACAGACATACCACACCTGCATATATCTTAAAATGCACACAAAATCACCATCCTGTATCCAAATACTGATAAATAATTCACTTACTAAAGCATATGGTTGTTGGGCGGAAACTTGAACTTGCAGGGGTGCCTGATGTTCAGCAATGTCCTGAAAAATAAAAAACCAAACTATTATTCACTGGAGTCCAACAAGTTGTTATTTGTGGACATGGACACTTTCTTGTTAATAAGAATCGTAACTTCAGTTTTGTTGGAAACAGTAACAGCAGGGGAAAAAATCAATCACAAACATGCAACAGTTTCAGTGGCAGCAGGCAGTGTGACTGCCTGACTGCCACTATGACAGTAACAATGTATATTTCAGTTTGATGCCAACACTCAACAAAAACCAACAACTATCTTTACACCAACCATACACTGAGAATGAAATGAAACCCAAAAAGATCAACCACCCATTCCTCGAACCTACCTTCTTTACGCCTCTGAGTTTGGCTCTCTTGCTCCTGACAGAATCCGTGTCACTGTTGCGTTTGAGGCTTGCACTTGCAGCTGGCGAATGAACAGAGAGTGCTTTAATACATTTTTCTGTTAAAATAGTTGGCACAGCATCCTCTTTCAGCTGTCTTGGGGCCCGAATTCCAGCTTCCACCTTTACCTTCCAAGTGTGTTGGCCTTGGAAACTGTGCTCTTCGAAGTGACAACCGCAAATGCCATGATAACTCTCCCGAAGAACAAAATCTTTCCTCGTTGTGGTGAAAAATTTATCCACAATCGCCTAAAACTGGCTGAAGCACCTGGAAAAGCATGAACGCGTACTCTTTGCTTATTTCCTGATAAAATTCCACAACCAGACACAGCACACATATCTCACTTCAGCCGAACACGAAGAGCGACTTGGCTTGGCTACGTCATCAATCGGGAAACCCCCCTATTATCGAAATCGAGGCTCTCGTTCCTGTTTCAGCCTCTCGCTTTCCCAATCCGCAGGAAATGCTGCTCTCACTGCAAAATGAGAGCACAGGCGGCTGATTCGGGGCTGTGTTTCGCAATACGACCACATACCAAAACCGTGTATTTGGTCAAAATAGATTTGTAAAAATGGGTGAGATACCCTTTAAGGAGAGTAGATGATAAAACTTTATCCTTCAATTCTTTTTCTTGTATTGCAAGGGTGGCATTTCCTTGCCTGCGTCGCTCTAGGAGGGCAGATCGGGAGTCCTTATCCATTACTTTCCATCCACTTCACTGCAATAATGGCAGCCGGTTGAGAGGAGGAATAAATCTGATTTCACAGTTTGAATATAGACAGAAGATTGACATAAAGTGATTGTTAATGCTATTACTCTTCTACAGAGAGAGAGAGAGAGAGAGAGAGAGAGAGAGAGAGAGAGAGAGAGAAGAGAGAGAGAGAGAGAGAGGGAGAGAGAGAGAGAATGTCTAAAGAATAAAGATGGGCAAAAAAAAATGTGGTCCCCAATAATATTTAGATGGCTGCCGGCAGGCAGCAAGAAAAACAGTATCCCCAAATACGAAATGGGAAAAAAAAATGTCCACGAACTCTTGTGCTTGAAGAGAAACATGGTGACTGTAACTGAAATAAGCAGTTAATAAGAACTTTGACCAACATAAAGGTAGACGGACACTAGACTCAAAATGTAAGATTTTACTGCCAGGTGACAGATGTAGCTGATAAGCTTTGATAAGTTGCATCGTCAACATCATCATGACCATATATAAAATCATATGCATACATAATCCTATTGGTTTGTTAAGAGCTAGCGTTTAGACTGCTCAGATGAAGAAATTATGAGATGATCTTTTGAAACTAAAGCAAACCAAAAAATCGATGTGAAAATACAAGTAACTTTTGAGAAGGAAACACGTTTTCGGGTCATAGACTCTTCTTCAGGTGACGGGAGATTAAAGAAAGTAGAAAAAGTGAGAGACACGCTGGATGTGGTGGGGAAGGAGGTGCTGGTTGGAATTAAAGTGTCACTCTCTGATTTGATCTTTTAATTTAGACCTTGAGGCTTCAAGGTGCATAGGCGGGAGATGACATGACTGTCAAGAATTGTCTGTAAAGACTATCTACACGGTCCTCGTCTGTAAAGACTATCTACACGGTCCTCGTCTGTAAAGACTATCTACACGGTCCTCGTCTGTAAAGACTATCTACACGGTCCTCGTCTGTAAAGACTATCTACACGGTCATCGTCTGTAAAGACTATCTACACGGTCCTCGTCTGTAAAGACTATCTACACGGTCCTCGTCTGTAAAGACTATCTACACGGTCATCGTCTGTAAAGACTATCTACACGGTCATCGTCTGTAAAGACTATCTACACGGTCATCGTCTGTAAAGACTATCTACACGGTCCTCGTCTGTAAAGACTATCTACACGGTCATCGTCTGTAAAGACTATCTACACGGTCATCGCGCCAACGAGCTGCTACACTGATAGCTTAAAAGTTATATTATCTACAGCTGAAATGATTTTTCACGGGTGTGTCTTTCTTGGTAATGATATCCCTGTGTTCTTTCAAACGTCCACCCAGAGTCCTACATGCCTTACCTACATGCGTTATTGAACAGAGAATGCAGGACAAGGTGTAGACCACGTGAAGTTTGGCACATGAAACGGGACCTGAAGCAAAATTGATAATCTAACAGGTCATGACCTTCTGTGGCTGGGGTGATGACCATTCAGGTTTTGCACCTGTGTTTGTCACATTCGGAGTGACCTGCTGGGGTTACGGGTCGTGTAGAATGGATGGCAGATCGTATGGGGTCGTTTCCAAATTCCATATAATTTCATCGCAGTTTCTGAATGTCTCTGTCGGTTCAGAGTCATTCCACAGGTTACAATTTCTTGAAAATGAAGGTTGAATGATTGATAGATCAGGGTAACACAGCCTGATCCTCTTCATCGCTGACACTTACATCTTTAGAATTCAGAGCTAGGCGATGGACAGTGCCCGTTCAAGAACTTGTTATATCAGAGGTGATCCATACCCTCCAGCATTAAAGAAGGTGCTCATAATTGCTGCTTCTCTAGCAGAATCATTTCCATCGCTGCAGAGTCGACAGAGTCATGGTTGGAAGAGTACGGCACGGAGCAATGGGAGTGTGTTTGTAATGGGCTGAATTAGGAAAGGACTGTGAGTCTTGTTGAACGCTGATGTTGATATCCAGGAGGGAAGAACTGTGTTCAGATACCTCATGGCTGAGTTTGAGTGTGTGTTTCAAGGAATACAGAGATAGTATCGATATCAAGAAAGACACAACTGATGAATGTCATTTCAACTGCAGACACCATCATCTTTCACATATCTCAGAAGTAGCTGCTCTATGGCACAATGGCCGAGGGATGGTCTTTGTCAAATATTCATAGAAAGTCATGTCATCTCCAAACTAGCCACATTGGAGCCTCGAGGCCTTAACATCAGAGAGATGCACTTTGATTCAAACCAACAATCGCCCCCTGTCTACGTCCATCACTTTCCTACATTCTCCCCCCCCCCTTCCCATCCACTTTAGCCTCTTCCCCACCTCTGTGTGTTGCCCCCACTCCTCCCCATAAACTGAGTGTCAGCGAATTGAACTGTGACTATTCAATGTGTGAAATGAATTCACCACAGCCTGCCATCAACGTTGCGCGCACTTTGTATTTCCAGTCACCTGAAGGAGAGTCTATGACTCAACACGTTATATCTCGTTCTCTAAAGATATCCTGTTTTCACACCAGTTTTCTCCCTAGTGTTCAGTTCAGAGTCTTTACAGGAAAGGAAAACGGAGAGGGAAGGGGATACAGAAGGGGCGCAGGGTGTGTTCGAAGAAAGTATTGAAATGAGAGTACTTTTGGTAGTGATAATGATCAATGAAATCTTTCTTCTACATCCAAGCCACTGATATTGTTGAGTAAAAAGAAAGTACTAATAATGCTCACCTCTCACAGTTATTGAAATTGAATGAAGGAGAGAGGAGAAGATGGGACAGGGTGGGAAAGAGGGGAGAAGGAGGACGGGAGCAAGATGTCTGACCTCGAGTTGTTCCTCTCTCAGACCAAGAGATGAGAACGGAAACGCAGTTTAATTTTATATTGTTTATAGTCCCGCTAACTGCAAATAAATGTACCAGGGCTGTCACCTTGTTACAGTCATTCCCTACACAGATGGAGAAGGGACACGCCACTCAGATGAAAAGTTTGACATCAGGAAACCTCCCCTGAGGTATTCAAAGAACCAGACAAGTATCTGCTAAGCATCTACTCTTCACCCCCACCCTCTCCCAACCACGTGCGATTCAAAATGAAAATGTCAAAATATTTGATGTAACTTACCAAGATTTAGATAACATGATTAAATGTACATAATTCAAGATACAACATTTGGAGGCGCACAATATCCAAGATTAAAGATACGCGAGGAAAGCTCCACAATCTAATACAACATACAAGGTACAAAATGCGTTACACAAGATTCAAAAATACTAGATGGAAATTTCCACACATAAAATTCAATTTGAAAAAAAAAATGTGGAGGTACATTATCACAAGCAAACAAGAGAGAGAGAAACGAAAAAGAAAAGACAAAAGACTATGTGATGAGGCTTGGGAGGTGCGTACTTTCACTGTGTTGGACGACATGTTTCGTTAATGGACTGATGATGTTCCTATACGATGTGTTCATCCGAGCAACGAGCGATGTGCACGACTCTGCACTGAGTCACACAGCCCTTCAAGTTTGGCTGTGACAACTATCTGCACCGCCTCATTAAGCACTTCAGCTTTCTCATTGTCCCCCGCTGACAATGATGACAGCAACGTCCAGGGGGGGGGGGGGGGGGGGGGGGGGGGGGGGGGGGGGGGGGGGGAGCCTCCTGTCTGCCCGTCACCCCTCCAGCACTGTCGCTGTCGATGACAGAAAGGATTTTGAAGGGAGGAGGATCGAGTGGGGAATACAAGGATTCCTGACCACTTTCCCCTAGCAACAGCCCCTACAACACACACACACACACACACACACACACACACACACACACACACACACACACACACACACACACACACACACACACACACACACACACACACACACACACAC
>CM031600.1:93656861-93661861 GCA_018398815.1 Conus ventricosus
AACACACACACACACACACACACACACACCCCACACACACCACACACACAACACACACACACACAACACACACAAACACACAAAGCGTGGGGTGTGCAAGGCAAGGCAATAGGAACAGTGACACGTTGAACAATTATCCGCACAACGAGCTGAAGTGGTGCACCAACCCGGGGTATGGCGGTGGGGTGGCAGGCAGGCGGGCGGGGTGGATTGCAGCCCATTCAGTCTGATCAATTATTGACAGGGGGCGCTATTGTAGATTGATTTTATCTCCAGCAAAGAAAGTTGCTCTCTGCGAGCCTGTGTGTGAGCGTGGGGTGAAAAGGCTTTGGTACGGCAACGCAGCGTAAAAAACCTTATCATCTTTTGGTCTTACTTGAAACAGCATGATATACATACACGAGGCTAAATTAAACATGAATGGGATTGTGGGATGCAAACGATGATCTCATTCGTCGATTTTTGTTTGTTTGTTTGTTTTGTTTTTTGGTTGTGTTTGTTTTTCTTTCGTTTTCCTTTTTTCTTTCTTCTTTGCTTTTCTTTTCTTTCTTTCTTTTTTTTCTTTCCTTTCTTTCTTTCTTCTTTCTTTCTTTTTTTCCTCTTTCTTTTTCTTTCTTCTTTCTTTCCTTTTTCTTTCTTTCTTTCTTTCTTTCCTTCTTTCTTTTCTTTCCTTCTTCTTTTCTTCTTTCTTTCCTTCTTTCTTTCTTTCTTTCTTTCTTTCTTTCCTTCTTTCTTTCTTCTTTTTTCCTTTCTTTCTTTCTTCCCTCTTTCTTTTCTTTCTTTCTTCCTTCTTCTTTCTTCTATTCCTTTTCTCCTTCTTCTTTCTTTCTATCCTTCTTTCTTTCCTTCTTTCTTTCTTTCTTTTCTTCTTCTCCTCTTCTTCTTTCTTTCTTTCTTTCTTTCTTTCTTTCCTTCTTCCTTCTTTCTTTTTCTTCTTTCTTCTTTCCTTCTTTCTTTCTTTCTTTCCTTTTCTCTTCCTTTCTTTCTTCTTCTTTCTTCTCTTTCCTCTTCTTTTCTTTTTTCTTTCCTTATTCTTCTTCTTTCCTTTTCTTTCTTTCTTTCTTTCCTTTCTTTATTTCTTTCTTTCTTTCGTTTCTTTCTTTCTTCTATTTCTTTCTTTCTTTCCTTCTTTCTTCTTCTTTCTTTCTTTCCTTTTCTTTCTTTCTTTCCTTTCTTTCTTTCTTTCTTTCTTCTTCTTTTCTTTCTTTCTTTCTTTCTTTTTCTTTCCTTTCTTTCTTCTTTCTTTCTTTCCTTCTTTCTTTCTTTCTTTCCTTCTTTCTTTTCTTTCTTTCTTTCCTTCTTTCTTTCTTTCTTTCTTTCCTTCTTTCTTTCTTTTTCTTTCTTTCTTTCTTTCTTTTTTGCTACTTAGCTTACTCCTTGCTCTTTAAGCTTTGAAGGAAATGAAGTGTTCGGTGCATTACTGCACGCTAAGCGCAGACTTTGGATAACTTTCTTTCTTTCTTCTTTCCTTCTTTCTTCTTCTTTCTTCTCCTTTTTTTTCTTCTTTCCTTCTTTCTTTCTCATTCTTCTATTTCTTTCTATTCTTTTCTCTTTCTATCTTCTTTCTTTCTTACTTCTTTCTTTCAACTTTCTTTCCTTTCTCTTTTCTATTTCCTTTTCTTATTCTTTCTTTCCTTCCTTCTTATTCTTTCTTTCTCTTTTCTTTCTTTCTCATTCTTTCTTTCTTTCTTTCCTTCTTTCTTCTTCTTTCTTTCTTCTTTCTTTCCTTTTCATTTCTTTCTTTCTTTCTTTTTTTCTTTCTTTCTTTCTTTCTTTCCTTCTTCTTTTCTTTCTTTCTTTCCTTTTCTTTCTTTTCTTTCTTTTCCTTCTTTCTTTCTTTTCTTTCTTTCTTTCCTTCTTTTTTTCTTTCTTTTTCTTCTTTTCTTCTTCCTTTTTCTTTCTTTCTTTTTTCCTTCTTTCCTTCTTCTTCTTCGTCTTCTCTCTTCTTCTTTTCTTTCTTTCCTTCTTCCGCTTCTCTTCTTTCCTTCTCTTCTTTCTTTCTTTCTTTTCTTTCCTTCTTTCTTCTCTTCTTTCCTCTTCTTTCTTTCTTTCTTTCTTTCTTTCTTTCCTTCTTTCTTTTCTTTCTTTCTTTCCTTCTTTCTTTCTTTCTTCTTTCTTTCTTTCTTTACTTTCTTTCTTTTCTTCTTTCTTTCTTTCTCTTCTCTTCTTTCTTCTTTCTTCTTTTCTTCTTTTCTTTCTTTCTTTCTTCTTCTTTCCTTCTTTCTTCTTTCTTTCTTTCTTTCTTTCCTTCTTTCTTTTCTTTTCCTTTCCTTCCTTTCTTTTCTTTCTTCTTTCTTTCCTTCTTCCTTTCTTTCTTTCTTTCTTTCTTTTCTATTATTCTTTCTTTCTTTCTTCTTTCTTTCTTTTCTTCTTTCTTACTTCTTTCTTTCTTTCTTTCTTTCTTTCTTTTTTCTTTCTTTCCTTCTTTCTTTCTTCTTCCTTCTTTCTTTCTTCTTCTTTCATTCTTCTTTCTTTCTTTTCTTTCTTTCTTATCCTTCTTTCTTTCTTCTCTTTCTTTCTTTCTTTCCTTTTTCTTTCTTTTTACTTTCTTTCTTTCTTTCTTTCTTCTTCTTCTTTTCTTTCTTCTTTCTTTCTTTCTTTCTTCTTTCTTTCTTTCCTTATTTCTTTCTTTTTTCTTTCCTTTTCTTTCTTTTCTTTCTTCCTTTCTTTCTTTCTTTCTTTCTTTCCTTCTTTCTTTCTTTTCTTTCTTATCTTTCTTTCTTTCCTTCTTTTCTTTCTTTCTTCTTTTCTTTCTTTCTTTCTTTCTTTCTTCTTTTCTTTCTTTCTTTCTTCTTTCTTTCCTTCTTTCTTTTCTTTCTTTCTTTCCTTCTTTCTTTCTTTCTTTCCTTTTCTTTCTTTCTTTCTTTCTTTCTTTCTTTCTTTCTTTTTCTTTCTTTCTTTTCTTTTCTTTCTTTCTTTCTTTCTTCCTTCTTTCTTTTCTTTCTTTCTTTCCTTCTTTCTTTTCTTTCTTTCTTTCTTTTCTTTCTTTCTTTCTTTCCTTCTTTCTTTCTTTCTTTCTTTCCTTTCTTTCTTTCTTTCTTTTTCTTTTTTCTTTCTTCTCTTCTTTTCTTTCCTATCTTTCTTTCTTTCTTTCTTTCCTTTTCTTTCTTTTCTTTTCCTTCTTTCTTTCTTCTTTCTTTCTTTCTTTCTTTCTTCTTTCTTTTCTTTCTTTCTTTCCTTTTCTTTCTTTCTTTCTTTCTTCTTTCTTCTTTCTTTTCTTTCTTTTTTCTTTCTTTCTTTCCTTCTTTCTTTCTTTCTTTCTTTCCTTCTTTCTTTCTTTCTTTCTTTCTTTCTTCTTCATTTCTTTTCTTTCTTTCTTTCCTTTCTTTCTTTCTTTCTTTCCTTCTTTTCTTCTTTCTTCTTTTCTTTCTTTCCCTTCTCTTTCTTTCTTTCTTTCCTTCATTCTTTCTTTCTTTCTTCTTTCTTTCCTTTCTTTCTTTCTTTTCTTTCCTTCTTTCTTTTCTTTCTCTTTCTTTCTTTCTTTCTTTCTTTCTTCTTTCTTTCTTTTCTTTATTCTTTCTTTCTTTCTTTCTTTCTTTTCTTTCTTGTCTTTCCTTCTTTCTTTCTTTCTTTCTTTCTTTCTTTCTTTCTTTCTTTCTTTCTTCTTTCTTTCCTTCTTTCTTTTCTTTTCTTTTTCTTTCTTCTTTCTTTCTTTTTCTTTCTTTCTTCTTTTTCTTTCTTTCTTTCTTTCTTTCTTTCTTTTTGCTTTGCTTTTCTTTCTGTCTTCTTTCCTTTTTTTCTTTCTTTCCTTCTTTCTTTTCTTTCTTTCTTTCCTTCTTTCATTCTTTTCTTTCTTTCTTTCCTTCTTTCTTTCTTTCTTTCTTTCCTTCTTTTCTTTTCTTTCTTTCTTTTCTTTCTTTCTTTCTTTCTTTCCTTCTTTCTTTCTTTCTTTCCTTCTTTCTTTTCTTTTTTCTTTCTTTCTTTCTTTCTTCCTTTTCTTTCTTTCTTTCCTTCTTTCTTTTCTTCCTTTCTTTCTTTCTCTCCTTCTTTCTTTTCTTTCTTTCTTTCTTTCCTTCTTTCTTTTCTTTATTTCTTTCTTTCTTTCTTTCTTCCCTTTTCTTTCTTTCTTTCTTTTCTTTTCTTTCTTTCTTTCTTTCTTTCCTTCTTTCTTCTTTTCTTTCTTTCTTTCCTTTTCTTCTTTCTTTCGTCTCTTTTCTTTTCTTTCTTTCTTTCTCTTTCTTTCCTTCTTTCTTTCTTTCTTTCTTTTCTTTCTTTTCTTTCCTTCTTTCTTTCTTTTTTCCTTCTTTCTTCCTTCTTTCTTTCCTTCTTTCTTTCTTTCCTTCTTTCTTCTTTCTTTCCTTCTTCTCTTTTCTTTCTTTCTTTCCTTCTTTCTTCTTCTTTCTTTCCTTCTCTTTCTTTCTTTTCTTTCTTTCTTTCTTTCTTTTTTGCTACTTAGCTTACTACTCTTGTCTTTAAGCTTTGAAGGAAATGAAGTGTTCGAGTGCATTACTAGCACGCTAAAGCGCAGACTTTGGATAACTAGAAAAAAAAAAAAAAAAAAAAAATTGTGATAATACTGCCAGCCGCCATCACTCGTAGTTAACGTTGCGGTGTTGGGAGATCGAGGGTTTGAATCCCGTTACAGTTGTATATTGTTGATTATTTCGACCCAAGCTCCCAGACCAGGGTGAGTGCTTTAGGGGCCACTAAGCCGCAGACTGGAACCATACAGTGAAGTTTTACCCACTAAATGGTGTCGGTGTGTTTATCAGAAACATTAGTCATCTTCCCGACCAACACTGCAGGTGTCTGTATTCTCGGTCCTGGACGACGCATGAATGTTATTATGAAAGGAAGAGCAGGATACATCTTTGTCGTGTAGTTTGATTAAAGAACTGCTGACCATCTTATTTCTATTGTCGTTAATAATCATAAAAAGTCGGTGGAATTTGTAGATATAGTAGTAGTAGTAGTAGTAGTAGTAGTAAGTAGTGAGGAGTATTAGCAGCAGCAGCAGCACAACAGCAGGAAACAAAGTAGTAACAGTAGCAGCATCACTA
>CM031600.1:93666861-93669361 GCA_018398815.1 Conus ventricosus
TATATATATATATATATATATATATATATATATATACTGACTTCCATAAAAAACGCGAAAGCAAAACAAGCTGAAGGTTAGGGGCGAATTTTATTGGTCACAATTGTACAGAGTGGAAGCGAGAATTCAACGTGATTTGATTCATTACACCGGTAATGTGTGAAAATGTCATCAGCAATATGTCTTTGTGTGGAAAATCCAAGGTCACGTGACAAACCAGCTTGAAGTCCTAATACTGTGTGTGGCCACCATTTGCATGGACAACTGCTTGACACCTGCGGCTCATTGAGTGGACCAGGTGGTTGATGCGTCCCCTTGGCACACCAGCCCACACATGGACAATGGCCTGGTGAAGTTGAGCCGCTGTTGCTGGTCGTGGACGCAGGAGGTCCAACCGTCTGCCAAGTTCATCCCAAAAATGTTCTATTGGGTTTAAATCGGGACTGAGGGCTGGCCAGGGCAGCACATTGACGTTGTTATGCTGAAGAAATTGCTGGGTGGCCCTGGCTGTGTGTGGTCTTGCATTGTCCTGTTGGAATGTCCAGTTTGGGTGTTGCGCAAAAAAAGGAACGACATGGGGTCTGAGCACCTGGTGGATGTAGCGCTGTGCATTGACACCCTGTCCGCGACCAGGACCAATGTTCTGAAAGATGACTGGTCCTATGGCGTGGTTAATGCCAATTGCACCCCATATCATAACGTTCGGGCCTCCCCAGGGGTTTCGCTCTACCACACAGGAGTCAGCATAGCGTTCACCAGGTCGACGCCATATTCTGACACGACCGTCAGCCATGTCATTACAAAAACGGCTCTCATCTGAGAACAGTATGCGTCCCCACTGCTGCCTGCGCCAGTTGATTCAGGCTTGTGCCCACTGCAGCCTGTCCTGCCGGTGTCTTGGTGTCAGTACCGGACCTCTGCGAGGACGCCTACATGCCAGCCCGTTCTCCTGAAGACGCCGCCGCACAGTGTTGAGGCTGATTCGTTGCTGGAGATTCCCAGGCACCTGTCGAGAAGTGTTAGCGGCTGTTTGCCGCCTTTCCCGCAGATGGGTTCGAACAAAATAACGATCCTCTCTTGGTGTGGTGACCCGAGGACGGCCTGGCCGGGGACGATCATCAGTGGTACCAGTCACTCGCATGTGGTGCTGCAGACGATAGATGGTTGAGATGTGGACGTTAAAGATGTTGGCGACCTGCCTGGCATCCACACCAGCCTCCAGATGGCCTAGGGCACGATTGCGTTCCTCTGCTCGTAGTCTTGGCATCTCTGTAGCGCTCAGACGGCAAGTCGTTATCTGAACCTTGTAGCGCGGCTTTATAAAGGCTGCATGCCTGCGTACTTGTCGCTGGTTAACTTTGCTCTGCATGGTGTGCACGTGCCTCACATGCAGCAACCAGTTTGCCATTTTTATTGACCCTCCAATGCCGGGAATGATGTGTTGCTCACACAATTTTTTCACTGCACGTGAGTCTTGGACCCAAACAACTTGCCACAATGGTTCAATAATGTATATTCACCCCTTTTCACCCGAAAAATAGCCTTTCGATTTTTCGCGTTTTTTATGGAAGTCAGTATATATATAATAAAGTGAATTAATAATACAATGAAAAATAGAAAGTATGGGCAGATAAGGACGGAAAGAGGATACTTAGCCACTTATGGGACCAGACTCGAGAACCCACACTAATGACACTCAGGGTGACCAATCATGCCCATTGACTGAATGGACAGGCAAGGTCAGAGAGGGGACACCTAGTCACTTGTAGGACCAGGTAATAAAGATATCCACCATGCTTACATTCGGAGTGATCAACCATTCCCAATTATTGTAAGGACGGGTAAGGAGTGATAGACGGACACCTGATTGCTTGTAGGACAAGACTATAGTGATACCCACAAATAATGATATACAAGAATCTCATTATTTTTAAAGACCCCCATAGAGAGACATTAGAGTGAGCTACGACGATTGATTCGGTTAGAGAGAGAGAGAGAGAGAGAGAGAGAGGAGAAGAGAGAGAGAGAGAGAGAGAGAGAGAGAGAGAGAGACTCTCAAGACTCAAATGATTTATTCATGAAAGCCAAAGTCCCTTAGACTGGGGATATACATTGTGATTCACGTCGCATATTGACACTAGTCTTCATCATGTTACATAAACACTTTGCATCTGGAATGTTTTATACAGGTAAATAGCAAATTGTTTGGAGAGAGAGAGAGAGAGAGAGAGAGAGAGAGAGAGAGGAGAGAGAGAGAGAGAGAGAGAGAGGAGAGAGAGAGAGGAGAGAGGAGAGAGAGAGAGAGCAGACGAGCTGCGAGTTGTGCACAGGAAACAAAAAATAAAAAAGACAGAGGGGAAATGTCTTATCATATCATGAAAAGAGCAAATGTAACGTAAATCAATTTACTCAAATTGTTTTTAGAAAGCGTACTTATTTTACGATTGTTCGTCTATTTTCCATATGACAGGATGTTTAAGACTTTAGTGTGTGGTTGTTG
>CM031600.1:93674361-93676861 GCA_018398815.1 Conus ventricosus
ATTTTATTCTAGACAGATTGTCGACTGCGAACGGCAGCCTTGATGTCGCCTTCAAAGTTGAAGCACATCTGACAATTTCTGTTTTGAACAGAATGGCTGGACCCACACTTCACTTAGTGATACAAACTATGAAGGCGCACAGAGCATAGAGGAGGAATGCGAATGCGAATATTTATTCAGATTAAGGCCATAGCCTATACTGAAGGGGTGGTACCCGCAATATACACAATATCAATTACTGAAATGAAGGAAAATGACAAGAGAAAGCAAGTACATATGCATCATACAATGTCATTAGGAATACACAGTACGCAACCTCTTTTGTGCTTCATAAATGTACATAGCAAGGTTAAAGAGAATGTCTTCATTTCTTGACGCCAGGAGTAAATTAACTCTGAAAATACAAGGGTCAGATTGAAACATTGGCTTTATGAATTTTGTCCTGAGGTCATGAAAAGCAGGACAGCAAAAAAGGAAATGGATTTTATCTTCCTTGGCCAGGTTACACAAACGGAGGAAGGGAGCAAGAGAGGATGGGTAGTGTGTGTATAGATATGTGTGTGTGTGTGTGTGTTGTGTGTGTGTGTGTGTGTGTGTGTGTGTGTGTGTGTGTGTGTGTATGTTGTGTGTGTGTGTGTGTGTGTGTGTGTCGTGTGCGTGGTGCGTGTGTGTGTGTGTGTGTGTGTGTGTGGGGTGTGTGTGTGTGTGTGTGTGACATATGTGTGTGTGTACATAGTGTGTGTGTGTGTGTGATAGATATGTGTGTGTGTGTGCGGCGCGCGCGCGCGCGCGTGTGTGTGTGTGTGTGTGTTGTGTTTATTTTATTATATTATATGGATATTATATATATATAATATATATAGTGCAGTGTGTGTGTGTGTGTGTGTGTGTGTGTGGTGTGTGTGTGTGTGTGCGCGCGCGCGCGCGCGCGAGCGTCAAAGATGCGGCTAATGATGCCAGAACAACCAGACTTTTGTGCAGGGGTGGGAGGGTCGGAGGTGAGAGGGGGGGGGGGGGGGGGTGGGGAGGGAGTGGGGGGGGAGAGAGAAGGGGGTCAGACCTGTTGTTATTTGTTGACCGTTGATTGTTGTCAGAATAACGAAACTCCCCTGCACATAGCAGCACGGACGCAGGAGGGGGAGAAGTGTGCAGAGATGTTGCTGAAGAGTGGAGCCAACGTGAACGCCACCAAGGAGGTCAGGACCTTTGCCTGGAATGTTGTGACATGTTATTGGGGCGTACAGCGCTATAAACAGGGGGAGGGCACTGCGGTGGGTGACTGAAACCACGCCATACTCTACAACGTGAACGTTGCTGGGTACAAAATGACATCGTTTTGTTATGCCCTTCGTAACCTCTCCTAAAATCAAGGGAACCCACTCTCGTCTGGTGCACCTACTGCAGACAATACCCACAATGCATTTGTGGCAGCAGACGACATGTTTTTGGTTTGGAAAGGGTAGGATTCTGTCTGTTCCTAACATGCGAGGAAGCAAATTAACTGTCATCAAGTATTACTTATTTCTTTTCGAAAAACCTTAGATATAAAATATTAATACTTTATCAGCTTGGTCGTTAGTATGAGGTCAAAGGTGGGGAAACAGAAGTGACAAAGTCCTAGCTTACAGGCTCCCTTTGTGTCAACACCATAAACAGGCACATTGGAAAACGGCGTTTGTCCGTGAGAATACGACCCAGTAAGATGGACACAAACGGGGGCCTCTGAACTAGGACATTGCCACGAACTATTGCCATGCAAGCCTTCCAGAGCATACACCAACACGGAACGTGATCTGTGCTCTGTGTGCTCATGCAGAATGGCGAGACTCCCCTTCACGTGGCGGCGCGGTGTGGTCAGCTGAATATGATTCCGGCCTTGTTGGACGAGGGCGCTGACCCCATGCAAATGTCCAAGGTGTGTGTGTGTGTGTGTGTGTGTGTGTGTGTGTGTGTGTGTGTGGTGTGTGCGCGCGCGCCTGTATGTGTGTGTGTGTGTGTGTGTGTGTGTGTGTGTGTTCAAGGTGTGTGTGTGTGTGTGTGTGTGGAGAGAGAGAGAGAGAGACTATGTGTGTCTATGGCAGTGCGCGCGCGCGCGCGCGCGCGCGCGCGCGTGTGTGTGTGTGTGTGTCCTTATTGATTAGTTCTATAAAGGGTTCGTGATGCCTTCAAGCGTCTGACTATCATTCCCCACCTAATCTATTTTTTGATTACCGTTTCCTTCTCTCTTTAGACCATTTTATATGGCAGGCTTAGATTTTTTTGGAGGGGGTAGGATGGGGGGGGGGGGGGGGGGGGCGGAGTAGAGGGTGCTGGGAGGGAACGAACTGGGAAGGGGTAAGGAGGGTGTTTAGTCTGCACGCGTGCTGTGAACTGTGAACGCATCAGTTTAGGGTTATATGCGTGCAGCTGTTACACCATCGAGGGAATCGCCATCCTCATTTAAAATGTTTCATTGTTGTTGAGATTTTACTGCAAAATTATGATGAAGAGTGTGACACAA